>CM020513.1:19782500-20372500 GCA_009823395.1 Thamnaconus septentrionalis
AGCTTCTACGGCTCGCTGAAGGCCGCAGTCAGCACCTGGAAGGTCAAGGCTCTGTGGGCCAAGCTGGACAAGAGGGCCGAGCACAAGGTTTACAACCAGAGCAGAGCCTGCCAGGGAACCAGGGTAAGAAAGACGCCACCTGGACGTAAAGTTCAAATTATAGGGGTCAAATCAAACCAGCTTGTCTCAGTGTCTTCAGAGGACCATCTGCTAGCCTCTTTGCACTGTTGGGAAAGTTCACTTTCTACATGAACTAGTTCAAAGTTCAGTCCACAAAGCTTAAAATGAACTAGTTCAATTGGTAGCTCATAATTCCAAATTTTTACCTAGGTTCATGGTTCCAAAAAGAAAAATTCATCCTGATTGGCTGGACTCACTGGACTGTATGTTGTTTGGTGTGACCTGCCACACCGCGCACGTATCTCAGGATATGAAGCGGCACTCGGAGCCGCGTGTCGGAATAACTTGGCGTCTGAAGGAAACGATAAGAGCTCCTGAGGGGGGAAGAGGCCAGGGACTCTCGGAGGGGAGATTAACCCGGGATGGGCTGGGCTGCGACGCGAGCCAAAAATAACAATGCGATTATTATCCCAGACATTCCCTCCTCTTCCAAGAGAAAAGTGCTGTTTTGGAGAGGGACGTCGTCGCGGTGCGTCTGTTGCTGGGCAGAGGCTGCAGAAGCTTTGCTTCTGTCCAACGTGGCTGTTTATGCATGGGCTGCGTGCGCACGGATCCTCCATCAAAAAGTGATTAAACCAAAAAAAAAAACAAAAACACAAATGACACACTGACCCTGAGATGAGACATTGACTGTAATCAAAGGCAACCGTTGGAGATCTTCCAGATGCAGCATCCTTTTGATCCGACTCAGATTCCCACACGATGATAGTAATGCATCAAGATCTGATCTCACAGTGTAATTAGCTCTTAATACAGACCAATTGATGTTATTTTGAGGCCTTTTGAAGCAGAAAAATGACCTTAAATGGTTAAAAGACAGCACAGAATTTAAGTTTTTGGGCCAGTCGTGGCAATTTTGAGCACCTCTGCATCTCAGAAGTGTCTGACTTTGTGCCTTTTCACACTAATTGTAGTGTAGTAGGAACAGTAGTAATGGCTTTACTGCACATGTAAGTCACTTATATCTGTGCGTCCATTGTTTTAGAAGCATTTATAGTCAGTGTTCTTGACACTGATTCGATCATGACTGAAAACTAAAAATTGAAAATTCCCTTGCAAATGCAGATTGCACTGGTAAATAAAGTAAAAACACAACTTTGAGGGATTCAGGGATGAAGTGACTTTGAAGGGAGTGAACATGGTTGTTGGTGCCAGACAGAGCTGATCAGAGTATTGAACCAACTGCTTAATTACTGGCATTTATTCTACTATACTTCACTTCACTTCACTGGAAACCCAGTTCTGGCCAAATAATCAAGTAACTCTTCTTCTGCTGTTGCCGCCATGCAGTGTCTGATCATCGGCGGCGGGCCCTGCGGTCTGCGCACAGCCATCGAGCTGGCCCTGTTGGGCTGCAAGGTGGTCGTGATCGAGAAGAGGGACACCTTCTCCCGCAACAACGTGCTCCACCTCTGGCCTTTCACCATACACGACCTCCGCGGCCTCGGCGCCAAGAAGTTCTACGGCAAGTTCTGCGCCGGCGCCATCGACCACATCAGTGAGTCTCAAAGCTTGTTTTTCCCAGTGATTCCCGCTTAAATATTTCCCATACTGTATAATTCCTTTTGAACTAAATAATAATAAAAGATTAAACAGAGTGTAAATGTTTCTGTGCCGTTAAATCACCAGGACACAGTGTCAGTGTCTTCCATCATCTGTGTGTTATTTCTAATGACTTCCTTCATTACCGCTGCGCTTCTCGTGATCTCGCATCCTCATCTCTTCCTCGACCGACTTCCCGTTTCAACAGCGACAGCATGCAAAAACAATCCGACGCCTTCGCATCTAAATTGTGTGTGGCGGCTGAATGCTTGACATCTCACGGACTGAAATAGCGACTCTGTGTCTAAATGAGTCTTCTTCTCAGACACACATGATGACTGTGAGAATCTGCAACATGTGAGCGGCCCCAGTTTGCTTCTTTCTCTGCGGTCTCCGTGTCCCTGATGGGAAATTTCCGTTGACGTGTCCTGTCCTCCAGCTTTAGCAACCATGTCGAGTAACCATATCCCCTCTTGAAGTTGAGTTCCCATTAGTGCATGACTGCTTCTCCATATGACTGGAGCGGCGTCTTCGTCCTTTAATTGCTGCTCAGAGAACATGTTTCACTTCCTGTTTACACAGCTTAAATGCATGTGTTACACTTTAAACCATCAGGTTTGGAAAAGAAGAGTTTTAGAATGAACTTCTGAAAGAAAATATTTTCACCTTTTGATTTGTTTGCTGTTGTTTCTGAAACGATGGAACTCTGTAATGTTCCTTGATGTTCAAGTAAAGACTAACTTAACAGGGCAGTAAGTGATTTTCTGTTGATTTTTCTTTTACAGTGCAAAAAAGCTCTTGCAGACAATTTACATCATGGCATAGGTTCTTTTGAGATGGATAGACCGATAGACGGATGAATAAATATTTGTGTTTATGTCGCAAACTTTCAGTCAAACTGCTTTCCTCAGGTCAGACCTGTGTCGTTCTTCTGGTTCATCCAGTTTGATGTTTGAGCTTCACCCTTGTGCACTTTGCTACTCGCACATTCATCGCTCAGAGTTTGAAATGTGCTCAGCAGGAGGATGTGAAGGCCTGACTGAGGGAGGGCTAAAAATCCACACTCTGTGTATAGATACTGCTGCTTCAAGGTCAGGTGTGGTGTGGCGATTCAGTTTTCTGATACGTTTGACACTGACTACGGCAGAAACACTTAATATCCCAAGCTGCCAGTTGTTTTCACTGTTTTCACTTTCTCATCAATACTTTGATGTATCGGCGCAGGAAATGTGACTCGCCGCCTGTACCTGTTTTTTTTGTGCGCTCCAGGTATCCGCCAGCTCCAGCTGATGCTGTTGAAAGTGAGTCTGGTTCTGGGAGTGGAGGTTCACGTCAACGTGGAGTTTGTCAAATTAGTCGAGCCGCCAGCGGAGCAGAACGATGACAGTAAGTGTGTGCGAGTGTGTTTCAGCTCAGCTGTGTGTTGAGTGGGTGGGGCTATAACAAGAGTATAGAGCAGACATGGGCAAACTACAGCTGTAGGGTATTACAGTTATTTAAGCCTTAGCTGGATATTTGTCAGTATTTTTGTATTTGTATTGTAAATCTTTATTTCCGCACCACCATATACACATGTATGATTTTTACCTAAGATTCAGGGAGCTCACAGATGATTGTTGTGTTCTTTCTCAGGTCCCGGGTGGCGAGCCGAGGTCCGGCCCTCCAGCCATCCGGTCTCGGAGTTTGATTTTGATGTGGTCATTGGAGCGGACGGACGCAAAAACACGTTGGACGGTAACTTTGCCCGCCTCACGCAAATGGGAACTAGAGTGGAATATGACATGTAACACTGCCCCAAATCAGACTTGAAAAGTTCCCCCACCCCCCACCCCCCTTAATCTAAATCTGTAGGATAAGTATAGCCGGAGGTCAGAGCTGTGTTTGTTACGTTTCACTGGGAAAAGGGTGAATTGTGCAAAGCTGCTCTCAGTCACTGGGAAAAGCATTTCCTGTTGACACAGTTTCAACTGGAGCTGTACGTTTGTGTGGGGGCCATTGGGTGCGCGTGCTTGTATGTGTTGTTTGCAGGTTTTTCACCAATTGCACATTTTTGCAAATTTCCTTTGTTATGCTATGTTGTTCCTATGCTCGCTTCACATCTGTAAGTCTCTGGTTATAGCCGTTGAGTATTGAAGCAACGGATTACAGAAAGAATCAACGTCTTGTAAACAGCTAGCGCTAATAACGCTGATGTCTCCCTTGAGAAACATTAGTGTGACACGAATACGCAGGGCACGTCAACAAGGCCCCGTTCTTTGTCCTCCCAGTCACTTATGTGCACATTTCTTCCTGTGAGCTTGACAACAACAGCTGTCACCAACTAACTAATTAGTTTTACACAGGCGGCGAAGCAGCTTGCACAAATATAGCTTAATATGGCAGCGATGGCTCATTTTATGACTGACGAGAACTGCTTTATCTACTGCGGAAGCACATTGCTGCCACTCTAGAAAAAAAAAAAAGGGCTCAGTATCATGTTATAAATTTCACGTTATTTCGTGATAATGTTCACGTTATAATGTTGTTTTTTTTTTTTACAGTTTTACACTTCACTAAAACCTGGTTAAAATGTAAAAAAAAGTTAAGTGAATTAAAGTTACCTGTTTATGAAAGGTGTTGGATGAGGTTTCTTCCTGACTTCCTGGCAGGTTTTGCTCGGAAAGAGTTTCGGGGGAAGCTGGCCATCGCCATCACGGCCAACTTTGTCAACCGGAACACCACCGCAGAGGCCAAAGTGGAGGAGATCAGCGGCGTCGCCTTCATTTTCAACCAGAAGTTCTTTCTGGAGCTCAAAGAGGAGACGGGTACGTGAAAAAAAATTCCTTAAACGAGGCGCCAGCAGCAAAGACTACAAAGCGTTCTCTGAGTTAAAACAACTCGTCCACTGTTTGAGTTTGTCTGTTTGCTCCTGCCACTCATAATTGCGTCCACCGGTTGCACTGCAGGGTGGCTCTGTTAAGTGTATTTGCTCGTGTTTTCAGGTATCGACTTGGAGAACATTGTTTACTACAAAGACAACACGCACTACTTTGTCATGACGGCAAAGAAGCAGAGTCTGCTTGAGAAGGGGGTCATCATCAACGTGAGTATGCACACGCAAGGTTGGCATGGTTGGAGGTGCTTTGGCATTGCTCACTATGTCGCGGTCCCACAAACATCATTGCTCTTATTTTTTAAATGCTAAGGGAGGCCAAAGCCGCTTCAGCAAAGATGACAAAGTGTTCAGACTCACTTATCTCCATCTCCAAAAGCCAAGATTCCTTTCATTTCAGGCTTCTCGTCAGACCACGTCCGTCTTGTCACGGAAGCTTTGTGAGACACAAAAAGCTTCTTGATGGATGAATAAAGTTGTGCTTTGTCGTAGGCTTTGATGTGGAAAATTGATAGAGTTCCCCCCTATATTTTTAAATACACATAAAAGAGGAAGATTAATATAGCCAGTGCTCTACATTTGCTCGTAGATAACAGTTGATTTTAATCTTAATTTTGGCAAGTTTGTTTTGTCTCATGGCCATGTTTTCAGTAATTGTCTTTATTGTTATTAGCTATTCATTTTCAAGCTGTTGTCCTGACACCAGCGTAAATCAACCAACCTTCATGACTTTCAATGACAAAATCAACATATGGGTCAGTATTCAGAATTAGAGCGGCAGTGCTGCCGGCGTTTTTTGAACTGGCTTTGGCGGAGACTGATGGGCTTCCATAAGGGATGCTGATGACACACAGCTCTAATTAGATAATGCTCACATCCTCTACTCTGTTTCCACAACACACCCCCATGGCTGTGTTGACTCACTTGTTGTGAGTCAGCTTCTCTCCTCCTCCTCCTTCTCTCTCTCTCTCCTCTCTCTCTCTCTCTCTCTCTCCTCCTCCTCCTCCTCCTCTCTCTCTGTCTCTCCTTCGCCTTGTCTCTCTCAGTGTGGCCTGCGATCACAGACCAGTCAGTGGAACCTACAGTGTCCCAGCATTAGACCACTGAGGTCCAAACTGGCTCTCTTAGATGGCTTTTAACTCTCCCGCCCACGTTTTCAAACCTTATTGGCAGTTGCCTCCGTCTTGATTGACGTTGTTTTTTTTTTTAGCGTTTCCCTATTGGCACAAATCAACACCTTTGCCAATAGGAGGTAACCACAACCTTTAGATGCACCTCCAACCTCCTCCTGGTCAGAGTTGGTAAAAGCATTCACATTCTGTGCTTAAGTAAATGTATGGATACTGCAAGTTTTTCCAATGCAAGAAGTAGGAAGTACACATATTTGTGTGCAAATGTATGGGATAAAAGTAAAAAGTCGTCAGAAAAAGAAACGCTCAAGTAAAGTACAGATACCTGAAAAACCGACTGAAGATTTAAATGAGCTACCATTCACGTCTCCTCCTCCTCCTCCTCTTCCTCCTTCTCTCCCTGCCTTGGGATTTGGGCGCAGGACTACATAGAGACGGAGCGACTGCTGAGCGCGGACAACGTCCACCAGGAGGCGCTGCTCTCGTACGCCCGCGAGGCCGCCGACTTTGGCACCAACTACCAGCTGCCGTCCCTGGACTACGCCATCAACCACTACGGGCAGCCGGACGTGGCCATGTTCGACTTCACCTGCATGTACGCCTCGGAGAACGCCGCCCTGATCAGGGAGAAGCACGGGCACCAGCTGGTGGTGGCGCTGGTGGGCGACAGTCTGCTGGAGGTGGGTGGCTGAGGAGGCGGTGTCGCCCGCCGTCTGAGCGTCAGCCGGTGCGTTTTGACGTGGATGCCACTTGTTGTGTTTCTTCAGCCCTTCTGGCCGATGGGAACCGGCTGCGCCCGGGGCTTTCTGGCGGCCTTCGACACGACCTGGATGGTGAAGGGCTGGGCGCAGGGCAGGAGCCCCCTGGAGTTACTGGCTGAAAGGTGACGCTTCGTTCCCAGCGTCCTGCTTTTCACGATTTGGTTTTCCAATTCTTTTTCACAGAGTTTGATCTGTTCTTGTCTTGCAGGGAGAGTCTCTACCGGCTGCTGCCCCAGACCACCACAGAGAACATCAGCAAGAACTTTGAGCAGTACACCATCGACCCGGCCAGCCGCTACCCCAACCTCAACTCCACCTGTGTGCGTCCACACCAGGTCAGAGCATCAGCAGCTATTTATTGCCTTGGCTGACTGAAAAATGCAACGCTAATGCAAACACGCGAGGCGAATGGAATATTTGAAACAAGACGTTCCCTGCGATTACTACGCACATCCGTTTCCATCCGCCTGGCACAAGTTTGGATCAGTTGCAGTCTCCGACATGTGTTTGTATTGGCAACAACTTCAAATGTCACTTTTCCTTACTGACGGGTTGAGCAGGATGTATCAGTGCACACAGTTCTACAAGCCTGCAAGCTAAGACTCCTGCAACGACTGGCTTGTTACGCAACACTCCAACCTCACTCCCCCATTTTAACGTTTGCTGTTTTCCAAACGTCTTCTTCTGCTCAGGTGCGTCACCTGTTCATCGACGGCCAACAGGGCTCGTGTCGCCTAGAGCGAGGAGTGCCCAAGTACAGATCCTTAAACGCGTCCAGGAAAGGTGAGTTGTGCAGATGCGCCGACGTGGAGCGGTCATCTACGACATCGCATCACCAGTTTGCGCTTTCCAAAATGCTCAGATCTCGCAAAGAAAACTCTCACTGACGCCTAAAACCACAAACACTCAACAATCTAGACAGAGGGCCTTGTCTCGTCAGCTTTTCATACTTAAATAATTCAGGCTGCTTTCAATGCGAAACCATTACAGCAGCAGCAAGTATTTTAAAGAAAGGTACAGTGTGTAAAAATTCTACCATCTAGTGGTCAGATTTTAGATTGCAGCGGTCATTCTCGCACCCTCCCCTCCCGAGCTCATCATTAATAGGCACATTAGTTATGGATTAGTCAATACAGAATTCATCATTTATAAAGCATCTTTCTGACATAAATACTCATTGGAATGTAGTTTGTATTTATTAATGCTTTACTAATGCTTAATATTGTCTACTTATTATAAAATGTTACCAAAAACTGTCCTTTTTACCAATATCAAAATCATCAATTTTACACACTGGACCTTTAAGACGCACGGTGACAGTGGGATTAGTAGCATGTGGTCAGATGGGACTGTTTGTGTTCTGCCTTTTAAAAACTTCCCGCCATGTTGGAACGTCGTCAGTGCGATCATGCCGTGAGTCACTGCTGGGATTAGCGTGAGCTGCGTGAGCTGCAGTTTGCCCCGGTGCCTCCGCACGTTATAAAAAGACGCGGGGCTTAAGTTTAGAAAACTGCCTCAACGCTGACGCAGCAGCAGCAGCAGCAGCAGCAGCAGCAGCAGCAGCATTAAAAAGAAATCAGGCTGAGGGAAAGATAAAAATAAGTTTGCGTGTTAGTGTCCACCTCCAGTCATATCTCCGTTACACAGGGACTCGCCTCGTCACAGACAATGCCACCGGGCAATGTTACAGGGCCAAACACGATGCCTCTCACAGACGTGTGCAGACCTGCTCGACTGCGCAAAGTCACAATGTGAGGGAGCCGGTTGTTTATTCTTGAGGTGAAGCTTTAAGCAGCGGGAGCCACCGGGGAGAGACGGAATCAGCTTCAAATGAAGCCACGCGCACTCTGCACCCTCTGCAGTCTCCGCATTAGGAAGTGTTTCCGCTCAAACATTTTCGAAAGTCTTCTGAGCTAATTGCAGAGGAATATTTCAGTGCAAATAAGAAAAAATAACTTTTGGAAATTATTTAGAAGGAAAGGATATTTGCTTCCCATTTATTTATTTATTTAACCAGGTCAGTCGTGTTAACATGTCGCTGTTTTTAATGCAAGCCTGGTTAAGGCAACAGCCTAACAAGCATAAAGGTTGCAATTAAAGACAAACAACTCCAACTCAGGCAAGAACATAAAAATAGATACATGTTAGAGAAAAAAACAGGATTAAGACTCGGAATTGAAACAAGTACAGGTGTAAAATGGAGCCTAAAGTGTGTCAGAACCTATTGTTGATGGTTTTATCTTGTAAAGCACTTGCAAATATTTATGACTTATTGTAAAGTGTGATAATGCACCTCCATATTTTACAACTTATTGAAGGCAAACTGCACAGATTTTCCACCTTAAAAATATTTGCCTGGGAATGTGGCATTAGCCTCACCCCTCGGCATTGTGCCAGGCTGGTCTTGTTCAGGTCTTCGCTTCCAATTGTTCATGAAGGACATGAACTGGGGACATGCTACCACATCAATACTAAATATAATATAAATATACCGGCGGCTGGCAAACTCCACGCACTGTGTAAATAGCCGGCGGTGGAAACCGCCTTGTTTCAAAGCAACAAATCATTGCAAAAATTCTATTGAAAGTGCGATTTTAAGCTGGAAAGCCCACACAGTGATTTCAAGTCAATGCCGCAGTATTAGTTTACCAGTTTGCCAGTGGCACCAACGTCCTCCGCTGCGTTTTCTTGCGCCGCCAAAGCTGCCTTTGCTTCGGGCCCGGGCGGACATTCAAGTCTTTCAAGTGGCGGGACAGCCGTCGACAACAGGATTCAGTGTTATTGCCTGAGAAGAAGGAATAAGCCCTGGCAACCTGTTGCGTAACCGCTGGCACTCGCAGACGGTGCCTGAAGAACTCGAAGAAGGTTTCATAACAATCATGATGAGACGCTTGTTTTGGCGCTGACGCTTCCTTTCATTTCTGTTCCACAGAGTCGGAGATTCGTCCCGGCCGCCTGCTCACCTGGTGCCAGAAACAGACTCAGGGCTACCGAGGCCTCGACGTCACCGACCTCACGTCGTCGTGGAGGAACGGCCTGGCGCTGTGCGCCCTCATACACCGCCAGAGGCCCGACCTCATGTACGACCGCACACGCGCGCATGCACACCTCTAACCATGTGATGGTGTTGTCGGTTATTCTGACCTTGACCCCGCTGGATTAACTTCTGCTCGCCAGACAGTCACCTGCCTCAAACTGGCACTCTGCACACTGAGCAGGTCAAAGTTAAACAAGCGTGCGTTCGCCTCATTGAACTTCACGGAAAACAGATTGTGATACGTAATACTGGACTAGCTTTTCCATAGTAAATGACTGGAGAACAAAATAATACAGAAGACACCAAGAGGAGGCTGCCTTTCAGCTTTCAGTATGACCAGCCTGCTCCCTGACTTGACATTGTGCACAGAATTGTGTTATGTCCTTGTTTGCTCAGGGTTGTCAGTTTGTTCTGGTGAACATCCCAGTGCACATATGCAAAATCTATCAGTGTGGTTTTTGTTTTTTTTTACAAAACCCTTTTAATGAGCATTAATGAGAAATTTGCATGAGAAATTTCATGGAAACCACGTATTTCCAAACAGCTTCCTCTAGTTTGCTGTCAAGCTCGTCTGCTTGCTTTACACCTGTTTTTACTCAATGCTGGTGACTTGGCCTGTTGACTATTGCCTTAAATCCCTACTTAACTGTTCTTGTGGTTTTATTTGACTCCGCTTCTTTTCGTAGGATTCGTACCACGGAAACTCAGCATTAGCGCTTACATTTCTCTTTTCAAAGCAAATTATCCCAAAGTTCTCTATAAATTCGCCCGACAGTTTCTGTAAATACCCTAGTTGTGTCCAAGCTTGTCAGTGATCTCGCCAGGAACACAAGATGTGCGCCAATACTCACACTGCTGACCTTTTGTCATGTTCCTGGTTTGGGCTGGTTTTTCAGCGGTCAAGGGATCGTAGTTGAACTTTTGCTTTTCCGATCCCGAACCCTGAACCTCATTAGGGAACTCTGGAGGTTTGCCAAAGCTTGTTTTGTTTTTTAACAAAATAGTTATTTTTTATGTTGGATTTTAGACCTGACTCAACTGTGTGCATGCAGCTCCAGGTTTACTGAAATGGCCCTGCAATTTTTGTGTTGCAGGGCCACATTCCAAATGTTTGTCCACTAGACATTAAATTGTATAATATTTTGAGAAAACACAGGCTTGGATGAATTTAGAATTGCGGTCTTATTAAAAAAAAAAAGTGTAAGTATATATATATATATATACAAAGTAATGGCTCTGGTAGAGACGACACAGCTATTCATTTCCTTTTGAAAAAAATCCCAGATCTTTTTTACTAGAGCCAATTTCCTGATGTTGTCTATTTGCTTTTGTTTCCTGCCTTCAATCAACTTCGCTATGACTGTGGATCCTTATGAGTCAGCATCATGTATCTCAAACATACTGTTTACTTGATGGTCTATCTCCCCCCGTGATGCGTGCTTTTCTCACAGAGGTTCACACGGCGTTCCAATGAATAGACCCTGCTTTCGTCTCTGTCCCCCCTCCAGCGATTACGATTCTCTCAATGAGGAGGACGTGGCCGGAAACAACCAGCTGGCGTTCGACGTGGCCGAGCGGGCGTTCGGCATCCAGCCGGTGATCCGGGGACAAGAGATGGCCGTGGAGGCTGAACCGGACAAGCTGCTGATGGTCCTCTACCTGTCCAAATTCTACGAGGCCTTCAGGAGCTCTCCGGGGAACGACAAAGGTCAGTCTAGCCTCTTGGCTGCAGCTCTGAACCATGTCATGGGAAAGGTTTAAACGGCCTTTAAATTCGAGGTGCTTGAAGATCAGGTTGAGATAACTGGACTATTTTTTGCTATCTTGAAAACCAGAACAAACTGTCGTTTTGCCTCAACTTATCTTCAAGCTGTACAATGACTTGGACAAGTGAGAAATTCACACTTACTTACTATTACAATCATTTCTTGTAGTTCGGTGGGCCGGATTAAAAAGCTTAACGGGCCGCATATGGCCCGCGGACCGTAGTTTGCCCACGCCTGCACTAGTCTGAGAGTCATAGTCCAAAATCTTCGAGAAAAAAAATCCCCAGTCTATTATACTAGAGTGTGATTATAGTGATGATGCTGCTGTAGCATGGCAACAAACAAATAACAACACTGAATGAATACTGTTCTTAGTCAATCAATCAACTCTTATTTATAAAGCCCCAGAAATCACATCCAGAGGCGTCTCAAAAGCACTTTGCACAATCAAAAGAGGAAACCAACAGACCCCTGATGGAAAAGATGTCTGCTTCACTACTTTCTGTGGTTTCAAGCCGAGTTTGAACACTATGGCCCACCGCAGCTCATGTGTCTGCTCACACCAGTGGAAAAACTCGAGCCGTCACCGTCTCCCTCACAAATTTTAGTTGGACCAATTTTTCCGCTTCCTGGGTTTTTTTTTTAATTTTATTTTTCTGTGCCTTCTGGATCAGATGTCTGTGTGAATAACCGCTTGTCCGTTTTACAAGGAGCAACAAGCTATTGAACATTACACCTAATAAAGTGGCCGGCGAGTGTAAATTCTTGGATGGTTGGAAAATGAATAAAAGAAAATGTGGAAAAGTAGATTGGATCGTGAAGCAAATACAACTTTACAGAACCGATTCATTCATAAAGTCACCGCAGTATTCTTTTTATTTTTTGAATGGATGATCTGATACTGTTCAAATACATGGGGCTGTTCTGTCATCTGTCTGCATGCAAAAGCTTTAACCCAGCCTCCCAAAAAAATGTGCAACAGTAAACCTGGCAGGAAAAAAAAAAAAGCTGTTTAAACAGGATTTGATTTGCTTTCTTTTTGGTAACAAAGAGGACTCTTTATTCAGGGGCAGGACCAGGAAGGATTCCTGAAAGTCAGTGTTTAAAGATGCTGGCGGGTCGTCACCGCTGCTGCACTACAAAGTCCCTTTTCTCTGCACGCTGGCCGGTCGAACTGAAGCTCAGGGACTATTTTATCCAGTGCATTAGCTGCGGTTGCAGGTTACACAACCGCGGTCAGGTTGTGTGTGTGCCAGAGACACGACTGGTATGTGCACTATGTCTGCAGAGGGCCCAGTCTTTCCACGCGACCGTGGAGGCTTCCCGTCCAGTCCCGTCCCGTCTGTCCTTTCACCCACTGCTGTGATCTCCAGCTTCATTTGACTCCTTGCTGCTTTGATACAGAGTGTCCTACACTAGTGTTGTCACCACGGAGAGCTGCACACCTTCTGCAAGGCTGGAAAAGGGTGGAAGAGTGGAAGTGCTCCTCCGGTTAAACTGCTTACACAGTCCACTTGGTGGGAATGTGCTTGGAGATGCAGAACAGGGTCTTCACTGTGCCAATATCCTGATGATGTTCAGTCAGTAGTCACGACTCTGTGTACTGTTATATTACAGACTACCCCTCCTCCCCCTGGGTATTATTACACAAAAGTACTATTTATGGTTTTTGCACACATTCCTCCTGATCATTCCTCCTGATTTTCACGTTGCACTTATTGAATAACCCACTGTCCATGCAGTGTTCTTCTGCGGGTCACCTCACCCTAAGCTTGATACCCTCTTATCCGAAGGCTCTTCTTGTCTGTTCTACCAACGTAAAGGCACATTAGTGTATCAATCTTGGCGCTGTGTTCATTTTGAAGGGACCCCGTATAGAAAAACTGACCCTTTCAAATCGTCAACTTGTCTTTTTGCATTGTTTAGTGCAACTTGTGCATTCCCAGATGGCCTGGATTTTTCTCTTACTGTGCTGAAACTCGCCGTTTGGATTTTGTGCGACCTTCTTTTGTTAAATAAAATCATTTCATTCAAAATATGTTGAAAAAATCTGCACACCTATTAGCTTAACAAATGTTTATATTAAAGAAGAAGAATAGTAGGAAACTCTCTTTTCTGTTTGGGTTCACTAATGATTGACAGACTGCTGTAGAGGCAGCAAATGTGATGATGTTTCTTCCTAGATTTTTTGTTGAAAACTGTGCAGTTCATTTGTGGGATTTGTTGATTTCAACAGCTGTGATTAGCTAGCATGGCCCTTTCCCCTCTCAGGTAACAGTATAAAGGCTAACTTTGACCATAAATACATGATCTATTTCCTGTATTCCAGGTTCAAGAGAACCGGATGAGAACAGCGAACATTATCAAGCTAAAACCAACCATGCTCAGGTGACTCAGCCCAGGAAGAGGATCCCCAGGGTAATGGGATTTGTGTATAATAATAATAATAACAATAACAATAATATTAATAATAATAATAATAATAATAATAATAATAATAATGGCTGACAGATATTGAAAGATTCCTTGCAGTAACCAGATTATAAAACAATGATGCTAGCTCACATGAAAAGTATTGTTATGTTGTGGTCAGTGTTTCGCCTTTATCCAAGGTCTCCTCCTCTTTTGGTGTTTGCTCTCGCAGGAGGAGAAGAAGCCGGAGGAGGATTCTGTCAACAAGAGGCGGCGGAAGGGCAACCACTATCTCTCAGAGGTAGGGAGGGACCTCGAACGCAAACCGTTTCAAATAAGCCTTCCGTCTACCGCTCCAAGTTTTCACCTCCTCTCCCGCCCGCGGCGTCCAGTTGTCTTGTCACAGCGCACCCCCTGCTGGCGAGGACGGGGAGCTGCGGGAGAACAGGGTCCGCTCCATGGCGACGCAGCTGCAGGCCAAGTTCGAGGAAAACTCTTCCGCACCGCTGACCAGGGGCAAGGTGAGACTCGCCCAAGGTTGGCAGGTAGGGGGCGCTCTTCCATCGGAAGGGACACTAGTGAAAGCACTGTGAGGATCGATTTGAAGAAGAAATGTCCATTTAAATTGGATGTGTTTGTGGCAAACTAAAGGGATGTTTCAAGATTAAGACCTGTTTATGGGATTCCTTCCAAAGTAAGGAAAAGCAGGGAATGTCCAGGTGGTGAAAAGGTGGGAAACGTCAAATATGACTGAATCATTTCCAGAGCAACATCTGAGCCTCGCTAAAAATATTTGAGTCACAGGCCGCAAGTCCAGGAAAACATGTTTTTTGGGCAGATGGAATGCCGAAGCGTCAAGTTTCACTGCTGCTTTCATTAACAGACAGGTGGTCAAAATCTATTTTCTCATTAAAAAAAAAAGAAGGGACGTCTGGAAATTAGAGTTTGGAAAAGTCTGGAATTTTGAAATCCCACATGTGCAGGAACCTTGTGGTTAAACCCTTTTTCCTCGCTGTTCTAGAAATTAGTGCTGTAGCACTCGAGATTGGTCTTGGTCTAAGACCACTTTTTAAGGGTCTCAGTCTCGTCTCAGACTCGGAGGCATCTTCACTCCAGATCAAGACCTGTCAGGACTCACAGCCAGCACTGCAATGACAAATAATAACAGAAAAGAATCCAGCTGCTGCCTTGTTACACTCCCGTTCATTCCTAGACATGTCGCTGTTCGACTCAGAGACAAACTTGAATTTAAAAAAGATACAGGTAATCTTTTTCTGTTTTGTTGTTATTTTTCTTTGATATTTAAAATCTTTATCTTGTCTTGGTCTCAAACCCCAAAGGCCTCGGTCTCGATACTCTCTAGTCTTGATCATTTCTTTGTCTCGGTTGGTGCGGTCTTGACTACAACACTACTAGAAATGACATCTTGATTATTCCAAATTTTCCATTTCATTCCTTCATTTCTCCTTTCCTTTCCTTACCTTTCCCTCCTCTACTAGTCTGACGAGGAGCCGTCTGATTCCTCCCTTTCTCCTCCTCTATCTCCCTCCCCTCACCCTTCCTCTGATGAGGAAGACGAGGAGGAGGAGGAGGAGGAGGAGCAGCAGGAGGAAAATCCTCGTTTTGCAAGGCCTAAAGAAGCCCTCCCTCTGCCTCCTCTTCCTCCACCTCGCCCCAAGTGGCAGGTACTTCCTCCTCTCCGTCGCATCTCCTCCGCCTCGCGTCTCCACACCGACTCTGAACCGCTCCTCCTCCCGCTTCTCCCTCCTGTCGCCAGCCCTCTGTCTACATGCGCCTGCTGGAGAAGCCCGGCGCCGTGGCCCAGCACGCTACGTCTCCTCCTCCTCCTCTTCTTCACCCCTGCAGTCGCTCTCCCTCTCCGTCAGGCTCTCGCAGCCCTCGCTCGCCCAGCCCCGGCGCTGCCCTCCGTTATTACCCAGAACGCACCTCTCCCCTTCCAAGTACGCACCACTTATCAGCCGCAGGTACCGACCATTCCGCTGACAGGCCGACGCAGCAGGTGAACATCATACCGGTTGTGTGTCGTTGTTGTTTTTTGCCTTCGCTTTTTACCCAAACACGCGGTCTCAGCCGACCACTGACGCATTTCGTCATCTTCCTGTCTCGACAGAAAATGTCGGCTAGGGAATTTGCTCGGAAGGGTATTAAGGAGAGGGCCGATCATCTCTCCTCTATGTTCTCCGGGTCCTTCAGACCTGTGTCTTCTCTGCCCGAGGCTCAGGTTGTGTATCACGCCGGCCGCCTCCAGCACCGACTAAAGCTTTGATAATGTCACGAGTGAAGAATGCCGCTGCGTCTTTCCAACTGCATGTAATATATCGGTGTCGGAACAATAAGGAAGGGCTTATTCAGAAGTTATATTAAAAACTAACACTAACAATACCTGTGTGTTTGTACACTGTGCTCCCCGAGCACACAAAGAATTAGAAAATTCCTTTGATTGCTCCACAATTGTGTGACAGAGGTCCCACACAGCACTCCTAGTGTGTTTGAGTCTCTAACCCTGCGAGGCTTTTCCACTGGGTGCTGTGGTGAAATGGAGATCTGAAAATAGGTGTAATACTTTTGCTGTTGATAAAGCTGGATCCACGTAGAATTGCACTAAAAAAAAAAACCTGAGCTGCAGAATTTGGCTGAGAAAGTAACGTTAACTGGATGGTGTGATGGACATTTTCTACTTTTCCTGCTTCATCCTTAATTTTCTCTTCTTCCATAGGAGAAACTTTCTACCTCCTCTCCTTCAGTGTCCCCTCCTCCTACTCGTCTCCCTCCTTGTCCTGTTTCCCTACATAAGAGTTCCACCGTCTACCCTGCTGTCTACCCCGTCCCCGAGCCTTCTGCCCAGCCTGGCTTCTCCTCGGCCCCTCTGTCCACTGCTGAACACAAGGACAAGGCCTCTTCTTCTTCTACTTCTTCTACTTCTGCCTCTTCTTCTTTCTCCTGTACTGCATCTTCTATTTCTCCTACATCGGCGAATTCTTCTACTTCTTTGTCTTTTTCTTCTTCTGCTTCTTCTACTTCTTCGTCTTCATCTTTTTCTTCTTTCACTTCTACGTCGTCTTCTTCTTCCTCCTCTTCTTCTTCTTCTTCTTCTGTCTCTTCTCCTTCTTCTTCTTCTTCTTCTTCTTCTTCTCATACCAACTCTGTGGATCGTACTCAGACCTCCCCTCGTCTCGCCCTTCCAGCAGAGGAGCAGGTTAATGATAAGACGTTGGCTGGAAACGTTCAGGTGAAGGTAAAGGCCTCCTTGTCTGGTTGGTGCTTTTTCAAAAGTCCCCATGTTTGCGGAGTGTTGCTCGAGTGATGCCTCGCCATCGGGTCCTTTAAAAGTGCCGACCGCACTGCAGACAAAATGTTTTCCACAAGTCTGGGAGGAGTCGAGTCAAGTCTGGACCGGAGATCCACCAGTCTGTGGTTTAAAGGCAGTTTAACCAACATAAAGAGTTGTCATATGATATCCAATGGAAGAGACACAGCAATTAGGTCTGGCCCTCCTTCATGTGGTGCCACTTGTGCCAGTTTGCAAACAGATAGGGAAAAAAAAATTGCAAGTCTGCGTCCATGCTGTTTAAGTCACGCTTTCATAGACTCTCAAAAGACTCA
The DNA here is from genome assembly GCA_009823395.1 of Thamnaconus septentrionalis. NCBI lineage: Eukaryota > Metazoa > Chordata > Actinopteri > Tetraodontiformes > Monacanthidae > Thamnaconus > Thamnaconus septentrionalis. The sequence goes on from CM020513.1 coordinate 19,799,825, forward strand.
CTGGAATCATTTACATCATCGGGATGTACAAACTGCACTTGAACTGGAAAACTTTCCAATTCCCTGACCTCATTTTCTTAAGATTGTAATTCATTTCGATATTCATTTAGATTTATTACATGAAAATAACCGCTTTACATGGGGTCCCAAGTACCGGTCATTCTAATGTAATATCTTAATTCCCTGCTAGTGTGACAATAGAAGGAGAAGTAGTGAGCCCAACTGAACAGTTTGACTTGTCGCTCCCTTATATTAAGGTTATGTTCTGTCATGTTTTTGTTTTCTAATTAGAAAACAGTCTTGACTTGCCAAGAATTCATGGCACTCGCAGGAATTCAGCCAGGAATTAGCTTTTGTGAAATGGCTGAATGGAGCGTCTGCCTTCTCTTTGTGAAAGCGCTTTAATTGTAATTAGTGTTGCGTCGAGCAAACCTTGACCCTCCACTAGGATGCGTGCTGCCTACCAGCGCGGCGCACTAATGAAATAATGAGCGGAACCCAAAGCAGGGCGAGATGCTGCTAAGCTGCTGCCAGAGTACTTCAGCGCAATAATCGGCTCCGTTTCATTCCTGGCACGGCTCGCGCCGCCGTCCCATCCCGTACCACTGTGTGTTATCGCGCAAAGTGACGTCCACTTTCGTTGTCGTCCAGTGTCGTGGAAGTTGCGCTCCGGAGGCGCCGGGAAGTGCGGGCCAGAAAGCGGTCGCCCGCTCGGAGAGTTGCCCGAGCAGGGCTGCGAGCTACCTGAAAGAGGTACTGAGCAGAGTCCTCGCTCCAAACCGTCTCCCCTTCTTTCAGTCTTTTCCTTCTTTAAACCTCCTGTCACTCTCTCCTCCTGTCTGCCCTCTAACCCGCCTTCCTCTCGTCACCACGGTTCCCCTGCGTTTCCGCGGCGCTGTCGCCAGCGGACCGTTGGAAAGGTGTCGTCGGCGATAGACGCTAAGGCTCAGATGTTGGCCATCCTCTATGAGACAGACCACAGGCCCAATGCTGCGCCGGTAAGGTGTGCATGTGACCAGCCTGACCTGCACCCGCACCTCACCAGTTGCATTGTGGGAACACCGACCAGAAGCGAGTGCACGCGCTTCAAGGTCCAGTGTGTAAAATTTGCTTTTATTTATGATTTTTATGTATTGGTTATTTTTATATATTTCTATACATACATACATACATACATATATGTGTGTATATATATGTATATCTCACTATACATAGAGCCAGCATTTTTTTAAGGAAGCCTTGTCAGGTGGTCTTCCTTGAAAATTGAGCACGCTGGACCTTTACACACGCTCACCGCGGCTAACTCGTGCTTGCCGTTTCATCTCTCGGGGGGGCTCTGACATTTGGATAATTGCCTGCTGGTTTCAAAATGGCTTGTTTGCCACTGCGTCAGGTAAAACAACTGAAGTAAACGGTGATGAACAGATGGATGCTCGTAAAAAGGTTGTCACTGGTAGCTGTTGCCGTGCGTTGAAATCACATCACCGTCACAATATCAATATCATTGAAAGGCTTCTTCATCTCCTCTGGGCCTTTTTTCCCCTTCAGCCAATCATCTGCCTCTCTGCTCTTCCTCCAGACTTCCTGTCTGTCTTCCACTGATGTATTCACTCTCCCTCCTCTGTTCATGTCCAAGCTATTTCAGTCTCTTTGGCTTAAATCCCCAAACATCTAGCATGCTCTAATGTCCCTCTGATGTCCTCATGGCTGATTCTGGTCACTACCAGGATTCCTCCTGCTCCTCCATCGGACATCACAGCTGACCTTTTCCTCCACCCGTTCCAACCTGTTGCACACAATGCTCCTATTTGGGCAAAAGCAAACGTCTGATTTCATGAAACATTAACTCTGGAAACAGGGCAGTTATTGTTTAGGGGTTATTCACTGCTAACATTAATACATTAACCTTTGATGAGCTTTGCTGTAATTCTGGTTTTGTGTTGCTACATAGTTTCTAGTCGGACAGAAAGGCCAAAAAGCCCATGTGTCTCCGTGATTGTAGCTCCATGAAGGTGTGTTTTGACTTGGAACTGTCCTTTGGTTGTCCCTTAAACTTTCCTAAACCATTTATTGCATTTGTACATAATATTTGCATAATCTGCTTGTCTTCATTCTGTGGCACAGCATGATTTATGGATACCACCACCACATTTACTACACGGTGCCTCTTGTCACATGTCACTGCCGGACTTCATGACTAATTTAACCTGGAAATAACCGACTGTAAATCTTCGACCGCAGCCGGCGACGTGTCTGAACTGGCCTGTGCAACAACTTCCTCCTCCTCTTCCTCCGTCTCTCAGTGTCTGAGCCGTAAAGACTTTCCTTCGGGCCTCGGGGGCAGCGACACCTGCCACTTCTGCGCCAAGCGGGTTTACGTGATGGAGCGGCTCAGCGCCGAGGGCTACTTCTTCCACCGCGAGTGTTTCCGCTGCGTCGTCTGTAATTGCACCCTCCGCCTGGGCGGCCACGCCTTCGACTCCCTGGAAGGTAACGCTGGACTCGAAGCGCCTGTGGATTCTGTTAGTTTGCACTGTAGCAAAGAGCTGCTTTGATCTTCTTCTGAAGAATAAGAACATTGAACATAGTTCAGCAGTCTTAACGTATACGTTCCCCCTGTTGCTTTCTTTGCTAAGTGGATTTGTTGTTTGTTCTGTTTCCCCTTTTAGCAAAGTTTTACTGCAAGGTGCATTACGCCCAGAGTCAGTCCAACAATCACATGGGGAGGTTCAGAAGACGAATGGTAAGCACTTACAAAACAATACATTTTGAAAGGCCCATCATTTAAAGAATGTGCACAGTTTAAAGGGACCTGTCAACAGCTGACCTATCAATGCATTTACAACTCACAAAAGTTTTCTGGGGATTTTCGACTTTGGGGTGATTTTTATATTTGTAAAAGCTTAATATTCTGTAAATAAATATGTTGGTATAAGTATATACTCACTGTACAATGAAAGTAATTTGGTTTTCCTGCCCTTGAAACAGTTCTCATATATGTAGTACATAGGAATATACATATAGCAAGGGTCTTGCTACCAGTTAGCTGCCATATCGTTTAAGGAAGGCCGGTGTGGACAATCCAGTCGGCCTGACAGCTTGTCTCATAATTAGGGTGAATGCTTGCAACCTCAAATAAACCATCAAAGAAGAAGGTGAACTAGTTATCCAGGTTGGTGTGCGCAAGCCACTGTAGTTCACTGGCAGGCCCAGGAGGGGGAGAGAGTGGAAGATGCTGTAATCTAAAATATAACCACTTGATGTCACTGTTTCTTCTTTAAAATCTCCAAATATTACACACCTTTAAATACCGGGCTTCCTTAAAGATTTTCACACACTGGACCTTTAAGACCACGCAGCTTTGGCCACACCGACGCTTCTTTGTTCTGTATTGGGAAGGCAGCTTTCAGCAATAGTTCCTGATTTTTCTTTTCTTCTCCCCACCCTGCCATGCTTCTCTGGACGTGCGCAGACGGACCGCGGCCCGGCCTCGTCATCGGACGGCGGGAGCTACTCGGGCCTCGTCCAGAGCCAGCCCTCAGGTACCCTGGTTTCCCTGCTTAGGCGAGGCCTCAGCTGGCCGAGGCGCGCCGCTCAGGGCAGCAGCGCGCGTTGCCCCGCCGCCTGTTGGGACGGGCGTGGCAGTCGCTGGCGGCCTCGCGCTCCTACGTCCGGAGCCGCTCGCACGACTGCCTGTACCTGTACGAGCTGCTGAGCGTGGGCGGGCCTCTGCTCTGCATGATGCACCAGGTCCTGAGGCAGATGTATGAGGAGCAGCAGCAGCAGCAGCAGCAGCAGCTTCTCGGTTCTCAGCTCATATAGGAGCGACGGATCTGCGTGGGGTTTTTTTTTTCTCTTTTGCTGTCAGACGAGACTGGTGTTTTTCAACCACTGTGCTGCGGCACACCAGTGTACTGTGAGATAATGAGATAATGTCAGGTGTGCCATCAAAAATGATCCGATTTCACTTAATTGGTCTAAAAGGAATGTGAGCCTATTCTGCTCCCAGGATATCAGCTTTGTGAGCATCTAAACAGGCCCAGGTCTCACACTAAGTGCGTTTTATTATATATCATTTTATAATATTTTTGGATGGCTGGTGTGCCATGGAATTTTTTTCCAAAGAAGAAAAAAAATTGTGCTGTGGTTGAAAACCACTGGACGAGATACAAAAGTGATAAACCATGGGTTTATCACAGTGAAAGAAATAGAAAATATTATAATTCTAAATATTTAGAGTAACGTATTTAAGACATTCCAAATGTCTTTCAAGCATCGCATAAATCAGCTGTAAAACTGCCTCTGCAGCTCATACCAAGTGCCTGGTGTGACTTTTGAATGAAAAATCAAAAACAAAAAACAAGCCATGTACCGCTAAAAGTGTTTGCAGCACGATGTCTGTATTGTGTACTTCAGCACTGAAAGTCTCCCTTGGTCGTGCATGAGTGAGATGTCGCTGCCTCTCGTCAATCTCTTTGGCTACCTGGATCAGTGGCTCAGCCGTCAGGGTGCATGTCGCTCTGTTTTTCTGTTTGTACTCACACGGGCTCGTTCCAGTCTCCTTAAAACTGCTTAATTTAAGGCCCAATCTGCATCGCACAGTAAGATTGTGGCCGCAGGGAGGGAGTCTGGAACCTGCCTTTCAAAGAGCAAGACTGCGCTGAGTCAGCGCTGCGATCCTTCTTTGGTAGACAGCTGCAGCTGCCAAACTTGTGTGTCCTAAAGTACTTGAAAAAAAAAAAAAAAAAAGGTAAAGGTTACAGTCAGTGTTATAGGTGGGTACATTTTTTTGTTAAGACTTTCTTTTTGTGCGTAGTAACTTGAATGCAGCCTCATAGTTCAATGGTACCTTGCTGTCGGAGATGATAGGTGGACATCTCGCACAGCTGTGTTTCCATCACCCCGAGAATTGCGCAAAAACCTAAATATCGCAAAAAAAAAACAGACTATGGAAACAGCTAAACTTGGAAAAACCTCTCAAATATCGCAAAAAGGTTTTTACGCCTCATGAGGTGGGTTTTCAGACGTATCAATAAACCGTAGAAGTATATCGCAATAGTGTCATGGAAAGACTTTTTTCGCATTTACACGTCACCGGATGTAACGTACGAGGTCACGTGACCAGTTCACTATTGAAACACCTGCTGAAAAATCGCAAATTTTGTTTTGTCGAATTTTGAAAACTGTGAGAGTGGCGTAGCCGCAGCTAGCTATCAATGACGGCTGACTCGTTCGCACAGCGCTGACTCACAGCGGTGTCTTTGAGATGTCCATGGGCTCCGGGGCCACTCACATGTTGCCTGCTCTGCCTTAACTCTGCAGCACAGAGATGTGCAATGGAAATGCCAAAACAGATGTGTTTTGAGTTTTAAAATCTGATGTCAGGATGTACGTTTATGCTCTCAAGTGACTTTTCCTACCGTAGCGTGTTCACTGCGAGGTGTGTTTTAGTCAACGACGACAAAAAAAATCACTTTCATTTCATTTGTGCTCAGTGTGCTTAATGTCTGGGGTGATTACGTTGGAAATTGGTAGCTTCAAGCCAAAACTCCATGATCCTTTACTGAAAATTCCATCCGTTGCTGCAGTTTGTTTTTGTGTTTTTTTCATTTTCTTTTAGTTGGTGATATTTTCAAGACAACAAAAAAGCACAATATTAATTTGCATTCCTGAAGTTGTGACAGCATTCCTTTGTGTATATATATGTGTGTGTGTGTGTGTGTGTGTGTGTGTGTGTATATATATATATATATATGTGGAAAGTTGCAGGTCCTATGTGCTGTCGGGGCAATGCGCCCATTTTTGGGCACGACTTCCTATTTGTAATCACTTGGACTTGTGATTCTCAGAGCCCTGTGCTGTCCTTCCTGTCTTCCACTTTTCTATTTTTCCCACTCTGTCATTTAGTTACATTTTTTCCGTCATATTTGTTCACTTCATTTTGTTCAGTCTGTTTCAAATTTCCAATGCTGCATCCTCTGATTGGCCGATACGCGGCAGTGAGAAAGGTGATGATTGGCCAGCTCTGGCCATGATCGTAGCACGTGTAGCTTTTGTTGTGCCGTTCTTGCATTGGCTGCCTCTGTAGCTTCTCCCAGTCCTCGTAACCCACCGTGAACTAATAAGCATGACCCTGCCTCTCTCCCCGCCGCCCCAATATTTGCACTGCAGGAGTCAGTACGTTGTTGTGTGTAGCATCAAGGAACAATAAAATAACTACATTCAAAAAGGAATACACATATTCAATCTATAGTTCTGTACTTGACAGATTCCAAAAGGCATATCTAGCCAGTTTAAGTTCCCACATAATAACCATCTCCCTTCCTCATTTATTCCCAGAGCTTTTATGTTCTGGTCCACTTCCTGTAAAATCAAAATCTCTGCCTTTACCAAAAGCTGAATCCTTCCAACCTGCTTAATGCAGCAATTTGTAGCTCTATTTGAAGTTTCTTCCACAATAACAGTAAGAGTAATTGCAACAGAAAACTCATACATTTGAAGCCGAGTTCTTTGTAAAAAATACAATAAAATAAAATACAGTTACTAGCCACAAAAATCTATCTTTGGCAGTGGCTTCCTGTCCTTGCAATTGATTGACTATTAGGAACCTTTTAAGTGAACTTCTTCCAGTTTGGGACAAACACCAACATATTCTTAAAGGCCCAGTATGTAAGATTCAGTAGGACCTAGTGGTGAGAAAGTGTACTGCAATTAGTGCAATACAGCTTAAAATAAAGACTTACAATTATCAAATGAAAAAACACACAAATTAGCTATTTTGTAGAGTTTATAGCATTGAATTGAATTGAATTAAATGAAATTGAATTAAGCATTATTCATTGTCCTCCATTGGATCTTCCAGAGTGAATCTAAAGACGCTGTTGTTCAGCTTCGGTCTGCTGATGCGCACACGCGGCACCTTCTTCTGCAGTCGAGCTCACTAGTCGCTCCATTGCTTCGTCTCCTCTAACACCGTTGATCCCCAACATTGCACTGCATCCATCCCCTCGTAACACCCAAGACTCCGTTCGATCTGCCTCCTGCCTCTTGGCTGCATGGTCATCATCAGTGGCCGTCCCTGTCAGCCGGTAACCTCTGTCTCCACGTGTCTGTGGTGTGTCTGTGCTTCCGTCTGTTTCAGAAGGAGGCCTCCCCATCTCCAGATCTCTCTCTTGTACCTCCTAGTCTATTTGCTCAGGAGATCAGCAGCCCCATAGCAGCTTTTTTTTTTTTTTTGCACACTATCGGCTGCAACCCTAATGTTCCGTAGTTCATGTTACGAAGTCTTGAAGCAGCCTTCAGGCTCTCTCTCTCTTTCTCTCTCTTTTGTTTTTAACTTTGAAAATTTACTGTAAAATGCCTCACTTAAGATATTTATAAGCTGTAAATACACAATCCAAAATAAATAACTTTGATTACATAAATAATTTGCCTCGTGGTTTATTCCCGTTTAATCAAATCACCGAGAGACAGATCAAGCAAGATTAATAGATTCAAAATAGAGTCTTTGGAGATTATTACTGTAGGTTCTTGTCAATTGTTTCTCCCCTTAACGACATTATCCATCTAATCGAAAGGCCTCTGACAAGGCCAAGTCCTTTCCTCCCACCTCCTCACTTGGTTCACATCATAACATCATCCACACAAGTCATTGTTCACAATCACAGCTTTGTCGACTTAACCAATACCATGTGCTTTGTAACACCTACACAGCCTTCAATTTGGACCAGATTCCAAAGAAGATGCAGCTTCAAAAAAACATCCAACCCTCAAGTAGCACCTAAATGTGATTTAAGAAAAAAAAAAAAAAAAGCTAGTTACCCGACTGCAGTAAAGTTCAGTTCGGTCAAACCTGCCATGACCTGAACAGAAGTGAAGTGAATCGCCCCTGTCCGCTTCCACCGTGGGCTTTGTGGAGGGTCTGTTCTGTCCTTTCCTCTGCGTTTGCTAACGAGAGACCGAGGGTTTGGTCTGGATCTTTCTCATTTCTTTGCTGTGACCAAGAGGACTCACCTCTGTGTAATGTTGACTCCGTTACTCTGTGAGTACTGTTACTCTGCTGTCACGTCTTTGTGTCGCAAATAGAAAAATATCAAGGTGTTTACTGTGCAGATAAAGGTCGAGTTTGTTCGGTTTTGTGGCCTCTTTTGCAAATGATTTGAATCCCAGTTTTCTGATGTCATCGATTATCCAGAATGTATTTGTGCAATATTTCCACTCGTGTGAATAGAAGTGCTTATTATTACCAAATGCAAACATAGCAGTTCATTTTTAGAGGCTTTGTCCAACTAGGATCTGTTGTTTCATACTCATACATGTCTCTCAATTTTGCACATGTTGGCCTTTTTAAAGACACTGCAGTTTTGTGTGTTTTTATGTTTATTTCTATAACAAACATTACCTGCTACCTTTGCAAACACTGGGGTTTCCAATCCGTTTCCTCAGATGTCCCACCGATTGTTACATGTGATCAAGCTAATGCGTCATTCTGAACGACATGACGTGCATTATGTAGATAGATCATTTCCATACGTCGTCTGCATTAACTGGACTGTTATTGCCCACCGCTGTTTGAGACTCATTGCAAACACTGCTGTCTAAACCTGTAGGTGCGCCGTCGAGTTTGAGTTCAAAACTTGAAACGGGAGAGAACATGGTTCCTGAAGACACGGAGGTGGCTGGTGAAGCTCTGGATGCTTCGTGTCTGCTCGGTCCCACCGTCCCAGATGCCACAGGGGCCTCGGGCCTGAAACAGGACGGTGCCGCAGGTCGGTGCCGGTGCCGCGGTCTGAGTTGTCAGCCGATGTCTGAACGTGTTGTGACTCCTCTCTGTCTGACATCTGACAGTGTGGCATAGTGTGTGACATTTCCTAGTCCTGTTGACCGTTCTCTTGCTCGTGTCTTTTGCTTGTACGACATGCAGGCCTCAGAATTTCACCTTGCTAATCTCACTGTCCGTCGGTTTCTGTCCCTTGTCTGCAGGTCAGCGTAAAACCAAACAGAGCAATCGCTGGAAACGGAAGATCAGAGCCAGTGAGTACCTCCTCAAGTATAATTTATAATTTTGTGCACAGTCTCTCCCCCTTTGTTCACCCCTACCTCTCTCAATAAACTATAGTAAAAGCAGAGCTAGTGTTAGATTAGTCTTACCTGTGTGTGTGTGTGTGTGTGTGTGTGTGTGTGTGTGTGTGTGTGTGTGTGTGTGTGTGTGTGTGTGTGTGTGTGTGTGTGTGTGTGTGTGTGTGTGTGTGTGTGTGTGTGTGAGGTCTGTTGTATGGCAGCATTTAACCACTAGAGTTCAGTGTTTCACTCTTTGAGACTTTGAAGACAGAATTTCACTTGTCGTGTTAGGCATCAGAACTCAAGTAACTCAACTGAGGGGAATTAATGAAACTTATTAACTATTCAGTATTTCTACTTAGACATTGTGAAACGTCTGAATTGGACAAACCTAAGTATCTTTGATATGTGTGTGGGGCGGGGGATGAAGAAAAATTCTGTTTGTTTTTTTGTTTTTTGTTACGTGGCAGATATTTAACGCTTAAGCATCTTGTTAGAAAAGTTAATCGAATTCTGACTGTGCGCTCTTTGCACCCTGGTGCAGCCTTCCCGCTCCTCCTCATCAAACGCTTCCACCAGAGGAGCTGGACGCAGGACAAAGATGGAGCGGAGAGCGTCCCCGACGTGGACTCTGACTTTGAGGAGATCACTGCTGCTGAAAAGCCAACTGTGAGTCGCGTTAAGATTGATTCTGCTGTTGGTCACACAAACACAACATATAAGCTTCAGTTAAAAAAAATTCTTTCAGATTGTCTCTAGTCTTTTTACTGTGTGAGATGGAACCAATGGGATCGCTGCTGTGTTGGGCTTTTAGAAAATCGATCTGCAACTGAGCAGAAAAAGACAAACTGTGACCAAATAGAGTGAATCTCCAACCTCCTGTAATATTCCACCAGGCTCATGGTGAGCCTCTTCCCTACCATTGGGTTTAAAAGATACAAATTCTGTTCAAAGTAATTCCCTTACAAGAAGTGAGCTATTTGATGGTATTTCTTTCATTTCAACACCCGAGAAAAACAAGAGCGAAAGCGTCGCCTCTGTCGTCGCGGCTGCTATTTTGATATTGACCGAGACTCTGGCTCTCTCCAACTCGCTCGCCGACAAGGTGAAGACGCTGCCAGAAGGCGAGGGAGCGGCCGCTGCCGTCGAGGAAGCGCCTGATGTTATCCGTGGCGGAGAAAGAGAAGCTCCTGAACTGGGACGCGCTGGTGGCCCCGGAAGAGGCTCCGCAGCACCGCGAGCAGGTGGAGTTTATCGTCCAGCAGGAGGGAGGGAGGGAGGAATAAATCTCCTCCTCCTCCTCCTCCTTCCTTCTTCCCCCTTTCATCTCTCAGCCTGATGCGAGTGGCTCCACGACAGCGATGCGAAACAAGATAAAGTGGGGGGCGCTTGATTCTGCATTCTGGTGACCGCATTGTTCCCGTCCCTCTGATGTCTTATCAGGCGCGAGCAGAGAGCGCGGCAGATAAGCCTCCGACGGACCCGGGCCAGGACGGCGAACCGGCGCCGACGCCGCCCAGTCACAGCCCGGCCTCGTCGCCCTCGGCCCTCCAGCTCATCGCCAGCGCTTTCAGGAGGACGTTCAGCGTGGCCGGCGCCGCCAACGGCTCCGGCGCTGCGGTCACGATGTTAGTCACTCGTCCACCGTCTTCATACTTTGGTTTTTTTAAGTGTGCCTTTGAACCTCTAGCACAGGGGTGGGCAAAGATTTTGACTGGTGGGGCCACAATGGGTTGTAAAATTTGACAGAGGGGGCCGGAGCAGGAGCAGATAGATGGAGTGCTTTGGTGAGCAACCTCATTGGAGGAAAAAATATATCATGGGTTTAGTAGAAAACATGTGGTTTAACGTTAGCGTTGCAACAAAATCAGTGTATTTTAAACCCAACGGTATTTAGCTCTTTATTGAAATGACTGTTAAAACGCTGAAAGCTGAGAGAAATTATGAAATACAGCTATTTTGTTATGTACTGACTATTAATATCATCTTCAAATTCAGCTGGCCAGATTAAAAAGCTTAACGGGCCGCTTATGGCCCTCAGGCCTTAGTTTGCCCACGCCTGGTGTTCAAACGGAGCAGGACTCCCCCTGTGTGTCTAAACCCAATAGACCTCCAACTGTTTTCCATCACTACCTTCTCTGTTCTGCCAGGAGGACGAAACATGACAACCACAGCAAACAGAGGCCTGCGTCGGAGGGAGTCTTCAACTTCGGCTCCCTCTTCGGCTCGGCCGCTCCGGAGCCGAGCAGAGAGCCGCGGAGGGCCGGCAGGTTTGCCAGCGCCGACCCCTGGGGCGCCGGGCGGGACCTGCCCTCCCTCCTCGAGCAGGTCTCCCTCAAGGCTCGCCGCGACGCCGCAGGAGTCTCCAAGGACGACACGGCCACGTTGCCGCCGCGCAGGAGGGTCAACCTGTTCTCCTCCCTGAGGCTGAGGAGGAGGGAGGGCTCGGTGAGCGAGGGCCCCGACCAGGAGCTGCAGAGGGAGATCAAGACCATCCTCACCAACCTCAAAAACAAAGGTCACTGAACCCTCTCATTGTTCACTTGTTTTGTTTACCACTTTTAATTCACTCTTTGCACTCTTTTTAATTATTTTTTTCATGCTGCTGTAAGTACACAAATTTCCCCTAATGTGGGATAAATAAAGCCTTCTTCTTCTTCGTCTTCTTCGTCTTCTTCATCATTGTCGTCATCTTCGTCTTCTTCCTCTTCCTCTTCCAACTCTATGGGAGGATGTAACTAACTGTGTGAACTCTAAACAGACAGCCAAATGCAGAGGGACCATTCCTTTGGTGTCATTTGACTAAGCACACGACAAATCGTTTCAAAGGATGCCGTTGATTTGACTTTGACAACTGTAAAATATTATTTCTTTTCAGATTTGCATCTCGCCACGTCTTTGTTTACTTCTGCTTTAATCACTTTAAACTGGAAATTGACAAACAAGTTGCTTTTTTTTTTGTCCAAGTCAAAAAAAAAGGGGAAAAAAAAGTTGTGCTGGAAGGAAAAGCCAGAATTGCAGCCGCAAGTCTTTCATGAGACGGCTGTTGGAATGCGGTGTTATTGGAATAAACAGAAGAAAGTAGAAAATTAAAATTTGCGTTTCATAAAGGTGAGAGAGGTCTGCTTGAAACGCCATCGGAATGGCTAATCCTCCTCATCATCATCATCATCATCATCATTCATTTCGACCTCTGTTTTTCTGCTCAGCTTCTGGCCATCAGAATCTCAAAGTGTCGTCTTCGAGTGAGGACGAACACGACTGCGCGCCATCCAGTCAGAAGGTTTGTGAAGGTCATCGCTGTGGGCTGGGAAGTGTGACCTGTCCCCTCTTCTGTGCGCCATCTGAAATGTTCTTCCTTTTTGTTTATTTCTCGCTAGCCTTGTCCAGAGAGACAGAGGAGGAAGCAGGAGAAGACGGTGGCCCAGCAGGCCAAAAGAGAGCAACTGAAGAGGCTTCACAGGGCTCAGGTACCAGTTTCCCCTTTTTAGTCTGACTCATTTTAAATGTATCGCCACCCAAGACCTCACTGCACTTTTTAGTTCGACTTTCCGATAAATGACTGTCTATTTAAAAGGCCTGGATCAAATATTTGGTTCTTGTCCCGGTGTGACAGTCTGCAGGTTTGCAGCTCCTCTTTAAAGCTCCTTCTGACTCCTGGCTGTTCATTGTTTAGCTGTTTACCACCAGAGGTGACGTTCTTATTACGGTGAATTCGTCTTCTGGCTTTCAAAGCAATGCCGTAATGTCAAACATCTCCTTTGCTGCGCTGTGAGTGCAGCCACGCGCTCAGATCTCCATATTGTCCGCGTCGAGGTACAAGGCTCTTTTCGGCTTCTCTTTTTACGGCAGAAAAATTGAGTTCAGCGGCGGAATATTTAAGGTTTTTGGAAAGCATATTTCATTTCACAGTGGATGTTCTTGGGTACTTGTAACCTTCCGTGGCAATTGCATTGCTGAGAAGTGAATTCTCAAACCTTGCTCCTCCAGTACAAAGAGTTTTCAGTTAGACCTTCCATTCAAAAGAACCAGCGGGGATTTGTGGTGTCTCGATGCCGAAATATTGCAACAATTCCAAAAATCTAACTTCACTATGATACCTGTATGAATGGTCTCGACACTGATATGGTACTGAGGCAGAAACTCACACAGTCAGGCTGTGGGTGTCTGTCTTCTTTCTTTTTTACTTATATTCAAGGGTGTGTCACCTAAACCTGCCAACCTATCACTCTTGAAAGTTCAAAATATTAACAGTAGCAGTCTTTGGACTTTGCCTTCAGAGGTGCCCTCTATTAGTTCTGTAAAAGATGAAAGTGTGAATTAAATACAACCGATATAGGAAACATTCCATGTCTATTCCATGCCATGCCAGTGTAAAGATACTCCAGATGATATGTATGTATGTATTTATGTACACTACCAGTCAAAGTCTGGACACACCCGATGAATTGAATGTCTTTTCTTTCATTCTCATAACTATTGATGTTGCACTTTGTCACTGAAGGCATCAAAACTACGTATGAACACACATGGAATTATGTAGGAAACAAAAGTGCAAAATAACTCAAACCTGTTTTATATTGAAATTCTTCAAAACAGCCACATTTTCATAAAAAGCATATTTAGAGTTTTTTTTAAAAAAAAATTTTTGCTGCATAATTACATATATCTTGCTCACATATTTGATGTCTTCAGTATCTATCTGCAGTGTAGAAAGTTGTAAAGATTTTTTTTTTGCTTCTCTCTGCCAACATTGTTGTGTGATTTAAAGTAATTGTTACAGATATCATTGCTCTGCACTAAGGCAGACAGAGAATTCCACATCCTTCCACTTACATTCAGCAAGCCACCAATGCTCTCTTGTTTGTTTGTCTTGTTGTTGTTTGTTTGTTTTTGCACGCCTAAGGCTATTCAGCGGCAGCTGGAGGAGGTGGCCGAGAAGCAGAGCGATGTGGAGGAGAGAGGAGTGACTATAGAGAAAACCATAAGGGGAGAAATTGAGGGAGGTACGGAGTCGTCCTCGCACACCTTGTACACGCCTCAGGCTGGCTGTCAAACTTTTTTGAATACAAATATTGTTGTTGTTTTTTATCCACGGCACCTCCTACATTATTTTCTTATTTTTTTATTGTCTACTGCTTATGTTTAGGACATCTATTGCAACTACTATAACTGTCTGACTGAATTGAATGACAGCATTCTTTGAATTTGTTTGTTTTTTTTTCCTGGGATATCAGATTCATTTGAATTCATTATTAATAAGGTCAATTTATATTACCCAAAGACAGTGTATTCACAAATGTGAACATGTGTCATGATCCAAATGTAAATATATTTCAAGTGCAATCTGTTACATTGAAGAAATAACACCACCACTCACGCACATCCACCTAAAACCTAATATCTTGTACTTGGTCTCTCACAAATGCGCTGCTGAAAACAAACTTTCATCCATTTTTCATTTTGCCTTTTCAGTCTCTTAACATGTTAAATGTCTAAATGATACAATTTCATGGCAGCCTTGCAGGTGCTGTCACAGCACCCGCTGCCTTAGACAACCTGAGGCTCCTTTTATCGACTGGCCTCGCAACAGCAACACTTTAGATCAATGTAAACTCATGACACTGCTCTTGAAAGCTCTGACCTTCCTCTGTTTATTTTTGCTTTCCTTATCATTGTCTCGCATTTAAAAGAGCTAATCCTTCGCCACCACCACCCTCCCTATCAGGAATGGCTACTCTCACAGTAAACTGAGAGACTTTTCTGTTTTCTGCTTTGCCATTGTTTGTGGTCTCGAGGTCCCGTCTGACTCGAGCTGCTCATGCTGCTACCATCAGGGAGGCGCTACAAGAGCTTAGCAGCTTGGACAAGCGTGGCTGAAAAAATTTTTTTTTTCCTCTTCTCCCCCAAAGCCATCAGGCTTGTAAATGAAAGCCATCCACTAAGCCTCCTTCCAGCGCTGCAGGCAGCCGAACGATGTCGGCTGAATTCACATCAAATCAGCCTGTGTGTGGGGTCGGGGGCCGGGGTGTGATATTGTAATTAAAAGAATAATTCATCCATAAATGCATTTTTTATAGTTGTTTATTTGTAGACTGTTCAAGCCGATTCATAGCCAAGGTCTTCAGAGTGAGAAAAAGACAGAAAACAAAACTTGGCATCTCATTGACGACAATGACATTGTTCCTCATAGACATGACACCAAAAATTTGAGTTTCATTACCCAAAACGCCTGATGTTTCCTCTCAACCGTCCATCTCTGCCACCTTCCTTTGTTCTTCCATCGCCTCCTCGCTGTCGACCCCCACAGACTCACCTCAGATGGACGATGCCGACGAGGCCCAGCTCTACCAGTCCTGGTTCCAACTGGTCCTGGAGAAGAACAGGCTGGCACGTTACGAGTCTGAACTCATGATCTTGTAAGTCACGGTTCCAGACATTGACTCTTGTATGGGGAACTTTGTAAAAAGTAAATACAACTTTTTGCTATTAATGGAACAATACATTTGTTGATAATTTTGCTCTACTCTAAAGTATGATCCACGTTTGTATTGAACTACATAGCAGCATAAATTCAATGGTTCCACTTTGTTTAATAACAACTATAATAATATAGTATAATATAAATGTACAATATAATATAATAATAATAAATGAATTACTTTTATTATTGTATCTTTTAAATACAAAAGTAACCAGCACGTTTTCCATTGTAAGAAGTAGAAAGTACAGATATTTGTGTACAACTGTCCAATTGTATTGTGTCCATGTAAAATAATGTATATATCCCTAATGCAGCCATGTATTTGTATTTTAAACCGGCACCTTTCAGCATAAAATGCTTTTTTGGACATCAGGGATGAGCCTGGTGCAACTTTATTAACAGAAACTATACACACGCAACACTCAGAATAAGTATAGCGCTGTGTGGTTACCCCTTTGTCCAAATCCTTACCCAATTCCCTGCCCTCTCAGTGCTCAGGAGCTGGAGCTGGAGGACACACAGAGCCGACTGCAGCAGGACCTACGACAAAGAATGCTGACAGAAGGTAGTGTCGACACTCATGTACAGATACTACTGTGTGTTGCCATTTTGTTTGCGCTTAGCTGAGAGTAATTCGCCAGTATGGATGTGATCTGTTTTTGCTGTACTTTCCTTTTTTTATTTATTTCATTATTTATCTTATTTACTGATATGTATCTCGCTTGTAGGGTCATCTGCACACCACCCTCTTTAACTCCTTAGCAAGTTATTTTTGTGGGAATGTGTTAATTCCACTCGGATGTATTGCATTTTCACTCAAATGCACCTGTCCAATTTCTTGTCAGACCATCGCAGTTTTTCGATTTACAACCTCGCGTTGTAAAATGCCAATGTCTCCCCGTCTTTTCCTTTTCTGCCGTCGGCTCGTCGCCAACAGACACAAAGAAGAGCGCCTCGGAGCTGCAGCACGAGCAGGCGATCCTGTCTGAGATCATGAGGACGGTGGAGGAACGGGACCAGCTCGTCTCCGTGCTGGAGGAGCAGAGGCTGAAGGAGAGGGCCGAGGACAAGGACCTGGAGGGCCTCCTGCTGTCCAAGGGCTACGAGTTCCACTGGGCGCCGGCCGACGACAGCTACTGGCCGGAAAAGCTGGAGTGAAGGCGGAGCTTCGTGTAAGAGAGCAGAGAGGGAAGGAGAAGAGAAAAAGTAATGGAGTCTTAAATGATGTGACTTCCATCGCGGCCCATTGTTTCTGACGGTGAGGTATTTGAACCTCCGTGCTTCCAAGTGCAGATACTGACTTGAAACTGAATGCTGTGTATTGACCACTTTGGCTAATGTGACGGTCTCACAGACCAACCTTGTGCCTAATCAAGTAGCTCTTGACACTGCATGTCTGACTGTACGGTCTCTCTGTACATCGAGCTGAGGCTTTAACATTTCCCTGTGTGTTTTCTTTTCTACTGTTTTGCACAGTTTTTCTTTCTAGTTACCAAACCAGGGATACTGTTGACAGTGCTCATCAGTGGTCACTTTGTTTGTAGCGCTCCTGGATGTGTTTTATCTTTTCATTTTAACACGGGAACACTGTGAAGCGTGTTTGTACCAAACCATGAGTGCAGAAACGGTGCAGGTTCCACATGACAGTAACTTATTGTGTAGTTTTGTTTTTTCTCGCTCAACTTGTTCAGTTTTTGGAAAATGCATCATAGTTAAAGACTGAAACACGGGGCCGATAACTTTTGTGTTGAGTCTGTTGAAACTCTGGTACACTTAAGGATACCAGAGATTTTTGTTGTTGAATTTTCTGCCAAGAAATAACTATATGTGACATCACTGGTAGGGGAATGGAGATGTGAAGTAAAGTTTCAATGCAACCAAAGACACCAATCGTTGCATATTCAGGATTTTCCTGGTGACTTATTTACAGAGGTAAAACTGTGACTGTTTCAACCACTGTTTGCATGTGTGTGTGTGTGTGTGTCCTCCGTTGTGGTAGATGTATTTCCGTTGCCACACAATTGTACTTTCTTTGTTTATTTTTGTGTATATTAGTAAAGTTTGTGTCACTGAAAACTGATTCCATGGTTTAAAAAAAATAAAATAAACGTATTGTTATGTTTCTGTTTGTTTTAGTTTAATGCTTTAAGTCTTTTAAATGTAAAAAAAATAAATAAAAATAAAATAAAATTGAGTAAAAGTAAATTGCATTGCATAAGTGACTATACCTTTTCCTAAAATTTCACTTAATAGTTGATAGAGATTGACCTTTAACCTTTGTCACATTTTTCATAATACATACATACTTTTTATACATACATACTTTTTATTTGTAAGATTAACAGAGCACACAAGACGTTTAGATTAAATTCCAAACCCATAACTTGCAATCAAATGGTTTGCTGCACTTGGCAAACAAAAAAATTGTGAACAATATTTTAAAAAATATTGGCATTAGTGACCATTAGTGAAATTATATATCTTTTTGAACAAATATGAGATCTCCTTAAAATTTTGCTTCGAGGTTTTCAGGGGTCTCATGGGTGAATGAGGGACGAGGGGGGTTCCGACCCACCCGGAACCCCCTGTATTTTGCACACAGCTTAAGCATTTAAATTGAGATTTTTTTTTATCTCCTGAAACTGTATAGAACGTAGCCAACCACGCCCCCTGTCGGTATATTTAACAACGCTAAAAGCCCACTTTTTTGAGGTCAGAATCACGAACCGGGTCTGGGCCAGTAAGCGTGGGCTAGTCGAGCTCAGAACCCGGCGCCGGGACTCCGGACCCTGCAGGGCCGAGCGGAGCAGTGAGTCCCCGGTTGTCAGCCTGCTCCTCCCGCCCTCTCCCCCGGCTCTCCTCCGCAGAGGAGGGGCCATTCACTCTTCGGGGAGAAAATGTCTGGAATTCCGTTTCCGCTTTAGGGAGTGGACGGAGATTTTTCTCTCCCCACCCACCAACTTGACTTCCCGACCAAGTTTTGTTTCCACGTCCCTTACGGTGAACTTCGGACGGTTCGGCGCACAAACAGTCCCGGATCGAATCTAATCCAATCCTCGTCTCGACGATGGCTTCCTCGCCACAGAAGTCCCCGTCCTCCCCGAAGTCCCCGACGCCCAAATCTCCTTCTTCCCGAAAGAAAGATGACTCTTTCCTAGGGAAACTTGGTGGAACTTTGGCCAGGAGGAAAAAAGCTAAAGAAGGTAAAAACCCGCTTGCTAAAAAAAACAACAACAACAACTAAAAGGCCTCAAACTGTCGAGAGCTGCAAACTCTGTTCGTTTCACCGTCGCTTTTGTTTGTTAGTGGAGATAAAAGAAAAATCCTTAAAACTTTCACAACTTTCGCATGCTAAGCTAAGCAGGTACTTACTATCGCAATGGAAGTACTGTATAACCCTTATCATACTGACGCCCACAGTCAACTAACACGGTTCACGCTGTTTTGGGCACTTTAGCGAAACAAAACGTCGTTGAATTAGTGCCTGTCATGACGCTGTGTGCGTCCATGTGAGTGTTTCCATAGCCGCGGGCAGTTTGTCGCCATGTAAGGTATTGAAGCGGCTCCTACTGTAATAAGTGAGGAATGAGGCAGGAGTCGTCAACACCAGGCCAGGCCACTACACTCTACCGTGGGAACATTGGCGGGATGTGTAAGGCTCTCTGGCCGGAGGTCAGGGTCACACACGGGGCAGAGCAGCTCTGATGCCCCCCCCCCGCCGGGGATATTTGGGATGCAATGGTAGAGTTTTCACATGGTTCGGTATGCATCACGGTGTTTGGGTCACGATAACGGTACGGTTTCGATATCTTATCTATCATGTTTGCCTACATGAAACGGACTAGCAACGACAATGTTGTATTGTAAAAACAATTAAAAGCACAGATATAAACAAATCAAAAGCTTTATTATTTATTTGTTTGTTTGTTTGTTTTCAATGTGCACTATCAGATTAAACCGTTCGGAACGAACTCTTGCTCATTTATCGTGGCAAGGTTGAGTCTGAAGTGCTCTCACCTCGTCCTCCTATTACCAGTTGGGTTTGTTCAGTCTTAGAATAAGAAGTCAAAATCTTATAAAGCAATATTTTTTTCTAATATCAAAGTCTTTTGTGCCGCTGTGAAGGCCGTACTGCTTTGAAAGTGCAGGTGTCAACACAGATTTAGATTTCTCAGACTTCTGAGAGATTAACACTTCATCTGAATATGATGTTTTTCATATATTTTTTTTAACACAGCAATCATTTTTGCAAAAATGAACAAATGGGTTGGCTTTGGGCAAAGGAATTGCTTGTTGCGAAAAGCAGCAAATCATTTCTTCAAGATGCTGATTACATTGGAATAGAAATTTATCAGTCAGCTAGCTATTTATTTTAAAAGGTATTAAAACCTTTGAACCAGCTCTTCTTCTCAGCTCAGCGCTTCTACCTGTTGTTGGATGCATAAAACGTTCACAGAACCTTCTGGGTTGCATTGAACCCAGGCCGCTAGCAACAATCGCAACAAGCGGTTTTTTTTTAAAGGGTCGGCTTCGCCCTTCTGACAACACACAGCAGGCTTCAGAGAGACGTGAAGTGACGTCCATGGATTAAGGCCAGGGTTGTTTTTTTTTCTATTGAGAATCCAGTTGAGAAATGTCCCTCTCAACAGGGTGAACACTTTGCCTCATTTAGGGTTCTGTTGCACAGCTGCGGCCCCGTTTTTTTATTTATTTATTTCTTATGTCGCTTTTGTCTGCAAGACACGCAATCACATTACTCTGATGCTGGCCAGGGTTCACCACACACACACACACACACACACACACGCGCAGGCTCCCTATGAATGTCCCCTGTACCGTGATTTGATGGAAACTGTGGGCCGGGCCCCCCCCTCTCCATCCAGCATTGATTGAATTTAAGTCCCTGTGACGTTTATGGCGGGTGCGGCACGTGCTGGGAGAGCCAGGGGAAGGGGGTAACGACAGGATGAAAAAGAGAAAAGTCAGATTGGGTGCACTATAGGATCATTATGGGATGGTCATTGGCGGAGCAGGAAAGTCATTAGTCGTCAGAGCGAGAGTGAGGGCTGTTTGCTCGCGATGCAGTCGGACTCCACCTGGCGAGTCGTGTGGACGCTACTGCAAAGAAGCCGACCCAGGAGACAGTAGTAGTAGTAGTAGTAGTAGTAGTAGTAGTAGTAGTAGTAGTGTGATTCTGTTCTGCTGTGGGGAAGCAAAAAAAAGCCAAGTAGACGCAGAGTTGGTGCAGCATCAGGTGTCCGCGGCAGAGATTTGGAAGTTCAGCTGGTGCAAGATGAGCCGTGCAGGAGACCGCCGGTCCTTCTAGCCGGGAAAGGATGCTCAAGACTCGGGGAGGCTGGGAGACATGGGCTGCGGAGCGCTGTGCCCTCCAGGTAGGACGCCAGGACGGCATGCGTTCGCAGCGTACACGGCAGCTTCCCCAGGAAGGAAGGAAGGAAGGAAGGCCACGGCGGTCATGAATGACGTGGGGTCTCTTTTATTGGCAGAAGGTATTCTCGTTTTTATGACACGGTCGGAGGCTGGAGCAGTGGTGGGGGGGTGGGTCGGGGTTGATGGGTGGCAGGGACGCTTGGAACGCTCCTCGCGCCGACCACAAATCAAATGCAAATGCGCAACTTGCTTGACGTGCCCCTAATGGAGGCGCAGCTGGGGCTTCTTTCATTAGATACGTCTAGATTTGCATTGCACCTCTTTTCTTGTCTCTGAATTCATAAATGATTTGGTTCATTGAAACAAGCGGTTCAGATAAAACAGTGCGGTGCGTTTTCTCTTTGACATCTGATATAATAGAAATGATAAAGAAAAACACTTCAGCTTGTTCTTGGGCTGCTCCCCCGCCGTGGAGATCAGGCAGCTGTGTGGTGATAATTGGAAGGCTGATGTGACAACCTGCAGTATCTTGCACTGTCTTTGTCTATAGCATAGGTGTCAATCTCTGGCCCGCGGGACAATTTTTGCCTGCAGTGCAATTATATTTGGCCCACAAGGCAATACAAAATCACTACTAGAGCTGGCAAGTTTAGACTTTCGAGTTTGTTTGTAATCTTACATTTTTTTTTTTTTTATTAAAGGTGTATTTTCGCAGTACAATAAAGTGCTTGTACAACTACTAAAGTAGTTGTTTTTGCTAGACTTAGAATGGTTCTCTCATAAATATAAATATATAAGTATGTATATGTGTGTGTGTATATATATATATATATATATATATATATATATATATATATATATATATATATATATATATATATATATATATATATATATATATATATATATATATATATATATATATATATATATAAAACTTCTGCTCTCTCCCGTTCTCTGTTTGCATAACTTGATGTGAAAGCCGCGATGCTATCTGTCTGCTGTAGTGTCGGAGCTCCAGGAGGAAGGGATCAACGCCATCAACCTCCCACTCAGCCCCTCCCACTATGAGCTGGACCCCGAGGACACCATGCTAGGTAACACACTGCTCTCCTGCCTAGACTGAGTGGTGAAGGAGTCTTATGTTTTAAATAGTAACGCATCATTTATGGTTCCTGACTGCATGGGATGGAAGGATGACGCTGTTTCTTTTGCGTCTTTTAGAGGAGAACGAGGTGCGCACCATGGTGGATCCCAACTCAAAGAATGACCGCAAGCTGCAGGAGCTTATGAAAGTAAGTGTTGACTCTTTAGTTAAAGCCCTTAGTATAGCCGCAACTGCTGCTAGCTGTCTGTAAAAAGCAAAGAGAGGAAAGAGGATAATCAGAACGAGAAAAGAGCACAGTGGTTTGTTTTGCTGTGTTTCAGACTGGCTTTGGCGAGAGTTTAGGCAGCGCTGGCAAGGAGCTAGCCACGGGGGGCTAACTAAAGCTAATGTCACCATTAACGCAAATAAGAAGCTTTTTCACGAAATGAACCTGGCTAAACTAGAGGCAGCAAATCTAATCAGGCTGTTTGAATGTAAAAGACAGAAGGCTTCCTGTGCTCGATACATCGGATAAGATTTCAAAAATGAACTCTCAAATGAAGAGCAGCTTCTAATTCCAATGTGCTGCCCGCAAAGGTGCTGATTGACTGGATCAACGATGTTCTGGTGGGAGAGAGGATCATCGTGAAGGATCTGGCTGAGGATCTCTACGACGGGCAGGTCCTGCAGAAACTCTTTGGTAAGCAGTTTGGCAGTCACTGGGACTTTGTGAAGGCATGCTCGGCATGTGGCACCCTGGTGTTGGTATACACAAATCAAGCAGCTGGTTTGTGTTGACCACCACCTCTCTGGGAAGCCGTCATGACAGCAGTGGCACGAGGAGCAGCACCAGCAGTCACTGATTGTGGTGTGAGCCTGATTACAGTGAGATTTTGTTTTGTGTCATTTAACATATAACACATTTGGTCCAGTGATAATTGGTGTATTATAAAAAAAAAAAGTAATAGGAAAGGAGAGAGATATTTCAAGATGTTTGAAATAACACAAATTCACATGATTGTTTTATATGATTTTTTTGTCATTGATCATCTGGCGTCCATGGTCCACTTATTATTTTAATTACTCGGATATTGGCACATTTCTCAACCATCTCTGTCTCCAAACCAAAAAGGAATCCACCAATGAGCGTTCCCTGACCTTTGGTTATGGTTGCTGAAATTCAGAGCAAGGACATCGAGTTCCAGTTTACAGCGTTTCCATTACGGACGGAAGAAGCAAGACGAACGCCGTCATTGTTTTCGCTAGCATTGTTAGCTTCCGCCAGCTGATAATAACGAGCAACGTCATAGTGAACTGTGAAAAGAACACAAGAGAACGTATGTAGGTAGGTAGGTGCCGCACAGTGGTGTCACACAACCCAACTTAGTGACGCAGGAAACAGACAATGTGGGTATAAATAGTTAATATTTAAATTAAACAGCGCCTAATGACGACGTGGCCAACCTGGATTCTCTTCTTCTTGTTTTGTGGAGTTTCAGTCAGCGCTGCGCACCATCCCCTCCGTGCTGACAGAACCTTTGTCCTCGTCTCCGCCTTTGTCTCGTTCCACAGAGAAGCTGGAAGGCGAGAAGCTGAACGTGGCCGAGGTGACTCAGTCTGAGATCGCCCAGAAGCAGAAGCTTCAGACCGTCCTGGAGCGCATCAACGACTCCCTCAAGCTGTCCACCAGGAGCATCCGCTGGAACGTTGACTGTGAGGGCCACTTGTGATCTCTTTTTCATTTGTTGTCACTCCGAACATTTCCCGTTTTCCCATACTTTGTCTTGGCCACACAAAGTGCACATCCAGTCTGGCTCAACTCGAGCCCGCCTCTTTTCTCCCCTGTTTATTCTCTGTGGAGAGACGGCAGACATCTCTGCATCGCCCAAGATTTACACAAAACAACCAGGACGGAGTTGCTGCTCGGCAGGTTAGGGAGGGAATGTGCGCTATTTATTCATTCATGTTCACTTTTTAAAACTGTGCAGCCAGTTCAGTGCGAGTCAGCCAGTGTAGAACCTTTAAAAAAAACGCAGCTTCTCTCAGTTTCCACCACTGGCTTGACACAAACTCCCATCACCTGCTTCCAGCGCCTTCAACACTTTGCACTTTCACCTCAGCAAGTGGAGAAATTTAGCACGGTCTGTGCACAGATTCAGCGCTTAACACTTTAAAATGGTGCTCTGTAGTCAAAGGCCTTGAGAGAGGAGGATGTAATTAAAGAGTCAGTATAATTAACGTCGTTGAAATAAAAAAAAGCAATTTTGCTTCAGTTTTTAAAATAGCGAAATCTCTGCGTTAACCTATAAGCACCACTAACAACACGGCACTGGGAAAACTAAGTGCGTGATGATGAATTACGCACCTTGCTGTCAATAATGCCGGCTAGTATTGCCAAGTGGGATCACTCACACGCACCAAATGAATTCCGCACCGGCCGAGTCACGTGACGTTTGAAAATGTGCCTTCGGTGTAAGTTTGTCCTTGAAAACTCTTCCTACCAGGCGTCTTCTTACATTCTAAGGAGCTGAGTGAATAACACGGAGTGGAGGTGGAGGGGTTGGGAAGGGGGGGGGGATTGATTTTGCACTCCTTTTATTAGAGCGGCTCCCTTCAAACCTGTTCACTTTTGTTTGCCCCCCTCCGACCGACTTTCATCTTCCATTCTGCGCTCTTTCTGCCAATAACTGGTGCGGATCCTCTTGTCCAGCCGGGATCTAATAGGTTTTATGAAGGCTTTCAGGCCGCTGCCTCTGATTGGCCATTACGGCGGGCTTACAATCAAAGGGCTTTGCCTCGCGCACTTAATTGATCCTGCGCGTTTCATTGAGCCAAAGGTAAAAAAAAAAAAATCCTTCCTCTGTCGCCGTGACTGACCAAGTACTCTGCATGTTGCACATTAATACGTCTCGCACAACGAGCTCCTGAGGGTTGATTGGTGTGAATTTGCAACGCTGCCCGCACGCAGATGGCAATTGTGTATTTTTTTTTCAATAAAATTTTCCATTTTTGTTCCTTTTTGTAACATCAGTGCAACAATGCAAGTTTCATGACCACGTGAAGAGAAAAAACACCTTTAGTCCTCTTGGGATGAAATATAATGGAAAATATGTGTTGTTATTTGGTGTCCTCAGCAGTGACGGTCCGATTTAGAATTGTTATGTCCAGCGTACAGAAGCTTTCATTTCATTTTATTCATTCTGATTTCCATTGAAGTTCACATCACAAAAATATGATCCTTCCCAGCGACACGCCTTCTGTTATTTGCCTCCTCACCATTTTTTTCTCCCGCCCATCTGTTTTTCCTTCCGCTCTCCAGCCGTCCACGCTAAGAGTATTGTTGCCATCCTGCACCTGTTGGTGGCGCTGTCCCAACACTTCCGAGCGCCGATCAGATTGCCGGACCACGTCTCTATTCAGGTGGTGGTTGTCCAGGTACGTACAGCGTAACGTTCGTTGCTCCGGCAGCTCGGTGGATCTTGCAGTTGCGCTCTGCCGCCTGTAGTCTCCCGACTGATCGACGCCTTCTTCTGTCTCTCTTCCCCCACCGCAGAAACGAGAGGGCATCCTTCAGTCCAGACAGATTCAGGAGGAAATAACGGGGAACACGGAGTAAGACGTCACTGCTCTCACACTCACGCGCGTCCACGCTGGTTTGTGTTGCATTCAGATCCACTGTTTGCGGCCAATCAATTCAGTCAGTTTCTTGAAAGTGCAGAAATCACCCCGTGGTACGTGGTCCGAATTAGGGCTGGGAATCGCCAGGTACCCGACGACTCAATTGGATTCCGATTCAGAGGGCTACGATTCAATTAATCGCGATTAAATGAGAATCGCGATTTTGTATATATGTGCGTGTATATATGTATGCAACATGCCGTTGAATCCGGCGTTCTCGACGACTGACTGCAGACGCAAGTCCTTGGCAATAAAAGTCCCAGTGGACTTTGTAATTCGCCTCGCCCTTTCCGACTGTATTGGCAGCTTTGTTATCGTGGTCGGGATGATTTTCTGGCTTGGAGCGACTGGAGGATTTTCTGTCTTTTCCTCCAACTCCGGGTGCCAGCGGCCAATACAGTTTGTCGCGTTCGCCTCAACATAAGTAGCGTGACACAACTTACGGTGTGAAATCCTGTCGCAAAGCGGAGCGCTGGCCGTTTTTTTTATATTTTGCACGATAAAATAGCCACTAAAATCGCTTATTGCCCCTTTAAATAACTCATGCGTTGGTCAAATAGTTCCCGTTCTGAGGAAGAAGCCGAAAATGTCTCTCTGGAAAGACCACAAGTCAACACCAAGAGGGTTTTAGCTCCTTGAAGTTGTGTTGAGCTCGGCGTGTTCCTGCAGCCTGAACAGACCTGCAGACAACGCTGGACAGAACTCCAGCACTTCCTCAGATCTTTGTATAGCTCACACACACACACACACACACACACACACACACACACACACACACACACACACACACACGCACAGTTTGCATTCCAACCGACTGTGGCTGCAGCTTGAACAAAATGTCAGAAAAGCAGCAGCACAGGATTCAAAAGAACTTCAGGTCACCGTTGCTGTTCTCTTCCCAGCAGCGCGCACGCACACACGCACGCACGCACACACACACACACACACACGCATCCTGGGATTTTCTAACCCATATTTTCAAATAGGCCAGTCCGATCTGACGCGTCGGTTCTGCTGGATTCTGCTTTAGATCCAACACAAAATAAAATCTTTGAATGAAAGAAGAAAACAAAGAAGAAAAAAATGTTTCAAACTCGAAGCTATCGACCGCCACCGCCACGAAAACCCTTTGACTTCTCGGTTCTGGGAATTTTTTTATATGTGAAAAAGGAAAAAACGTCAACTTTTGTAATTGTAAATTTATATGCGATGGCACCATTTGCTTGGGATTAGACTACGCATGCACACACACACACACACACACAGACACACAACCCCTTGTGAGCCTGTCCTGCAGCCTGACAGCAGCAGCAAGGGAGATAACAGCAGGCCAATGCACACATTCGCACACACACACGCACACGCACTTTGTCATACTAAATAGATACACTGCTAATAGCACAACACACACACACACACACACACACACACACACACGGAGGCTTTCCTTCCTTGCTCTGGGTGGAAATACGGTTATTACCACAGCGCCAGGACCGGTGCCCAGACTCTCCTGCTGTTGCCATCGCACATCACACCGTGACCGTGCGAGGGAGCGAGAGAGCGAGCGAGTCTTTCTTTTTCTTTTTTTTTTTTTTTTTTTTGTACCGATGTGTGTGCTGCTGCCACGTCTCGCTGGCCTGCCCGCTGTGATATCTCTTCCTTTGGGACTCTCTCGCCCAAGTGTCCCTCCCTCCATCCTCCCTCCAAGCCTCCAAACAAACACCTGACCTGTTCCAGCAGCAGCAGCAGCAGCAGCAGCAGCAGCAGCAGCAGCAGCAGCAGTATTACAAGAGGGGGGAAGAGCCCCATTCCCATAGAAGAGCTGCGAGCACTCAGAGACACGTCTTCATCCTATTGTGCCGAACCCCCCACTGCATTGTCCGCATTGTGTTGCAGTTACGCGGTGCCCCAACGTATTGGAATACCCCAGGTGTACCTGCGCTTATTGTTAATCAAATTATGATACCCACCATCCCCCCCCGCGTTATTGTGTTGTCATTTCTGGGGAGGCGGCCCCGTCCCTTCCCCACATTCCGCTGTGATTGAGCTGGAAAGCCTTCGTTTTCCCCCCGAATGTCCCCCAGTGTTGTGAAAATTGTCGGCGAGCTGAAACGCTGTCGCATCCCTGTGTGTCTCACACGTTCCCTGTTTTCTCTCCTGCCCCCCAGGGCCTTCTCAGGCAGACACGGTGCGTATGAAGCCATTATTCTCACTGAAGAAATGATCGCAAACACCGTGAACGGCATAATGAATGTTATTTTTATTCATTTTTATTATGATTTTATGATTTTGTTTTATTCCACAGAGCGCGATGCCTTCGACACGCTCTTCGACCACGCTCCGGATAAACTCAACGTCGTCAAAAAGGTGAGAGGATGCGGCCGCTGTGCCGAGGACCTACAGAGTTACCAAGAGCTCACTAATAACGGTGGCGCGTTCGGGAAAATCTTTCATCCTTGCAAAAGTTTGGACACTCAAGGCATCAAAACTAGAAATGAACACATGTGGAATATGTATGAAACAAAAAAACGTGTGAAATAACTCAAACAAGTTTTATAATAATAGCCACTTTTCATAGAAAATATATAGAACAACATATTTAGGTATTTAAATTTTTTTTTCTTTTCCCACATTAATCCACATATCTTGGTCATATATTTGATGTCTTCCATATGTATCTTCAGTATGTGTCTTTTGACTGGTAGTGTGTTTATCAGAAAACATTTCTTTCAAAAATTTGTTAAATATTATTGATAATTGTTGTAATTGGCAAACAAACTCAAAACAACTGAGTCCTTTGAATTCACTTTTTTTTTTTATGCCCAATTTGATTTGTCAGCATTTTTGAGATGTTGAAAAATGTCGAGCATAAAATTCAACTCTTAAAACAAATTTTTCTGATGAGGAATCTTTGGAGATTCAGTCATTTAAGGAACCATCGTTTAAAATAAAGTAATAATTGCTTTGGAAAACAATAAATGAAATATTCAAGGCTAACAATAATTTTCATATTTTAGCAATAAAAGTTTGGTTAAGGTTCTCCCTAATCATTACACAATCATAACATCGATTTAGGTAATTAATTCATTGTTAATTCAGGGCAGCTGTGGCATTAAGCAGTTGTGGTATCTCAGTGTGATGTTGTCTGCTGCAGCTGCAGCGGCAGCGCCGGTGTCTCTGACCTGTGATACAGTTGTTATCTGTCAGGGTGCTTTGTGTCTGCGTGACGCTCGGTGTGTTTACTTTGCGTTGTTTGTTCTTTGTCAGACATTGATCACATTCGTAAACAAACACCTGAACAAGCTCAACCTGGAGGTGTCGGAGTTGGACACACAGGTACGTCGCAACACCTGCGCAAACAACACAAAAAGGGGATCATTTCAACGTTCCAAAGTCCTACGCAGCCCAAAGCGGGGGGGGAGAATCTGAATAGTGTGAAATGTTTTTCTTTGTAAATATGTCTCATGTCATGGTGCTGTGCACTGGAGTCATTTACACTGATTCAGTGGCTTCCGGATTGTCGAAGGTTTACTAAAATGCATGATTAGCTCATCATTGGTATTCACAGTCCACAGTTTTTCTATATAAATTTTGGATTTGATTTTTGAAATTTGAAATTTGATTTTAGGGAGAACTTATCGTCACCAAATTAACATTGAGAGGTGTTTCTGCTGCTGTCCAGTTTGCAGATGGTGTTTACCTGGTACTGCTGATGGGGCTGTTGGAGGGATACTTTGTGCCCCTCTACAACTTCTTCCTCACGCCTGAGAATTTTGACCAAAAGGTAAAGTATAAGGGCACACAAATATGGTTTTGCTACCCAAACTTTTTGACTGGTGGGGCCACAATGGGTTGTAAAATGTGACAGTGGGGGCCGGAGCAGGAGCAGATGGATGGAAGGTTTTGGCGACTCTTGAAACACTGAAAAGAATTATGAAATACAGCTATTTTATGACTTACGGACTATTAATATAATTTCTTCAAGTTCGGCAGGCCGGATTAAAAAGCCTAACGGGCCGCATGTGGCCCCCGGGCCGTAGTTTGCCCATGACATAGAGCAATAAGGGTCTTGTTCCTAGTTAGCTGCCGTCTTGCGCCGCCAGTTTTTGAAGGAAGCCCGTCTGACAGTGGCCTCAATCAGGCGGGCTTCCTTAAAAAGATTTTACACACTGGACCTTTAAAACAACACGAGGCAAAAGTGGCACAAAAAAAAACCCAACCCAAAACAGAACAAGCCTGGATCCCTGGAAATCTGTGTCGCTGCTGTTAAACGATAAGATCTTTATGGTTGGACGAGGAAAAGAAAACTCCACTCTGGCCCGAGTGTCTGGATGGACTCCGTGCTCTCTCCATAGCTCCATAAATGCCGCGCGTGGTCCCCAGAGCCCCGCGCGCAGCCATCTCTGTCTCCTCCACGCTGGCCGCCGCACCACTGTGGTATTCTGAATTCTGAACAGGCAATCTGCGCAGACGCCACAGTAGCCTTTTAGTCTGGGCCTCGGCCAGAGAACCACCACCAACCCACCCCCCCGCCAGGCAGAATGGCAGAATGGGCATCAGTGGTACATTGTGCGGGGCTAAATATGCACACACACACACACACACACACACACACTCCTGGCCCGGAAGAACAGGCACCAGACCTACAGCATCTGTAATCTCCTTTTGCACAGGGAAACACTGGAGTGGCTTAGGGGGCTCAGTTCTATTCTGTGTGTGTGTGTGTGTGTGTGTGTGTGTGTGTGTGTGTGTGTGTGTGTGTTGCGCACCCAGAGGCCTATTGATGATACACTAAAGTGGCAGCACGAGGCAACAAATCCGACTTTCCTTTTTGGCTCGGGCAGTGAAATATATTTCTTTGGCTGGCGTGCGCACGATGCACAGTAAAGAAAAAAAAAAAAAAAAAAAATTGTGTTCGCGTGCCGGCTCGACCGCCCGAACCCTCGTCGAGCAAAGGTGAAGTTTTATTGCATCACAGCAGGGCGTGTAAAAGCACGGGTATGAATTATAATTGGGAGGGGGGGCACGGGCCGTAAAACATCTTGAGTCTCTCCTGCGGCTCCCTGGTTTCCACCTCGCGCCCACCAGCGAGGGGCCGCGCGCTGTTTGCGCAGCTGCTGGAGGCTTATGGTCTTAGAGGACGGAGCGGAGCTGAGTCGGCTGACACGGGGGGAGGAGGTGCAGGGGGAGGGGGAGGGGGGAGCCCCCGAGGGGTCTTTGTGCGGTTTAACGACACAAATATGAGTTTTTGTTGTTGTTGTTGTTGTTTAATCTGCAAGTAGCTCTGTGATTGTGTTGTTGGAATCAGAGAACATGTTTGTTTGCGTCGTGCTCTCTGCAGGTCCACAATGTGTCCTTCTCCTTCGAGCTGATGCAGGATGGGGGCCTGGAGAGGCCAAAGCCCCGACCGGAGGGTAAGACACATCTGCATATATGCCTCCATATCAATACGATATCGATATCGGGGTATATATCGATATCTTTTAGCTATATTTGCATGGTTTTTCTCTAAGTTTAGGTGTTTCCATTACCATTTTTTTTTTTATTGCGATATTTAGGTTTTGCGCAATTCTAGTGGCAATGGAAACGCAGCTAGTAGAGCGAATATTGGTGAAGAATGAGACGAACTGAGCGGCGGCGGATGCTCGTCATTCTGCGTCTGCATTTGAGTCCTGGCTTCTTCTCCCTTTGCAGACATTGTGAACTGCGACCTGAAGTCGACGCTGCGCGTTCTCTACAACCTGTTCACCAGGTACCGGAACGTAGACTGAGCGCCACCGCGCCTCACCAGGGACCACTGAGAATGGACCACATGTTGAAGCTCATCTGTCGAGTTTTCCTCCTTTCTTTTGTGTCTCAGTGCACGCGTCACATTTTGTCTTTGTCGGACACGTGGCTGTTTCATTTCAAGACAAGCAGAGACCTTGGTCTCCTTTCCCTCGCAAAATCTTCAATCACCAGAAATGTAACCATCCCACTACGACAGTGTAAAAACCAAATAACCAAGAGTAATAATGAGTTAAATCTTCGAGGTCACTGTGTAATATTTTCTTTTAGCTCAAGTCTTAAGCATGTTAGGGAGATTTGAAGTAAAAAACGTGTATTTTTTAAGTAAAAAAAAACAAAACAAAAGTTTGTATTTATTGTACATTTTTGATACGCCTGTTCTGTCTTTTCCACCGTTTCTTTCCTGCTTGCTTTTTTTATTTAAACACATTAACGTTCCTCTTCTGTGCTTCAGTACAACGCGAAGCATCATGTCTGAACAGCCTTTAAGCTTTACGCTCTCAGCCAGCCAGCCAGCCAGCCACAACACTGACTGACACTGACTGATGCATTAAATGTCTGTCAAGTTCTACTTTTCGCCTCCATCCCACAACAAGTGTATTTAGTGTCTGCCAGCACTCTGTATCGCACCTATTTATGCTTAAAAGCCATGCATTCAATAAATCCTTCAGTCCTTGAACGCAGCTGCGTTTTTTTTTTTTTTTGTTCCCGTAATCAAAGTGATGAGGGGAGTTTTTTTTTCTCCAAAACAAACGGCTTTGTTCCCATTTATTTGGTTGAATGGGGAAGTGTTTGCAGTTGTTGTTGCTCCTGAATTGATGAGATTTGAAGTTATTTATGGTATCGTGTGAAGCTTTGCTTGTTCCATACTCGCTGTTGAAGCAAAACCTGTTTGGGTCCGTGTCCAATTCCCAGACGCCGTCCTACGCCGCCGCAGCGCAAGGCAACGATGATTGTGCGGCGCGGTGCGTTGCTGCGTTGTGCGCGTGTAACACTATCTGCCCATGATGGGGGCCCTTTCAGATGCTTTCACGTCTGTCAACAGATCCTGAGGGATGTGAGAGCGTGTTATGATCATTTCCTCTCCGCTCGCTTCCTCGCCCAGGGAACAATTCAGCTGCTCCACTTATTACATTGGTACATTATTGTTATTGCATTATTGTTACAGCGTCGCCGCGCGCACGGGGGGTCACGCAGGGGCAAAGAGCCGCATTCCTCTGATTGAAGGCGCCACGGTAATGAGGGAGACGGGGGAGAGAGAAGCGCAGCGTTTCTGACCACCAGACTGGGAGACTTGGAAAAAAGTGAGCAGTTAGAGCGGAGATGTACGGAGCCCTGAGGCAGCGGCTCCAATCTTCCTCCACATGTAACGGTGAACCTTTTCATATGGACCCAAACAAGTTTTGCTTGAACCTTAATGTGGAACAAGCAAAGCTTCACACTATACAACAAATAACTTTGTGTTGTACCCATGCAAAATCGAATTTCAAATTGGAAAAACTAATCAAAATGAATTAAATGTAAATGAAAATTGTATTCCTCTTTTTATTTGCAGCCTTCTGGTTTAAATTTTAACAGTCACCTTTTCCCACGGGCTAATAAGACATTTTAAAATGGAATAACAACAATAAACCAATTCGGTCATCATAACATCCCTCAATGCATGTCCTGTCCTGATCGAGCAGAGCATTCTGGGATTTGTAGTCTTAGCTATACATGCGCTGTATAATACCAGTGGGCCAGCTGTAGCAGTGAGTTTGTATTGCCTCGCGGCTCAAATATGATTATACTAAACTAAATTTGGCCCGCAGGCCAGAGTTTGACACCCATGCCTCAGGGGCTCTGTAGAGATGTAATCACAGCGTGTATATATATATTTTATTTGTTGGTGCCCCCTTTTTGTCAAGAGAACACTCGTGGAAACACTGGTTAAGATTTCACTGTCTAGAAACAAGGCCTGCACAACATGAACTATTGTGTAGCGACGGCTATGGGTCCAATGGTTTAATCTGGCCTCTTGTGAACAGCACAATAGCCATTTTTCTAAAATGTATTTTTATAGTCTCTGTACATAATGAGGTGTGATTCAACAGCTGCAGCATTGCAGCATTTTTTTTTTTTTTTGGCAACAAAGGAAGATATTTTCAAATGCACTGCATGATTATCACTGTGAGCATCACTGGGTTAATGTTGCTTATTGGCATGACCACAAATAATCACACTGGTGCATCCAATTCAAAAATTCAATTCTAATACTTTATTGTCACTGTCAACATTGTCACCAACATTAACTGCGAAAATCAGTTTTTGGCAGGCCCCAGTTGACAGTAAGAAATGTTAGAAATAGAAAAATGCATATGTACATACACAGTTTTTAGATGTGGTCACCTCATTTTACAGTTAACCTCTGCCAAAGATGAAGAATTGCACAGAT
This sequence comes from Thamnaconus septentrionalis, assembly GCA_009823395.1. Lineage (NCBI taxonomy): Eukaryota > Metazoa > Chordata > Actinopteri > Tetraodontiformes > Monacanthidae > Thamnaconus > Thamnaconus septentrionalis. The sequence continues at coordinate 19,833,746 of CM020513.1, forward strand.
AATTCACAGATTTGTCAGTAATAGTTTCCTCTTGTGTGCATAGAGCATACAATGGACATGGTAAATGTCAAATAGTTTATAGAAGGTAGTTCTGTCCAAACGTAATCTCAAGTCGGGGTCTTTTTAAGTGCTACGGCTGCATTGAGAGTCAGTGACCGAACAAAGGGAGCCTATCAGCTGTCAGCGGTGAGCCTATTTGTTGTTTTCGGCAAATGGAGAAACGACAATCACAGTATTATTGTTGTGCTTCTCTACTTTGGCTCTTTCAAATACCTGCGCCATCATCATTGTGCTCCAGAAAGCACTTTTCGTCATTTCTTAAAGCGTGTAAGAAGATCCACGGAAAATGACACGACTGCACGCCGTCACCATTTGTCAAATGGTTTCTTCTGCATCGGCCAAATTACTTTTTATTCCCCCCGCTAAATGAAACTAAGTGCAAGCCCACCCAGTTATTCCATAAAGCACCGGCCATTTCACAGGTGCTTGATTCACCCCGCTGCTTATTGATCCTCCAATTCACTCAAAAATGACTAATGGGCCATTAAAAAGCTGAAGTTAAATGGGAGATATTTCTCATGGTGGCAAGCCTACACGCATCAGTTGCCAGAGCTGCTTACAACTATTTGAGCTTTATTTTGTCTCGGCATTTGGGTTTTACAGTCTCCAACTTCACCGCTCGCACTGACCAAGGCGACTCCTGTCCTATCAGAAGCCGCTGTTGCATATCCATTATATAAATCTCACCTTTTTTTCTCTGAAAAATATTCCAGTGTTGGTTCAGGTATATAGACGGTGAAATGTAGAGCTTTAATGGCTGGAGGACAAATGTCTACAGCTGTTTACACCTAAGTGGCAATGTGAAATGTGCACCTGAATAGACAAGAGACAGAAATGTTTTCATGTTTTATGATCATTCTGGGACAGCTTGACAGTCAGCATTGTGTTAAAAATCAAATCAAACCAGCTTTATTCATACGGTGTCATACCGTAACAGAATTATCTCAGGGCACTTTACATGCTGAGCTGATCTATACCCTGCTCTCCTGGCCAGTTCTTCCCACCCAGAGAGAGCCCTGACACAACAGTGACAAGGAAAAACTGTATTTTAAAAGGCAGAAAGCTTGAGCGGATCGCGGCTTTCAGATGAGGGGTGGACGGTCATCCGCCAGAACCTGAAAAAGGGAGAAGGGTTGGGAGCACAGAGGCAAGAATACCGAAGAACGAAAGCAAGCTGTGGCAGTCCAGTGGTTATTGTAATTGTAACAAACAGTGATGTTGTGACATTATCAGTAGGATTGTTCCAACTGGCTTGCACAGGTTTCTACAGGTCTACACATCGTTCTATGGGCCCTCCAGGCAAAAAGGACCCAGAGAAAAAGCAGCAAAGCTCCAGGAGAGACAACACTGAATTGGTACTGAATGGAAAAAAAACTATCCTTTATTATTATCATTTTCCTTTCTCTAGAAAGAAATAAAAGCTTGCTTTTTTCCAGCAACCTCACTAAGACAAATAACTAACTCCAATTTAAAACATCCGATGGTCAAAACTCCAATGAGCTACCACTTTAACCTAATCACAGCAAGTCTTCTGTTTCTGATATTGGCTGAGGAAAAGGCTGTTTCTCCTAATGGGGTGACCTCTGATGTATCACAATATTATATTACACATCACCAGACGAAGGTCTCAGCCTGGTAATCTTTGCCTCCTTTCCACTCAGGTAATGTCATAAAGTACAGTGTGGGATCGCTTTGTTGTTCATTGTTTATCCATGTCCTGTCTTGATGTGCTGACATTTTCCCCATTCCTGTTGCATCTTCAGAGTTTGCCTACGTTTTGCGGGAATGATGGAGACCGTATGTAACATGAGCTGATTAACACTCTAAGATTAAGAGCTCATAATAATGAGCTCTTAATGTCAAAACATGTTGTTGTTGTTGTTGTTGTTTAGCACTGTCACCCCACCGCAAGACTGTTTCTTCCCATAGCCCAAAAACTTGCATGTGAGGCACATTTGCAGACTCAGATTGGCCGGAGGAGTAAATGCGAGTGCAAACTCTTTGTGTGGGCCTGCGATAAACTTGTCCGCGCTTTCACCCTGTCCTCGCCCCCAAAGACAGCTGGGACAGACTCCAGCAACCCCTGCGACCCTGAGCGCAGGAGAAAGGGGTAAAGAAAATGAATGTACGAACGTCACATAAGTGGGTCACGATCAATTATCTCCAGAGACGAAAGGCACTGAATGGGGTGCGGCCGTATGCTGATGACACCGCATCGTATTACATTGTAATTTGCCTCAGCCTACGCAAGTGCTTTAACAACTGTCCCTTTACTGCGACAAGCAGTTGTCCCATTACTGTTTGTGACATCAACCTTTATAATGTACAACTGTGAAGCCCAATGGTGTACATTGTTATTTTCTCAGGCTGTTGCAGCCCTCCATATGCGCACTTCCTGCTTTCTGAGTGCAGGTTGTGACAGAAATACCGCTGTGATACAGCCGTACAAGGGAGCAGCCACACACATCAATTTCACATTGTGAGAAAGTCCAGGCTTCTTTTCCAGGGAAAGCCACAGGAGGCTGGACCGACCTGTCCATTGTGTGGGGACAGTTGCCGGCACCCCCCAACAGCCTGAGAGCAGGAGAAGCTGTGACAAAAAAAAATGGACGTGTGGCTGTATTTAAAATATTGCACTTGCATACACTATTTGACAGTGTGTACAGACAGGGGGCGCTCTTTTCCTTGACTCCGCCTTGGCCATTTCTACTTCTAAATGTTGAGAGTTGGCACTCTAGCCATATAGACCATGTTCAGTTCGACACTCTTTTGCAAAATGGATTGAGCCTGGTGTGTCAGGTTACATTTGATCAAGACTGGCCCTGGTTGCACTTGGTCATTTCATGCGTTTTTCGTATTCCGATCGGCAAAAAACACACGAAGTAACCAAATCCGTTTTGTCATCCGAATACCCAAACCACAGTTTGGGTATTCGCTTCGCATAAAATCGCATTCCTCACGGACGTGTGAACAGAATGCGATCTCAGTCCACATTAAGGACCGCCTACTCTGCTCACCTCTCCCGTGTACGTACTTGGTCGGCGCCCCACCGCCCGCCGTCGTCATTTTAAAGTTACCAACAAGAAGCGAAAACAAATCATTTTTGTTGGACTCTTTTATTAGGATGCTAACAAATTTTTGTCCGCATTAGCGTATTTTGTCAGTGGAGCAGCGGTCGCAGTTTCCCCACATATGAGATTAAACGTGCGACGTTGCATCCGAAAATTTGCCAGCCACTGTTGATCCGAAAATGAAGTCATCGTCACTCTATCGTTCCGGTCCATACGAGCTGCAGTAGAATTAAAACCAGTGACTTGATAGAGTCCGCAAACAGGAAGTTGATTCTTATTCATGTTCAGGTGAAACTAGCCGTAGTTTTGCGCTTTACTGCCCCTAGTGGTTAAAAATGCACTAATGCGATCACAAGTGGCACGCTCGAGACGCATGTTCATGCCATGTGCGAACAGATGCTTCAAAATGCGTACTTGTGATATGATCCCCCAAAACAGTTACAAGTGGCCAAGTGCAAACAGGACCGAGATGTCTCCTTGGTTTTCTGACAACACCATTCACCAAAAGTCCAAAAGCAATATTTAAAAATTTTCCAATGTGGAAAGGAATGTACTTTTCGCAAAAATCTTTTAAATTTTTTTTTAAATGAATGACCTCTTTCACCAAATGTTCTTTTCCATGGTGAGTAGTCAGGTGGCTCCAAGGCTACAGGTGAAGGAACAAATTAAAAAAGGAATGAATACCAGAAAGCAAACGTGAAATTATGAACTTTGAACATATACTTCAGGCCTCTGGCAACTTGACTAGAAAAAAAATTGGAGTCTCTCTGAAAGCAACCAAAACCCGGATAATGTCTATATTTTCAGATCACATTTTCATTGAAATTGCGCTGGTTGTCAGTCATGGTGACGGACTAGGAAACAAAGACTGCCATCAGCAGTATTGTCACTTACAGTTTTGCTGGCTGTATAATTTGAGCATAGAATGGTTAGCGTGACAGATATAAGATCTGTACGCATGTTCACGAGCAGTTGAGGGCCTAAAGGGCCTGTGCACTTCTGGGCTCATGCTCCGGTGTGTACGTCGGCAAACGTGTGGAGCTGTTCAAGTGTAAGTGATGCTAACTGATGGCTTTGTAGCTTTAGCTTGTTCTGATTAACTTTGAACTTTCTACGCTTGACCCTGAGTTGATCTGAGTAGTGAAGGGTAACGGAACGGAAAGATCAATAACAAGACACACTGATGCACGTGAAAAAACCCGAGAAAACTTGCCCAATTTACACTTAGAAAATAAATGGGTGGAGGGGCAGAGGAGAATTCTAATGCTTTCTCGTGCTTTTACACAAACATGGCGCTGAATGACATCGGTAAATATTTTTGGATTGGAGTTGCCGGAGGCTTTAGAAAACAGACCATGCATGCGTACATTCCAGCCGAGGCATCTTCACACGTGCAAACATTAAACTGGAGGTTTAATTAAAAAACCTCCACAAACAGCCCCCTCCAGAGCACGACTGGCACAATGGGCTGCAGAACGAAGTAAAGCAGCAGTCACAAAGCCCAAGGTTCCACCGAAGTGCCACAACACATTGTGCTGCAAAACTACTTACTGCTCCGCTGGAGGTCACTTCCCACAGTTAGAGGTTCACCTTGCAGCGAAATTAACTCGGTCGCTGGAAGGTTTTAATAATTTCTCCTCTCGAGCACCAACTTTAATCACTCATTCTTTTGAAACTTCAGGTTAATTCAACGCTGTGCTGCAATTATTTATTTTTTTCCCCCACGAAGGCCAGCATTCAATGAATTTCTCCCATTTTAACTAGTTTGTCCACTTATATAAATGACATGATTATGCTTCCTAATTTATTTTTTTTTTGCTCTCCTGCGCTCCACGATGCGCCGCCTATAGAGGAGTCACAGGAGTGGAGACAAAGGGCGTCCTTGTCCAAGTCCTCGACAGCGTCGTCCACCTTTGAATCGGTCTGATTCCTTGGTGTTTAAAGCTACGGCTGGCGCCCTCCCACCCTGTTGCTGCTGCTATCATATCTGTTGCATACGCACGCCCACAGTAAAAGGATTGACGAGCGGCCACCCCACTCCTGGCATACAGAAGGCTGAAAAGCTCACGCGGTGTCATGCAGCTCAGTGTGAGCGCTGTTACTGGCTCTCTCAGGTCGCTGTAAGACTTTGGCATTCGTCTTGATGGGAAGAATCAAGAGCCTTCGCACACTTCCCTCCCTCCCCTCCTGATTGAGATTGATTTTTTGGGAACTCTTGCGCTGCAAAAAAAGAAAGTGCGCCGACCAAATCACGATGCACAGATGCAGCTTCCCACTCCATCAGCAACGTCGATGACATCGGTATCAGTATCGACAGTACTTCCCCAGAACTGAGTGTTGTTGGACAAACTGGGAAAAACACATAAAAACAACATTTTTTTTTAAGACAGTGCTGGCCAAATTATCAACCACCAAGTTTATCTAGTTAGGTAGTTGCCACTTTGTTTTTCCAAGAAGGATCTCATTTGTAAAATTGTCCCATCCAACATCCTGAAAAGCATCTGGAAGCGGCTGTGGGTGCAGTTTCGACTTGTGTGCGAGGGGGCAGAAACTCTCCTCTTTCACAGCCTCAGACAGCGTTCCTGACCCCGTTCAGGATTTATCACTATACCTCAGAAGGCAGAACATTGGCGGGGCCATTTGTAAAACCCCCCATGCTGGGTCGGTGCCTTCCAGACAGAAGAGCGAGGCGGAGTGAGGGCAGAACAAAGTCGCCTCCAGCAGCCGGGGTGTAAGAGGCTTAGCCCTACTTCCTGCTAATTTCATTACCCCGTTTTCTCTTGCAAATTTCGGAGGAAACGTTCGATCCCAACAGCTTGCGTCCTGACATTTTTTTTGTGTTGTTTGCTCATTCCATGCCTGGACTGTAAACTACCTCAGTTTTCTTTCAATGACAACTCGCTTATAGTTGGATGTTTCACTTTCAAACTACTTTTTGTTATTTTTCACCTCTGCTTGAGCTTTTCGACTTACACATTTTTACCAAAGAGCACTTTCTCACTATATTTGGGTTTCCTGTCAAGAACACTGTCCTCCTTTTTTCCATTTTTTTTTTTTTTTTTTTTTTTAGGTTACTATGATTTTTTTATGGCAGTCCAAAATAGATCCCTGTAGCTGAAAAAGTAAATGAAAAAGTAATCCAAACAAACCCTCCTCAACTCCACCTGTTTTCTCACCTTATGTATTACTTTATTTTGCACTCTACATTCCTGTTCACACATTGTACTTATTTTAGATATATTTTTTTGTAAATGTGTATATATTTTACTCTTTGTTTGGTATCAACCTTTGTCCTGTAACGTTGCTCTATGTGGCTTCAATTGCTCGCTGAGGACAAAGTTTTTTGATTTTAAAATTTGAATTACACAATGTGTAAACAATAAATCAGCAGGTTTTGGGGGAATTTCATTATGAGTCAACTTAGATGTGCAAACAGCAAGATAAAGGGGAGAGAGTGCACCGACGGTGCTGTGACTCAATCAAACTCACTCGGCTGACCTCAGTGCACTGCTCCACAGCCCCCTCCCCAAGATAAAAGGCATCTTGGACCCACCCAGCTTTACACAGGCTTAAAACAGGTGGGGTTGATCTTTGAATGGGAAGAGGGAAGGAAGGGGGAGGAGGGGAGGGGCTTGGCTCCAGGCGGTCAGCGTTTGCATGAGGGCACTTTCAAAGCCTTTTAATACCAAATACTGTGTCGAGTTGCTGCGACGAGCCGGTTCCTTTCCACAGCCGTTGACCCAAACTGAACCTGGGCGACTCCGGTTCAACCCATGCCGAGACTCCAGTCCACACCCTCAGTGTTTAGACTGCTCTCCACAAACCACAAGAGGGCACTTTTTGCACCAGCCCGCGCTCAGCACACCAGAATGATAACACAGAGGAGAGACTTAAAATATTAAATTATATAGACAGCTTGAAATGCACAGATTAGAAGGTTCCCGCTGGAAGCAGCGGAGCCCGGAACGCGCCAGACGCAGTTTCCCTCCCCGCAGCATTATTTTTAGCACCTTAAAGAGTTTCAATGGGAGTGATAGTCAGTTTCTATTTGGAGTTTACCGCAGTTTGACGCTGATGGGACCCTTTCGTATGACTAAAACAGGCATCATTTGACATGCTGACCCAAAACATTTCTGTCAGCATGTTAACCACGACTTAATACGTCTCTGAATAATAAATGTCCAATTAGCTCACCTCGCTTTTCTTTTCTTTGCGTCCGAATTTCAAGCCCTTAGTCTCTGAGAAGAAACCAGATCCCGTATAAAGAGGGCGTTAATAAAACATCAGGAAACCAGGTGGGGTCAGATTTGAGGTCAGACTGTTGACCTAAAGGGTTAGCCAGCTAAATGTGTTCCCGGCCGAGGTGTGTGTGTGTGTGTCTGTGTTATATTGTGTTGTTTTTTTTTTTTTTTTTTTCTTTCAGCGCTGCGTCTGAGAATGACACAGAAACACACACACACGCGTCTCCAAAGATGGAAAGGAGATGTGTGCAGTCCACGTGTGAGTCAGCTGTGCGGGTATGTTTGTACTCATCTGTGAGATTTTTTTTCTTTTCTGAAGAACACACACACACACACACACACACACACACACACTCGGTGAGACATGCTGCCATGTGGAATGCTGGGTCCGCTGGCTGGCTGGCTGGCTGGCTGGCTGGCCTGGCGGTGGTGTCGTGTTGCACTAGGTGTTCCAGTCTGTGACCCTGGCATATCTGTGTTTGTTTTATGTCACAGCCCCTCCCTCTGGGGAGATGACAGTCCAGCAGTGCCTGAGGGGGTTGAAACCTGAGATAGGCAGAGCTCAGTAGTAAACAACAACTCCTTTATGAGGGAGAGGCGGCTGCCTGCTGCATTCTAAAGAGACACAAAGATTTTCTGGTTAGGGCCCTGGTTACAAACAGCAGGGTCTCCGGCAACCCTGGGGGGGCTCATTCAAATTTAGGGCTGCTGGGAAAGCGGCAAATAGCATCAGAACCTGGTTTGGATTGGAGGGGGCGTGGACGCAGTTTGCCCTCGTGACCCACTTCTTTTTTCTTTTTTTTTAGTGGAATGTGCACAATGTCCTGAAATATCTGGGATAGTTTACCCGAGCAGCTGCTTGCTGATGAACCAGCGGAAACCCAACAGCGCGCTCGCAACAAACAACTGTTGTGCAAGTCGCACTGCGACTCGGAGAAAGGTTGGGCAATCATGGACGCAGGAATTACGAATGAATCCCGTGGTCTTTGAAACAACCGGAGCAGAAAAACAAAACGCCGCCGGGAGAAAAGGGTGCGAAGGCGCGAGCTGCGGAGCTGCTGAGAAACACCTGTCTGGAACGTTCCACGGCTGAACGGGTTTTTAGTTGTATCCAGCGATGGTGCGATGAGGTGCTATAAGAACTAATGTCCATTCAGACTCGTACAGAATGTTTCTGTGTGTTAAAAGGTGCATATTAACAAAATAACACCAGGATGCCGGGACTGTTTTGCTTAGAAATGACAGAAATGTGATGTAAAAATCAAAGACAGATTGACAGTTCTATGAACTAATTTAAAAAAAAAAAAAAGACATTTGAAATGATCTGCTTCAGAAACAGGGCGGTGCCATGCAGCTCTTGAAGACAGTGAAGGGTTTAGCTGGAAGTATTGAAACACAAGCTGGGATGTATTGCTATTATAATCAGCCATGAATCCAGACGACTGTAGTTCATCATTTGCACTGGCTTAATTTGATTCTGGAACATTCTGTGTGTGTGTGTGTGTGTGTGTGTGTGTGTGTGTGTGTGTGTGTGTACAATTAACCAAAAAAAAAAAAAAAAAAAAAGAGTAAGATTTCCAAAAGATGGCTACTTTTTATTTTTTTATTTTTTATTTTTAAAAACAAAAATGTACATCTCAATTCTACTGACACGGCTTTAATAACTCCATCAGCGGCGTCCCCAACTGTCCCTTTAAAAAGCACGAATAAAGTTCACAACACGTGTTTCCCCCTTCTGGGATGTTATGGCTGTGTTTGCTGTCAGCTGCTGCTTCATGCCCAGTGTGTATATCTCCTCCTCCTCCTCCTCCTCTCCTCCTCTTCCTCCTACTGTGAATAGAGTTTTCGGACCCTCCACTCCCCCCCCCCCCCTTCTTCTTCTTCTTTTCCTTTTGTTGTCGAACGCCCCCCCATACAGTCCGGCCCCCTTCCCTCCTCCCCTTCTCTCTCTCTCTCTCTCTCTCCCTCCCTCCACCCATCCTCCCATCCCCTCGCCTCTGCTCGCTCCATCCGTCCAGGGTGACGCCAGCAGCACAGCCACTCTCACCCCGCCCCGTTTCAACTCGGCCCCGCTGCGTTCATTTCATTCCTGCTCCCATTCCGCGCATATTTCGCATCCTTGGAGAGACGCTGCGCATTTTACGCACTCAGCGCGCCCCGCAACGTCGCTGCCGAGAGGGGGAAAGACGGAGGAGAAGAAGAAGAAGAAGAAGAAGAAGAAGAAGAAGAAGAAGAAGAAGAAGAAGAAGAAGAAGAAGAAACTGGGAAGACAACCCACCGGGAGTTGGCCCGAGTGTTTCCCCTCAAGCAAGCAAGCAAGCAAGCGCCTCTGCTGCCGCCGCTGCCGCTCGGATCGGCGGAGGAAACATTAGGAAGAAGTGCGGGGATTAATCCGAGGAAGACAGGCGGACGAGGCGAGGTAAGTTCCCGAGGAGGTGGAGGTGGGGGGCGGACTCCCTCAACACACACACACACACACACACACACACACCTTCCGCGGAGCTCCAGAAACGCTGAATAAAAACGCCAACTGTTGACGGGAAGCGAAGGCGACCATCGATCGCGGCGTCATCGCAAGGAGCGAACGATCGAAAAAGGCACGAGAAAGAGGTGTTGAACAAGTCCGACAAGCAGCTCGGCGCCTAGCTTCTTCTTCTTCTTCTTCTTCTTCTTCTTCTCCTTCTTCTTCTTCTTCTTCTAAAAAGCGAGGGACATCGCTTCGCTTTGCCCACAGTTTGATCCTCCTTTTCCTTGCTAACGCCAAAAAAACCAAAACCAAAACAACAAAAGCCTTTTAATATTGTGATTTTTGCGCTGTTGTTGTTTTTTTTTTTTGTCCCCACTTCGACCCCGCCGGCGGGGTTGGAGGGTTCTTTCCTTTCCCTGCGTCCGTCCATCCGAGCCGGCTTCGTGTGCCGAGCTTGCCGGGGTGCGGTGGGGGGGAGGACGGCAGGATTTTGGGCCGCGGCAGCTTAACAAAGCTGGGAGTGAATGAGGGACTTGTTGCATCGGCGGGGTTTTGCTCTCGCTGCCTCCCTCCTCCCTCCCCGCACGCACGCACGCACGCACGCACGCACGCACACACACACACACACACACACACACACACACACTGGGCCCCAGTCACGGGAACAGGCCATAAGGCTGATCAACCACCTCCCTGGCTGGCTGGCTGGCTGGCTGACTGGCTGGTCGGCTGGCTGGCTGGCTGGCTGGCTGGCTGGCTGGCTGACCCCCCTCCCGGCCCGGCTGGACGTCCCTTTGCTTCCTCCGTGGAAGACTGATGAAACTATCATTGGAGAGTTTCTGGGCTCCCTTTAAATCTCTCCGCAAACGATTCCAATTTGTACGTCTATATGTTTTTTTTTTTGCGGTCACATGTCGACAGGTGAATTTTGTTGCATTTGACAAAGCAACAACAACACCTCATCCCCCCAAAAAGGGTAAAAAATAATAATAATGATAATGTCACAGTTGTGTTTTTCAAGTGTTTGTTCTTTTTCTTGTTCTTTTTCTTCTGCTTTGCAATCTCCTTCACTATCTGCTGCCTATGCTGCTGTTGCGTTCATTCATTAATTTAGTTGCATTTGCAAACAACGACAACAACCACATTATCCCACCTTCCCAAAAGGGAAAAAAAATCTTTATTTAATTTCACGGTTGTGTCTCTCCAAGTATCCATGGTCCTCCTCCTCCTCCTCCTCTTCTTCTTCTTCTTCTTCTTCTTCTTCTTCTTCTTCTTCTTCTGTGACGTCTAAGTTTTACAGCGCTGCTGTTGCGTTCACCTTTTAAATATGGATCAAAAGGGGGGTGCGCTCACAACAGCAGCAGGTCTGTGGCAATGCAGGCCCAGCCACAATGTAATTATTAGGGGGATGGTGGTGGTGGTGGTGGTGGTGGGGGGTGAAATTACAGCCTGTAGCAGCAAACAGAGCAGCTACTCCAGGAGCCGCTAATCCGCCTGTCAGATGATGACGGGATGGTGGGGGGGGGTGCGTTTGATTAATAAAAAGGACTCTGTGTTTTTGTTTGGCAGGACTCGTGCGTGCTGAATGGGATTGCGGGTGTTTTTGTTTTGGTCAATGGCAAAACTGCGCCTATGGTGGAATAATGACTGTCGGCGTGACTGCTGTGGCGCTGTGCTGTGGGACGCACACGCTCGCGACTCATGAGCTTCATTTCACTTTATCTCGTTGTCAACGAGGGGGCGGAAAAAAAAATGTCTTGCGAAACGTTTTTTGTTTGCTTGCGCAGTCAACAGTTGTGTGGTTTTCACGGGATTGTACGTGTGTAGAAATAAGTGCACCGTCGTCGGTGATTAGTTTAAAAGGCAGATTTCACTTGTCTGCCAGCTGCCAGGATCAGGGCTAATAAGACGGGCCTGCCTGTTGAATGCAATAAACAAAGGCGGTGAAAAAAAAAAACCCAGATGGTCGAAATAGCAGAAAAGTGAAAATCTGGATTCTGGAGGGAAAGCGCCTGTTGCCGTCGCTAGCAAATTGCTGACATTTTTCAAGGGAAAATGTCTTAAAAATGTCCCTAAAGTTTTACGACAATCCTTAAAATACAAAAATAAATAAATATATATGTTACCCAAGAACTGACACAATTCATTATTGGCCAAATGGACATTTGGGGGAAAAAAAAAAGTTTTGTACGTGTCTTTTATTAATGGTCCTGTAATCATTTTTTGAACCGATTCGTCACACGGCCCCTGAAGGTATCGCCAGAGGAAGGAGGCGTTTGTGTGTGTGTGTGTGTGTGTGTGTGTGTGTGTGTGTGTAAGTGTGCGATTTTCTTTGCCGTGTCGAGTCCTGTGAGCGTACAAAAGCTTTGTCCGTCGCCCTGGGCAAACAGCCCCCCCCCACCCCCATCGGCCCTCCACTTTCCTCCACCCCCTCCTCCGTCTGCCTGCGCCTCTCCTCTCCAGTCCGTTGACATCTGTTTTGAGTGCGCCATGCACCTGTAGTGACCAGGGAAGTGTGTATGCGTGTGTGTGTGTGTGTGTGTGTGTGTGTGTGTGGAGGGAGGGAGGGAGGAGGGAGGAGGTTGAGGATGAAGGGAGGTGGAAAATGCAAATCCAGGCGTTTGTTCTGGGCCTAAGCAATGCAGACGGAGTGACTAACGACCATTTGGTGTGTGTGTGTGTGTGCGTGCGCGCCTGCCTGCCTGCCTGTGTGCGGGTGTGTGTGTGTGTGTGTGTGCGTGTGTGTTTGCCTGTCGCTGTCCAGGCCAGGCATGCCTATTGTTGCAGCAGCAACAGGCGTCGGTGGATGAGGACGCACCATATGGCCTCTGTGTGCTTTAGTCACAACCGTTGTGTACGTGCACGTCGCCTCTGTGTTTGTGTGTGTGTGTGTGTGTGTGTGTGTGTGTGCGTGCGGCGCACTTCGCCAATGCTGTGACAATATGGTGGAGTTGCGAGCAGCCGGCTGCTTCGCTGCCTTCCCTCCGAGACCCAGAGAGTCTGGCGCGCAAAGATTTTCACCGGGTTTGCTGAGAGTCACGAATTTTGTTTTTTGGCCCGTCGTGTCTGTGTGTGTGTGTGTGTGTGTGTGTGTGTGTGTGTGTGTGTGTGTGTGTGTGTGTGTGTGTGTGTGTGTGTGTGTGTGCGTGACGTCCGCGAGAGACGCTTTGACAGATTTTTTTTTTTTGCTCTGTGACAGTTTGGAAAAAAGAAGAGAGAAAACAACACTGAATGCAACGACAACAACAACAACAGGTGTTACGGCGAATCCTGGCAACAGCGCGTTGCCTTTTGAAAAGTTCAAACCTTTCACGCCACCTCTGTTCCTACATCTTATTTTATTGTTTCTTCTCTAAGATTTAGAAGATAATCTTAAATGATAATCTTTTTTTTTCACGGTTCAAGGTTCAAGGTTGCTTTATTGTCAATCCTGCAGTGTATGTATGTATTCAGAGCCTTGAAATCTTGTTCGTCGGTTGGCCTCGGTGTAAGGATGGCACGCAGAGAACAAGAGAGTTAAAAAAAAAAAAAACAGAAAAGTATAAAACTACATCAGTAGTTTTGGAAAGAGCGCGGCAGCCGGAGTGAATCTGGTTTCGCTGTCTCTTCGTTTTGTGTTTTCGTTTTCCTTTTTTTTTTTTTTTTTAGGTGCGATAAAGGGGAGCGAGAAGCAACGAAGGGGAGCTCGTCTGTAATGATATTTTGGGTTTATCGTCGCAACAATGCCAAGCGGGTGTGTGTTGTGGTGGTGGTGGTGGTGGTGTGGGGGGGTCGTGGGGTGGTAGTGGTGGGGAGGAGGGGGGCACTGGAACATGGGGGTGGAGGGTTAGGTGGAGAAAGGGAGGGTTGGGTTGTGGGGCGGCGGTGGGGGTGAGGTGGGGAGGTGGGGCGGCCAGGCTTTGTTTCGGGATGGGGGGGAACAATAGGCGTCCTCCCGGGTGGTGGTGGGGCTGGAGGGGATGGGGGGGGGTTGGCTGTGCTGAAGGGGTTGGGTCGGGGGCCTGGGGGGCGTTGGGGTTGAGGTTGGGGGGCAGGTTTCTGGCTGCACGAGGGCTGTGGAGCCTGTGCTGACTTGTCTGACAGCCCCGGACAGCTCCTCTTCCTCTCTCTCTCTCTCTCTCTCTCTCTCTCTCTCTCTCTCTCTCTCTCTCTCTGCAGGCCACCACGATGCAAATTTATGTCAAAAGTGCCCCCCCCACCACCCTTCTTTTTTTGTTTTTTTCTTCTTCTTTTTTTTGTTGGACTTGCATGAATCGCAGGAGACGCCATCTGCTTTTTCTTCTGCCCCCCCCCCCCCTCTCTCTTTCTCCCTCAGACGATAAGTTGCTATGCAGATGATGTTGCGACGTACCGCGGGACTCAAGATTGAGGCGTCAAATTGAGAAGGCCCCGATTTTTTTTTTTTTAATGGAGCAGATGTTCTGCTCGGCCGCTCGGCCTGTTGTATTTTTTTGACGCGGCGTGTAGATTCCAGATTTGCCGAAGTTCAACGTTTGAGATTTAAAGTTCATTCTGACTGTAGCTATACACAAGTTAAGTTTGGTGAAAGAGGAATAATATGGTTTTTGTGCCAACAGTGAAAAGAGGTTTTCAGCTTTTGGTTGAATCTAATTTGCTTTCTTTTCACTGGCCATATTGTGGTGTAGTGTCACGCACACACACATGCTAGCGTACGTGAGTGAACAGTAGAAAGTCCAATCACTTTGTTTTTTACATTAAATGTAATAAACTCCTCAGATTCATTTCTATTGATTACAGCAGATGTCCTGTAATATCGACATCAGACAATCATAATTTAGCAACCAATGCCAACAAAGTTGTATTTGGTGATCCACTGAAAATATATGTACACATTATTACGATAGAATAAAGCATCCACAAAGGTTGAACTGTAAGGTTAAGTTGTATGAAAACCATGGTCAGCCGCATGTGCAAAGTCTGCTCCAGCTATCAGAATGTCAAGGCCCTCTTGTCATTTTTATAATGCGTATTGTGTGTTTCACAAACACTGATGCCAACACAATCACTTGCCATTTACGAGCGACCAACTAAGACCAACACACCACAGTTCCTCTTAGGGGCCGTTTACACGGAGACAGATTTTATTTTGAAACCGATTACACAGAGATGCTGGAAATGACTGAAACGATGTAGTACCTACGCCTGGCCTGGTGTGGCGCTGCAAGTTTACTGCCTGAAGGCGGAAGAAGAAGAAGAAGAAGAAGAAGACCAGAAGCACGATGTGTTTACAGAAGTAGCAGCTCGCTAACAAAATTAGCGCCACAGAGAGCAGAAAGAATAGTAGCTCGTGAAAAGACAATGTGGATAAACGACAGTGCTGAACTTCTGCTTCCAGTTGAACACAAAGTCTTAAAAAAGCTCCATGTTAAGGTTGACTGGGAGTCGCGCCAATAAATCTTCGTTAACATTTTTGTCATTTAAGGTGGTTGGAGGGCTGCAAAGCCCGTTTTTTTTTGTGAAGCCCAGATCTTCACAGCGAAGATTGAAAAACAGATTTTCTCCCAGTTTCTTTTCAGCTTTTTATAAAACCTTTAAAGGTGGGGGAAGCCCGGCATCATCATTTATTAGTCACAGCAAAGCTTTTCTGTTTAGTTTGGAGCACACGCCTGAGGAGCACCTTAAAAGACATTTTCTTTCCTTCAAAATTGCCTTCTGATTTCGGTCCTTGACAGCTGCTCAGCACAGCTGTTTCTGCTTCGCCCTTCTGACTTAAAGAGTATGTGACGCTCTAAGTTCCTCTCTCTCTCTCTCGGGTTCATATCAGATCGTTTCATGCCTTTGTGATACGTGAGCCTGGATGACACACCATTGCAAACACCCCTTAGACGTCTTTGCTCGTAAACCGCGAACACAATTCCGGACATTTATGGCTGCGGCGCGAATCAGGCGAAATGTCGGAGGGCCTGCCAACGCTCCATGGGAAGTCTGAATCAGCCTCGCGTTTCCTGATCTCGGCAGGAAGCGAACTGGGAAGTGTTGATTTCACCCACTTCTTGCTTGCTTTCCCGTTCAGAGGAAGAGACTACGATAAACAGTGGCGAGCGGGAAAAACCGCTTACTCTGCCCTCTTACACTTCGGCGGTGGAAAGAAAAAAAAAAAAGAAAAAGCCAACAAGTCATCCCCACGACCTCAGGTTTTTTTCCCGTTCAGGAGGCCCGACAGTGATTACTCGCTGTTGTTTGTTCTGCGCTCCTCTGATAATATTTCCACACTCTGTGCAGAGTGATGCATTATTCAGAAATGGCCAAGTAATGGCCAAGTTGAAACCAAATACGGTTTTCGCTGAATGAAAAATTTAACAGCCTCGACTCCACTGACAGCCTGGAACATATTATAGTAATTTAGCTGACACGGATTTGGCTTTTGTTCTCTTGATGTCATTGTAGTCTTGACTGACTGCTTATTCAGCTTTATTTTTTATTGTTCAGGTTTAAGTGCTTAGATGCGGGTGAGCGCGCAAAACACCCCGCATCAGATCAAGGGGTTTTTGAAAAATTAAAGGAGCGTCAATTCATCCTCGTAAGATTTGCTCAGTAGCACGTTAAAATGAAGGGAGGAGGGAGGCAAATATAAAACTTTGGATGTTTTCTCTTTTTGTACGAAAATACATTCACAGCAGATCCAAGGAAAATTGTTGCCACTGCAACATCTGCTCTAATCGCTGCAGCTGTGACGTACAGCTTGGCTCACGTTGGTGGCTTTTAAAGGCCGCTTCCTGCAGTCGCTTCCTGCTGTTGTCTCGAAGGACACCGTGTTGCTTTAGTACTGAGATCAGCTGAAAATGCATCGGACTGATGGATGATCCAGCAGCAGTGCAATGTTGCTATTTAGCTTTTAGCTTTAACCTGAATTTCAGCCCTCTCACGTTTTTTTTTAAAGCCCCGTCAGTGTCGTGTAATTCCGTGTCTCAGAAACTTTGAAAAAATGAATTTTCCAGCTTTATACACAATAACAATAGATTGTTTAATCACAGAGGAAGGGTGGAACTTGTATTTTGCGCCACGCCCAACTCCCCCGATGATGACTCATCACATTTTGTTTTGATAAATGTGTTTATTTTACCTGCTCTGGTGAAATGGGATCTTCAAACCTTTCCTCAATCAGCCACCCACATTCAAATCACCGTTCACGTCAAATCCCACCGCATTTGCACCGTCACAATATTAATAATAATCACGTTGCTGTTGAGTTGACAAGTGGGAGTTTTATGGCTTTTTAAGACCTCAATGAAATAAAACGCTTCATTGTGCTCATCGTCTTGTTTTTCAAGGGTAGGAAAACCAAAGGACTTTTATTGTGCTGCCAGCGTACACTTTTATGAATGCATTTTTTAATGAAGTATGTCAAGCTTCTACCAACATAAAAATCATAAATCAAGCCAAATATTAACCCACTGGACCTTTAGTATATAGTGGAGCGAATGTGTAGAGTGAAGACGCTGCAGGCTTTTGGAAGCAAAATGCAAGGCACTCTGCTTTTTTTTTTTTTAACGTACTTACTCTACACATGTCGCACACCCACTTTCGGGGGTTCGCTTGTCCTTTGAATCCGAGTTCCATGAGATAATGAGGGAAGTCGGGTGAGCCGCTTTCTGCCATAAATTACGGAGCTCAGTGAAAGCATATTTGCGGCCGCCACACTCTCTACCCACTAACCTGCAACAGCCTTAATAGAGCAGCGCCCAAGTTTTAATGCAGCACAGATGGAAAACACGGCTCAGGTCCTAATGCATTTTGTCCATGCGTGTGCGCCCGTGTTTGTGAGTGTGCTCTCGCAGGCCCATGTGTCCGTGTCTTCTCAATGGTGAGAGTAGATCTACAGAGTGCATGTGTTGGCGGCAGAGGATGCAACTGTGGCGCAGACGTGGATGTATTTTTTTTTTTTCCCTTCACTTTCTTCTCAGTGTTCATAGTACGGAACGAGACCCGCTCACGTACACGAGCATGAAAAAAAAAAAAAACACAAGTAAAAATGACTCGCGTGGTTTTGTCCCAGTTATAAGGTTCCCAAACTCGCACTTATTAAATGGTGTTGGTACTGCAACCTACCCAAAGCTTCTGTACGTGTGAGTAGAGAACATTGAATTCAGTGGTGTTCTTTTTTTTTTTTTTTTTTTTTTTGGTCCGGCCTTCAGGAAGAGGCCAGATAATGGCTTCGGTTTGACTCAGCGAAAAAAGAAGCTGCGGAAAGAAGGCGGGAGAACACGGAGAAGGTTCTCCAAGGTAAACACCTCTCCTATCGCCTTTCCAACCGGGGGCGAGCGCCACCCTCATCCTTCAGCAACCCGCCGCCCGATGGCTCGGCGTGCGGCACATACAGTATGTCATGCTTTCGCTGAAGCAGGCGGTGAAATAATGAGAGCGGCGCGCGGCGAATGGCGGCTTCCGCACTCATAAAGCGCGTCCCTCTCTGCCACTGCGTCCGTCTTCCTCAAGTGCGTATTAGGACCGAGGACAAATGAAAGGAGCCCGTCTGGATGTGTCTCACCGATGCGACGCATTCATACGACCTAATGAATAGGCCGTCTGTTTCTGTTTTTCTTTTTTTTTTTTTTTTTAACATGAAAGAAGGTCAGAAATAATCAAAGTAGCAGGGGAAAGTCACAGGGCATTGTTAATGTTTCTCAGGTATTGTGCAAGACAACGTTTCCCTAAATGGATTAATTGAAAATGTGCACTTTTTGGTGATGGAGAAAGACTGATTCCATGTTATGAAAGGGGCGACTGACTGTTTATTCGCAGCGGCTGAACTGCTGCTGCTGAAAGTAACCAATTTCAATCCGCTTCGCTTGTCTGAGCGATAACTGATGGAAGTCATGGGTTTGACAAAATTGGTTCCTAAGTTTATAAAAAAAAAGACCAAGGGTGGAATTGATTAGGTTCATTTTTGCGCATGTTGTTTTGTGTTAGGAAGCAGTTTGGCAGAATCAGGGTAGTTGATTTGATTTGATTGGTTCACTCAACTGATTCGTTTCAATTCGGTAAGTGAGAAATTCTTTTTTTCTTCTACAACAGCTGATGTTGAAATGTTGATAGGTTGAGCCAGAGTGGCTGTAGCACCAGTGACAAACCTAAACTGTATACTCATTTACAGTGGTGTGAACTCATGCAGCTTGGTTTGAGACCATCAGCATTGCCATCGCACTATCGCGGTCTGGGCGAAATTCATTTTCCAGTGGAGTCGGCGGAGGCTGTCAAATGGTTGATGGCCGAGTGAAAAGCCTTATCGACTTCTCCTTGGCCGTTGACCCTATGAGAGCATCTGGTCGCACCTCTCGCCGCGTGCCTTACCACATTCCCAAGGCGTAAGAGCGCCGCGGTGCTTCGGCGGACTCGTAGAGGACGGGGCAGGTCGAGGGATGTGCGGTTATCCTGACGCAACCCCTCCGAAGGAAGACCTCACTGAGTCGAGCGCAGTCAAACCACAACAAATCTCCTAATCACAGCTGGACAAAGTCGATTTGTCAAAGCCAAAGTAGTTGCATAACGCTTTAATGCCAGCTCTGCTTTCAGGCTCTGTGTCTCCGAGTGTGAATGCAAGGCTTCTCATATCAGCGCACTTCTTTTTTTTTTCTCGCTTTTTTGTTTTTGCTTTTTCCCGACGCTTGTCACATGGGCAGAGCAGACAAATTGATGAAAAGCGATGGTTCAAACAAATTTGAAACACTGCCCGACAGTGATAGTCTGAAGCAAAAAAATAGCTTCCACGCTTTCGAATCAGACAGCGGGCTCTGGGATAAGGCTGACCAAAAAAAAGGCATTTTAATATATAAACTTTCGTTCAATAATCTAATCAAACATTCATAATAGATATCATGCATAGACACATTTTCAGTGCCAATTTGTCTCGCTTACGTCTTACTTGGATTTAATGCATCATATCACATCTTATTTAAACAGATTTTCTATCTTTTATACATCCGAGCAACTCTAAAAGGACATATATTATATATACCGTAAAGAATTAAAGTGGCTGTATGTGATCTAATTTCACCACTAGCTGCCATGGCCAACGGAAGATCCTCAGTGCAGTGAGAACTTAACCACTGCTGAGCAAACAAGAACTGCATTGCTGCATCGTGACCACCATTTTTGTCAATGCGAATGTGAAAATCTTTCTCTGCTACTCGATCTATCTCAATCCCTGTAAATTGACATTAGAATGGGTCACCTTGCAGTTATTTGTCGTTGAAAGAACAATATATTTGTGACCAGCACAACTCAGGACAGGGTGTTACACTCTACACATTCCAGGTCTCTGTAACGTCATGTTACAGGTGGAAGGGGTGTCTTTTTTGTTCCTTTGCTGCCAATAGATTTGAATCATTCAAACTCCAAAAAAACAAAGGAACTGTTTTTTTCCAATTGGGAGGGAATTTGTCACATTTTCCTTGGGAACTCAGCCACTTCTCATTTTGCGTTGGTCATCCAACAAATGCACGATTCGTGCAGATGGGACATCCTCAGAGAGGGAAAGAAAGAATCAACGCCAGTTCCAAACATTTTTGGACAAGCCGTTATCACCTGGTTTCTCAGTCTGCTCACAGGCGCAAAAAGAAAATTGGACCGCTTGTGAACGTAAACCCCCGTAACCGATGGCATGTGTTGCCGTACTGCAACGTGAAGGTTTGCAACCGTCATGGAACCTTTAATTTGCAGCTTCATTTGTTGTGACGCATCATGTGTTTCATCATTTGGGAGCCAGCAGATATGTGCTTGTGAGGCTTTCCAACACACTTGCTGCTTGCAGGAGAAATAAACCCTGACTTTTAAATTATGCAGACATATGCCATAGATAGATAGATAGATAGATAGATAGATAGATAGATAGATAGATAAGTAATAAATACAGAGTATGCCAACAATAGATACAAATCACTAAAAACCAATAAAAATGCAACCCTCACGAATCGTCAGCCTGGACGAGCTGTAACGGCAGTAGGTTGATTCTTCTGAAATAACTACATGCTGGATTGTTTCAGCCATCGAAGGCCAATTAATCATGCACATACACTTAGTGTTCACTCATCTCTGGCACACAAAGTGAAGACAACTGTTTGTGAATTAATTTTGCTAATACACTGAGGTGAAATCACACAGAGAGAGAGAGAGAGAGAGAGAGCATCCGTCCGTCCGTCCATCCATCCGAGTGAATATGAATACTAAGCGCGTGCATTAATTCCATTCTTCAGTTTACAGTGGGTCTTTGAAGCCGCATCTGTTGCGCACTCCAGGCCTCCATTGAAGCGGCCCAGCGGAATACATCATCGCCGAGGCGGCGACAACGCCGTTCGCGCCCATTAAAATTCAAATATGGGGGAGGGAGTCCACACATTGTCCGAGGATTTATCACCCGTACGTGACAGTAAGAAGCGTCTGAGCGGAGGGAGAGCGATGCGGCCGGGGTGAGATGTCGGGTGAGCTCTCAAGGCGACGGGACTCGGGGCGAGGCCTCGTGCGCTCCGACGCATTTCTGGCCGTTTGAATAAGACGAGCCTCACCTTGGAAAGTGGCTCTGCGCCGCTGAAAAGTCCGGGACAAGTGGAACAGCCCGCCGCTTAACGCGCTTTGAAGGCTGAGGCAGAAAAGGAAAAATGAATAAGAGCCGACTCGCAAAGGTCGCCGATTCAAAGCCAAAATAGTCGTGATAATTCATACGTGTGCGGTGGGGAGGTGAAATAAAAAAAGAAAATAGAAAAGAAAAATAGAATCACAGAAATGAGGGGTTCTCCGATTCTAAATCTATTTATTTTGGGGGCCATGGGGCACTGTTAAAACACGGGGAACGTTTGTGAAGTAGAACAATGTTTGCTCTGAGGATTATGAAAAAATCCTCTTGTATTAAACCTCTGCGCATGCAAGGAAATGTGTGCGCCTGCGTGCGCGCGCACGGGCGCGTGTTGGAAGCAGTTTAAACGAATGCCGGCGAGTTGAGGAACGGGCGAAAGAGCCGGGGAAAAAAAAAACAGCTTGTGGTCACACGCTCTCAACGTGCATGCCGAACACAACCCCCCCGCCCTCCCGCCACCACCCCTCCTGCACCCCCCCCGCTGATATGTGGACACCGGACGCACGCGCTCCGACACGTGCGCACGGTTTGAAGCGTTTTTCGTAACAGAATAACCGGCCAGCGTCGGAGAAATACGGAGGCTGCCGAGCGCCATGCACGTTGCAGAGTGTGTGTGTGTGTGTGTGTGTGAGTGTGAGAGTGTGTGTGCTGGAAGCCGGTGACGCTGTAAGAAAGAAGTGGAAAAGGAAGAAAGGCGACACAGAGGGAGAGCATGAGAGTCCAAGGCAGCTGCAGGGCTGTGGCTGTATGCCCTGTATGTGTGTGTGTGTGTGTGTGTGTGTGTGTGTGTGTGTCCCCTCCTGGGGGCTGGCACTGACACCATGGAGCCTGCTGTCCTGGCTGGAGTGGCCCGGGCCTGCCTGGTGACAGAGACACGGAGGGGGGAGGGGCACCCGGGGTGCAGAGGAGTCGCCCAGTCACAGTTGATTGTTGTGTGACTAATGTCTCTCTCCAGCGTCCATCTGCTGCTGGGCCTCCTCCGCTGCTCCCCTTCCCCTCTCACTTTCCTTGTCCTCCCTCACCCTCACCCTCCTCATCCTCACCCTCCTCACCCTCCTCCTCACCCTCCTCACCCTCACTCCGCTTCCCTGGTTTGCCGTCCTTCCATCCTGACGTCCTCTGCTCAACTCTTGTATTGTCTTTCCCATCTTTTTATTTAGCCCCCCCCCCAATTTTATTTATTATTTATTTATTAGGTACATGCTGGCAGCATGTACCTAATAAAGTGGCCATTAAATGTACATACCGTATGGGTCCTGCTTCGAGGTCGAGACAGTTGTAACCAGTGGTTATTTACTGTTGCCTGGAAATTTGTTTTGATGTTGTCAGAATTCCCATCAGATCAGCTCAGACTGCGAGATATTTAGACCATCGCCCGATATTCGTCTTGACCAAGTCTAAATGCCTGAATGCATTGAGCTGCCGCCATGCGATTGGCTGATAAGCTATGTGTATGAACAAGCTGCTGACCTGTACGGATGAGAGTTTGACTACCTATGTGTGAGGGTTTGAGTGTGAATGTAAGAGAGTTTGATGATAATTACTCTATAAGAGTGAGTTGGAATTGTTTCCCAGACGGCCTCTCCTAATTCTACAGTCCTCCTCCACATTCGTGCCATTTAAAGCTCTTGCTCGCTGATGATCATTATTTGCTCGTGCCCAGTACTTTTCAAATGCATGGGTTAGAACAGAGAATTTGAGTTTGGAATGCAGTGTGCACTTGATAGAAGAAACATGCACTACAGGGGGGCGACAAGACATTGAATATGTGAGGTGTTTATGGAATTGTGCAGCAAAGAAGAAATAAAAAATGTTAAATATGCTTTATAAGAAGGGTGGCTATTTTTGAAGAATCTAAAATACAACACTTGTTTGAGTTATTTCATACTTGTTTTGTTTATTGTACAATTCTATATGTCATGATTTATAGTTTTGATGCCTTAAATTAAATGAGATAAATTGGAAAGAGAGAAGTGAGAAGGTGTGTCCAAACGTTTGACTGGCAGGGTACATCCAGTGGCAGCATCCAAGTTAATGAATTCCATGTCATAAAATGACTGCAAAGGTTAATGGGCTCCTTCTAAAGGACAGAGTCACAGAGCCTCTGGTCGTTTCAGCCAAAGAAGTCACACAGCAGTGAAGCATTCTGAGGTGTTCCCAGAGCAGACGGAAGAAAACCGAGTTGTTTTAGACAGAATGTTCTAGAATATCACGTCTGGATGCAGAGGAGCTCTGTTCATCCACACCAGCGATACCAGAGGAAAGAAATTTCTGTTATTATGTAAATAGGTTGGGAGAAAGGCTTTGTAGCTTTGCATAACCAGAAGCAACCAGCCGTGTAAACAGGAAGTGAATATGGTTAACCCGCAGTAAAACAACTCTGCAGGATAACTTGGAGCAAAGGGACCACGGCGAGATTTTGAAGAGCAACG
The DNA here is from genome assembly GCA_009823395.1 of Thamnaconus septentrionalis. Lineage (NCBI taxonomy): Eukaryota > Metazoa > Chordata > Actinopteri > Tetraodontiformes > Monacanthidae > Thamnaconus > Thamnaconus septentrionalis. Next base: position 19,857,607 of record CM020513.1, read on the forward strand.
CGCTTTATTTATTTAAATCAAAAAACACAACCGTGTCGAAGATGTGCGTGAAATTCAACTTTGGATGATTTCAATGTACGCTTTGACTCTCTTCAATCCATCCTCCCTGCAATTTTATCATACAAGCAATTCGATACCCTTGAATGAAATAATAGAGGCAACCTTGGTATTTCAGTTTCACTTCTGCCTTTTTAAATAAATGAAGTGCAGTCGTGCAGTCAGGGACTTCCACCCCCCCACCCCCCGGTGAATTCTCACAGCACCCACATGCGGAGTGTTGAAGTGCCCCACTAGAGCTACCTACACTTTGGTGCTGCCGCTGAGTGTTTTGAATACAATAGAGGCAAAATGTGCATTTGGAAATTTTTCGGAGCGTTCCGAGTGAATGTAGGTGTTTGATTGTCAGCGCTTCAGCGGAGATCCTCCTGGGGTCAAATGCTTTGTTCAATTGTTAACGTTCAGATCACGTCAAAGTCTTGGGGATTTCTGTGATTCGTGTCCTTGCTTCTGTCGCTGCCGCTAAGTTTCTTAGAATTGTGTATACTTTAGTGGTGGGACTTGATTTTAAAATTTGACTAATGGCCTTTGTAATTAATTAATTGTCATTAATTAATCGCAATTAATCGCGTTTTAATCGTATAACGGTATTTGAGTTGGGGACTCTGCTTGCTTGTACTCGGTGCTCTCACGTTATTGTTCCAGCGGCCATGCTTTTTGCTACGTGTTTCTTTTTCACGAGCCAAGAAAAATGTTTTCATCTCGGCCACTTCATGTTGCAAAGCCCAACTCGAGTGTCGTGCTAATGAAACGGTTTGATATTTACCTTTTTGTTTTATTTAGCCGCAAAGCACTTGAGCGTTTTAGCCTGGTGGACGCTGACTTTGTCTGGTGTTCGAAGCTGAACAGGTAGAGCACAAATGGTCTTTTGTATTTTGGATAATAGCTGAGTGTTAAAAAGGGGTTTTGAGATTTTCTTTTTATAGACTGGAAAACTATTATCTTTCCATGACCACCACAAAAAGGGCCACAAAATCAAAAATCATCAGCCTTTTAAACTTTTATATTTATATACTGTATAGTTATTCATTGTTTCACACAAAAGGTTCAGATGGCCATTGATATGCATAAATAATAATATATTATTAAAATTATATCACCGTCAGTCACTTGTGTAACCTCGGAGGATGAAATGACGAATGCTAATTCAGCAATTTTAAAGAGGAATTGGGAGGAAATTACTTCCAGCATATTTCACACCTGATTCACACTCTTAACTTTCCCTCCAGGGGGGAGGGGGGGTCACATCTTCTGTTCAATTTAGGATTTTTTTTTTTCCAGAGGGTGATTTTGAAGACCTGACTTAAACAATTAGAGCGTTATTTTTAGGAGGTGACAATGGAGGAGCTAATAAGTGCAGCGAGGAAACACTGAGGTTTTTTTTTTTTTGGAGACATCTTGGTTAGTTCCAAGTACTATTCAGAACAAGCACGACTGCGTCCGGCTTAGTCGCCAACGTGGGTTATGTCTGAGGTGGCTTGGTGGACAAAAAATAAATAAATAAATAAATTCACAAACTCCAGCATACAGGATGCAGATTCAGCCGGCAGCCCTGCGCATGAATGGATCCTTGTGTGAAGGGAAAAGTTTTGGCGGCTCGGCTTGGGAGGAGGAAGGCAGCGAGGGTAGGAAGTTGGACAGGAAGCCGACAGGGGTGGAGAGTTCGGGGGTAGGGTTGGGGTGGGGTGGGGGTAGAGAGCTACAAGACGAGCTCGAGTCGAAAGCAGTCGATGTCGCTCATTACGCGCTGGCCTCCGAGCGGCAGCCAAGCGGATGTTTTTCCCCCGGCAGCTTTTGCAGCGGGCCCCCCACCCCACCCCCCCCCCCAAAGGTTCTCGGCAAAGTCTTGATCCTGGGCCCAAGAACGCTGAGCGGGTTAAAAAAAACGTTGCCCGCTGCTCTACATGCCTCGGTTGCATGTACGCTGTCAAGTGTGATTGTGTTAAAATTAGCCAGCCTGACACACACACACACTCACACACACACACACACACACTGATGCGCCCTTCACACTGCCGGCTTGCGAAGGCTGCGGCCACGGACAAGAGCAAGGGAAGTGTGAACAGTACAAGAACAGACAAAATGACATGTGTTTGCCCAAGGAGCTGGCACTGTAATTGTGTGTGTGTGTGTGTGTCTGTGCGCGTGTGTGCGTGCACATATGCTGGTCTGTGAGAGCTGTGTGTGTGTGTATGCCGTGCCAACCCTGCTGTTTACCGTGGGGGATTTTAGAAGAATTGTAGGCAGCTGGCAAAGCCCCTTCAGTTTCCCGTTTTGTTTTTTTTTCCCCTACCTTGGTTGTCTGTCTGTCTGTCTGCCTGCCTGCCTGCCTGCCTGCCTGCCTGCCTGCCTGCTCCTGCTCCTCCTGCTCTTGCTCCACTTATGTGCATGCTAGATTTGATGTCGGGCTACCACGACGGTTTAACAAAATAGGCAATTTCCTCCATGAAAAGAAGCAATAACGTCCCTCCGGCAGCTAGGACGCGGGCCTGCAATGTGTTCATCACAAGTCAAAGCTGCACTACAAAATATTTCCAGGGTATAAAAAAAATAGAAAGGAAAAAATACAGATTTAATATCAACTTAAATCAGGGCAGAGGAGCTCCTCTCCATTATGGCTGCCCTGTTTTTTGTTTTTTTTTTCTGAAAAGGAGGCTTGCGGTTTATTAAGGGGTGTTGTCTGCTGAGGAGCAGGGAGCATAAATGATAATAATATCAAGACAATAGCTGCGTTTCCATTACAGTTTTTCGCAAAAATAAAAGCAATATTTCCGCGTACAATTGCGATTTGCAGGTGTTTCCAGTGAATGGTGTGAAGCGCATAAGCCGTGAGTTCTCGTAAATCTCGTCCTGCGAGATTATACGTTTTTTTTTACATTTACATTTGTTTGCTGTTAAGATTGATTGTCATATGTTTCTCTTTGATTACTTGTCAAAAATATTCCGAAGCCGTGAAACGTTGAAGTTTTCAGACTTTTGCACAAATATTTAACACTTGCCAGTTGTCATGGTTAGTTTTAACCATCATTAATGCAAGTCATTTCTCCTCCTCTCTTTTTTTTTTAGGATTCCTGCTGCCTGAGGCTGGATTTTGGACTGTCTCTCCACTCCACCAGTTGCTATTAGCCGCTAGTAGCTGCTACTAGCTTTTAGGTTCACTGTTGTTGCAGCTTTAGCCAGCATTAATGTTCAGTTTCTAATGGTCCACAGCTGACCCCCTCTGGGAGCTAATTATTGCCATTAGCATTTGGTGAAGTTAGCGCCGCTTTGCCACTCAATCGTTCAATCACACGGCCGGCCTAGCGCCGAGGCACCGATAGCAGCTAGTTTCACGTTACCTGCCGGCATGGAGCGCAGTAGCTGGAGCGGCAGCGAGAGTGCAGGCGAGGACATGGACAGACTGAGTGACTCCGGAGGAGATAAGAACATGGATGGGGACCCCGAGGGGGTCTGGAGCCCTGACATCGAGCAGAGCTTCCAGGAGGCCCTGGCCATCTACCCGCCCTGTGGACGGAGGAAGATTATCCTGTCTGATGAAGGAAAGATGTACGGTGAGTGACGGCGGGGAGTGGAATTCATTCAGTGAAAAGACAAGAATTCGGCTGGCACAGCCGCGAAAAAGACGACCGCGACGCGATGTTAATCACCGCTATCTGCTCCGTTTATTAAATTAGCGTGTGGGTTGCACCAGAGTTGATCAAGCAGCACCAACACGGATGGTCTTACCGTGCACGGGCCCATTTTTCTACATGAGAAACTGGTGAAATCATAGTGGCATAAGTTATGTTTTTTACGTTTTAAGTTAGACTTACAAAGTTGTGTAGTGATGTGAAATGGTTGTAAAAAACAGAATATTAACCTCTCAAAGAGGAACAATAAGGGATATATGAGCAAGGAGTGGTCAAACTCATCAAAGCTGCTTCTGTAATACATAATTTTAGCAAAGATTTTTTAGTTCTACTTATTTGCTAAAGTGCCACTTGTCAAAGAGCTGTAAGCTAACGCTATGCTATTTCAGATCTCTTGATTCCAAGTTGAACCGACCAAGTCTCATTGTTGCTTTGCCTTTTTCACAAGTGTTTTAAATCAATGCACATAACAAATACGCATGCATATGTACATATATATATATACATTTTTTTTTTTTTTTCAAGCGTTGCAAATAATTGTGACGGCTCGGCGCTCAGTTGTCACACGCCGCTGTGCGTGTGATCAGACCGGGGGGGGGGGGGTTAGTTGTAGCTGTAAAAGAGAGGAAATAGAGGTGAGCTATAGGTGCAGGTTGCTGGAGAGCAAGAGTGACACTGTGTCTGAGAGCGTGTGTGCTTGTGTGTGTGTGTGTGTGTGTGTGTGTTAGAACTAATAGAGTGATGAACAGATGGTACTCTGGCTGCCACCAGCTGCGCCTCCCTCCCTCCCTCCCTCCATCCCTCCCTCCCTCCCTCCCCTTTCCACTCTTTTTTTCTCTCTCTGTATGCAGAGTGCACTCCAGTGATTTCTCTACGCTTCTCTACTCTAAACTTGACCTTTTACATTTTCACTTTGCCTGAACCGCATTGTACCCGGCCCCTCCCTCTGGATGGACCCCTCCTCTGGATCTCGATCACGTTGCCCAGCCCACCCTCGCTAACCCAGCGTGGCCAGAAGTACGCGGACACCTGATGATCTCAGCCATATGTGCAGCATTTGTCTCACCCCGGGCTGCAGTAGCATGACTGGGCTCTGGCGCTGGGTGGGCCGGGTCTTACAACCCGGGCTTCACAGCAACACCTGTAGACAGCCAGGAGGTGTGGGGGTGTGTGTGTGTGTGTGTGTGTGCGGGCTTGTGCACAGGCTCACTTGGAAGAGGTTCTGGTGGAAACTGTAAAGTGGTGCAAACGCTTTTTTTGTGCGTTTTAACAATGATGATGTCAAACTGTGTCAATGACGTCACCGAGAGAACAGGAAGTAGAGCCACTAGGTCCAACCGTGGATGTGTTATAAGAAGTGGATACCGGACTGGCAATATGCCGGCCCGCCAATTTTTCCCAGTGGCCACTCAAGGTACTGCAGCAAAAAAAAATCCAATGGGCCCAAAAAAATGGCTGACAAGTTGACTGTGACCTGAAACACGATTCATAGAAAGTCTTTCTTTTGATTTTTCAGTTATGGTCTTTTAGTTGTTAAAAAAAAACAACCGATAAACTCACCAGAAAAGAGTTTATTCCCAGCGTGACGTCACAACGTCGGACGTGCAGCTGTGTCTCAGCTCGTTCTGATTGGCTGCGTCCTGATGTGTCTAGAAAAATATCGTTCTCCAGGATCGTTCTGATTGGCCAAATAGATCATCACTACTGCGCATGCTCTATGAGCCCATTAATGCGGAAGTCAAAAACTTTTTCGGCGTATGTGCTGGGGGAGCAACTTCATTGAAACGAATTCATCTTTTTATCCCCCCACCAGTTTTAAATGTTTAAACCCTGACGCTAACCCGCATGCTTCTGGACAGTGTTCCAGTCACATACCTACTGTGGCCAGTCGTGAATGGCGCAAAACAAAAAAAACCCAAAAAAAACACGTCGGTGGTTCCTTTTGTAGTTCCGTGAATAGCATCGGTGATGTTTCAAATGCATGTCAATATTGAACAACGGAGCACAATATCCCCACCACAACAAACGCTGTGAATGGAAGCGTTGCGGGCTGAGGTTGTGCGTCGTTTAGCTGTTGTAAGGCAACTGGAAACACTTATTTCGACGTATTGAGCCGCTCATTGTGTACAAACATTCCAAACCTGGCGAAGACGAGCGAGCACCACGGGGTCAGAAACTGTCCGTGCAGATAAAACACAGAGCCTTCACGCCCACGGCCCCTCACTGGATATTTCCTAATATTCGCTTTTGTTATCCATTAAGGATTGCGAGGGATACCTACCACAAAATAACTGTAGGCGGCATAGGTTACATAGGTTTCAAGTGCATCCTCGGCTTTTCAGCGTAATCCAACAGAAAGGGCTGACAAATGATACCTCGCCTGGAATGAAGTGAGCACTGCAAACACGAGCTTCTTTAAGTCAGCAGTAGCATTGTTCCAGTCTTCTGGTTTTTTAGTCCTTGGAAGTCAGTTTTGTTGAAACGGATGAGATCCTGTGGGTATTCTGAAAAACTCCACACCGCTGCTGCTTCTATTTTCACAGCCAACAGCGCCACGAGTTGGCACCTCAGCAAAGTGTTGAACTTCATTGGTGCGGCGCCAATGCAGCTGCACCTCAGCATTCCGATTGGATGGAATGTTGACCGACAATGGCTTTTGGCCAGTCAGAATCCAGGAAAGTCCTAACTTGGGTTTTTGTTGTTGTTTTAAGAGAAATTTGTAAATCAGAGCAAAGGAATGATTCCGAGGCATTCGGCTTTCCGCTTGGAGCTTACGCAAAGTGACGTTCTCCAATGGCCTGTGTGAAAGGTCAGTGTTGTACATACATATTTTCTGTGATGTTTACACTCAAATGAGGTTCATACTGTAACGTTAGGTTTGCCTTGTGTCAAACCGAAGGAGCCAGAGCAGGGAACCAGTCAGTTGTCGCACTTCAACCCTGCCAAGCACCATTCTAAGGAGAGTTTCCAGTCGGTCTTACGAGTATGTTACATATCAGTCACAATAGTCAACCCATCCTAGAGAGAGGACCCCCGAAAACGAAAACCATCCTCTACAGATGCAACACCCTCTCGAAGGTGTTGCATCCTCTTGAGTTTTCACCTCAATAGTTTTTCCTCAATAGTCTTCACAGATATCGGGCTATACAGCTCAAACCTGATGAGATGTGATAGCGTTTGTTGCTGCACGCTGACCTCAGAAGCCACAGAAGAAGTACGGGGAGCAAGTGTGAGGCTGGAGCGGCTGTGCTCCCCGCTGTTTTCTGATCACTTACCGACCGTTCGGCTCACTCTGTTCCCTGCCTCGGCGTCATGTCCAGCACTGTAACGCTTACCTCCGTGACTCCGAGTCCGAGTTGTTGACACACGCATCGCGGTGGCTTCTTTGGACTCGGCAGGGCAGAAAAGGCGAGGAGGGTTGAGCCTCCTGCTTTGTCCTGATTTTTTTTACTAAGAATTTACGAAACCCGCGTCGAGTCGGCTTTTTACGGCGCAGTGAAACACACAAATTTCAAGTTTATTCACGCTCGATCTTGATTGTTGATATTCTGTTGCAAGATGAAGAAAAAAACAGGATTGCTTGAGGACGTTTACAAAACTTGATTTCCTTTGCCTTGCTATCCAAACTGAAGCCGACACCAGCGCCATACTGCTGGTTATTTCCTTGAATATTTCGCCAAGGTAAAAATTAACAACAAATACGTATTGCTACAGAAAAAGAAACTGTATTTTATTGGTAGGTGCCCTGTCAGAGTCTAAGAATAGGTCGTTCTAGCTGCAGGGAAATGGACTGAAAAAGGGGGAAGAAAAGGGGTAAAATGTGCAAAAGTGCTGGGATTAACGTGGCGGGGTAGGAGCATTGAAAAATCATAAATGGATGTGCATAAAAGGAGAAGGGAACAGAAGGGTGAATAATGGCACTATTATCCAAAGCAAAGGTACAATGTAATGGCCCCTGGCTTTTGCTCCCCTACAGGAATATCATATGGATCCACTGGGCGGGGATAAAAGTCATTTAATTGGTATTGAACCCTGTGTGTCTCTTAAGCCAGGGATCAGGGTCGACTTATAAACAGACGTGTTATCGCAAAAGCCTCCAACACGCTGTGAATGAGGATGAAGACATCTTTAGACATCTAATTAAAATATTTCATCCGTCGTTGCCGCATGAACTAATGCCGATACTTTCTTCCATTGAAAAATCTAGATTAAATGTGCCCCGAGCGAAACTGTGGCATTGTCAGCAAAAGATCCTGTGACTTTTGGGAGTAGAACTGAGTTTGAAAATTTAAACATAATCATTTTTTAACTATAAGATGGCAGAAAGATCACTTCTGGGTCGCAAGTATTGCACCTTTTCCCAGAAGTCCATTCTGAGTAGTGTTTGCTGGCAGTAATGACTTTGATTTGAGCAAAGAAAGCTAATTATTACAAGTTAATGGCTGTTCTCTTGTCTTGCAAATCAAATTAAATCGGCCCCTTGTGTTGTGGAGAACCGTTTCCAACTACCTGCTTTGCGTGGACTGTATTTACACCCTGATAGGCACTAGATAAGCCTTCTCTACTGTACATGTGTGGCTTTATCACTTTCTTATGTTTGAGTTAGCCAAGACTGCCAGTGTCACGGCAGAGGTATTGGTGCTCTCTGAAACTCGGACCCCTGTTGTCTAACAAGTGGCCAATGTCTAGTCCAGTGTTTGTGTAATGGGACACAATTAACAAAAGTTTCATACCACAAATTTCATCCACGAATCCACATTTGGAGCCATGGCGAAGTAGCAGGAACTCAATGGGACGCGTGCCAGTTCAGTTAGATGCACTGGAGAAGACGTTCTGGCCTGGCCTTCGCTTGCCTTGTTTCCTTTAGTTTTGACTCGTTATGAAATTACATGAAAATTATCTCGGAATTGCGTGACAGTGAGCCTTTCACGATGGCAAAATAACGCGATAGCTTCACGAAATAACGTGATGGTTTCTTGTAAAAACACGAATGCCATCACGAAATAACGTGATACTGAGCCACCATCCCTCTTCTGTACGTTCATATGTGAAACCCTGAAATGTGAGAATGGCAGATCTTTATTCAGGGATGCTGAAGGTGAACGAGCTCTCAAAGTCGAAGGGCTGCTCAGTCGCCTGGTGTTCCGTGGCTGTTTGCCAATGAAACGTGCTGAAGTAGACAGTTGATTTTCTTTTTCGGATACAGACGTGTATGAAAATCACCTCGGATGTCATTCACGCACATGCAAAGGAAGCAGCAGCAGCAGCTGCGGCGGCGGCGGCACTGAAATGTAAATGTAGGGACACATCAAGAGCCGCAGATGAATCGTGACCTTACAGTGAAAGAAGCAACTCTTTAATTTCTTTCAAAGATAGGCCACCTTTGCCGCCGGCCTTGCTGTTCAGTTACGCCAACACGTGTGGGACGGCTCAGTTAACACCACCAAGGCTTTTCTTTTTCTTCCCATCACGGGGTTTCTGTGTAACTAACAGTGTTGTTAATGAATAAAAGTCTTCTTTTTTTTTGTTGGCCCACCTGAGATCAAAGAGTCTCCTCGAGGTCGTAGGAGTCCAGTCCAGTGCTTCTCAACTGGTGGAGTCTCAGGACCCAAATGACCCAAATTTATTACACAAAAATAAAATCGCTAACCAGCCCACTTTCTATCATGTCTTGTCAATAAATTATTGAAATGATTTAATTCAATTTTATGTCCTGCAAAATAAATGGCACACATTTTCTAAAAAAAAAAAAAAAATAAAAAAGGGATACTGCCACGAAGCCGCGATCCAATCAAAACAGCTCAGCGACCCAAAAGTGGGTCGCGACCCACCAGTTGAGCAACACTGGTCTAGTCACACAGGGATCTTCCAAGGGTACGCTTCCCAGGACACACACACACACACACACACCGCTATACTGCAGCTTTGTTTTTCCGGGTGAAGTCGGCAAAGCTGCTTTGAGCTTTAGGCTGAAAGGTTTTTTCCCCCCTCCAAGTTATTTTGTATCGCCGCTGAAGCTCTTAATCACCACGTAACCGAGTGCCGAGACAGTCTAATATCCAGGCGGCGCTTCTCGAACAGGAAATTGGGAAAAAGGGGAATTTTTTTTGAGAGAGAGAGAGAGAGAGAGAGAGAGAGAGAGAGAGAGAGAGAGAGAGAGAGAGAGAGAGAGCAACACACGTAGCGTTGACGTAGATGATTCATCCCGCGAGGTAAATCACTTATTTGGTTTCGGTTGCCGTGGTTACCACCCGAAGCCTTTCAATCAACCTTTTCTTTAATAATTTGCCATCACCCTTCTTCTTTTCTCCTTCTCTCTCTGATGCTGCTTGCGTTTAGCTTTTGTGATTTTATCGTACCGGGCCAGCTTCCCCCCCCCCCCCTACCCCTCCGGTCCTCCTTGCGTCCCCATTGGCCGGTTCCAGGAATGGCTCAACTAGATTCGCGCGCAGCGACGTCGTCGGTATCTGCCCGAGCACACCGCGCCTCCAGCCTGCAGATAGCGGCGGCGGCGGCGGCGGCGGCGAGGGGAGGGGAGGAGGGGCGGCTCCTGTTCGTCACGGTTAATGGCCGTCTGACTTTGGCCTTGAAGTCTTTCACTGGGCAGAGTGGGAGGGCTGGGAGGGGGGGGGGGGCAGGAGAGAAGCCCATTCACGACAAGAGGGACTGAGGAAGGAGGGGAGGGGAGGGAGGGAGGGAGGAGACAGCAGGGAACAGCCAGTACGGAGGACGGATGGATGGATGGCTGGACAGAGTGTGTGTGTGTGTGTGTGTGTGTGTGTGTGTGCTGGAGAGTTTTTAAGAGAGAGAGGGAGGGCAGGGGCGATGGATGTGTGCCGCGGGGTTAGTGAAGGATGATAATTCACCGTTAAGCCTCCTAGAAAGACCAGCTGGCCCCTCTGGAGTCAGATGTCAGGCTCCGCAGCCAGGACTCACTGTGTGTGTGTGTGTGTGTGCGTTGCTTGTTTGTGTGCATACATGCATGTGTGTGTGTAAGTTTTGGCACTCATGCATGCGTGTACGTGTGTGTGTGTGTGTGTGTGTGTGCGTGCGTGTGCGCGCCCTGTTGTTAGTCACAGCTTTTGACTGCTCGAAGGAAAACACCTGCACGGGGAGCTGTAGATTTTATCAGTCTAAGCTGCCTATCTCAGTGAGAGTGGACTTGGTCAGCTCACACACACACACACATGCACACACACACACACACACACACACACACACACACCATCTGCTAGTTAGTTAGGGCTATTGTTGCGAGCCATTTGGATAGTGTGTAGAGGTTTGGCTTTGTGCTGATCTTGACCATCGGTTGGCCAGCTGGCCTGACTTTGGTTTTCCACTTGGTAGGAACACACGCAGACACACACACACACACACACACACACACACTCACACACACAAAGAGTACACACACCAAACAAAACTGAGCTAGCCGGCCAAAGATACGCTTGTTAGCAAATAAAATAAAATGTCAAATTTGCCAAGTTACATAATCCAACCCCTCAAAAAGAAAAATCACAGATGATTAGCCATCTTTTAACTTTTTGGGAACTAATGGCCCTGCAATGAACCACTAGCTGTGTGCATGCAATATACACACACACACACACACACACATGCACGCAAGAAACATGCACATTGACAGGTTTTCTGCATGTAACTCTTTGCTCCTCCCCCACTAATCTATACTAGCCAGGTCATGCTGAGTCTGCTGTGCTCCCCATTGAATGGGTTGAATTATTCAGCACCGTGTGTGTGTGTGTGTGTGTGTGTGTGTGTGCGCGCGCGGCCGTGCACTCACATAAGCATGGGTACAGCTGGCCTGCTGGTTCCTTTAATCAGGGGACGACCGGTCTGCATGAATGCCTGTATTGTTGGGTCATGTGTATTCAGGGCTGAGGCGAGTGTGATTTGTGCCTGTGTGTGTGTGTGTGTGTTTGTGCGTTAGTGTGCGTATGTGGCCGAGCATTCAATAGAGCTACTGGTGATTACAGCGCTACTATGCGAAGCGGCACGTCACCGGTTCACAGGGTCAACAGCGCTAAATCAGCCCCTAAGTTTTTGTTTTGTTGTCGGCGGGGGGGGGGGGGGGGGGTCTTGTGATTTTTTTAATTGTGGTTGTGTACTGTGTGTGTGTGTGTGTGTGTGTTTGTGTTTGTAAAGAGGCCGCATGTTTCATGTGGAAATCTTGTGTCTCCTCCCTTCAGGTAGGAACGAGCTGATCGCCAGGTACATCAAGCTGCGAACGGGCAAGACACGGACGAGGAAACAGGTAAAGAGGGTTTGAAATGAAACTTTTCCCCCCTGTTTGTGTTGGTTTGTGTCAGACTGATGCCGCTTGAGCTGTTTATTTTCCTTTTTGGTGAAAACAACCGTGAGATATTTTATTTCTGGCCTAGAATTCAGTTTATACGCACCTTTTCTTTCCTTTTTTTGAGCATCTGGTTTCACAGAGGAGGCCAACGAGGAAGAAAAACCTGCATTCTACTGTTTGGCCAGCAGGGACCACCAAAACTGGTTGCAAAAAGAGAAGAAATGCCTGGGGAAAGGGGGCTTAAAAATCCCTACCTTTACTAACAGGTTCAGTTTTTTTGAGGTTAATAGTGAAATCTTATAAAGAGTTAATATTGAAAAAATCAATCAATGTTCATTTTGTCTGTTTTGTTCAAATTTCCAGTAAAAATATCCGTCAAGTTGTGGTCACAGCTAAAGTTTAGTAGATAATTGTTGGGTGTTCCGGGTGTTGGGACACACGATCCAATCACTGCTCACCTCCGGTACCGCCCACACATCCAAACATGGGGAGTCTTCAGGTTTCAAAGCGAGCCCGAAGCTCAAGATGGCGCTGACCGTGAGACCGATCGCGAGGCTTCAGAAAGGGTTTTGGCAAACCAACGTGCAATTATTTACGCCTAACAAGGCAACGTTCTTTACATTCTTTACATGTCAGAATGTAAAGAGCATTGAATTTAACGAGGCAACAAAACCCAAACCTTCATCAGCAGTAGTGACATGTTGGTGCCTTATTTTAACATCATTTGCAGCTTTAATTATTTTTTTTTTTTTACATTTTTTTTTCAGTGCTGCAACAGTCTAGCGTCCCAATTTGGAATCAATGAAGTATTTCTATTCTATTCTATTTCTATTCTATTTCAGAGAAACCACTGTAACTCTTTCAGAAAATCAGTTTTTTTAAATTACATTTCACAGTTCCGACTCCAGAGCTGTTCTTCACAAAGGAACTTAATCGCACGTGGCACTGCAGGGAAGCGTTCGCTCCGGCCGCGCAGTAAAACCCGAGCCAGCGATGAAATCAGAAGAAGAAGAAGAAGCCGGAAAAAAAAACACGCCGTCCGGTCGTTTACTGTAACATTCCCGTGACATCACCCAAAACCCACATCACATGTGAGCAGGAAGTGGCACGTGGCGCCGCCCCCCCTCCCCCCCCCCTCTCTGCGGAGTGACGCCGTCAGACTCTGCTCAGCCTCAGCCGCCGCCGACAGAGTGCGAGGTCCACTCCCCTCTCTCACCTCTGCACTCCGTCGTCACCCTCTCGCCGGAACGCACGTAACACGGCGGAAGTGTGTTTTTTTTTTTTTTTTGTCAGGCAGCGGTGCGTGTGTGTGTGTGTGTGTGTGTGTGTGTGTGTATGTGCGTGCGTTAATGCTTCGCCGAGTTCAAAGAGTGAAACCATCTGAGAGCAGCGCCTCCTGCGTGTTGTGTCATCTCTGCTCCTGGCCTTTATTCCCAGGTGTCTTTTTGCTCTCTCTCAAAAGAGGCGTGGAGATGGGTCTATTCACTGTTGTCAGGGGAGTAGAGAGAGCGTGTGTGTGTGAGAGAGAGAGAGAGAGAGAGAGAGAGAGAGAGAGAGAGAGAGAGAGAGAGAGAGAGAGTGCGCCTGTGTGCTTGTACCCAGTAATCCTTTCATAACCATGGCAACTCACTGTTTGGTCCCTCTTCCTCTCCTCTCTACCCTCTTGTGCACCCCCCCCACCACCACCACTTCCCTTTCACCCTCCCTCCCTCCTCCTCCTCCTCCTCCTCCTCCTCCTCCTCCTCCTCCTCCTCCTCCAGGTATCCAGCCACATCCAGGTCTTAGCCAGAAGGAAATCCCGGGAGTTTCAGTCCAAACTAAAGGTGAGCTTTTTTTTTTTTTTTTTTGACTTTGTTGTGTATTTTTGCTAATCCGCCGGCGTTTACTCCGTCAGCACTGTCTGGCCAAGAGAGCGGGGTCCCAACGTTGTGTGACTTGTGCGTCTGAATGCCAGCCACAGCGACTGCAGTATCCTAGGTGTCCAATTAGGCCCGTTAAGGTTCTCACTCCATCTCTTTCTCCTCCTTCCTGTCATTCTCTTAAATCCATACATTCATTCAGCAGCCCCCTGCCCCCCACCTCACCCTCACTCTATTAATCTCCCGCCCTCCCTCTCTGTCTCCTCCCTCCCTCTCTCCCTCCATCTCTCCCTCCCTCTTTTTCCGCCCTCACTGTTGGTTGTAATTAACTTCATGTAAAGCGACAAAGGGGCGCTTGTTTTCCGAGAAGAGCAGTCGGAACTCCGGGCGGAGACAAGCGCCGGGCTGAATTGACTGTTTTTGCCGTCAGGAGGAAAACAGGCTGAATTTAGAAGAAAAAAAAAATGCACTGCACTAAGCTAACCGGGGCGCTATTGATTATACGCATGCGAGATTGAAAATACCTTCTGTGGACCGAGCATGTGGCGGAGATGAAAAAAAAAAGAAGATCCACAATAGAGGAATTAATTAAAGATCTTATTGTGTAACATCGCACTTGATAAATTCTACAGAATGGGGGATCTAAATTAATCTGGCAACCAGGTGTAAAGCTAATCATGGATTGCGCTACATCCAGCAGCAGTGATTAAACTTGTAGATGCGATTGCCAAAAAGACAATACCAGTATAAAATATCAAAAAAACAGCCTTTTATAATGTTAATAAAGAATGTTGATTAATTAATTATGTTGCCCGAGCAGCGTTGAGAGCCTGATATCTCGCGGATCAGATCCGTCCATCAGAATTATTGTCAGGAGAACAGAGTCTTCGGCGGCCCATCGGGGGGAGACGGGGGAGGGCGGGTGTGGTTTATTAGGAGACCAAAACAGGAAGCTGCAAGCTTGTTTACGAGCTGGCGGGCGACCACGAGCGTGGCTGCTGCTTCACATCAACACTGGATGGAGGAGAGGAAAAGGGAGCGGGAGTTTAGTTCAACACGAGCCGCACCACGGACGGTGACGAGCGACAGGTTTGGCCGTTTGCACCAGTGGTGCGGCAACAGTGACGATGAGCAGATGGCTCGTCCAATCAGCTCCGAGGAGGAGGACCAGGGACAAGCTGATTTTAGGCAGAAATGGACAAATTTGGACAGAGCAGTTCCTAATTAAGAACAAAAAACTGCTACTACGACTTTATATTTATCTTTATTTCTTAGCAATCTGCACTACCAGTCAAATGTTTGCGCACACCTTCTCATGCAGTTTTTTTTTTTATCTTGACAACTTTCTACACTGCAGATAGACACTGAAGACATCAAATATATGAGCAAGATATATGGAATTATGCAGCAAATAAAAACATGTTAAATAACTCTAAATATGCTTTTTATGAAAAGTGGCTATTTTGAAGGATTTAAATATAAAACGTGTTTGAGTTATTGTTATTTTACACTTTTATTGTTTCCTGCATAATTCCATGTGCGTCCATTTTGATGCCTTCGGTCAGAACCTGCAATGTCAGTAGTGGTGGGAATTAAAGCAAAGACGTTATTATTTACACTTACACACTTTCGCTTGATTCGCCATCGAAACGTCGTCGGTCTGCTCGTCTGCCGCGCAGTCGCACCGTCTCACGGCGACGAGTTCAGGCCCAGGTTGTTAGCGAGCCCATATGGCCGCCGAGATGCGATACGAAAATCCAGCGTGATCCCGGAACATCCCATAATGTTATTACGTCGTCTCGGGAGGGAGGGCAGCTTTCTCCCAGTGCCATTTAACTTGAATGGAGCTGCCAATTAGCGACCCTGCAGCCACCTCTGCTCCCTCTGACGCAGCCAGCCGCTGCTCAGCTGGGGCTTTCTTTCTCTTGCTTTTTTTTTTATTTTTGCCTCGGGAGTTTCATGTCCAGTTTGATGTTCGGCGCGTTTCCTGCGAGGGAAAGAATGACTGTAAATCTCGGCCCGGGGCGGCCGCGGCGGCTCCCTGCGTTCTGTCAGGCGCACTTTGCTGCATTCTTTGTGCTCTCTCTGCGCTCGACGCCGCTGCAGATACAATCTTCCCTCTCCGCCCCCTCAGGCCAAAAGCCCAAGACCGCCCCACCCCGGCCTGCTCACACAACAGAGCCACAGAAGCCCAAACCCATTTAGACGTGCATATATTAAACACTGATAAGTATCACATTTCGCTGATGGGCTTTGACCGTCCCTTATTGTCCCTGTTTCCAGGTCTTTGACTCTGGTGGAGCAGCGTCGCTCGCTGGTTCCCCTTCCCATCACAACCCCCTATTTTCAGAGCTTCAGGAAAAAAAACCCAGCTTATTTAGCCCTGTGTTTATAGCCTCAGTCTGTATTTTCATCCAGAAGGATGAAAGGATTGACAGTGCTTCTGGTTTATAAACCAGCGAAACACCTGAACATCCACCAATTTAAGAGCCCCTACGAAACTGTTTTCTGAAAGCAATTTTTTTGAGTACACTTTCGTTTTTTTCAATGGATGCATTGCAAAAACTGGATGCTGGACTGGCAATAAGGCAGTGCTGTGATTTGGCCACTCCAGGTAGTGCAACCAAAAACCCAGTGCGGCCCAAAAAGCATTCTTCCTGTAGACCGCAATGCAAAAAGAAACACACAGGACGACTGCGACCTGAAACCCAGTTCATAGCAAATCTTTCTACTGCAGATCTTTAAGTCATTGACTTTTAATCTTTCTAAAAATGCTTGAAGGCCAGAAAAGATGTCGCACCTGCTTTGCCCGCTCTTGACGTGGCCGTGTTGCTTCTGCAGGACCAGAACGCCAAGGAGAAAGCCCTGCAGAGCATCTCCTCCATGTCCTCAGCTCAGATCGTCTCTGCCACAGCCATACACAGCAAACTCCTGCCCGGAATAGTGCGAGCCAGCTTCCCCGGCAATGCACCGGTAAGACGCAGCACACACACACACACACACACACTAACAAACGTACACACACTCTGCTTCCAAGTACAACGCTCACAAGGACAGGAATTGTAATGAATAAATCATGCAGTACAAAGACGCATTTACTCAGTTTGGAGTCATGACAGTCACACACACAAACACACACACACACGCACAGACACACACCCTTAACGTTGTGTAACCATGTGTTTCCTTCCAGCTGTGGCAGGGGATGATCCCTGGAGGACAGTCCAGCTCCGCCACAGAAGAGTGAGTCACCACCCACCGACACGATTCTCTTTCACTCTTTCGCTGCAGATCCTTCAGTCTTTGAATCGTGCAGCCGCTCGGACGCGACACGTTGTGACATTGTTCTCACACCTGTTGGTGGGCGACTCAAGTGCGTGTCAAGACTCCCCTTTGATGAGTGGGCTGGCAATGTTCAGCCGGTCTGGGTTTTGTTTGTCACACTTTGCACTTTGTCAAAACCAGGCCGAGCTCTCCAACGACGTGTTCCCCTCCCCGCCTTGTGGGGGCGCTGTCTCGAGAATTACCGAAGAAGAAGCAGAGAAATCTCGCTCATCTGGTCAATGCCGTGATGCTGCTTTAAAAGCGTCGTTGTTTGTTCGTCATCAGATTTCAGACGACATGATTTTCGGACGACGTGTTCCCCTCCCCGCCTTGTGGGGGCGCTGTCTTGAGAATTACAGAAGAAGAAGCAGAGAAACCTCGCTCATCTGGTCAATGCCGTGATGCTGCTTTAAAAGCGTCGTTGTTTGTTCGTCATCAGATTGTTTCTATCAGACCTTTTACACTTCACTCTACGGCTTCGGTTTGGCTGTTCTGAAACCCAGAAATGTGTTTTTTGGTTTTCACGCTCAGCGCCGTCTGGGGGGGCCACCGGTCCGTTTTAAAAATTGACGATTCGGTTGTGTGAGTGGTACCCGCGGTGATCAATGATTGGAGCGTGAGTGCAGAGTGAGCCCAACACCTGCCCACCAGCCCGTCAGCCAACTATAGTTGGCTAGTGAATTTCAACCACGGCCACAACTTTATGGGTCATTGTTACACAAAATTACGCCAAATTAGACAAAATGGTACTACAAAAATTGTATTACTAGCGATTTAGACCAACAAAATTTTTTACCAGTTTGTAACAGTACGAATTCAGGCTTCCTTTCCACATTGACAGTCTGACATGGGCCAAAAGTTAAAATGCAGGGTTTTTTTTGGTGCTTCCACATTTGCCTCCTTGTTAAAGTCAGAAGCTCCCTCCTCCTTTTTATTCAATCAGCGGACACCGTGCGTGGTTTGGTTCTTCAGTTCCTACCAGAATTTGGATTGCGCGTTCACACCTCCGCGGACTTTCCGAACAGACGAACGAGAGTTCAATTTAACAGGTCTGGTGTGAAAGTAGCAGCTGCTCCGACTCGGCTGCCTGTTGCTTAGATCTTTTCCCTGTTTCCTCCTGTGTTGTAGCTTTGTGTGAGGAAAACTCATTCTTGCTGCTGCTGCTGCTGCTGCTGCTAACAGTATGTTCAATCTGTTTATACAAAGGACAAACCTACACGAAGGGTAAAATAGCGAGGATGACCTCATGATGAATCGATGATTGTGAAGGTTGAGGACTGCCTGGGAATTCAGCTTCGCTGTCAGTGAGAAGAGTGATTGGTTCAGCTGCTTTCTGGCCTCCTAAATGAGGCGACTGCCTGCCTCTCCTCCGTTTAATGAAGAACTTTTGGGCTCTTAGATGGAAAATCTATCAGTCTGGGTTTTGTTTTAAAACATGAATAGCAATGGAACTGCAGTGTACAGTTTTATTTGACATTTCTTGTAATTATTGATGGAAATTAGAGACGTCTCAAAACAGCATCTTTTGCCAAATACAGCCAAGGAAATTCTTGAAAACAGCAAATATATCTTTAAATTTGGAATAAGAATGAAATTTAATTGTCAGTCTGCTCAGCTTCCTTATTCATCCATTTCTAACTTTTAAGTCGTGTCCCAGACCATCACGTGGTGTGCGCTCGCTGTACTACCACCCGTGAGCCGAAAGTCTCACACATGGTGCGGTCCCTCGCGGCTGGCGAAGGTCACCCGCCGTCGCCGGCTGCTATTACGACACGGCGCCCTCCTTTCGCCAGAGGTAATGACGGCGGGGATAAATGGGACTTGTACCCAACTTTAACATGCTCTTGACATGTGTGCTCGTGCAAGTGTCCATTGAAGCAGACGTCTCCTCCCGCCTGGCTAATTCACCGCAGTGTGACCAACAGCCCCCACCCCACCCCCCCCTGCCTTCTGTCTCTGCCGTCTTTCAGCCCGTCTAATGTTCTCCTCTCTGTCTGTCCCGGTTTCTGTGTGTCTCTCAGCATCAAGCCCTTCGCCCAGCAAGCCTACTCCGTGCAGACAGCGGGGACCACCACAATCTCAGGTGAGAGGGTCCCGCGTGCCAATTACGTCCTTTCTCAAACAGGACAGGAGGTCCTGTGTCTGTGTCGCCACTTAGGGCCGCTTGCTCCTCTACAAGGTGGCGTGTTGTGTGCCCCCCCCCCGCCCCCCCGCTGCGTCCGCAAAGCAGCCTCGCCGCACCAGTCGGTCCCGCCAGGGAGAGGGTCAGAGTCACACTGACTCTCTGTCGCTACTGTAGGCAAAGGGCTGTCAGAAACATTGATTATGAACGTGATTTATAAACATAATAACTTCAATGTGGTCTGACAGTTACACAAATGAGAAGGTGTGTCCAAAAACATGCGCTAACCACAATGAGCGTGCACCTCGCTCTCTAGTAGCCTTAAAATATCTCGTCAAATCTTGTCCCGCGAGATTTTACGAGACTTCAATTTACAAGAATTGTTTGTTTGCATTTGTTTGCTTTCACGAATGCTTGTTATAATTTTCTTTGATTATTTGATAACGCGCCGTTTTCACTTGAAGTGAACTGGTCACGTGACCCCGTACGTCACGTGTAAATGCGAAAAAAGTATTTCATTCCACTTTTGCGATATACCTCTATATCAATATGTCTGAAAAACCACCTCAAGAGAGCATCAAAACCTTTTCGTCATATTTGAGAGGTTTTTTTCAAAGTTTAGGCATTTTCGTGACCAATTTTTTTATTGCGATATTTAGGTTTTGCGCAATTTTTTTGGCGGGGTTAATGGAAACGCAGCTACTCAAAGCTCCCTCTTTGACACTGTGTGTGTGTGTGTGTGTGTGTGTGCTATCCAGGCTACGAGCCTCCAACTGCAGCCCAGACGCACAGAGAGCCGGCGTGGCAGGGCCGCTCCATCGGCACCACCAAACTACGACTGGTGGAGTTTTCATCTTTCCTGGAGACACAGAGGGACCAGGAGGCAGTGAGTACCACACACACACACACACACACACACACACACACACACACACACGCGGCACCACTCTACTAGGAGCACTCCCTATTGTCCCATAAACAGAGATGACAGATAGCAGAGAGCAGCGTTAAAGCCCTTTGTGTGCATCCTGGTATGAATAACCTTTACAAAGCTCCATCTCTGTGTCTGCTCAGTCTATCTATCATCCTGCCACACTGTGGACACGCTGCCATTTTTCTTTTCTCCCACATTCTTTTTTTCCTCCCCGCTCTGGCAGACAGCTGGGATTCATCTTGCCCTCCGTCTCCGTGTTTGGACACTTAGAACCACACACTGTCTGTGTTGCCTCCTTATCAAGCTCTCGTCCAAACGGCCTTTTGCCATTTTTTTTCACAAGAGTGGAATTGGACAAGATCACTAATATTTTGTCGGCCCTGCACGGTAAATAATTGGCTTCATCTCGCAACCAGGACGCTTTTTAGAATCTGATTGTTACACCTGCTGTGGTGGGAGTTTGGTATTAAAGGATTAGCCAGATGTTGCTGCATGTCATTTTTCGTTAAGATCTTCTCTCCAAAGAACGCAGTGCAGTTCAGTGGAGACGCATGATTTAAATCGGAATGGGCAAATATTTCATTTTCAGTATTTTCTGCCAGGTAGCATTTTCTTTTCCACCCAAAAGACGGCAAAGCTGTAAAGTCACATCTTATTTCACATTATTTTGTGACCAAGGTGATTCTTTCAAGCATATACATACCAAAAATTCAAATATTTGTAATTACACATAATTTATATCATATTTAACACCAAACAGAAGAAAATTGCTGGTGTTGAAATGTGTTTTAAAATTTCTGTACACAATGTAAAAAAAAAAAAAACTGTTGTCATGTTGTGTCTTTTCTGCAGAGATTTTACATTTTAGATTTGATTTTTGATTGTCTGCTGTGGGCGCGTGTGCAGTTTCAGAACCTCAGGGCTAACACAGCTCCACAGCGCCACAGGTGGCCTCGCATCGTAGTGCCACACCCTTGTAGTGTTGGCGCCGTTAATCTCAGGGCGACCGGGTCTGCAGGTGTTTGTCACTCCGACAGTCGAGTTTCAAGAAGGAAGCGTCAGATTAAATTGAATTTTATTATAGTTCTTTTTATTTCTGTTTTTATTTTATATCGTACTTCATTATATAGTTTAGAACATTGCATTATCTATCTATCTATCCATCTATCCATCTATCCATCTATCTATCCATCTATCTATCCATCTATCTATCTATCATCTATCCATCTATCTATCATCTATCTATCATCTATCTATCCATCTATCTATCTATCCATCCATCTATCTATCCATCCATCTATCTATCTATCCATCTATCTATCTATCTATCCATCTATCCATCTATCTATCATCTATCTATCATCTATCTATCCATCTATCTATCTATCCATCCATCTATCTATCTATCCATCTATTTATCTATCTATCCATCTATCCATCTATCCATCTATCTATGTATCTACGTATCTATCTATGTATCTATCCATCTATCTATCTATCTATCTCTCCATCCATCCATCTATCCATCTATCCATCTATCCATCTCTCCATCTATCCATCTCTCCATCTATCCATCTAAACAACTCTGCCTGTGTCCTCCCTCTCTCTCTCCTTCAGTACAACAAGCACCTGTTTGTGCACATCAACCAGAGCAGCCCCAGCTACAGCGACCCCCTGCTGGAGTGCGTGGACATCAGGCAGATCTACGACAAGTTCCCCGAGAAGAAGGGAGGCCTCAAGGAGCTCTTCGCCAAGGGTCCGCAGAACGCCTTCTACCTAATCAAGTTCTGGGTAAGCGCTCCGACGCAGCCTGATTGCTTTGGGGTTTTTATTTTTTCTTTCTTTCCTCCTCTTTTTGCCACCCGCGCACCTCTAATGGCCTTCTTTGAAAAATCCCCCTCTTTATTTTTTATTGTGCGATTTTATTTTGGTGTTGACATCCTCTTAGCCTTCGACAGGTGGAGCACACAGCGCCACCTCCCCCTTGTATTTTTCCACCCAGCGCTATTCTTTTGTCTGTACTTACAGGTGTGTGTGTGTGTGTGCGTGCACGTGTGTGTGTGTGTGTGTGTGTGTGCATGCGCTATCTTTCCACCTGGGATATGGAGGTGGTGGCTTGATGAAAGCACAGTGGCTTTGTTTGAACACCTGCTCACCTCCTGACTCGCAGGTTGCTGTCTCCACCTGTGTGTGTGTGTGTGTGTGTGTGTGTGTGTGTTTCTCACTTCATTGTTGATGCTCACAGTTGTAGCCAGACTCTTCAGAACAATCCTTTGCATCCTTTTTTTGTGTTTTGTTCTTGCAGTCTCTTTCCTGCAGACGTCTGATGTTGTCGTCTCCCGTCCTGCAAAAACACACTCGCGCAAAAAACAAGCAGATCCAGCGAACAGCCGACGCACAAGCGATCAGACGTGATCACAGCGCGCCGTGTGTGCGTTGTTGTGCGCCATGTCGTGTGGCCTTCCCTCTAAATTTAATTAAAACGTCTCTCTGATCTATTACAATAGAGCTTGTTTATGATAATCTGCTGATTTAATTAGGTAGGACAGTTTGGTATATGCGTGTGTGTGTGTGTGTGTGTGTGTGTGTGTGTGCGTGCGCACGTCCGCGGAGGACTCATTAGAAACGGAGCGACCCTTCCGCCAGGTGCAGCAGCCTGCGCTCGCCGCTCTGATTGAACCTCGTCAGCGCCACCCGGCTGCAGAGGAATCCGATGCGTTCGCTTCCACCTTGAACAACAGAGGAAAGCGCAGCTGCGTCAGGGACCAAAAACGTCCAATTTGAAACTCCCCAATTGCTGCCGTGCAGCTAAGTAGATCTAAAATCGTAAAAGCCACCGTGCGCGCAGACCCGCTAGGTGACCAAACAATACATTTGTTCTTCAGCTTGCGGGGAATTGAACTCTTTCTCTTGTTTTTCTTGTTTTTTTTGTTTGTTTTTTTGTTGTCAGTGTCTGACTTGTTGATGTCAGTGTTAGCGATGATCTTGAATGATGTAGGTTTAATGTTCGGGCCCGTATGTGACTAGGCTTCCAGCAGGGGGCAGCAGCGCTTCTCTTGTTATGCCTTGGGAAAATAATTTGTCCCTTTGTGAAAAAAAAAAAAAATGATATCAAATTGGACACAGTTTGTATGTCAGAGTGACTCTGACCCTGAAGCAACGAAAGGTTGTTGGAAATGTCTTTGCGGCGCATTTTGACACAAAATTTAGAATGTTTGAATAAAAATCTATCACCCAGATTCTACATTTGAACTGTAGTTCGAAGTCAAATCAGTGACGGTCTGACCACCATCAGCTTCCAGTGCAGCGCAGCGGTCTGACACCTGGCTGTTGCTTCACTGCCTGTGCGGCTCCACACTGTGGCGGTAGCAGGAGGTGCTAACAGGTTGTTGTGTCGTGGGCAGGCGGACCTGAACTACAACATGCAGGACGACCCCGCCGCCTTCTACGGCGTCTCCAGCCAATACGAGAGCTCCGAGAACATGACCATCACCTGCTCCACCAAGGTCTGCTCCTTCGGCAAGCAGGTGGTCGAGAAGGTCGAGGTAAGCACGGATTGAAAGAGTGATGTTTTTTTTTTACTAGTGGATACAAGTGACACCATGTGGCCAACCTGGTGTACTGCTGCTGTATTATTATTGTTATAATAATAATAATAATAATAATAATAATAATAATAATAATAATAATAATAATAATAATTATTATTATTATTATTATTATTATTATTCATAGAATAAAAATCAAGCTGCCATTCTAAGTAGTGTTGCACTGTCAGTTATATTGTATATGCTTTATTTCAATTGTAAAGCAGAAAACAAAAGTAAAGGAACAGTAAAAGTAATAATATGCTTGATTATTAATATGTTTAAAATATGATTCCCCCCCCCCTGTTTTCCTGCAAAACAATAACTTTGGAAAATAATGCATAAGAATAACAACTTGTATTTGGACATTAAAATATAATTTCTTTCAAAGAGCCGCCATATACATGTTTATTCATCGAAGTAGAAAAAAATGACATTTGATTTTTGCCAACAAATGATACAGGTAATACAGAGCAGGTGCTGCAAAAACAACAGCATAAAAAAAAAAAAAAAAAAACAACCTTACATGTACGTGGGCGTGTAGTTGCGATTTTTGTCCACAAGAGGGCATTTCTTACAGCAAGAAGTTGTGCCACCGTGTTGCTGTTGGAAGGGAGAGA
The DNA here is from genome assembly GCA_009823395.1 of Thamnaconus septentrionalis. Lineage (NCBI taxonomy): Eukaryota > Metazoa > Chordata > Actinopteri > Tetraodontiformes > Monacanthidae > Thamnaconus > Thamnaconus septentrionalis. The sequence goes on from CM020513.1 coordinate 19,882,053, forward strand.
GTTTTTACATCCTGTTGATTAACAGATGGTTGTTTTGTCGGAAAATAGTACAATGGTGCGTCTGCATTTGTCTCTGTGGAACTGAATGAACCGTCAGGTTGACCTTTGACCTTTGCGACAACATATTATTATTACCTCTCGAGGGCGTGAAAAGAAAAAAAAAAAAAAGACGGCAAAGACGTGCGGGACGGCTGCGTGAACTTTAAATGTTTCTTCCCCCGCCTGCGGCCCCCCCCCTCCGACCAGACGGAGTACGCCCGCTTCGAGAACGGACGCTTCGTCTACAGGATCAGCCGCTCGCCGATGTGCGAGTACATGATCAACTTCATCCACAAGCTCAAGCACCTGCCCGAGAAGTACATGATGAACAGCGTGCTGGAGAACTTCACTATACTGCTGGTGAGCTGCGCGTCACCAGACCCTCTCCCGGGCACTCTCCCCCCTCGCTCTCTCTGTGACCTCTGACCTCTGACCTCTTCACCTTCCAGGTGGTGAGCAACAGAGACACTCAGGAGACCCTGCTGTGCATGGCGTGCGTGTTCGAGGTGTCCAACAACGAGCACGGAGCGCAGCATCACATCTACCGACTCATCAAGGAATAGCACGTCATAGACACACACACGCCCACGCACACACACACACACACACACACACACACACACACACACACACACGTAATGGCCTTTCTAGCTTGGTGAATGATGGTGAAATTGGAAGATTTTTCTTTTCTTTTCTGTTTTTTGCTCTTTTTTTCCCCCTCAAGTCAGTCTTAGCCGAGCCCTGGAAGAAAACAGCTGCACACAAATGTCACTTAAAAACAATCAGCTACTTTAAGCCAATGTCATGAATTATTGAAGGCGTTGATATCAAAACAGACAGACACTTAAAGGCTGTGTGAAGCATTCAGTCAGCGCTGATTGGTTCCCACTCAGATGTCTTTTCTGGAAATGAAAGTTGAGGTTTTTTTTTGTAAAGTGAAAAAGCCTCTTTTTTTTTTTAATTGACGTCTTTCAGATTTCTCATCCCCTTCACAGTGTGTGTGTGTGTGTGTGTGTGTGTGTGTGTGTGTGTGTGCGTGCTCCTTGCCAAGACACTGATGGACACTGAAGGTCAGACCCTGTGCATTTACCCATGGACACACTGCTGCGTTATCACACAGTACAATATGGAGGAGGTGGAGGAGGCTTTGTACAGGCGGCCACTGCGAATCGTGCGAGCCGCGTCCTTGCACACAAAAAAAGAGTTTTTTGTCCCAAAGAAAACGAAATCAAATTTTTACCTTTTTTATATGCTTTCGTCAAAAAAAAAAAAAAAAAAAAGAAAAGAAGAAGAAGAAAAGCCTCTAAACTTTGGGATATGTTTATGGATAGTAGCAAAGACTATATTTTAACCCTAGCGACATTATCTAAATCTATGTTATTGAGACAGTGGGGGGGAAGGGGGGAGGGGGCGACCACCACCGCTGACGCATTCATATTTCCATACATCCCCGCGACTGCTTTGATTGGCCGCTTTCTGTGAAAATCTTCAAGGCTTCACAGGAAACCTTGAGAAGGTCCGAATGCAATCTTCTAAATCAGGTTCCTGCTTCTTTCCAATCAAAATTCGTACACCAGCCAACTCGAGCTTTACTGCGCCCGCACGACCACCCCGTGGTGGCCGCAGCCCTTTCAGCGCTCCGTCGCGTTGCAACGCCCGAGGACACAACTTTCCCTTCCACCGCTTTTGTGCTTTTGTCACCCGGGTGGCGTAAAGGTCCATTTTGAAGCCGTCAAGCCAAAAAATGAGAAGGTGGTGCAAGGTGCTGTGGCTGCGACCGGCTGTGCGAAGTGCCTTTTGGTCGTTGAGTTCAGTCCTGGGTATTTGGCTGCTGAGGAGGAGGAGGAGGAGGAGGAGGAGGAGGAGGAGGAGGAGGAGGAAGACATCCTGGCATAATCTGCATAACTATAGATCACCTCTCAGTGTCCGAGGGCTAATTATCTAAATTGCTTATTTTACTGGCTGTTGCTGTGTGATTTGTAGACGCGCTGACCCATCTTACGGTTTAAAAAGACAAGAAAAAAAAAAAGTGCATTTTTGAAACATTTCTTCGCGGGGGTGAGACATTCCTGTTCACAAGATGCTTTTATGACACTATTATATGCATTTGCATTCATGTGCTACATTAACTGTCAAATTCACTTTGTCTTTGGTGGTCACACATAGAGGAGTAAGTAGTTGTAATTTGTGAAATAAAGCCTAAAATTGTTAACTATGCTACATAGCCATAGCCAGTCTTAGCTTTCTATCAGAACCAGAGAAATGGTCCATAAACTGACTTTGCTGTGGCAAAAATATCCAAGACTTTACCAAGTTTCTACTCAAAGAGCAGGAATGTGTGAAGTCAGCTTCATATATGCTACTATGGGCTTTTCTAATTACACTTAGCTCAGGGCTAAACACCTGGTTAACACGTCCCACCCAGGCATCCCCACACAAGTCACATTGTTCTCACGCCACCCGCTCTAGCTTTTGGACCAGCTGGCCTTGTCCTGAACTCGGGTTTGTGTTAGTCACATTACAAATGTGATCCGTTCACAGAGCTGAAGCTACCTTTAGCCGTCGCACGTAACTAGCAGCATGTTAAGGCAGTTAGCCCCGGGGCTAACGCTTACACCCAGGCCCGAGCCACTATGCAAAAGCCTGAATCTGATTGATAGGTTTTGCTCGCAGGCCCTTTCAGCTGCGAGGTGCATCACGCTGGGCTAAGGAGCCTCCAGCTGTTGGATAATTAAAGACGTGACTCATTGGTGACTCGGCTCTGACTGGAAAAAGACCCCCGCTCTCCCACCGCCGCCATCACTCAGTCTGACTTCATTTTGTCTGAAGTCATGACAACGCTCCGAGTCAGTCCCTCTGCCGGGAAACCCCACCGAAAGCAGAGAATTCCCTCCAGTCCACTTTGCCAGTGTCAGCCTTTTGGATCACACTTTGCAAACAGACAGACAGAGCACAAGCACGCAAACGCAGCGTCATGCAAACCTGATATCTAATATATACACACTACCAGTCAAAATTTGCACACACCTCGTGCAATTTTTTTTTTATCTTTACAACTTTCTACGCTGCAGATGGATCCATTGAAGACATCAAATATATGAGCAAGATATGTGTAATTATATAGCAAAGAAAAACACGTTAAATAACTTGAAGAATTTAAATTAAAACGTGTTTGAGTTATTTTACACTTTCATTGTTTCCTACATAATTCCACGTGCGTCCATACGTAGTTTTGATGCCTTCATTGAGAAACTGCAATGATCAACAGTCAGGAGAATGAAAAAGACTTTAAATTCATTGGGTGTGTCCAAACTTTTGACTGGTTAGCGTATATACGTATATATATATATATATACACACACACACACACACACACACACACTGACCACCAGTCTGGACACTACTCTGCTACCTTCTTACCAAAGACAGCCATCATGTGACAGGAAGTCGTGAGGGATTAATGACGAGCTCACAAGCAATTTACAAGCTTCAGCCAAAAAAAAAAAGAAAAAAAAAGAAAAAAGCAAATAGATTCTAATTCATATCGATTCAAAGACAATTGTGGCTCATGAGAAAACTGTAAAACAATGTGAGGGAGGAGGGGGAAAAAAAAATCAGTTTAGTAAAAAGTTTAAAATGTTTTTTTTTTTTTTTTTTTTAAAGTTTTTAATCTGATTTATATGATGTCACTGCTGTGTTTATAAATGTATTTATATATGAGCGCACGCTGCCGGGAACGGCGGGAGTGTGCGAGTCGTTACGGTGCCGTGAATGTGTTAAAGGAAGTGAACAGGAAGTGTTGCTCCCGCACTGACAGCAGCAGGTGCACGGTGCCTCAAAGGCCGCTCACAGAGCCCGAGACAGCCGCAACAGCTCCCCCTGGTGGCTCCTCGTCGTCGTCGTCGTCCGATTTCGTTATCGTCGTCTCTCTTGCGTTTTGTGTGCGTGCGTGCGTTCGTGTAAGCTTGTCGTCAGAGTGGCACGCGGCACAGCAAAAAAAAAAAAAAATTCCGTGTGTGTAAATCAAAAATCCAAAATGGCCTTGAATCTTTTCTTTTTCTTTTTTCTTTTTGTCACTCCAGTGCACTCTGGTGCGCCGAGGGCTTTTTTTTTTTTTTTTTTTTTTTGATAAGGTGCTTTGTATAAAGGTGAACAATAACATTTATTACAGATGTGATGTAAATCTTTGATATTCTAATGTTTATCATATTTTGTGAGAAAAAAAGAAAAGAATTACATTTAGGAAAATCCAGAAACTAGTGTTTGTGTGTGTGTGCGTGCGTGTATGCGTGTGTGCGTGCGTGCGTGCGTGTGTGTTGGTACTGCACAGGGTCTGATCTTTGCTTTGATACTTCTTTTATTTTATTTTTCTTTCTCCTCACGGCTAAAAGTATGTTAGATATTTTATAGCTTTGTAGAGACTTTGTACGCATATGCTATTCAGTATAAATAAATGGTCAGTTTCAAACTGTGATCGGTGGCTGTTGTCTTTTTCTCTTGTGTTTCTGTTTAAACAGCGGTTTATTTATTTATTCTTATATATTTTTTAGATGCCCGTTGATGGCTGCACATACGAAACACATTTATGGTCCAATGCATCTCACAGGTGTTCTTCACACCTGGTTTAAGATCCATATGTAGTCCCTGCTGAAGAAATGTGTATACACTAAGCGGTTTCAACTCGGAAATATCAAAGGAAGCAAGGAAGGAAAGGCAACTAGGACATTTTTAAATATTTCTTGTATATTGTATGCATTTTTTTTTAAATGGTGGAATTCAATTGAAGTGTTTTTTTTTTTGTTTTTTTACTGGAAGCTCATCAAATAATTTAAGATGCATAAATTAAATGTCGTATTTACTTTTGAGTTCTTCTGTTCAACCGGACGTATTGAGTACGTTAAAGGTGCAGTGTGTAAAACTGTGACATCTAGGGGTCAGGTTTTAGAATCCAGCACTCGTTCGTTCATTTATAGAAGGACATGAAGGGTTTGACTCAAGATTGAACGGGTCAAGTGGCGTTTAATGGCCCTGATCTAAATTTTGATAAAAAAAAATTAAAGCAGCAAGCGGCGTTCTGTTGACATCCGCTGATGCCTGCTATTTCGTGGTGCTATCATCACCACGAAAACCCTCAATGAGCTTTCTGTGGCGTGACTGTGGCGTGACTGTAATCGAAGGCCCCAATGAGACAAAAATATAAAATAACTATATAGTATGTAGTTATTTGTCTAGGATAAAATAAAATGTAAAAAAACAAAAAAAAGAAAACAAAACAAAATCACAGTCCTATCATGGTTAAGCAGGAGACGCAGTGGTAGTATGCAAAATCTTAACATGTCTAAATTATTATTATTATTACTATTATTTTAAATTGGCTTCCTAAAGTATGTCATTTTTTATTATTATTATTTTTAAATCTTTTTGTTTTGTTAGACTGTGTTGGGTGAAGCACTGGGGCCATAATAGTTCTTTGCTCATCAGCGCTGAAGATGGTCTTGTGGGGAGCAATGGCGCCTCCCAGCGTGGCAAAGTACAACACGCGTGTGTGTGTGTGTGTGTGTGTGTGTCCGAAACCAAATGAAACAAAAATCAAAACCTAAAACCAACAAAAAGAACAAAAAAACTTCCGTCGAATTTCAGAGCATTTCAATCTTTCGAGCATCTGGAATTTCCGTCAACTGGGATCAACAGGAAGCAGCAAACAGGTAAGTGGAGCTAGCTAGTAAGCTAGCTCCCCCTTCCTTACTTTTCAAACTCTGTTTGAATTCTATTTTAAAAGACCGAAGAGAGTCGAAATTGGACATAAAACGCTTCAGCCCCAGTTGTTATATTGTCCCTGCAGCTGCAGTTTATTCAAGAGCCCAGTGGTGAAACCTATCGATGTCAAATCAGTTCTGTCATTCATGGAACGATATCCATCCACAAGCTGACTTTTGTATGTGGGCTGAGCCACTGAAATAACCTTCTAATCAGTGCGTGAATGCTGGAAGTACCATACATGAACAGCAGAGGGAGCCATACGGAAAGAAATTGACTCGGAAAAAAAACAAACAATCAACAGATTATTGATATATTTAATTGCGTGTCTTCTATTTTAAGCTGTAATCAGTATTTGAAGAGAAATAATTTCTGGATTTGCTACCAGATATGAGTCATTTCAGTATAAATCACTTATTTGTCAAGACTTCTTAAAAATTAGATTTTCTTATTGTTATAGATTGTTATGTTTTGCTGTTTGTGTTTGACCACTCATGATGATGATGATGATGATGATGTCTTTTGTTTACATTCATATATAGTGATACTGGTTGGTGTTGTGTTTATAATTTTATCGAATACAATTCATAAACAGTCCAGGGCTCAACTAGAATATTAGATCCACTACTAGTGAACCATTGGATTCACTTTTTTTTTATTTCAAGAGACAATAAAAAACTACTTAGCGTTTCACTTTAAGACTCACAACTTGTGTTATATGCAGGAATGGAGGAAGTCCGTCTATACTGTCGGGTCTGTGTGTGTATCCGAGGAAGCTGTGCCACACGTCTGACAGCATTTTGTTGGCTGTCAGAACTCACTATGTGGTCGCAGACACACTGACAACAAGGCTGCGGGACAGACAGTGGCAACGACCTCACGGGATATGAGACCAAAAGATAAGAAGGACTTGTTATCTTACATCCAAGGCCCAGCTTGGTACGATCCCTGTTTTTCCCAAATCGAGCTTTTACATTTGTGACACACTGCCGCTGTGTGTGTGTGTGCGTGTGTGTGTGTGTGTGTGTCAGGCTCTTCACTTTTCCAGATGGTTTTTTGAGCAGATATTTTACCAACAAACACGATGCATCACTTTGAGGTAAACAGACTAATGGTGGCTCGTGAGTCGCCGCTAATGTTTTGCTCCCTCTCTCTGTCTCTCTCTCACACACACACACGCACACACATGCACGCACACACTCACACCAAAATGCTCTTAATGCAGATAAATCCTTTTATGAGTTTCACCCAGCATATTCTGGCCTGAAAATAGTTGAAAGAGCAGATTAGGGAGCGGGGCACCGTATGAGAACGCTGCAGGGTGTAAGAGATGGATTTCCTTTGGCTTTCGCTCAATCCAGCTCGGCTTTATCACACTGAGACATTCAGCTGTGTGGGGATTATGGAGATGAAACTGTAACAATGCAGAATGCAGAGTGACAGCCGAGTGAGGGCTTCATCGGTGTTTCTGTCTCGGCCTCGTCTGGGCCTGTAACGCGAATGGACGCCGTCCCACTTTGTGCGGGACGCTGAGAAAAAAACACAAGGCGAGACGAAAAGCCAGCGGAGCTGTGATGGCCGCTCGCACAGTGGACAGCGTGGAACACGGCAAAGCTAGAACTCTTTGGCATTACGTGCACGGCCTGTCCACCGAGGTAATAACATCTTCACCGGCAAGCGGCACAATTGGCACCAACTGTTTTCCAAAACCTCTTTGAGTTTGACTACGACCGTCTCCAGTCGACCCAGTTGTCTGTTCGAGCACTTCCAGCTTATTAACATGAAATACTTGCAGCTTCTTTCACGTGGAGTTGAGCAAAAAACCACTGAAAATTCTATCTCAAACTATATCCTCTGATTGCAGTAAGTGTAAATCCAACCAGCATATTGAAATTCCTCTGCTGAATTAATGTGCCGCACTTGTCCTATGGTTTATTCAGCAGTTACAATTACTGCTGCTGCGATGCTGTAAAATATTTGGGGCTTAAATAAGTGATTGTTTTATAATTCTATAATCAATGCTGAATGGTGGGATTTTAATTTTATGAAGTTTCTTATGCATCATGATATCCAGAATAATACCCACTCATCGTCAGAAAGATAAATACAGACACGTAATTTGCAAAAAAAAAAAAAGACAAAATGTAAAAAGAAAGGTCTCAGAATGTTGTTGTACATCACGTGATTAATGTGATTATGACGCAGAAACTGTCAGATGTCTCCCCCTCTCTGATAATAAGCAGTTACCAGTGTGTGTGTGTGTGTGTGTGTGTGTTCCAGGGGAAGGAGGGAGGGACGGGACGGAGTCAGGAGGCGTGTCCCTGCCGTCACAGCTCCGTCCCGGCCGGGTGTCCCGCTCACGGCGGAGGCAGAGCAGCCAGACGCTCCGGACACCCGGGAGGCAGCAGCGGCTCCTGTGCGGTACAGCAGCGCGGGGCTGAGGTCGCTCAGTCGGAGGGACGGAGATGAAGTCCCGGGACAACTCACCGCCGAGTTAAAGCTCTCGGACTTCACAAGGTGAGAAGGGATATATATATATAAAAAGATTTTTGGGCTGTTTTTCTCCAAATCAAACTTTTAACGCTTTGACTTCGTTGCGCTTTTGCAGCTGTCAAACAGTGAGAGCCGCAACAAGAAGCGCATCGGAAACTTTCCCCAGCCGCCGCTCTCTCTGACGCCGAGGCGATGGAGCCGGACGAAGGGAAGATCTCCGTGTGGGTGTGCCGGGAGGAGAAGCTGGTGTCCGGGCTCACCAAGCGCACCAGCTGCGCCGATGTGGTCAAGGTGCTGCTGGAGGACCAGAACCTGCAGCAGGGCGCCTCGGCGGCGATGCTGTCCGGCGCGCCGCAGTCCTACTGCCTGGTGGAGAAGTGGCGGGGCTTCGAGAGGATTCTGCCCAACAAGACGCGGATCCTGCGGCTGTGGAGCGCGTGGGGCGACGAGCAGGAGAACGTCCGCTTCGTGCTGGTCAAGAGCGACGCGTCGCTGCCAAACAACGGGCCACGCAGCGCCGAAGCCCGGGTGGTGCCGAGCCGGGAGAGCGGCGGTCCGGGCGGTGCGCTCAAGGGTCCGAGCGGCAAGAGCTGCTGGGGCGGCGGCAGCGCCGGCGCCGGTAGCACCGCTGCCGCTGCCGCCGCCAACCTGTCCCAGGAGAAGCAGAGGCGCATCGTCCGCAAGGCTTTCAGGAAGTTGGATAAGATGAACAAGAAGAAGGAGCAGAGCGCGTCCAAGGACAAGGACTCCGTGGAGAAGATGGAGACGCTGGTCCACCTGGTCATCTCCCAGGATCACACCATCCGCCAGCAGGTCCAGAGGATCAAGGAGCTGGACCGGGAGATCGAGCGCTACGAGGCCAAGGTGCACCTGGACCGCATCCAGAGGCACGGCGTCAACTATGTGCAGGACACATACATGGTGGAGTCCTCCTCTTCCTCTTCCTCCTCCTCCTCCTCCTCCACCACCTCTTCCTCCGCTGATGCGCCCGCTCCGTCGGACTGCAAGCGCAAGGCGGCGGAGGCGCTGGCACAGTTCGAGGAGTACACGTGGCGGTGCGAAGAGGTGGTGCGCCTGCAAGAGGAGCTGACGGAGCGGGAGGCGCTGGTGGAGAGCATCACTGGCGAGATCCAGGAGGAGCTCAACCGCCGCTGGATGAGGCGGCGGCGGGAGGAGAAGGGAGGAGCCCAGGCCGAGTGCGGCCTCACGGAGGAGGAGATGCACCTTGCGGAGATCCAGCCAGACCTCGCGAGCGAGAGCGAGCTGGAGCTGGAGGAGGAGAGGGTGAAGACGCAGCTGGACACCAGCCTGTACATCGGCCTGCGGCTCAAGACGGACCTGGACGCCGTCGGCGAGGACTTGGACCTGAGTCTGGCACTCTGGGAGACCAAGGAGAGCGAACTGCTGGACCTGCTGGCCAAAGTGGAGAGCATGGAGATCGAGCAGGAGGGTGGCGGCGGCGGCCCCACGGGGTCCGCGGACGCCGACAAGGGCGAAGAGGAGGCGTCGGCGGCGGAGAAGGGCGGTGGTGGCTGGGTGGAGCAGGCCAGGGGTCTGTCCAAGGCCCGAAGCGCCAACGATGAGGACTCGGACACGGGCCTGAGCTCCATGCACAGCCAGGACTCGGACAACCCGCCCGTGTGCGAGTCCCTGGTGTAGACTCACGCCTCTATGCAATTGAGAAACTCGGGGTTGGGTGAGGTTGGGGTGGGTTGGGGTTGGGGTTGGGGTCAATCTGTGTTTGGCAATATTGAAAAAAAAAAAGATGTTCTTCCATACCCACGATGCACCTCTGTACAAAACAGACACTTTTAATAGCAATAAGTCCGAAACGTAGCCGCACAAATAAGCTAGAAGGGGGGTCAGGGCTGACCTCTGACCTCTGGCAGGAGGGCCTGGAGGAAGAACTACGATGGAAGATCTAGTCCAGCATGAGTTCACAGCAGACAGACAGACAGACAGACAGACAGACAGACAGACAGACAGATTCCGGCTCTGTCAGCGAACGGCGTGTTTGCCCTTTCAAGTTCAAGCATAAGCTACTCCTAATGCACGGCTAAGTAGAGCCGGGCTCAGCCACAGTCACGCTGGTGCACTGTAAATGGCCATTTAAAGGTACAGTGTGTAAAATTCTGCCATCTAGTGGTCAGCATTTTAGATCGCAGCGCTCGTTCTGCTCGCCGTCCCTCTGCTGAGCTTTTGCCAGTGAGCTACGGTGGCCTGCGCACCCAAACTTGGACACCTCGTTCAGCGTCTTCTTCGTTGGTTTGTTTGAGAAGAGCGTTCACCATAAATACAAAACATGCTGTCAGGCAGCTGGATTGTCCACACCGGGCTTCCTTAGAAATATGGCGGTGCAAGATGGCAGCTAGAAAATACATAGAGCAAGACTCTTGGTCTATGTACATTCTTATATACAATTAAGAATTGTTTATATAATTCTTACATGTAAATAGAACCGTTCTATAAGTAGGAAACCCACATTACTTTTATTGTACTGTGAGTATACACTATTATTAATGTATTTACGGGCAGTACATTGAACTTTTACCAACATAAAAATCGTAAATCAGGCCAAATTTTACACACTGGACCTTTAAGGCAGAAACAGAGCGGACGTCGGACGTCCTCGTCCTCCACGTCCTCGGCTTTAAAGCACAAGCGAGCAGTCTGACGGACACGTCGCCTTGTTTTTGTGATCTTGAAATGTGAAGCAGCCACTCAGTAATTTTTTATTTTTTGTGGTGTGGGGGGCCCGGAAAGACACAAGAGCAAGTCGGAATCCCTCATTAAAACTGCATCTCTAACAAGATGCGAGAGTTTGAAGCGAACAATGTTTTTTTTTTTTTTTTGGAAGCAGCTCAGACTGTTTAAATATTGAGCAGAGGCTGAAAGGGATAAATGTTCTAAATTATGGAAGCAAATGTGATTTTAAAGCGCTCGCTCTAAGCAGGGTCAGACCCAGAATTGGAGTTTATTCACCTGTTACGTCGACTCACTCTTGTGGGTGCCGTGTCTGTCAAGTCTATTTTATTAATTATTGCTCCGGGATTAGTTCCCCTCTTGCGACGCCGGCGCCTTGTTTCCCTGAAAAGCGTCTTACTCTGCCGTAATCTCCGCAGCCAGACTACCAGAAGCTCCGAGTAAAGGAATTACTTCCGCTGTAGATCAAGTGGAGTTGTGCAAAAGCAAAAGCAAAGAGCGAGTCTCCATGTTAAATACCTACAGAGCCTCCTGTTAATTTAGCCACGTGGTAACGTTTCAGTGTAACAAATGTGTGAATTTGTCCCGTTGCGGTGGAACTTTGTGTCGCTGCCAGGTGACTTTGCCTTCCCGTAAATGGAAAAAACAACAACAAAAGTGTCAAACGGGACGTTCGAGATGCTTTTTTTTTGGCGCAATGCCGCAATTTGTTCATCCTGCAGTCGTCTGCATCTGTGAGAAGCTGCGACTTTCTGTGGGACTATTTTAAGCCTAAAGTAAACTGTTTTTTTTTTTTACTTTTCTTTTTTTTTTTTCTTTTCACACCCCAGAAATAGAAGCTGCGAGTCAGTGTTGGCTGTATTGTTTTTGTGTTTTTTTTTTATATTGACTGTGTTTCCTGGGGAGCTTTATAGAGAGAGGAGCAACAACGACAACAACATGAAAATAAAACTAAATCAAATAAAAGCTGAGCTGTATATGAAGCAATGTCCTTTAACTGTGTGTGTCGGGCAGCTGCTGTGACGTCGTGAGATTGACTAAACCCCTGTAACATCAGCTGTTGAACTGTATCCAGCCCCGCCGCCGCATCTACACACACACACACACACACACACACACACACACACACACACGACCGCTGCTTACCGTCTCTGCTCGTGAGGCTTCCAGTCGTCCGAGGAGCCGATGCATTAATGATGTCGGGACCAAACAGGGAGCAGAAGCTCCAGTTACCACGTCGCATTCCTACGAGAGGCGTCTCAAAGGGGTCGCCTCAAAGGTAATCTAAAAATCAAAGATTTTTTTCTTTCTCCGCCGCCGTCCACCTGCGTAGATAGTTTTGTTAGATTTGTCAGAGTTGAGGAGGAAAAAAAACGGACAGCGAGCGTATCGGATTTGATTAACGGAGGCGGATGGGGTCGGATGTCGGGCGCCCGCGGCGATGAAACGCCTCGGCTGTCTCCAGGTGGCTCGGCGTGTCACGGATTTTTTTTCATATCGGGGTGAGATGGAGTGTCAATAATTCTACAATTTCAAAAACTCCGTGTCCTCCTCCTTATTTCACAGGCAGGACTAAAATCTGGAGGCCTGGAGAGGCCCGAGTGCGTCTGCTTCAAAGCTAAGCTAAAGCTAAGCTAGCTGCTATCTCACATCTCCTGTCAAGCTGGAGTTGCGCCTCGTGGACCCAAAGGATCAACTCTACATTTTGCTGTTACGCAAATTTGATCTGTGTACACACAAAGGTGTAAAGTGGTTTTAAAAAAAGGAGCTACTGGACATATGTGATTAAAAATAATACATGTAATTTAATTTTTTTTTTCATATATACAAATTTGTCAATGCTTCCAAACTGCCATTAAGCAATTCCTTAAATAATGACACATTTTAGTGACTTAACTAAATTTGCGATATCAATGGACCCACAATCTCTCCGTCTACCCACTAAAAAACATTACGCAGGCCTCCCAGTATTCTCAGTCAAAGCCGCAGCTTCCATTTTCCCCAGTTTTATTTGTTTGGAATGCCGGGCGAGAAGAAAAAAAATAGCGATTCTCGCGTTTGTGAATCTCAACGCTTGAAGAGCTGGAAGTCGACGGCAACCCGAGCGACCTTGACATGCGCTCAGGTTGGACCCCGAGGCGCCTTCCCACCGCTCCTTTGGACGTCAGCCTTTATTACTCGCAAGTAAAGCCGTCACTCAGCGCGGCCGCTGCACCTGATACGATGCAGCTTCCATCGCGTGTCCGGGGAAAGAAAAACAACACAGTGTTAAAATGCAACCACGTGCCGCTGCTGCTCTTCCCGCTGCCTTCATTTACTTCATTTTCATCCGTTGCCGAAGCAGCGAGCTGGCTGGCTGGCACCCACTTTCTCCCGAGTCCCCAGCGGCTGATTATGGTTGCTTGTGTTCCGCTCACATCAAAAGGCCGCTCACTCCTCTGCTCTGCTGTTTGCTCTCCTCGCCTCCTCTTAACCCCCACCCGCCTGCAGCCATGAACGGAATGATGAAGATCTCCATAGAATTGAAGAGGATGCGCTCTGATCATCCGACGACTGTCTTTGTCCAACAGCCACCGACCGGGTTGGCGTTCTTGCACCATCATGCGACGCCGCCGTGTCAGAGAGTGTTTTTCATTTTTGCAGCGCCGCTACATTCACGACGACCGCAAGCCCGGTTAGTGCAGCGAAGAAAAACACGGATTCCTGTGGAGACACGTTTGCGAGATGTGTTTATTGGGAGTTTTGTGTTTAACGGTGTTTTCGTGAATGTAGTGAGAGTGTCATTACATCAAAATGAGTTGCTGTTGGTTCAGTCGGTTGCAATAAAGTTTGCTTGTTTGTGTCTTTTAGGACATTTACTCCTGAGTTTCTGGGCAAAAAAAAAAAAAAAAAATTCAACTTTGCATTGCAAGTGCGACCCTGGGATTTTCAAATTTCTTATTTCTCCAGAATGCAGTACGAGTTAACACTTTTGCTGTAGAGAATGCTCGTTTTAGCCAAATAAATTGAGCAACTGATAAGCTCGCAAAAAAAAACCACCATCATACCACATCACAATAAATGTTGCTTTAATCGGGTCTAAATCCACTCAACCAAACTCTGCAGCGAGCCTGTTACACTTGTGTCTCCAGATTGTTGGGAATTTCAAATGACATCTTCCAGAACGTCGGCATCGCCTGCCACGTCGGAGCCAGGAGGCGACACAGCTGTGGAACCAAAGTGGTGAGTCTGAACTGGTGAGTGCACTCGCAGCACTCTGCTGTTGAGTGAGACAAGCTGGGGAGACACTCGGAGGTGGAGACCGTTGAAAAACTCACTTATCAGTCTGGGAAAGAGTCCGGGAAAGAGAGAGAGCAGGCAACGCTTGGAAGGTGACTGGACACAGTAATCAGTCACCAATCAGATCTGTTTGTGGTGACTGCGTCTAATAACCTGTAGTTACCTCCACTTCCTGGTCTTAGTCTGTGTTTATCAGAATAAAAACAGACTAAATGTGTCATTATCATGTGAATAACGCGACACGTTGTTGAATTGCATGTGATTTGGCAATTTACCTTCTCCTCCTCCCACTATTGGATCTCCAGGGTTAGTTCAGTCTTTCAGGATCTCACGAGTGCTCCTCCAATCACAGTTCAGCCCTAAGACCTAGCTGGCCTTGGCATCGCAGACCAGAGATCTGATTCTCAAGGTCTCAGGCAGATTTCATTGCGCCTGGCAAAACAAGCGAGCTGAAATATGATTGGATAAAAATTCAAGGCCTCCACCGCTGACACTGATTATGACTAGTTGTGGAATCCAATGAAAGGTTAAGCCGATGAAGGATCTTGGAGGTTGGCGAGACGAATGACTTTGATTTCAGAGTTGCTTTGTCTTTGGCAAACGGGGACAGAGAGGCATCTTATAAAAAAGTGTAGAAGAATAAGCAAAAGACGGACTGACTTACCAGACAATGAAGGAGAGAAGTTAAATGAAGGACGGAGGAGGGAGATTATCAGTGGGTTTTTTTTCTTCATATAAGAAAAAGACAACATCCGCTGCACCAAGTGTCAGAGAGCTGCAGTCTTATCAGAGAATGACGGAGAAACACCGCCAGAAATCTCCCCAAAGAGCTCACACAAGCACTCAGCTAAGAGTAAAAAGATAATACAATAAAAAATAAAATATGATAAAATAAAAAACTATCTTGTTTTCTCACACCCTTTCATACACACGTAGAAAAGGTACCAATATGGACATGTAATGCACATTCCTGTTTTCACTACTCAATATCAATCAATATATCAGTCAATATAGGAAAATGAATAGGAAGAGAAATATTGTCCTGACAGAGGCATTTTAGACATTGCGTTGCAGCTAGCAGCGTGCTAACCGGGCTAAACCGGTCAACAGAAACCCTCAAAGAGGATCTACGATGCCCTTCATGCGTCGACGCTGAGGACAGTGACCTCGGCCGCAGCCACTCGGCTCATCTGTATGCATTTCACCAGAATCTCATCACTTCTGCCGCAGACTCTCTGAGCTACTGTGTTCGCAAGGTGGCCCAGACAAACAGACAGATGGAATATCATGCCTGCGGCCTTGACCATCACCTGGGCCTCGTGCATAATTGACTCCTCGTTCCTCCTCTGTTAATGTTTGACTGTCTGCTCCCTGAGGAGCTCCCAGTCCCAGCTGCTGCTGTCTGTTCCCAGTCTGGTGTGTGTCTGACTCCCTTCCCTTCCCTGCTTCTCCGTGACTGCTTAAACCAAACATTTCGACCAACGATGACAAAAACATTCTGTTTTGAGGATGTTAACAAAAAAAGAAAAAACCTTTACAGTCGCTGCTGAGCCAACTACAAATTTGAAATACTTATTTTAGGAAACAACTCAGAGTAGGCAACTTGAGGGTAAGATTATCGATTTAAAAAAATGGAGGGAAAGAAACTTACTTTCAAAGCTAACGTTTAGCATGCTATCAAGAACACTTTAGGAAGAGCCATATCGAAGAGCTTGCAGTTGCTTCTTCTTCTTCTTCTTCTTCTTTGTCTAGTATTACAATGTAAGGGCAGGTTGCTTTAGTTGATTCTTGGTTTTGCTTTGATTCTTGCAAGCCTCACGAGCAAGGTTTGCAAACAAAACATTTAAAACATATATTTCATGCCTCTCAAAAGTCGTCAGCAGTCCAATTTCACTGAAATTAACGTCACTCGGCATGCGAACTAGCGGGGATGCACGGCTGAGAGGGAACGACACTGAAAGAAGGGACGGGAGCGCAGAGCGACAGATGAGGCAAGCCTGTTAAGTTGTTTGTTTGTTTGTGTGTTTTTTCGTGCTCGCTGGACCCCCCCCCCCCGGTGCTGTGCTTGGCGGCAGCAGCGGGAAGTGGCGTCAGAACCAGTTAGCAGCAGATGCTCACAATTTTCCGGCCGAAACGGTGCGGTTTTTACGTAAGCAGGAGCTTGGAAACACATGCTGCCGGGGAAAACACGGCGCGCGTGTGCGAGCGAGCGTCTCAGAAGCGCCAATGTGACTCATCCGCCAGCTTATGCTGATGCATTATGGGACGATGCCTGTATGTGTGTCAGTGCATTAATGTGCAAGCACTGATCTGTTTTGTTTGTGCGCTGCACAATTAAATGTGTGTGCGTGCGTGCGTGCGTGTGTGCGTTCATGCGATGAGTTAAAACAAAGCGATTAAACGGATGTGGACTCGAGGTGCTGGGACTTGGAGAACTACAAATTCCATCATCATCATCATCATCATCATCATCATCATCTTCATCTTCATCATATTATATTCAAGCCAATGCAGGTGGTGTCTGTCTGGATTTGCGCCGGGTCAAGACTCAGCTCGACTGACAATATGGTTCTGTTGCGGCAACCGGGGACACATTTCTAGTTATTAAAATATTCAGTTAAAGCCTCTAAGTCCTCGTTTCAACTCCAGCAAGTCGTCTTCACCACATCCACACACCTGAATGCATTGTGCTGCTGCCATGTGATGGCCATCAGCCATTTCTGTGAACAAGCAACTGAACAGGTGCGCCTAACAAGGTGGTCAGTGACTGTATGTGACTGTGTGTTCATTATGTGCATCAATTAGTCACACAGGGGTTTCTGCCACGTTGTGTTGTGTTATTTTGGTCCATCAAGACGTAGCTGCAAACTGGAAATGCTACTTTATTTCTCATAGCTGCATATTTTCACCAACATCAACAAGAACAACTGAGCAAAATATGAATTTTCCTACGCTCACAGTCACAGTCGGACGCTGCTGCAGCTGTTCGTCAGATTCCCAACATACTTCACCGTTATATCGCCGCTGATATAAAACAGATGCTGGAGTACATTAGAAAATTGTCTGGGAGTCTTGAAGGAAAACACTCAGCAAAAATTCAAACGTCTCAGCAACTTTCTGACTCACAAAGCGTCTGAATTGGTCACAGGGAAACCTCGAATCACTTCATTTGAAAACTTCTATCCAACAACTTCAGACTTCATCATCGTCTTCCACAATTCAGTCGGCATCTTATGTCATCACGACTGTCCGGTGTGTGTGTGTGTGTGTGTGTGTGTCTTGGGAGTATTAAAGAGCAGGATGTGTTAGAGTGATGCAACATTGTTACACAGAGTAAACTGAAGTCAGCAGGGGGCTATGAAGAAAACTGCAAAACGGAAGAACACAACAAACAAAGGCTTACGCAGCAAACGGAATAAATGAGTTTCCCTGAGCTGCAGGCTGAGGAGATGAACACACAAACAGCTGTCTAGTCGGGATGAAAGAGGATAGTGTGTGTGTGTGTGTGTGTCTGTGCGGGCGCCCGAGTGCAGATGCGCGTTGTGTTAATCCCCGACAAGAGCTAGTGGACAGACAGGATGCTGTGTGTGTGTGTGTGTGTGTGTGTGTGTGGGTTGGGTTTGTGACCCTGGGAGACAGTCACTCTAGAGGTTTATGTTTCCAACCAGCTCTCTCTCTCTCTCTCTCTCTCTCTCTCACACACACACACACACACTCACACAGTTGGCATTGCTTCTGCGAACATTTTTCAGTCTTACTTCCTGGTTAGCACTCACAAGTTGGTTGGTGGAAGTTGTTTGAGAATACTCACAATGAGCAGGTACACAGTGAGAATAATTCAGCAGTGCTCGCCTGACTGTGACCTCTTAAGCTGTGTGTGTGTGTGTGTGTGTGCGTGTGCAGCCGTCACTCACTCAGCGGGAACCAGATGTCGATTCACTTTTGTAATGAAGCATTTAAAACACCTCAGTAGGTTGATCCACAGCACGACATTTAAAGACCGCGTGCAAAGGTTTGATACAAAGTCCTGCGGAAGATGAGCAGGTCATCACTTGAGTCTAACCTCAGTGTGTCTCTCTCCGACCAACCCGCCTCGGGTCATCCAAGGACAGAGCTTCTCTCGTCCCTCCCTCAACCTCAAGAAGGACGACGCATGGGCTGCTGTGTTCCTATGGTTCCAACATATTATTCTCCCATAATTAGACACAAGTTATATATACATGTGTGTGAACTTGTAATTTGAAATATTGCATTTGAAAAATGCAATATTTCAAATTTTTTTTAGTTTAGAGTTTAGCTTTTCACCTAACAATCTATTTTGTCACATTATCTTTGCAAAGTAAGTTGAAATTCATTCCTTATTCCAAGCTTAGAACATCATCAGTATTCTTAATGATATATAATAATAATAGTACGTATAAAAGTACGAGTGTCCTCTTGTTTCATGCACCAGTACCAAAAGTTGTGCTTTGACCAGAACTGGATCCACTGGTACTGAAGAAATACAGGGTTCAGAAGTACAAAGTGTTTACTCAGACTTTCCCCCTTTCCAAATTCCATTAGAAACTCTATTAGAAAGCATTTTCAACCGGTATTAACTTTCCAATGAATCTGATTACCAGTCGTCTTGCACTGCGTATGAAGAGGGAAGTTGTGATGAAAGCATGGAGCTGCCGCTCTTAGCAGCCCTAAAGCACCGTGCCAGGACCAGGAAGAAGACACTGCAAGTCGTAAACAAGTGTTGTTGCCAGTGAAGTGTGGTTGTAGTGTGGATGTTGCAATAGTCAGAGTTTGATCGAAACCGGATCATATTTTGGCAACAAAGGGAGAACAAGGAACAACACTGGAGGCTTTTTTTTTTTTTGGTTTCCCTTTGCTCGCCTCTGGTTCAACTAGCAGTGACTGATCTGTTTGGTCACCTTGACTGTGACAGAAGGAGGTTTTTTTTGGGGAAAAAAAAAAACAAATTCTATGAGATTTATTTTACTGTCTCCTTGAATAAATGCAAAGTAATCAGGAAACGTTAAACGTGGCAGGTTTCCTCACCCGATAGATTTGTGAGTCAGTCTGGCAAGTCAGGTTCGGATCTGCTAGGACCTGCTAGTCCCTGCATAAGTCAGTTCTTTCATTTTCTTTTGTGGGAGAAGATAAAACTAAAGGTACAATTCTAAATTTCGCAATCTGCTAGAAGGCCAAAAGCTCAATGTTTTGAGACTGACTAAGGGCAAAGAAAATCGTACATGGACTCACGTTACTCGCAAAAAGTCGTCTGAAAAAGAAACAATCAAGTAGAGTATACTTGTAAAATCTACTTTAGTACAATGACAAAAGTATTTGTACTTACCCCCCCGCCCACCTCTGCAAATATGCATCTGTGGGAAATCATTGCACCACTAACTAAATCCAGCTTGGTTTGAACAGTGTGGATTCCTGCCAGTCTACACAATATCAAGAGGGAGTTTCTTCTTAAAATGTGTAATTAGGTTTTTTTTTTAAAGCCATAAACCTCCTGGCAGGGCAGGCCCGTGCCTTTAAAAAATGTTAAAAAGGGGATTGTCACACTTATGCTGATGTCTGTGGGACCATAAAAGTTTCCTCATGGCGGGCATCCATCAAGACAAAGGTAGGTACAGCACTTAAAAAAAAAAAAAGACAAACCGGCCAGCTGACGGCCATTTATGGCCAAAAACCCATCATCCAGACAGAAGCCGGCAGCAGTGCCATTGTGGCATCGCCGCACCCACTCTTTTAATTTTTTATCAAAGCTTACGTAGTGCACTGACCCCTGAGTAAAAAAGAAAGCCACTTAGCTCATGATTCATAAAGCCCGTCAGCTCCATTATTTATTCAAGCAGGTTCTCACCCCCTGGCAGGATGTGTCCACATCCTCTATAAAGTCAACCAACGCTGACAACCCAATGAGAAACTCATAAATAATGGAGCTGCAACAGCTTGTCTGGCCAGAGCCGCTGTGCTGTTCTGCCATCAACCTGCGTTACGACCGGAAGTGATTTGGGCCCAGCAGTGACTGAACGTTCAGTCATCAGATATTCAGGAGGCTGGAGGGACATCATCAGCACCTGCCGCACGACCAGTCTGATAACTGTTAGGTGAAGCACAGCCAGACAGTGTCAATCGGTTTGTCTGCGGCGGCCTACCTGCTCGGTGAAAATATTTCTTGTGCCAAGGCCAGAACCGGTTTTTCCTTCGTTTGACGTGAGTAATTTGTGCTTAATCTTGTTTTTTCCCCACTGTACAGACGGGCGGGATCTGTTCCACAAAGGAAGCCTCCCCTTTGACCAATCATAGTTACCGGGTATTACAAATACAATACAATTAAAAAAAAAAGGAAAGGACTTGTAGTAGCGTGTTACCGAAGTGTGATTCATCCCAGAAGATTATTTTTGAATTCATGCTGAAACTGTAAATCGGTCCCAGCACCGTGGTGTTTACATACTACGACAACAACAACATCTACTATGACGACTACAACTGGAGCTTCTTTGGTCGTCTGCCTTCCTGGGAATTTATGAAAGCCTGATACCGTTGGGAGTTCTTTTTCGTGGGCAGCCTGTTCTAATGTGAAAATTCACCGTTCAAAGTACCTCCTCCTCTGTGTTATCTGAAGGTAAATTGAAAGAATGTAAACCTGACTTCTGCTTCCCGTGTGAACCTAATTGAAGTCCTGTGATTGACTGATGAGTCCTTTCCCAACAAAAAAAAAACAGACTTTGCAAACTCTGGAAGCCAACAAAAATACTGGCCAAGAACAACAAATACACACCTTGAGTGTCAAATGGGCAACTTTAGTGGTTTGGTGGTAGTTATCTTGAAACACTGTCATTTCATCTTTTTCGGTGTGCTGTCAGACACTCGGCCACAGAGAGGTTGGCTGCTGGGTGGCTGATCAAATGCTCCGATAAGTTGCATCACAGGGTCTTCATGGTAATTCCTGTTTTTTTTTGGTGTTATCTGATTACTGGTTATTGTGGTTTGGAACAGGGTTTTATCAGACAGTGAGGCCAGCTGGCAGCTTTATTCCTCAACTTACTCGGCGTGAATCAAATGGAAACCATTTGATTCACGTAGATATGACAACAAGCTTTTCCCGACATCTTACAGTGAACCAAGGTTGATGGCAAAGGATCAAAGAGCAGCATATAACAGCATATCAGCCAGGGCAAATCGTGTGCCAGAAAACAGGTGGGTTGACAATAAATAGTTTATCAGTATCTTAGATTTCTTATGCAGACAACATGTTCACTCTGTCGGGGTTTAGTTTTTACACTGATATGGTTGCTGTGGCACAGCTTCCTGCTGCCTGAGACATAGATGAGACTGAATCACAAGACTTCAAGCTGAGTTAAATCTGAATCCCATTATATCTGATAATAATCTTTTGCTTCAATGCACCTTAACTAAAAATGCACTTGCATGAAGTTATTTAGGACAGACAACTGCTATTTTGCAGTTTTACATTTTTCTTTTCGAGTGTAGTCCCTCACAATATCTGCCATTCGACAACAATAAATGGCAAGATATATGTATTGCATTACTGACTCAATTTGAGTGCAATTGGAATAATGGAGAGAACTTTTTCCTTCTTGTTTCAGCTTTCCTTTTAAACACAAGTTTTGATTTGTCAGTATTAAACTACTTTTAAAGCCAAGTGAAAATCAGGAAGTCTACAAAAAAACTGTTGTAGTGTTGATTCTGCAGGCAAGATGTAGCTACATACAGCACACAACTGCATCGTCAGCGTAGGTGAAAGTTAAAACTGGCATTCTGACCATTAAAATACTAGCAAGATCAATCGAAGTGGACCAATGACTGAGCCCTGCGGAACATCCAGTCACATCCAGTTGTTTCCTTCAAATCGAAGAAACTTCCATCCTGTGTTGTACTTGCATCACATACTTTTACATCCCTGCCAGTTTTAAGACATGAAAGATGGTCGACCAAGTGGCAGTCAAAAATATCCTGCTTATACCTGCAGTATTTTGCACCTCTGGTCAGTCTGAGGCTTCTCAAGAAGAGGGAATGATTCTCGCAACATTGCGCTGAATTTTCCCATTCCCCCGAAAAGCAGATCGAAAGGTAAACAATGAGGACAAGACACAGTTTACGGTGGTTGCAATCCAGGACGGAAAACAACAGAACACACACCCCTCCGCAACCGTCTCATCACTCAGATTCAGTCTCTCATTACGCGGAAAGCAAAGATTGATGCGGAGAGGTCGTAATAAGAGAGAGCGGCCCAGCTGCTTTGAAGAGTGCGTGGAGTGTGAGTGCACATGATAAACCAGAGGAGGGACGCAGAATGATTTACAGAGGACTGGGTGGGGGAGTGGGGGTGCTGGGGGTAGGGAGATGGCGGGGGTGAAGTCAGGCCTTGACGTTTATGGACTTGATGAGCCGGTTCTGTTCGTTCCTTTGTCTCCATTCCGTCCCGTCACTTCTGTCATCTCCGCGGCTCCATTCCTGCACTCCAGTGCCCGTCAATTAAAGCCAATGCCCAGCAGGGAGGGCGGAGACGTGATCAATATTTCATGAAAGCTGCTCGGCCAGACGGACTTCACTGGCGGAGGTGACGTCACAGGCGGGGAATAAAGAGGCAGAACTAAAAAGCTGAGGAGATAAACAAAGGACAGCTGCTCCCGGGCTCCTCTTCAGATGTCAGTCAGCGGCCAAAACACAACCCCAACAATTTGGTGAATTACGGTGACGTTAAAGAAAAAAATAGCTCAGAAAGTGAACACGGACCCAAAAAGTGATTGCCTCGTCTGTCCAAGCAGCAGTCCGAATTCTCTTTGCAAATTTTAAAACATAAATCGGCTCCTGTTGTTTGAAGTGGAGATTCTAGGTGGGGTGGAGGGCAAGAGCATCAGCTGAAGGTTTCCTAATACAAAGGGTGGGGGCGTCAGGTGTGTTGAGGCACCACAGTTGGGGGCAGAGACACATTTAGATGAAACACAAAGGCATCATCTGCAGGGGGGAAAAACAAAAGATGAAAGACTCCGCCTGGAAATTTGGCATCCAGCATCCGAGCGGGTTTAAGCGGCGTTGTCTTGACATCACCACTGTGAGAGGAAGGAGGAAGTGCACGGCGCTATTTCAGTCGATAGTTTTCCATATGGGGCGGGGCCAGGGGTCAGACTGTGTGGAACAGGATGCAACAGCCATTCGGGCTGCAGAGAAATCCTGCACAAAGTGTTTTCTATCAGCACTACTCCCGCACTCGCTGGAGACTCTGCTGCTGCCGCTGGTACCCGAGAGCAGCCATCGGCTTGGAGATCTGATAGACCTTCTGGTTGCTCCATTTAGTAGCTCCATCTCCTGTGTCGTTCGACCACAGTACTGGTTTGTTTACCATTCTTATCTTCTGCTTTCCTGCAGAAAAATACAGTTTATTGGGGAACTCAGTCCGACGAAAGGTGAAAGCGAATCTTGCGCAATAATTATTATTCTCCCCTACGTGTCTTTCGACCTCCTTTTGACCGCCTTAACGAACTCTGAATCTCATCAAAAATGGCAAGCAGGTAGAACTGGTGAAAAATGAAAACTCTGGATGCTCCATAGTCGGCAAAAACAGGCAAAAACCAGACTGGAATGAGACATGGGACCAAAACCCACGCGTCCATCTGATCCAGACCTACATTTGGTATCGAGGTGTAGAAACTCTGTCTGTAACAGGAAAGACAATTTCAGCTTCTTTTGTTTGTTTGTTTTTTTAACAGCAGGCTCGATATTTGTGAAGGAGTTGCTCTCAGAAATCATCTTGTGGCCTGGCCAATCAGTGGCCTACGCTTGACATAACATTCAGGGATCGGCCCTGGCCGAGCAGGTACTACAGTAGCACCAGGTACCAGGTACTACCAACTCATGGAAGAGCAGAGAAACTGAGCAGCGCGGAGCGCTGAGAAGTTGTTGCAAGTGGGAAAAGCGATTGCGATTGCAATTAGACCACAATGAGACCAATTAAACAGTTCCTACCTGAGGCTGACAACATAATTGCAACAGTTTTGTGAAACCTGCGCAGTCGTGCTGCCCTGGGTGAGCCAACGCCCGGTCAGCACCGTTAGCGGCAGGTATGTTAACTGCAGCTCCGTCCGGTGAAGTCATGTACATTTTAGATTACACATCAACTAGGAGTCAACAGGCAGAGCCCGACGCTGCCTTGACCTCGCATTCCTGGCTCGCTGGAGCTGCTCGTGTCAGCGTTCCTCCGACAGACGGAGAGACGACGTTTCACAAGACGTCTGAGTGACACGACACCCGCCGCTGTCGGGGCCTTCGTCATGTTCCCAATAAAACAAAACAAGAAGTCAGCTGACAGGTTACAACATCGTGTGAGACAAACAGTGAGTTCCCACAGGTGGGTGTTGACATTTCCTCCGACACAGGTGATGATGGTGATGTTGATGATTATGTCACACGAGGGAAAAACACACTTTGGAGACGGTCCGAAAGGCCGCGTGAATCATTGTTACGGTAACGTGAGCGCGGCTGAAATGCTAAAAGTAAAACTTTTGCCGACTCCGTGTTTAACTATTGAAAAGACGACGTTTAATGAGGAACTTTTGCGCGGTTATTTTTAGAATGTTTTGTCAGACGTTGGCCCGTCCTTTTACAATCACGCCGGCGGCTGGGTCCTCGTCACGCACAGGGGTCAGGGGTCGGAAACACCGTAGCCGATAGCGGCTAATCGCACAGTGGTGCAATTTCTCACGAAGTCACCCGAGGCATGTAAATCTGCCGTGGCAGGTTTACAACGACGTTCGCGCTCGAGGTCTGATTGCTGCACGCAGGCTTGTCACAGCTGAGTGATAAATATGAAATGAATCCAAAATATGTCAGAAGCAAAACATATTTGTCTCGCTGTGCCCGCACCTCCACTTCCTCCCTGCCGAGATACAGATCTAAAATTTGAAAATACAAATTCATGACAGTATTAAGTGTTTTTCTTTCAATGAAAAAGGTTGATGATTAAATAAAAAGTGTAGAGAGAAAGAACAAAAGGTGAGCCTGCTTTTTCTGCAGCTAGACAAGATAATCTTTGACCTGGTTGGTATTTATAGAAACAGAAATGTGTCTGACTGGGTGTTGGCATAATTATATATTGCGCTTCCACGAATGTCGCTATTAAAAATGAAAAAAAAAAAAAATTGAATTGTTGTGGCACGTCTCCATTAACTGATTTGAAGCGAATCAATGAGGCTTCATAAAGCACAGTTACATCACAGGATTTCGTGTCTGCCAGAAAAAAAAAAAAAACAGAAGTAAACAAAACCAGCAGGAAAATTGAGAGGATTTCAGGCATCACTGCCAGGAACGGCTGACACACTGTTGAGGTCGAGGAACGTGTTGGTCTTTTCATCTGTCTAGAGTCTAGACAGATGTGTTAATGCGAAACCACAGTGTTTCTGCTTGTTAGAGAAACATCCAGCAAGACACAAACAGCACGAGACAAAGACATTTTGCGTGTGAGTTCTCATTCGGAAAAACAACTAAAACCAACTTGAGCGAGTCTCAAAATCTGTTCTACGAATCAGAGGAAGATGCCCGCGCTTTCCATAAATTTTCTAATGCAAATTTCTTCCTAATGCGCATTAAAAGCTTTGACGGAAATGCAAACTGCGAGATCCTCATATTGACCACGCTGGTGCAATCTGCTCGAAGGATGTCAACATTGCGTTAAGCCGTCGCTGACTCACAGAATTCTGACTGCATCCAGCAGCAGGAAATAAGCTGAGTCAATAAACTAACCATCTGTTCACCAGAGTGTTCTCATGTCAAATTTGAGTCGCAGATAAATTAATAAATAAAGATCAGAAAGAAAGTAAATATTATTATTCTTATTATTCTTATTAGATCTGTTTAAGGAAAACAGTGGGACTGTGGCGCCTCTGGTCTGCGTTTAAGGGCTGCACGTACTGTAAGTTACGTAAAGAAGCGACGGTGCGTGTGCAACGGGTTGGTTGGTGAAGTAAACGGATGCGTATCGTATCGTGAGCCACAACAAAGCCTTCAGCGAGAGGTGGTGGTCTCCGGAGAATTGACACACGTGGCCGTGAGTTGAGCTCACACACACACACACGCACATCATGCTAGGCTGCGCCGCGCGGTCGGCGGGAGCGGCTGGCAGGATGTTTCAGACAGATGAATAGATGGAAACAGATGCTGCCTTTCTCCTTCCTGCCCGCCGCTTCAACGAGCGGGCAGGACGAGGCGCTCTCTAAACTTTCCTCTCGACTCCTGCCGGTGGAGCAGCTGGAAACGTCGGTTTTTCTTTTTTCCAGTTTCCAGGTTTTTTTTTTTTTGTGCTCTTAAGCCGCTGGCCTCGGTTAAAATTAATGTGGGGGTCAATATCAGCCTGACCTCCTGGATGCAGCTGTTCACACTGGAACACTGCAAAACTTGCCACACTAGCTGCGCTTCCATTACTCCTAGAATGGCGCAAAACGTAAATATCGCAATAAAATAACTGTTCATGGAAACATCTAAACTTCGAAAAACCTCTCAAGTATCGCTAAAGGTTTTTAGCGCTCTCACGAGGTGGTTTTTCAGATGCATCGACAGGTATATCACAAAAGTGTCATGGAAACACTTTCTCGCAGCACACCTCTCTATTACATCGCCTGACTTTGCCTTGCTCTTCCTGCGGCAGCTTGGCCTGATTCTGTGTGTGAGGCTGTTAATTATGCAGCTTTCACCGGCTCCGCTGCGGATCGACACCGAGGTGGGCCGAGCCCGCTGCCCCTCCACAGCGGCGCGCAGAGATCAGAGGGACTCTGCTTCACTTTCACCAACAAGAAGGAATGCGATTGTAGATTAGCTCAGCCGCAGGATGTTCGGGGAAACAGGAGACAATCATTAACCTCCGGTTGCCGTCCAACTCTGGACACCAAACTGAATTCCTTCCTGAGATTTCTTTTCCCCTCTCTCTCTCTGGTTATTCAGTTTCTCACACTCTTTTCAGATCTTTTTTTTTTTTAATCCGCTGTTGCAATATTAATTTTTTAATATAAGGCTTGTTTAACTCGCTGGTGATAAATTATCAGCTGTCATTTAATACTGGAATATTCATCTTGGTCTAAAGCTTTAGCTCATAAGTGATAGAAGCAAGCAGAGCTGGAGGTGGCTGGCAGAGACCAGAATGGGCCAGATCAGGAATGAATACATCAGATTAGGTGTGTTGGCGGGCCAGACTGAGATGGTTTGGACATGTTCAGAGGCGGGAGGGTGAATAGTGATCAGCAGCAGGATGCCGGGTTTGGAGCTGGCGGGCAGGACGTCCAGAGGAAGAGTTAAGGTGAGAGGAGAGGATGCAGAGTTCGATGAAGAACCGATGATTGGTTCATGACCCATCCCATTGTGATTATGGCAGCCATTGACTCTTTGTATTGTTTCAACAAAGAGACCCCTAGTGGCAGAAATTGCACACTATGCCAAAAAAAAGAAAAGAAAAAAGATTTGCCCAAAAAGACATAATGAGGACCGAAGAGCATAATCTGCAAAGCAGAGGTAATGACATGCTCCATGCTTTAAACCCCTCGGCTCTCAGGACGCCCCAAACAGCAATTTTCTGGATTCTTCATGTGAGACATTGAGAGGGCAAACATTTCTCATGGGGACAAATCCCTCTGGAAATACACCTGCGTTAATCTAAAGTCTGCTTTTAATCTGAAGTGAGATGCTCCGACTGGGCAGGCCGGCACGGTGAGTTGTGCGGTGGGTTTGCGGAGTTGAAAGCAAATATTGAAGAAATATCAATCCCTTAAGCAGAAAGAAAAACATCGTTCTTAGGTGGTTCACAGACAAAGAGGCAAATATCCGCGTGTTAATGTTTGACTGAAAGGTGCGCCGTGCTCTCTTTTACTTTCACATCCAACTTCCCCTCCAAATTGAATTTATATTCCTGTAAACTGGTGTCGGAATAAATTTGCGGCTCTTCAGGAGTTAAAAGTTAAACTACCAGAATGCTGATTTTCTACAGCTGCACAGTGAAGCGGTGAACAGAGGTATGCAAGCCCTTGCATCCTCCCCCGCATTTCTGACCAGGTTGTGCAGTTGGGTCTTTGATTCCGAACTGGCGGGTCAAACCACTGCAAGGTCAGAGGGTCCAAACTGAGAATTCCACAACTTTTAATAGGTCACCACCACAATCGCTCACGCTGGAGGAAAGAGGGGAGGGATGGCTGGTAATGGCAGGAGCTGGTTAAGAGTCTCAGGAAACTGAAATGAAGCTTTCACAAGTGAGAAAAAAAAAATGGAAATGCGATTGGATGGGCCTTTGTGAATAAACTAGACTTGACAAACTTGCATAAACACAGAAAACTGCCCCAACTGCAACTTTTCTCTCACTTTCTTTCTCCCAACCCATTTTTTTTTCTCCCTTTTCTGTGCTTTTTCAGGACATTCACATCCGCGCCAACCGTGACACTGATCACAATCAACATTACTGTCCAAGTTTGTCCACGCAAATTTGGATGAAAAAATGTTGAAAATCTCCAACAAATAAGAATAAGAAACAAACAAACAAGAAATACAGCAAAGCGCAGGCGTGACGACAATGGAAGCCAGTTCTGAGAGTAATGGGAATAGCGCATATATGATTTACTTTAGTGCATGCATGTTTGCCGGCATGAGGTAGATGTGGACCAGGGGTTTCCCCGAGTGTCTGTAAGCCAGGACAAAGACCATCCTGAACCTGAAGATGTTTCACATTGGAGCTTTTCAAGCTGGACGAGAGACACTATGCATTTGGCGGTCGGCAAATTAAAAAGCAATTACAAAAATATTCAAGCGCAATTATTGCACAATCAACCTTGATCACTTCTCCCCCCCCGGTGATCCGCAACCACATTCTCTCCCTCCTCCAGTGTTTATACTTCACAACCAATTATGGGTGTTCCTTTGTGATAACGCACCCCACAGTCATTCCCTGCAGCCGCTCATCTGCGGTTTTCTCCCCCTGGCATAGTTTGCACTGCTCACCTGTTGCGACACTGCAGCGGAGGCTTGGTGAACACAGCGAGAGGCGTAGAACAACAGTCAAACAGGCCGAATGGCAAACAAACGGATTTATTTATTTATTTTTTTTTTTTTTTTTTACCTCTAAACAGCTTTTAATGGAGGGAGTCCTCAGAGACAACAGGCGGCATCTGAAACTGAATCCACGGTTCCGTTCGTGGTGATGGACTTCGGTTCCGTTCTGCATATGTTGGCACAAAACTACCATAAATCAGATACATAAGATATATAACTAAATAATTCACTATTTACAGTTTATGTGTTGTATTCATGCAAAAACTACAATATAAAATCAAGCAACCAGACATTTGCTACATCATTTCATCAACAGTTTGTCATTTGAAGGGGGGAGATGCTGCCAGTTTCAACACGCTTTTCATTCATTGAGCAAAGAGGGTTCTCTTTCGCAAACGCCAAGAACCGATGGTTATTTCCCGTCACTAAAATTCCTGGAATATTTTGTGCATATTGGCCATAAATACTGAACTGACTGAAACATTAAACATTCAATTTTCCAATTTTCATGTCCCCCCAAGGTAAAGGTTAACACACCAGGCAAGTTCCCACTTTCACTTCATTCGCACGTCAACATGGACTTTTGCAGGAATTTTGGGAATTCAGTTTCTGGAGTAACAGTTGGGAAATCAGAGGGGGGATCAAAGAGAACTAGACAGAAAGGGCTGCAGTAAGCAGTTGAGTGGTGGAGTAATATGGATGAAAAACACATTCAAACACTTCCAAAGTGTTTAAAAATCTCCATTATCACATGGATAATTTTCATGGAAAAATAAAAGATTATGGTAACAGTAAAATGTGCCAACCAGACTGGATGCTAAACCCAGGACATTGACACTGCATTAAAACGCCAACCAGAAAAATGTCACTGAAATGTCCACATTCTAAGGACCAGCCTGCACGACTTGAGTCCCGCCACTGCTCGGTCGCAGCCACTGACAGCCGAGCGCTCCACCGTGTTCGCAGCGCCGGCTCGCTTTTATCCGACTCCAAAACCAACAAAAGCTAAACTCGCTCGCAACTTCAAACGCCAGCGAGTGCCGAACACCTAGCCGTGACTTGCATGTGACTGTGGTTCACGAAACAAGATACTCTTACTCTCACTCACCTGCAGACACGTTCCCAGGAAATGGAACTAAGAAAAAAAAAAAAAAAAAAAAAATCCCCCACAAAAACAAAACAAAACCATGATTTACATTTTGGGGAATTGTTTTTTGTCCCTCTGGCAAATCCCCACCAACACAAATGTGATGCCAACCAACTCTCGCAGCACAGGACGGGACCTCCTGCTGAATAAATAACCAACCGACACTGAGAAAAAGATCAATATTTTATTAGTGCCAGCTATTCTAGACAATAAAAACAGTGTCATGGTTAAACATTCATGACTCCAGCAGAAAAAAAGCACCACCACTCCACTTCAGGATGGAGTATTACATTAAAAAAAATGAAGTTTCGGGTTACTTGCACATGCACCGGTGCATGCATGCCCGCAATTACAGGATGTATTCAAAACAGGACTCTAAAGATAGTCCCCTCGCTGAATATGATCCTCTGGATTTAAAACACTTTGTGATAAAAACAGAAACTTCAGATGAGCCGTCGTCTGGATTCATGCTTGTGCTGACCCCTGCACAGAAGCCCCGCCCACCACCACCCCTCCGCTCCTTGTGTCTTGGGTTAATTACTCATTTGGAATCCCAAATGAGATGAGGTGGACTTATACAACTAACAGATTGCATGTTTGATGTAAACACCGGGCTGAGCGCTCCATGGCTTCGCTTGTTCCGTCACGTCTTGCCTGCCTCCTGCTGCTCCTGCGCGCCGGGCCTCAGATCAGCTGCGACTCTCGGATGTCCCTGAACGGGACGCTGGTCTGATGTCTGCAGGACAACTCCCTGAGGATGGGGAGAGGCAAGCAAGTAAGTGAGTAAGCACATGAAAAAAATATATTTACTAACTTGGATGCTTACTTTAGATCAGTGGTTCTCAACTGGTGGAGTCTCAGGAGGACCTACGTTTTTTTCCCCTTATCATGAAGTCGAGAGCCAAATTAATTTCAAAAGAGTACATCTAATAAATAAAATATTGAACTGAATTGTGTGTCCTGCAAAATAAATGGCCAACATTTTCTCTATAAATATTAATATTTTAAAGTCCCTTTGTGGGAAACTGCCCACAAAGCCGCGACCCAATCCAAACACTTTTGGGTCGTGACTCATCAGTTGGGAGACGCTGTTTTAGATTAAATACAAGTTCATCCTGTGGAACGGGGCAGAGCAGAAATACCTCCGACTCCTGGTTCATACCTTTGTAATTTGCCAATAATATGACACTGAATTGAATCTTTCAAAGCAAATTTTTTTCAAAGTTAACGCTTTGAGGTTTTCTTTTTTAAATCTCAGGTTCTGCTAAAACAATCCACTTAAGCCGATAACCCAGAAATATCTCAGTCCACCACGAGAAGACAGATATAAATAACAAAAATGCAGCATCACACGCGAGTGCTGTAAAGCAGGAAAAGCAAGAAGCCGCCGTGCTTCCAGCTCCTGGACGGGAAACGGCCACAATGCCCATGTAAGACAGACACACGACTGCTTATCTTAGAAACGCCACTATTGAAGATAATGTATGGGCGGGCGGGGGGGGGGCTCCTGGGTGGGCCTCTGAATCTAGTCGTGACATCATGAAGGAAAACAATGTGGATAATGCTGCATTATCTTGGAATCGCGTCTCATTTATCGCCTCTGGCTTTCAGACGTGGCAAAAGTATTCACATTCTGTACTCAAGTAAAAGTACGGATGCTTTTTGTGTAAAAAAAAAAAAATTCCCTGGTACAATTAAAGTACTTATTCAACTCCTTCACTCAAGTAAAAGTACAATTTACTTGAGTGAAAAGTAAAAATGAAAAAGTTACAGTGACAGAATAATCTGGACTGAACTGACCAGAGGTCAAAGGTCTTGCATGAGCATCTGGATCATTTTGAACGGCTTTAAACACAAAAGTAAGGAGTAGGTTTTTCCAGTGTAAGAAGTAGAAAGTACAGGTATTTGTGTGCAAATGTAGGCAGTAAAACTAGAAAGTTAAAAAGGATTTGTACTTTGTTACTTCCCACCTCTGCTAGCTTGGAGTCCGCGTGGCACCGTGTCGTGTCGTCGTGCCAGTGAGTGCGCACGGGGCAACGTGCACTAAAGAGAGACGTGCGAGCGGCGTCCGCTTATCGAGCCCTTGTTCTCTGGCCTGCTTTCTAAAGTGTCATCAGGGATTTCCCCGAGCGGGTTAGCCACGGTAGCTTTAGCCGCATGTGGTTGGAGACAGAGGCTGCTCGCTGGTAAACAGCCATTCAGCTGTGACCGGCCGTCAGCCTGGGAAGAATGGACAATATGGTAATGCTGCTCCTTGACACCGGCCCCACGCTTTCTTTCTGCCTTTTCATTGAACAAGCTGAAGGCCTCTCAGTCACCGCCACTCGGAGTCACTATAGGCGAGGTGGGCCCCACGCCATTCACCGCCGCAGCCTTTTCTTTTTAAAATGACCTCAGGTGATGACGATCGCACAATCGGCTGAGGAGAGTCTGTGAGGAAACTTCGGGATGTTCCGAGGAATCCGAGTATGACAACACGCGCCATTGGGGGAATAACCAGCGGCCCTCTGCCACCCACGCACAAGCACTGATCAGCATTAGCAAGTAAAAGACGCCTTTTGTCCACGGCAAACAAGGCCGGACTCACGCACACACACACACACACACACACACACACACACACACACACACACACACACACACACACACACACACACACACACACACACACACACACACACACACACACACACACACACACACACACACACACACACACGGTGGAGCGGGACTTGCATGGCTAATGACCTGTTTAGTTGCGCGTTCGCGGCTGCCGAGGGCGCAGGTGTCGCTTCCTCCCGTCCACGCCGAGCTGCTTTGGACCACAACCCATTCCATGCCATCAGATGCACTGCACTCGCGTTACCACTCAGCGCCACTACTAATGCGAGGGAAACGAGCTCTTAGCTGAAAGACGACACCGGTTTGTAATTTGATTGCGTTGCACTCGGGCGAAGATCGAAACCGCACCTCGTGCGTCTCTGTCGACGGTGTGGCGGAGGGATGGTTGGCTTGGGTTTACCATGTAGTCCAAAGTTCAGCTGTTCCCTCTGATTCTCTCTGCAGAAACGCAGTGATTTCAGATAAACAGGCCAATGCAGGATGGGCATACTTTCTCCACTTGTGGGCCAGAATGAGTTCTAAAATATGACAGAGGGGGCCGGAGCAGCAGCAGATGGACGGAGTGCTTTGGTGATCCAGCTCATAGAAGTAACAAGGGGATGGGATATCTCGAAAACATTTGGTTTAATGTCAATTAATAATGAAAAAAGGCATTAAAACAAAAATATGTGTCTTTGTAGCCCCACGGTATTTGGCTCTTTATTGAAATGACTCTTAAAACTTAGATTTACATCTATTTTATTACTTACCATTAATATAATTTCCTTAAGTTCGGCAGGCCGGATTAAAAAGTTTAACGGGCCGCATATGGCCCCCGGGCCGCAGTTTGCCCATGCCTGGTCTTGTAAATGTCGGACAGAAATTTAGACTGTTCTGTTGGCAGAGACAGATGGACACTTTATTCATCGCTTCAGAGGAATTCATCAATAAC
This sequence comes from Thamnaconus septentrionalis, assembly GCA_009823395.1. Classification (NCBI taxonomy): domain Eukaryota; kingdom Metazoa; phylum Chordata; class Actinopteri; order Tetraodontiformes; family Monacanthidae; genus Thamnaconus; species Thamnaconus septentrionalis. The sequence continues at coordinate 19,916,072 of CM020513.1, forward strand.
CCCATGACCTCAGTTTGGACCGAAGTCCGTTCTCCTTTGGTCCGTAAAATTCCATTAACGTATCAAATGTTGGGATGTGGAATCTTCCCACCAACTGTCAGGCAAATGTGTGCCAAGGGAAAAAAACACACAAAAAAACAACCAGACAAACCAATAACAAAAGCGGGCAAAACGAATTTGAGTCTCAGCCATCGTAACACAACACAGCACATCAGCGGCGTCGACTTGGGACGACAGAATAGCAATGAAATGGTTTGGTTTTCGTCCTGATCCCGTGTTGCTGTAATTTTCATGTTGTTTGGGCATCTTGGTCGTGAGACACATAAATAGTCAGCTTGCCAACCTCTGGAGATGCTGTTTGGGGACACATATCTCTTCTGCTCAAGCAACAAGATTAGGCTGTGCAGGTCTTTGACACACATTCAAGTTTCCCCTGGTCAGTAACCGCTGCAGTTCATTCAGGGAAGTCAAAACACAACTGCTGCGACGACATGATCTGCAGTCATCAGCCGCCGCCGTGGCACTGCTTAAAACATTTAGACCAGGTGTCGGGTTGAGACGAGGATCAGCGTGTGTGACTAAGTAGCATGCTCAGGTTAGCACAACCCTATTTCCCTCTGTGCTGGGAGGACGCACACACACACATGCACGAAGGCACGCAACACACACACACACACACACGGGAAAGTGTGAAGCAGGTAACATCAGTCACTTGAACTGCACTCAGGTTTCTTGTTTCCTAGAGCCTGTGAGAACGTGCATGCATGCACACGCACACGCGCACACACACACACACACACACACACACACTAACCCTATACATTACATGTATTCATACACACATACATAAGGCAGGTGTGGGAGGTTCACACACACACAAGCGTGGACAAAAAGAGCAGTTATTACCTCTCGGCCTCAGCAGACAGGCCACATGCATAATTTAAATTCAATTACAAAGGGAAGGGAAGAAGCGAAGCTGAGGGAAAGACTCACAGGAGCAGCCGCGACGTTCGTTGCCTGAACCCGTGAAGCAATTTCCTCTGCTTGAACTGAGCAGCAAACACCAGGCTGCTCCAGTTACGCAGCTCTGTCATTGGTCAGTTGGCCATGCAGAGCTGATTAGCAACACTGGACACCAACAAGCATTTCACAACAACAAACAAACAACATAAACACATAGCGAAAATGCATATGTATGAGTTTTTTTTAGTGCAAACGCATGAATCGCGATGAGATTAAATACAAGGCACTACGTGCAAATTTTTAATGGCATTTTAATCGCAGGCCTTTTGTCCCTTCCAGTCACCCGTAGTCTGTCATCAAGCTGTAGTGCTGTGTTTTGACTGTGCATCCTGCAACGCTAACTGTGTTTGTTTTGTGCAATTCCCACAGCAGAGGGTTTAAGCAACCACCTCCACCAGTTTTGTAGATGGTTGGCAATGCACATTTTCCAATTTCCCCAAATTTCCTTTATTCATCATCGATATACAGTAGTTTATTCAGCTGAGTTCAAACAAAACTGATACCAATGACTTGATCTGGACTCATTTTAAATGAACATTATTACTTAATTCTGTAATTTAAAAAAAAATAATAGATTTTGTCATTGGGGAATTCAAGCAGTTTCCACTGAATTTAACATCCTGTCTGAATACGTGAAGCAGCATTCAGTCAGATTGTGCAGTGACTCAATCAAAAGCAAATTCGAAATGTAGCAGTCATGACCAAGTATCACAACAAGTAAGAAAAGAGTTGATCCAAGTCGTTGACAAGACACCACACCTGCGAAAGCAGTCGTAAAGACACCACAGTGTTGGAACCAGACAGCCGAGGTGGTGCAAAATGGAACGCGGTTCACAAAAACAAAGCCCTTTGTTGATTGCGCCGTAAAAGTGAGAAGGCAGCAGCTATGTGTTTCTGGCGTCCCGTCAGGACTTTCCTCGCCACTCTTCGGCTTTGTTATTCTTTTCCTTTACTCTGCCTGGAAGTCCGTCTGACGACGCGGTGACGAGCTCTGCCCCTCGCGGCTACAGACAATAGACTATTCATCCAGCGGGAACCTCAACAGTCCCGGCTCCCTCATCCTGTCCGCGGCAGGTGTTCACATTAAGACACAGCGGCTATCAGATAGCATCTTGGATGCGGGCTGAGGGAAGTGCCTGGAGGTTATTTAACATTTTAAGACTGGCAGTTCATTTAAAGATGGTGAACCTCGCGGTGGGGGACCAGCACGACACGAGTTCACATCAAGAAGGGAGAATCTCACGGTGCTCTTCTGAGAGTCACTTCAAGTCCCCAGTTTGACCCTGTTAACGGCAACGACCTACCTGGATTGCGTGGCTGCAATTTTGACCAAATCCTTGTAATATTAGGTGGAATATTACACAAGGATTTGAACAAAGGTCATTTTCTTTATGAAGGTTAAATGTTTTTTTATTTTCTATTCACAAACATTCAAATGAACCCCGCTGCCACGGTGCGATGTGTGATGCCAATCGAATCAGTGATACCTCAAATCATTTTCACCTTTTTTTATTTGAAATAAACTGAGAGAAAAACTGATTGCATCACACATCCGTCTACTTTCTCTGTAACGGTTGGACTGCCTTCACGACATGCATGGAGAGTCCTCTTCAAACCAGCTCCTAAAAATACTCAGAGGCGCGGTCATTTGACGGTTCACTTGCTGTCAGAGCGGCACCTGTTGGGCCCGATTCACCTTTGGAGGCCGATAGCAAGGTGTTGACCAAAGCTGAAAGTCACTGAGGCTGCTCTTCCATATAGAAATGTGTAGGAGCCTCTTTGTGGCATATGGTCAGTTTGATTATAGTCACGTGATGAGTGTAATAAGGGTTCATCCCAAGAGTTGATGACTGAAATACTGCAGATCCAAACTGTAATAAAGGGCTAAAGACATTCCAGTGGGTGTGATTGAAGATAAATTTTGAAAAAGCGGCTTTTTTTTTTTCTTAATTCGCCAAAAAAAGCAAAGAAATTTGGAGAAAAAATCCAATTACACGCCAGTCTGCCTTTCCAAGACTTTTTTTTTGTTGTTACAGCCGTTCCATTGTCGTCCGTCTTTAGGTTAAGTTAACGCAAGAATGTGTTCCTGTGGTCAAACAAACACAACGGTGCGGAAAATCTGTGCAATTCTCGCTTTTTGTCACTCACATGCGACTTGACAAGGGACGACGGCCACTGACGGACACTCACCCAACAAACAACAGCCAGACACGGGCTGCGTTTACACGCCATGAAGGCAAACATGGCGGAAACGTCTGCGTGATTGTAAACGATCACCTGAGAGCTCGAGAAAAAAAAAAAAACAAGACAACATTTCACTTGCGTCAATTGCTTACTTGTTTCTCAACGACCAAAAGCGAGCCGGACGTTACGCAGGAGATTTGAAGTACAGCGCGCACTGCCTATAGCATTGTTGTCTGTTTACATGATCAACCAGGTTGCTTGACTATTCTAATGCTTTATCTTAAAAGAACAAAATGCAAAAGAATTTGTTGAGTAAAACTAACATTGGTCTCTTTTCCCTTCTGTGTTATAAGAAAAAGAAGCAAAACAACATACATGTGTAGTTTCCAAATGTGGACTCCATCTATCCATCGATCCATCTACAGTATCTATCCATCAACCTGCTCCTGCATATGCATTTTTCCCGCCTTGTTTTGTACATTACAGTGGTGTCTATAGTACTGCTCAAATGCAGCTGTTTAAGTATCGCAGAGAAGGAAGTCTTTTTTTTTTGAAGCTACAAAAACACTAAAATTCCAACTGAACTGGGTTGTGCAGTTAAAACAATGAGCACCAATAATGACCATGTGACCACAGGTGTTGTTATTATTATTTTTTGTGATTGTCAAAGCGATGATGGCGTCACTTTGCTCGACGAAGAACCTTTGCAGCAAGTTCCAGCGCTGGCCCTTTGTGTCTTAAAATAGCATACAAACATTGCATATGTGTGTGTGTGTGTGTGTGTTTGAACACAGCCATTGTGTAACCTCGCTAGTCGGTGACATAACACAACTACACCTGCACCGTGCAAACTGCCTTCCCAACAGCACGCCTCACTTCATACATGCAGCCATGAAGCGCATTTGTTAAGGCTTTTTTTCGATTCAGCGAAACGTTAGCTAACGTCGTCCCGCTTGCTACGCAAAACGTGGATCGAACGCGACGCCGCGTTACTCACGGGTACGGCGAACCAAACGGACGCAAAAATGCAAACATTCCCCCCAGGGAGGCGGAGCGGAGGGGTGAGTACAGGCCGGGCGAGCGGCTCCCACACTGCTGAGCGAACACTGAACACCAGCAGAGGATCGAGTGACAAGCTTCAGCACACACACACACACACACACACACACACACACACACGCTCATGCAGTATGCACAGACAAGAATCATGTTTTCGTCAGTGGCCCCCGCTGCCGCTCTCTTCCCACGTGCGTCCGGAGCGGCTGCGAGCTGGGTTCGACTCCTGCCGCTATTGTCCCGGCAGGCTGCAGGGTCACATGTGCCGCTGCTGCCACCTCGGTGCTTCTTTCATTCCCCCGCACCTGAACACTTATAGGTTCAACCTGTTCAAAGACAAAAGGGTCAAACCCTTTGGAGCCCTGGCACCAAGGCAGGCAGGCAGGCAGGCAGGCTGCGGTAGGGTGACACGCACGCCATTAAAAAAAAAAAGAGAATAAAGCCGTCATGAAGAAAATTCTCCCCTCCTTCCCTCCCTCCCACCCCTCCGGCAAGACCTATCAATGCTAAGCTATTTCGCCCTGGGGGTATTGGCATTCAAGAAGACGGAGATTAAAAAGAAACCTTCTGTCATCTTCTAGTAAGTGGGCCCCATCGCGGTGAGATTTAATTAAGGAGCAATTCCTAGGCCACAAGTGTGACAAGATGCCAGAAAGTGCACTGCGAAGCTGCTCGTCCGTCAAGATGAGCGTCTAGAGAGGGAGGGAAAAATACTGTCTGCTCAACTTGCAACCGAAAAAAGCAAATGATTGACACATCTGGTGAATGTTGTGTTTTTTTTCCTCCTTCTCCTGTGTTTGTAAGACCGTCTGGGTCTGCGCCTTAGAATACTGGTCGGGCCAGTTATCTGGCACTTGGCCAAGTGTAATTGCCACTTTTGATTGTCGCATGGGAAACTTGTTTTCTTGTTTTGTGTGCACTTACACCGATCATGTGTCTATATGGTTGTACGACGGGCTAAAACACTGAGATAAAAGTGAAGAGGAGCCAGTGTGTTTCAGGTACTTTCCGAAAAACAAATCCCGAGTCTTTTAGATGGAATGATAGATGTAAATGTGAAATAGATACCCCAATGTACAGTAACCACTGTAGGAACAAAGCCTGTGGGCAAATACAAAGTGCTGCTGACAGGCAAAGCTAATGTCTCTTCTTTAAAGAAATATTTCACCAAAAAAGTGACATCTTCCCCCTTTATCACTGATCTCTGTGTTGGAGCGTGGATAAAATTAGAATCTGAGGTGACTTGAGTACTGTGTTAGTACTGTATTAGTATTTCATTTACGCCCAATAGCTTTATAATACATTCATTCAAAAACGTAAGTGTGCTAATAATTAGCTCAATTTGTTGTCTGCAAATTAGTCAGCTGAGGAGCATTCAGCTTCAACCAATTGCTTCCGTGTTGTCATGGGCCTGGACAAGAGAAGAAGAAACTAATTACCAGTAACGTCATTATTAAATTCAGTAAATGCTCGCAGTAATCAAAAGCTTCCCAGCAGATTCTTGCGAGTGACTTCCTGGGGGGGGGGAAAAAAAAGAGGTGTGCAAGCTCTGAAACAGAAAAAAAAGACGAGTCTATTTCCATGCTGTTGTCACCCCACCCTATCCTGTTGTAAACGCAATGGAAAACACTGAGTGGCAGGCCAACACGCCTAATTCAAACGTTATAAAAACAATAAACACGACGGTGTGATGTGTTTGCCGCATGGGTTTACAACAGTGTTCTGACACAGAGGCAGCAGTGTGATAATTACCTGTCGAGCCCAATCTGTTTCATTACAGTCAGGTGGGTGAAGCGCAGTCAAAGCGGAACGCAGGTCTGTGTTTTTGCGGTTAAAAGATGACATTTAGCCATATCGAGCATTCTTCAGGGCAACGGCGCGGTGATAAGGCAACACTTGGCAGTGTTATTATTCACCCATCAGACGTGCTCATTACAGTAATGACACATCTAAAGGGTGTTATTTCAACAGCACAATTGCAAAGGAATACAGAGTGTTTTTGTTTTGATAGTGTTTTGCCCAGCAGTTCTTCTTCAGCTCAGCTCAGCTCAGTTCAGTTCAGTTCTTCTTCTTTTTTGGAAGCTTTGTTGAAAGCTTCAGGTAAACAACTCTGTACATTTATTGGGATTTTTTTTTTTATAGTTGCTCCATGTGTTGAGATGTTTTAATGGACTGGTATGGAGTAATGATGTAGTAAGAGTCACTCACTTGCCAATAAACAGCAAGATCACTGGTATTTCATGGAGAGCGTGCCGTGCTGAACATCCATAATGGCTTTCACTGCTATTGAAGGGGACATTTTTATGAAGCTACAGCAAAAGCCTAGTTTTGGAGTTTTCCTTGAATGTTATCAGAGTGCTAGAGCAGGGGCATCCACTAATCAGAGGATCAGTGGTTTCATTCCTGGCTCCGCCAGTCCAAATGTCAATGTGTCTGAGGAAAAGACACTAAACCCTGAATTATTCCCAATGGACGTGATTTGTTTGAATGATCATTTGGCTCTAATGGGTTGGGAGTATAATGAGTAGAGTGGTTTGAAAAAAAAAAAAAAAAACACGACTGTAGCAAACAAAATGGTTTTGTGTTTGGATGTTTGTTTGTTTTTTTTTTAATTAAAAAAACATTTATTGTATTGCAGGAATAAACAACCTTTAAAAAGGTGGGGTGTTTGGCCTTGAACTAAACTTCCTGATCTTGCTTCCCACCGTCAATTGTGTTGAGATCTTTCAGCTCAGGTCTCCATTCATCAACATGACAACAGCAGAATGCATTTCCAGTGTGGCTAAGCTGCCGACCACTGTTCTAAACAAACACAGGTAAGTCAGATTAAAGTCACCAAGACTTAAAGTATTTTTTTTCCAACGTATTTTCTCAATTATCTTATTTTTTAAAAGCAACGTCAGATGAGACGTCACAGTCATTGAGGTCCTCAACATACAAAATACATGAGTTTTAAATTATGTTTCACAATTTCTGATGAACATCAATACTGAGCGATCAGTGTGCAGACAGAGCAAATTGCCCCTGATTTTTTTTTTAACGTAGAGCCTTCCCGTAGCTGCACGCTACGTTTCATCCATACCAATAAGGAGAAGTGATGGGTTAAAAACAAAAGGAGGCTCTTACTTGATGAGAGCCGACCTCGCTGCCTCCAGCTGATGAGGAGCGTCGCACGGTGCAGGGCGGGGAGGATGGGTGGAGGAAGAAGATGGAGGAAGAGTGGAGGAGGACGTGGCGCTCTGGCTTGGCTTCTTCCTGTTCCGCAGAACGTGCAGAGATTTGACTCTGGTCGGCTGGACGTGGCCGTGGCTGCTGCGACGCCGGGCCGCCTTGCGTACAGGTACAGTGTCAGCCCTCTGGAAAGGTTGCTCCGCTCTGGAAACAGAGGTCAAACTGTCAGAGGTATCGGTGACTGGTTACTGGTTGAAGTGGGTTACAAGTTCCATATTAGGGGAAAAAAAAAAAAATCACTTTAACAATGCTGTTTGATTGAGAATCAGACTGTTGGATATAAGGCTGTGCAAACTACCAGCTTTAAAGGTCCAGTGCGTAACATTTGAGTGATTTATGAGTTTTTTATATTGGTAAAAGCTTAACATTCTGCCCATAAATACATTAATATAAGTGGATATTTGCAGTACAATAAAAGTAGTGTGGCTTTCCTGCCCTTAGAATGCTTCTCATATATATATATGAATATACACAGAGCAAGGGTCTTCCTAGTTAGCTGCCATCTTGCACCACCACATGTTAAAATTTGACATAATGAAGCTTTAAAAGGAAGCAATTTGGCAAACTGAGGGATCAATCTTTTCTCCAAAAACTGCAAGCCTGCAAACAATAGTTTTGATGAAAACATAATATTTATCATATATAGGAATGCCTTTCTTTAGAACAGAGAGCAGTTTGGTGACTTGCAACATACATGGAATGAAACAAGGAAGAAAAATGCCAGTGAGGTAGATGCTTCCCCTCTGCCGCTCACCTCACGCTACCTCATGCTGTCCTTGCAAATTCAACACGTTCTGACAAGACTTCTCCCAGACAAAGATATTAGGATTGCTAAGATACTTAGACAATGCAATACACCGGCAGATATGTCACATGGCCGTGGTATAATGTCAAGTGACCGTGGTATTCAAGCGTGGTGACCCTGAAGGCCAAGTGAGGGCACAAAGTCCTGATCTTTGACCTCTCTGGAACGAGGCCCACCAAGGAAAGTCTGATAGGATCTGAGTTCCCATTGGATAATCCCTTTTCTTTGATACCTGAAGTGGCAGCAACGTTGGCTTCAGTGATGATATCATGTTTTCATGCTGCTCCATTGGGAGCTTTAAAATATATCATTCGAAAAAAGAAAAAAAAAAGGCTGATTTTATTCCATGAATACAATCTATTTTATTTTTAACAATATACAGATTATTCTTAATATTGAAGAACCTATACGTTTAATCAAAATAATAAAATAAATCATTAAACAACTGAGTTTTTGTTTCGGCTTTGCTGGAATGGTGTCAGTGGTTTTAAAACTGTGACTTTTGAGTAACTGGGCCAAAACTACTCAACACGATAAGCAGCAGTGAAAGGAAAAAAACTTTAACTTTGTTTTCATTGTCTCACAACAGGCTTGATGATGCTGTTTTATCCTGTTTATCTGTTTTATGTTTCATAAATGTTTACACATTGATTGTTGCGTCCATGTGTTACCTTGGTGAATTAAACACGCTCTTATTAAAATAATCATTAAAAAAAAATACTTTTAACAATGATGAGATTTTTAAGCAGCCAATCCTCTGAACTCTTTTTTTTTTTTGCAAAGCATTTTACACAAGACTTAACTTCAATCGCAGCAGGTTAGAATAAAGACTTCCCTAAGTGCGTGCCTTTACTCTGTCTCTTAAAATGACTGTTATTGATAGATTACACATTATCCTCTCCGACACATAAAGAAGCAAAATCCTTTAATTCAACCGTGACTGACAGAGCAGATTTGCGCACTTTATAATTAGACAACTTTTGATTTAGCCGCACTTAAGGGACATGACTGGATAACCAGTGCGTGTGTTAAGATAACGCACGTTTTCCGCACCTGGCGGAAAGCTTTGTTCCCCCTCCATCCTCTTGTGGTAATTTGCCACCCAATTACAATAATCCCCCCGCCCGATCCCGGCGACCTCCGCCGACCCACATCCTGGTTAAAACAACCCAAACCACTAAACACAAAGGCTAAACCTGCTAGGAATTACAAGTATGCTTGAAACATGAGCACGTACACGTGCATGTGTGCACAGTCAGCGCGCACACACACACACACACACACACACACACACAGCCCTAGCACAAGAGTGACAGTAAGAGTAACTTTTGTGTTGCGCAGTGTTCCTGACCAGGGGTGGGGGCTGGGGGGGCAGCGCTGCGTTGGGAGGATTAGAAGACCTTTGTGAAATTCTAAGTGGTGCTGAAGGAGCAGCTGGTTTATTCTGACGGAACAAAACCTCATGGCATGAGGGGAAAAGTAGAAACTTTCCACTGAGCGACTGCCGGATAAAGTTTCGCCAAAATAGCTAGGTGCCACCCGCAGACCGCACTTGAGGAGACACGCACACACACTGGAGCTACGAGTGCAACAAGTCCGATGACAAAACCGTGAGCGGTAATAAAGAGGTCGGGCGGGCGGACAGGGAAATGGTTCGTCTCCGCTTTCCACGCCGCTCTCGGGAGGCGGGAGGCTTCCTGGTGCCATTCAGGTACATCGAGTTCCAGCTTTAACGATCGTTTGACGAGGGTGTGATTTGTTTTCAAACACTGCGTGTGTATCCAAGGTCCCAATTAAGGTCTCGAACAAGAGCAATAACAGCAGACCAGTGTTGGGAAGATTACTTTGCAAATGTAACTGATTACAGTTACAAGATACTCTACTGAAAATGTAACAGTAGTGTAACTATTTCAATTACTTTATCCAAGTAACTACATTTGATTACATTTTGATTATTTTTCCAAATTTGAAATAAATGTTCTGAACTATTTAAGTGTTCAGTTTCCAGCAGTACTCAATACGACAAGCAGCCAAATAACAGCCACAACAAGGTCAAACTTCAGTACCTCTTCATGACTGCGAGGTCAGTCTGAGATACAAAATGAGGGCAGCATAACCTTTTAAAATGAAAAAAAAACCCCAACCATTTAACATTTATATTAGCACTCAATGAATCCCACTGAAAATGCAACTGTCTACATGTTGCACACAAAAATCAACATTGTTGTTGCTGCAACTTCGAAATCGCTCAGACTACGCTCCAGAGAGAGACAATTCAAGTAGAAAGCGAGTGGTAGGGTGCTGCGATTCTGAGCTAGACAGGAGAACCAATCAGAGGCGTCAGAACGGTATCAAACTTTTGGTCATGGAGGGAACCAGAAATGCCAAACCAGTGCACAAGAAAACCATGCAAAACAGCAAAAATATCACGATTACACGAGCCAAGCCATGAATAATTCCACAAGTAACAGTAATTTCATTCTATATCTTTTCCAGTCATGTAACTGATTACATTTATCTTTATTTTGTAATTAAATTACGCAACACTGTTGCCAATGCACTGCTGTATGGACCCTTTGCTGTCCGGCTGAACGGATGTGGATTTTATGGCACCCACCCTTCGCATACAATACACAAAGGTTGAGTGAAAAATGGACGGCGTGCGGGGACCTGCTAGAATTTACATCACGAGGTCCACAGGAGGCCATTCACGTGTTTAGAATGAGCAGTAAAACGGTGTAATGAGCAAAACAAACACTTGAGAGGAGAGCGGACATGCGGCCCATACGTCTCCTCTGGCGGGCAGGATTCAAACCTCTGTCCTCACCTGTCAGCTTTCAAATAACCGCCTGCGTCTTTCACGGCGACGGGCGCCACGGTGACGTCACCGCCGTTTGCCGCGGCCACGGGCGGGTGAGCTCCGCCTCCCTGCTGAGTCTTCCTGGTTTTGATCTGAAAGGGGGGAAAAACACAGGGAAGGAGGCGGAGCTGACTGAGGAGCCGAGCAGGTGCCATGTGACCATAACAGATGATTGGGTGATCCATCACGGCGAAGAGGGACACCTCAGCAGCCCACAGTGTGTCCCATTGTACCAAGTGCGTGTACAGATATGTGTGACGCAACAAAGTCAAGTTAAGACTGTACTGCTTTATTTGTGTTTCCCTTTTGATTTATGTGCTGTGCTATTTCAGCCATTTTGAAACACTAAATATTGCAGGCACATATCTGCATAACGAGTTGAGAAAGTGTCTTGTTTATTTTCAACCACAGATAAACACACTTTGAATTTGCAATTAGCCAATTTTGAAGAGTCTGGCCTAAATAGAAGGATTTAGCATCTAAATTAAACCCTTGAAGCTGCTTATTGCACACTTGGCTATTTATAATTTTTCAATCACAGCCTCTCATTGGACCCAAATTCCTAAAACTATTCCCTATAAAGCATTATATATGAGTTGAGTAAAGGCCATCATGAGTATTTACCATTGATATCTTGATTCCTTGAGTTAGATAACTGAAAATATTGTTATTTAACATCGCAAAATCGGTTTGAGGTGTCATGTTTTGCTCTTTTGTCAACAAATTGATAATCTCGAATGTTTCGGGGCAGAACCAAGCTGACCTGTGCTTGTGTCAGTGAAGCGGACACACGACTTCTGTTCACACGCCGCGGACTATGTTGCCTGGGTTTTGTCTGTCTTTGAGAAGCACCTTTTTCTTCAGATCTCTGTTTACTCATCGGGTTCACCAGGTACCGCTGGGCCAGACGCACAACTCGGGTTAGAACGCCTTTCGCCCTGGAAACTGAATCTGCCAAAAAAAAAAAAAAAAAGGGTCAGCGTCAGACATTCTTAGACTAACTGTCCTTTATCAGAAGTTTGTAAAAGGTTGTTGTTCGTTGGGTTTTGAGTGTCAAAGCCCAAACCAGTAGAAAAAAAAAAAAAAAAAAAAATTCATAGAAAGAACAAATATTCATCATGTACATACACTACCAGTCAAAAGTTTGGACACACCTTCTCATGCATTTTTTACAACTTTCCACACTGCAGATAGTTACTGAAGACACCAAATATATGAGCAAGATATATGGAATTATGCAGCGAGGAAACCATGTTAAATAACTCCAAATATGATTTTCATGAAAGGTGGCTATTTTGAAGGATTTAGAAATAAAACGTCTTTGAGTTGTTTTCCACTTTCATTGTTGCCTACATAATTCCAGTGTGTGTTCATGCGTAGTTTTGATGCCTCCAGTGAGAGACTGCAATGTCAATAATAGTCATGAGAATGAATGAAAGAAAAGACATTAAATTCATAGGGTGTGTTCAAACTGTTGACTGGTAGTCCATTTGATTGTCAGAGATAGAAACATTTTCCTTCCGTGGGAACACAAAGAACACTGTTCATGACCTGTGCACGACTCAGCAACAGACTCACAAAACACAGCGGCATTTTTACATATGAGAAACAAAATGAAAAGAAAACCAAAAAAAACCCCCCACCATCATTCCATTACGCATGTCCCAACGGAATAACCTTTTGTGTCTGTATGTGTGTTTTGTTGTCCTTGTTATAAACAAATGAATGTTATCTGTGGCTCGCCGTGTTTACTCAGTGGGCAGTATCTGCCTGCCACAGCAAGCTGTGAACACAGCAGGCAGACGCCCGACTCTCAGAATGTCCCGTCTGTGTTTGCCGGCAGTCAAACTTTTTGCATACGATTACAAACATGACAGCCGGTTAAAAAAGCACATCATGTGTCTTATTCTTGTGTAGAAGTGTGTGTATTAAAAGTTGAAATTGAGAAATAAGATCACAAAACTCTAACAATGAATTAGAGGTGTGATGATATCTGAAAAACTAAAAACCACATTTTGAACCTCAAGACACAAAATGCTGATTTAAAAACTTTGTATTTATCTGATAGAGAAACACTGTTGAAAAATAATGTCTTATTTATATTTGACTGAATGGGGCGAAAAGAAACAAAACAGCGACTCTTCTCGACTCTATGAACAACACAAGAGGCCAAAGTGGCTGAACCCAAATAACACGATTAAATAAACAGCGCTCATCAGTGCGCATGTTGTGAAAACACAATACTTTCAAAGCGAATGAACGGAGTGGAAGATGCTGCAAGCGAGCTGCAGGACGTGGATGACGGCGTGCGGTCGTGCAGCTGCGAGGCCGGAAGCCTCTTCGCTGCTGGTGCAGGGCTCCTCCTGCAGGATCCTCCATCTCTCAGTCATCCAATGACAAGCGGCCGCGTTAATATATTACCAAAGATTTCACTGCAACAGCATTGTGATTTAACGCTCTACTATACAGGCCTGGACATGTCAACCGCTCGCATGCAACGCTGCCCACCATTGAACCTGTGATTTAGTGCGGCTCGCGTCTCTTTTCCCCGAGACCATTCAGCAGTCGCGCTGAGATATATGGACATGGGAGGTCTCCGGCAAAGACAGAAACTGGCTGGGGGCTGAGGGTGCAACGCACGCAGGGATGGTGGCAGCGGAACTCACCTTTCTGAGTGGAGTTGAGTTGAGCTGCCACATTTTGCTTTTCGCCCCCGTCGCTGATGCTGGTTGGCGGTGGGACGGCTGCCTGCTTGTCACCCTGGGCTGAAGAAAAATAAAACAGCATGTACAAACAGTGAAGAGGGACTGAAAGATGAAACAAAACAGTCTCCTAGTTTACAACTTTGGCCTTTAACTGGGAGGCAGGCAGATATTTTCCTGCAATCATATGTTTAATATGTCTAAAATGTTTGCCAAAATGATTGTGTTTGTAGTTTCATTTGTCAAAGTGGGCTGTTTATTTCACAAGAGTCAAGTTTTTGCTTGTTTGCACCCCCACAAACAGCAGCTTCTTGCTCACTCATTTGTTTGGTTTTGTGAGACCTGCTTTACTTCATTGTCCAATTAGTGTTGAAATCAAAAAGTAGATCATTCACACATTCATTTTGGCCGAAACGTGCACACATCCAAGTCGAAGCGAAGAATACCACACAAAAGGCCATCAGAAAACCCAGTGCGATAACCCAGTTCTAAGTGATCAAAGTGAAATGGGTTCTAAAGAATGTGTGGTGTGTGGCCTCGTGGCACTTGGGAGGCGGCGGGCGACGCTTACTCATTTGCACCCGGGCCTCATTGTTTCAGCGCCAGCTTGAAGGATAAGACTGGAGGCAAACAGGAAAAGGCCCCCTGATAAAGTGCAGCTTCTCACAGCCTAATGGGAGGCCTCTGCGGAGCCTGGACTCGGCCTTATCTTTGATGTTGGAACCAGTCCATTTCTCAGACGACACCCCGACCACGGCAACCCCAACTCCCCAACTCCCCCATCACTCCATCTCAGTCGCTGTCAGCCGTCAGAGAGGTTTTCCCTCCGCGACCGAATGCCAACTTCAAAACGTTGACGTGTAACGACGTGTCTGCCGTGAGCCACCCAGAGACTCACCGGATCAGAACACACGACATACAAAACAAAAGCAAAACACATGAAGCAGCTCACACCTGCTGATGCGTTCATTTCTGCTGACTCCGCGCTCCAAATTTGGTCTGCACGCAACTCTGGGACCGTTTCATCTTCACGAATAAGAAAAAGCGTCGGGTATGACTTCAGATTTGGCAGTTGGCACAAGTCGAACGTGGGCACACACAAACACACAACAGATGCATTACCAGCGCTGAGCTCACCTGCATATTCTGTATGACTCAGAGTTGTAATGAGAAGTTGTAAATCTGCGCGTGTGTGTTTGTGTGTGTGCAGGGGAAAAGAGACAGGCCGACAGAGAGAGGGGAAACCCGCCTGAGTTTCATTCAACAGTGTGAATGTGCTTCTACGGTCCAGGGTCAAACAGGGCTTGGACACATCAGACCAGCGGGCGAGAAGCAGAAAAAAACACCACAGCTTGGGGCCGTTCACCTTCCCTTCCTATGGCATGTCAAGACAGGAGGCTTCGCTTTGTACATCCAGCACGCAAACACAACACGAGGTATTTTGAATAAGGTAGCGGGGCGCCACACGCATTCACGGACGCACAAACAACTGGAAACTTTCTGCAAAGTTGGCAAGTGGTGAGTTTGAGGGAGGGATAAACGTCCGAAGGAGAACAGCCATCAAAGGACAAATGAAGAAAAAAAAAGGACCTGCTGATCGTTATCAGCTGATATTTAATTGGTCTGGTGTTTGTTTTTTTTTTTTTAAAGGCCAATCAGAAACTACTACTAGCCTCCTGAAAAAAAAACAACAACTACAATTTATCAATGAACATGTTTTCTCTTTCTTTTGCTTAGTTTATTGCCACAGTGTTGTTATTTTCAGGACATGTGAGGAAGCAGACAAGGTTAACAGCCCCAGCGTGATGCACTCAGGACAATCAGTGCCTTAAACCCCTCTTGGAGAAATGTGTAACCATTGTCATGGCTGGATGCAGCATAGACGACCGTTTTAACCCTCAATATTACACCAAATGCAATATTACAGACAATAATAATGCAATAATCCATTAGCTTGTATCAATGTTTGCAGTATGTCTATTTTGAAAAACAGTTTTATTTCATGGTCCTGTAAAATGATGGCATTTGCTCAATGGCGTTAGAATAACAAGCACAGTGAGAACACTGAGAAACTGGTATGTGAACACTGAAGACATAAAGCACTTTAGTGGAGCTTTGATTCTGGGGCTCAAGTTGATTTTTTCCCCCCTTGTTTCCCAGTGAACCGAGAACTAAATCCTGGATTCTGTTCAGCCTTAATTGTAACCACTGTAATATAACCTGCCTGGCTTTTAACGACTCCTCCTAAACAAACAGTAGCTTGTTGTAGCACAGGTTGTTTTGATACTCCGAACAGCACCGGAACGACTTGAAGTGAAGTGAAGAGGAATGGCAACTCATCTGATGCTGATGAACGTTAGAAAACTCATTTCAGCAGATTCAGGAAGCCTGTTTCCATTCACTGATTAGAAGTTAATCATAGCCTCAATCAATGCATGTAATTTTTCTACTCAGCTGATCATTAGGGAAAGACTTAATTCCAAACCTCATTTTGCAAAAGCAGATTTTCAATCATGTTTTTGTCTCATCTCCATCTCCAGAGGTTTCAGCATGATAGTGAGACTTGCTACGTATCAAGGGCAGGAATTAAAGTTTGTCACCTTTTGAAACAGATTTTGTCATCTTTTTTTCAGTAAATAAAAAACAAACCAAAAACAAAATGAAAATACGCACAAACAATTCATAGATGGTAAAATTACAGATTTCTTTCCTTCTCTTTGGCAAAACACATGCACACACAGACAAAGGTTCCTGAAGAATGTCTGTGCCGGTGAGCTCAGCACCTTCCTCTATGACTCAGGGGTATAATGAGAAGGTATGAATGACAGTGTGTGTTTTACTGCCCACTCTCTCGCCCTCCCTCCCTCCCGCCTTCCTCGCTCTCACAGTCAGTTTCGGATGACAGAGTGCCCTGCTGATTCCTCAGTGTTCAGGAATTAATGCTGATGATGCGCAGCCTTTTGAAGGTTGTGTTTCGGTTCGTTTTAAGTGTCTGCTGTCCTCTGGGAGTTGGCAGGGGATGCACACCTGTGGCTGGAATCGAATAAGCTGTTACGTATGGCCGCCCTCAGCAGATTGTGTTGTGCAGGAGTCGACAAAATAGAACGGTGAATTCATACAAAAAAAAAAAAAAAATAGCTCTGTCAAAAAATTAAATTTTTAAAATCGCAATTAAACTCTGAATTTTCATAGTTAACCATGATAAATCACATTTTGATTGCATTATTTCTTTCAAGGGTTTCAAGGGTGTTTTGAAGAAAAAAAAAGGTTAGGGTGGGATAGGACCAGGCTAAAACTTGAGATGTTAGTCCTGTTAAATCTAAATTAATCAAATCCCTCAATGTCAGACAATCACACTCAGAGGATGCAGCTGTTTGAGGACTTATGGACACCGTTGGATCCCAAACTAGGCTGTGCGGTTTGCCTGCACTCTACAGTACCCTGTAGCTTTCAGCCAAAAGTACAAAAACAAACATTTGTAACAAAAGTAAAAGCCGGTGACCAAAAAAGAGAAAGGAAACACCAACAACATTATCCCAACAATTACAACTCTTACGGTATGTGGTTGGCATAAACCTGCCAATTAGCATAACTGGGTAGCCAGGGGAGTGAGCGCCACCTTCTGACTGGGAGAGCAGAGCCGTTGCCAGTGTCGCCTTTACACCTACAACACACTGATGTTTGAAGTTGGCAAGAGCAGATCTGATAAAGAGGAGATGCCGAAATGTTTGTTATTCTATTCTCGTGGCGATGACTCTGACCACCATCAGTTGAACCATATTTTTCCCACGTGTACAGTGATTGGTCGGAGAACACAAAGGGGTCGTTTAACCTCTGAGACTGCACAGAGATAGACAGGGGAAGAGGAAGGCTTACTGAAATGACAGAAAAGTGGTCGAGCTGAGGGGGCAGGAAGGAAGGAAAACAGTAAGTAAGAAGGGAGGAACACCAAAATTGCTGCAAAAACAGCCAAATGTCTTGTGCTCTTGCAGATAAGCGGATCGCTCGACTAAAGAAAACAACAATTAGTGCTGTTGTTCATCAGATGGCGCTCACACATGCATGGGCACAGTCATGCAGCAATATGCATGAACTTCTGTAGTATACAGTGCACGGCTGCTGTCACAATAATGACTTTGATGCCGATGGTCTCCAACACTGAGAAATGAAACCCTTGTTGAATGCATTTACTGTATGAATATGAAATATCCATGTCTTTCAGAAGGCCTTCAGAAAAAATGAAAAGTGGATATTCATATACCAGTAGTGTCAAGAACAATAATCATATTCGGGGTGAATGTAGCTCAGGAGGTAGAGCAGGTTGTCCAATGACCAAAAGGTTGGCGGTTCAAATCCCGCTCCATTCCAGTCTGTCATTGTATTCTTGGGCAAGACATTTAACGCACATTAACCCACAGTAAAGTGCTTTGAGTGCCAAGAAAAGCACTAAATAAATCCAATCCATTAGTACTATTTTTTTTTGGTACCAGCTCATCTCATAAAACAAACAATTATTTTTTTTAAACTTTTTATATTGCAAAACCTTCTGTCAGTACAGATAGCACATGAGGCTGCTGTTCAGTCACAAGCTTGCTCCTTACAGGCCGAGATGTAGATGCAGGCACATTAAAACCACAAACATGAGTAACAGTAACAGTCCTTCAGCTCTGTGGTAAATCAACAGCATGGGAGAGTGGAGGTTGCGACAGGGTGGATTAGCAGCAGAAAAGAAAAGGGACAGGGGAGTGTGGGAAGAAACAAATGGGAGAAAAGTAAACATGAAAGAGTGAGGAAGCAGGGCAGCTCATCAGTATGAACAGAATAAAAGACGGAGGAAGTGAGAAGATTAAGAAAAACAAACAGAAAAAATAGTATTAAAGGTAACGGGTGGGACATTTTCGAAACTGTACCGACAGCTTCATTTGTACTGTGTGTGCAAAGTTTACAGCTAATTCAATCAGTTGGAAAAGTGTTTATTGGTCCCATTAGGAAACAGCAGGTGTGTGGCCAGTAATAAGCCAGTGATGATCACACTAGTTGCCAGCACATCCTTCCATGTCTGAGCATGAAAAATACTCATCGTTAACCTAATGCAAATGCAGTTCCAGTTTTTAAAGTTTATACAGCAACAAACTTATCCAAGATAAAAGGAGATGTGCAGAGCTGCTTGTTGCTTTGGAAAACATTTTAATGTTTGATATCTGAGCATGGAAAAAAGGGAGAGAACTTGGGAGAACTTCACAGCGGAGCAAATCAGAACCTCCCTCAACTCTTATGCCCACTGACCTGTGAGTTTTGACCTCCACCACTCTGTCATTCAGAACCCGCCTCTAAATGTGCCTTGCGGCCTACAGCAAGGTCATAGTTCAATCCTTAAGGGCGAAGGTCTCACAAAGACTAAAGAAGCTGGTGGATGAGAGGTTGGAAACGGTTTGAAAGATAACGCGTTCCTGGTGCGTTTCAGCGGGAATGGTTTGGGAGCTGAGTGTGCTTGGGGGTGGGAGTATAGAACTGAGAGGTAAACAGAGAGCCCTGAGGGCAGGGGCGACAATTAAGATGGAAGGATACTTCTGTCCTGTAATGAAAGCCTTCAAAACTAGAAAGATGCCGTCTCAAGAGTCCAAGGTCTCTAATTTCCGCGCGACATGCTAATATTTTATCATTCCTGTCATTTCACGGTGATTTAATCACAGCTAAATTAGACCCTTTATTTTCTTGGGTTACTTTAGGACATGTGCCTCATTTTTCTGAGGCATCAAGGAGACAGCGTGTGGTTCCAGTTGAGTTGAGGACCTAATGAGAGCTTCACACACAGCTTATCTATCCCTTACATCAGTGGCCAGACTGAGAAGATCCATATGGCAGAAAGTCTGACAGCAAGATGGCATGAAAAGGTCGTGTATATAGCTCCATTTCTTACAATAGAGGAAGTAGAGGTGCAGGACAGGAGGATTTTAACAAGTCATATAAAGAGAAACTAGGGTGAAAGATTTTCAAACTTTTTTGTTCTGACATATTTGTTTTTTTCTGTAATATTTCTCTCATCTACACACTCCCATTTATCTCTTTTTATGTAATGCATCGCAAGTGAAGCAACACCCACATTTACATGTATGCAAATCAGCAGAACCTCTTTAAGAAATTAGGCCCCAGATATTATGAGAAGTAAACATCATTAGGAAAGTTGATTAATTATTAAGATCCTTGCCCAAAATCTGAGAGCAAAGCTCTGCTGAGGAATACTAACAAAGTTTACACACACACACACACACACACACACACACACACACACACACACACACACACACACACACACACACACACACACACACACACACACACACACACACACACACACACACACACACACACACAGCATGGCAACGGTGTAACAATAGAAAAGGGCAAGGGAAAAAACTGGCTGGAGCTTGGAAACATGAGGCAAGAGGGGAAGAGCAAGAACCTGCACTCGCAGGAAAACCCCCAGGGTCCGACCCTCGAGCCAAAATGACTTTCCTTTCTTTCACTTTGAAAAAAACATTTGTCTTTTTCTATTCTTGCCTTTTCATCTTCCCCCTCACCTGCGGCGTCTAATCCCATCGTATACCACAATTACGCAGCAGCCACAAATAATTCATCCCTTCTCCTAATTTCAACTAATTAAGGAGCAATGCGAGCACGTCTCTCAGCAGCTGCCTTTCTCTGTTTGGATCAGGGGAGAGGGAGGAAGGGAGAGAGGAGGACGTGTTCTTGTGCATTTGCAAAGTCAAGCTAAATCTCTCGGTGCTTGTAAACGAATCAAAACTAAAAGTGAAATGGAATTCTACCTACAATGTATAGTGTCAAACAGTGGCTCATACATACTGTTGAATAATCAAAGGAACATTTTTAAGTCCCAGTGATGGTCACATCCCAAAGGATGCAAAATTTGTCCTCCGCATTCGACCCATCATCCCCTGAGGGAGCAGTGGGCAGCAGCGCTTCCGTGCCCGGGAATCATTGGGTGACTAACCACCCCCCCAATTCCAACCCCGAACACTGAGTGCTAAACAGGGAGGCAATGGCTACCATTTTTTACAGTCTTTGGTATGACCGGGCTGAGGATTGATCCCACAACCTACCAGTCTCAGGGCGGACACTCTACCACTAGACCGCTGAGCTGGTCAAAAAAGGTTGGTTCAAATGTCTTAAAAGACAACAAAAATGGGAAAAGTGGGACTTTGCAGAGAGGCTTTTATGCCATTAGCCGCTGTTTACAGAAGCAAACCTGATAATTAGTTGAACAAAAAATAACCACTGACAATATTTGGGTCCATTCCAGAACTAAACTAACGAGCAAAAGTCATAACCTCTCTGCCCCGCCAAAGAACTAGAGGTTATTAGGAAAACAGCTCCAATCACAAACCTTGACAAACATGCCCAATGACCCCAATGTTTTGCTAAAAGTTTGACCAAGAGAGGTTTGACTGAGTCTGGGGCAAGTTGTTGCACGATACCAACAAGGCAAAAGGAAGAAGGAACTCATTTGGGTGAAGTACATCAGAGCATCTTCACTCCATTTACTGCACACAGATGGTGGAGTAGCTTCAGAATATACAATGATTAAACACTGCATTTTGCATGTTTTTTCTAAACTGAGGCAGCTCATTGGTTGGCTGACTGTGTAAGCTATCGCTGATAAGAAGGCAGGAGTCAAGAAGGCCGCAATCCATTTTAACCGTGGATGTATCCATGTCAAGAGAGGAAGGGAGGTTTACACTGAACCTCAGCAAAGGACTAAACACAGTGAAACCAGGCCTTTACTCAGGGGTCACGGGGGGGCCAAGTGCCCACAGCTAAGAAGCCTTAGCCAGGTTAGAAAGGTGACATTCTTGTGGGACTAATAGATACGATCCACACCCAACACTTGCCTTAACGACTGTAGACTACTGACTATAGAGAGAATGACCCAGAAAACTCTCTGCACCTTTCAATTAACCTTCTAATGAGATAAGAGTCACATTAAAAAAAAAAGGAACAAGCACTGGACTGTGAGGAACTATAAGCCTATTTACATTCATCAACCACTTGAGGTTTAGAATGAACCACACAGGGATTCATTTTCCACAAAACAGATCATTTTCTGACGGCAGTGATGTAATGCATTCCCCAATGGATTAACATTAACGTTAAGACCAGGAAATTAAGCTTCTTAAACTGCAGAGTGAACACTTGTCTTCCTATAGGTCACAAACGCTGCACTTTCTGAGCCTTTAAACACCCTTTATTGGCCTCTTCTAATCTTGTTGTTTGTGCGGTAGATCCAGCTGTAACCTTTGCGCAGTTGGATATCATTTTAAATATCATGACGCTGCTTGTTTTGACATGATAAATTCCGCTTTCATGTCGTCCCCAATACATGTTTGGGGAAAACGGAAAGTGATGATATCTGCTCACATGGTTTTCTTTATGTGTGTGTACACGCATATGTATATGCATTGACATACGTATATACAAAAAAAGTAACAAACAGAAAAGTTGCAAGACAAAGCACTGCTGCAATGAGGGAGCAGTTTGTCCCTTTTCCATTAATCATGAACGGAAGGACACTCTGGGGTGAAATAACATTACCATTGTTCTCACAAAGTACTAGGCGACCCCGCACACGCACTCAAACACACATACACAAACCCTGATATACATAATCTGCTGCAGTGACTCTGCAGATGGAGGCTGAGGTCAAAGCGAAGAGGGAATAAAGAGAGTAAAATGGAAATTTGTCCAAAGGGACAAAAGCATGGCAAAATACACAGAGATACTTTGTTCTTGCGAGGATTCGTTATTATGTCCAGTGCAAAGGGCAGGTGATGTTTTATAATCACTGCATTGATTTCAACATTAGGGCTGAAATACGACAAACAACAACCACCTGGTCATTCATCCATCACAATAAGAGAGGACAGTGCACAAAATCTAATAAAACAGCACAACAACACAGAGATGAGAAGACAGCGACGACGATACAACAGCCTGTTTAAGAATGAGGACGACGCTGGCTGCACGAGGTTATTTGAGGGCGCTTCACAAAATGAATGCTGAGTCACTGCTCTGGGGTTCCGGCAGCAGGCGGACAGGAAGCAGGTAGGTATCATGGGAGCACGCTGAGCCGAGCGGGATGCTGGCATCTGCCATTACCACAGACGAGGGACAGAAAAAAGGAGGAGAGAAGGACGATAGCGGAGCAGAGAGCAAGAAGAGACAACACAGGGCAGGAAATGAGGTAGAACAAGTGAAAATAGGGCAAAGGAAACTGATTAGATAGGAGGAGGAGGAGGAGAGCAAAGAGGGGACAGGGAAGTGAAATGGAAAGGACGTGGGGAGAGAACATGCAGGACCGTAACAGGAGAAAAACAGGCTGCAGAAGGACAGACGAGTGCATCTACCTGCTGGACCTCCTGACTCAGCAGAACGTCCAGTGACTTTAATTTTGTCCTGTATTGCTGACTCAGTCGGCGACTGGACGGGCTCACCGGACCGTCCCCGCTAGTGAGACCGTCTCCGACAATTTCAATGACAGCAACTCCTCTGGCCGGGGTCACTCGTGCAACCAGAGCAACATTTAGCTCTTTCATTGACCCCCCCACCAAAACAGAGGAGTTTAATTGGGGAAAACCAGGATTTAGTTTTAGAATTAGTTCAAATGAACCGGCGTGAAACACAACTGTGAAAACTGGATCCATGTGCCTGGTTTTGCATTTGATTTACCTGCGACTGAGTCGGTGGTGAATTACACAGTGGCCGCTGTGAATTTGTGTTGACTGCAGTTGTCGGCGGCAGAGTGTGACTGAGTCTCTGTTATGTCTGGGGGCTTTGAGCTGCGGCATAATGAGAGTCTGGCGGCTCGAGGGCTCTGAAAACTTTAACTTAAACAAACTTTTATTTTCGTATCCAGATGGAGACTCGAGTGGCGCCTCTTTTTTTTTGAAGTTGCGAAGGTTTTGCGAAAGCTTTTCACGCCTGCAGCAGAATTACCTAAATCTGTTTGAGGTTTAATAGTAATAAATAATAATACATTTAATTTATAAGGCGCCTTTCAAGGCACTCAAGGTCGACAAACAACAGTTAAAAAACAATTAAATAAAAGTCAACATGGTTTATTTTACTTTTTTTATCATCTAAAGTGCCTCTTCAACCTCTTCTCTTGATTCTAATGCACCGACGTCTCCTACTCATGAGGAAAGTCCTCTCTGGTGGCTGCAGTTCATGCTGCAGGGGTCCTCAAGTGCTATTTGTAACACCATAGGAGTGCTGGGGTGTCATTAACAGAGCGAGTGAGAGAAAGTGAGTGTGCGTGCGCGTGTGTGTGTGTGTGTGTGTGAGAGAGAGAGAAAATACACGAGTGTTTGATAGTGTTCAAGAGGCAGCAGATGAATCAGCTCGTTTGCCCTGCTGCCTTGAGGCCTAGACAGTCTGACAGGGCAGCAAATAAGGATGAGTCATCCTGACTCACACGCTGCCCCACACACACACACACACACACACATTAAAAGTGGGCACGCACGCACACACACAGGGTGATGGATTATCACCCCCATAAAACATCCCTTTGTAATGTCCGCTGCTCCTGTGCTCTCTCAGATTCCTCCTCCTTATTTGCAAACACTCCCCACACACACACACACACACACACCACCCACCCATCACACACACACACACACACACACACACACAGACAGACACAGCCACGGCCAAGGCGTTCTCATTTTCAGCCCTCCTGATTCCCTCCTCTTCCTCGCCGCACAGACAAACAGGCCTGAAGCCACCGACCTGTGACTCACTCTCTCGTCGCCCCCTTTCCAGTCTGTCAGCCGCAAGCACATCAGATTTGCATTCCAATCTGCCTGTTTACGCGAAGATTAGACGTCGTTGGCGAGAGGGGTGGGGAGGGTGGCGGGGAGGGGGGGATCGTGTGGCGCGGACGTCTCGACGAGCGGCGACGAAAGGCACCTTTGATCTGACGAGATCTGGGCGGCGCGGACACGCGCACCGCCAGCCCGTCGCGTGAGCATTGTTCATCAGCGGCTCCGAGATTCCGGCGCGTTTCAAAAGGGACCGTTGGACTTTCTCTCGGCTGCAGAGCCACAGAGCGGAAAACTTACTGTCGCAAGTGAGAAGAATCAGAAACGTGTCAAAATGATGATGGTACAAGATGGTGGCCAGGACGAGAGAAGATCAGCGTAAAAGGGTTCAGCTTCTTAAATTGTCACCGCACGAAATGAAAAGAAACCCAATAACACAACATTGATGGAAGTCAGAGTCAAAATTGGACAGCGGTGCAGAGGAGGAACTGACGGGAAGGAGGTGAACAAGGGGTGACTGTTTCCTCCCTGTTGTGCAGCAAACTCAGGGAAAAAAAAAAAAAAAAAAACAACCTAAGGTTTCTTCCCTGAGGTCCAACTGTGAACTACAGGGCTCACAGGACTAATGGTGGTGGTGGTGGTGGTGTGTATGTGAGTAACAAGATCACTCTGTGTGCCTCTGAAGGTTAAGTGATGTGGGCCAACGGAGCCAAAGGAGTTTGAGCCGCTAATGCAAAGTGGTGCTTCTGTCTATTAGCTATATTAACCCCCGGGTGAGAACAGCTGCTTGGGTTGAGAAATGTTCCCACTTCCAGTGGCCTAACACACTGAAGCTCCCCGTGAAGGGAAATCGCAAATGTTCAAACATTTTTAGGTTCAGAATTTTAATTTGAAATTTTGGAAAAGAATTTTTGAATGGCTGCTAGTGATAATTTGTACAACTATATCACACATAAAGTGAGGTGGGCAGCTGGGGCACAAAGAAGGAAATGCACAAACACAAAACAAGTTAAAAAAAAAATAAAAAATTAAGCCCAGCATGTTTCCTTATTGTGTATATTCATTATAATGTTAAAGTGTGTGGCTGTCTTACCTGATATTTCTGTGTGTTGGCTCTCATCCAGCACCACGCTGTTCATACACTTAAGCTCCCAGTCCTGGACCTCAGTCTTCCACAGGGCAGGGACTAACACAGTGTACTGGGCCCTTTAAAAGGATACATCATTTTAGGAGCAACTAGGCATTTCAATTAGAGTTAAAATAGTTGAATAATTGTTTAAAATCCATCTTGGAGATAAGTTTTCTTTTTCTCCCCAACAAAACTAATTTGAAAGTCAGTTTCACACATGTTGTTTTGTTATAAAATGAAGCAAAGTGTAAAAGCAGGGTGAGGAGAGAATGATGGAGGAGCAGCCAGGAGAGAGAAAACAGAGACAGAGGAGGGAGCACACATGCAAATTAAGACAGATCGCAGTTAAGTTTGATCGTGTTGAATAAAAGCAGCAGCAGAAAAGTACAGAACAACAGTGGGTATAAATAAGGCGGAGCATCACAGCAATGAATTATGATCCCCGCTCCAGACCTGTCAAGTCCAAGGTCTCTGCTCAAACTGCTGGCCTCTTCATCCAACTTTTTAAAAGAAGAGCATTGAAGAGATAGATAGGGGGGGGGATCAGAGACATGACCTCACCTCACCAAATCGAAATACACAATCCAACAACTCCAAAACGCAATGGTGGACAAGCTGTGACCTGCACATCCACCACACGATGAAATAACAATGTAAAATGATGTGTTTTTTTTTCTTTTCAAGGTAAATGCATAGCTGCAACTACATTCCAGACATACTTGGCTGGGCGGATGGGTTTTGAAAGCGCTCGTTCGGTGCAGCTACTCCCGAAGACCTGCCAAGGTCTGATCATGACGTGAAAAAAATATTGATGGCCATATTTTTCGGCGTTTTTTTTTGAAAATGTGCGGTTTCAAAATAATCAGTCTCCGTGTAAACGGCCCCTGAGGCACAAAGCAGACGAAACAGATTATCTATGTGCAAAAGTACCCATCTTTTTTTACATTTTTTTTTTTAATGGAAATCACTCTATAACCGTCTATAAACGTCTCATATTTCTTCCATATTTACAGTACGTCAGAAGCTTTCAAAATGGGATGGAATCAAATAATGAATTCTAAATTCAACATTGAGATTGTTGAGGGAGAGGAAAAACAAGACGACAGAGGCCTAATTGAGGCCAGTCTGGTCACTGAGAAAAAAACAAAAACAAATGATACATCAACCCCTCTGGCTGAACGTGGGTGACAGTGTGTCAGTGAGTGCAAATGAATGAAGATAAACAGACGTGTAGGAGGCGACGGGGAGCAAAAAGTGAATAGACATAGGGGGGGGTGCCAGCCGAGTTTTTGGGAACTGACTTTTGTGAAGGCAGTGGTAGACAAAGAGGAGAAGAGATGAAGCCGGCAAAGGAGACTCACACAAAGCAGCGTACACACAAAGTGTGTAGGAGTGGGTATACAGAGTGACGTCGAGGTGGACGGCAATGCACACAAGAGATATTGTCGCTGGAGGCGAAACAAGGACGAGCGGAGGCTAAAGAGACAACAATACGTCCCTGTTAAATGTTTAGAGGCCAGAATAATAAATTCTGCAAAGTATTTTCCTTACGACTGCTCAAAATAATGTGATTTTCAGTTACACATCCCGATCATAAGTTAAAACAACAAACTAAAACAGAGCTAATTGTGTAATTCTTTTAATTTTTTTACGTATGGACATCGGATTTGGATGTAACAGTGTGAAAGGCCTCATTCAAGGGTAAATCTGACAAAAACCCAGGCATAGCCACGGCCGCCCTGGAGCAGAATGACAGAAGCGCCCCTGCCAATCAGCTTCATGTACCATAGTTTTAATTTTGTTACATCTCACGGTGCTCACAACCCTTATTGTCACTTTAAAGGTGTGTCGTTTTTCTCTTTTAGAAAACAACATGTTCGTTAGCAGAGTGCTCATGTAGAAATGGAACGTTGGCCATCGTACGGCATAGATGTCGTTTTGTCTGGAATTCAAGATAAGCAATATTTCAGTAGCAGCAAGTGTTCCAGCATAATAAAGATACGCTTTGGACAAAAAGAAAATGGTCCCAAATTCAGGATCATACATGTGTGATACGTGATGACAATCTCATTGGTCAGTTAAATATTTTTTTCAAAATTGTCTAAATTAATTTCTCTTCCCTTCCCTTTGATTTTTTTTGTTTTTGTTTAAAGTTGCCACTAGTAATGAAGTTAAGACAATGTTTGCTTAACAAGAGGAAGTGAACTTGACTACTCAAACATTTTGTTAAGCTCAAGATCAACACCATTTGTTGGCCCACACGATGCTAATGCTCATCACTCGAGCTAAAGTGGTTGTGAAGGGAAGGACGGTAGAATAGAAACAACCATTTTACCATCAAGAGTAAAGCTGCCTTTTGACTGCCAGTCATACAGGGTGCGCTGGGAGTCGCCAGCTTGGTGATAACATTGAGGCACATTGGGATGGATGCAACTTTCAAGCAGCCGTTAAATCAGAAACTGAGGGTAAAACCGCCTCCATGACAAAAATTAACAGCCACAATGTCTCAGCTTGTTCTCCTTCTTTGTCCTTCAGTCACTGCTCTTTCTCCACGACTGCCATAAGTGCACGGCTGCATGCCTCCACTATCTCTGACACTGCATTCATCCCCCTCTTCTGTCTTTTAGGCCATTCTCTCCGTTTGCCTCTTTCTTCAGCGGGATCCTCCTCACAGTGTAACGGGATCCGGCCCTGGGAGACTTAGCATTGACTTCTTAGCGGACTTTCAAAGTGATGCCAAGCACAATTCAAGGACTTCTCAATGCGATGGGATGGCATGCTGCCCACCGAACAGCAGCGCTGCAGAACGAAACGGGAGTGACAGCTGTGCCCTCTGTACTGTCTGACGAGAGATTCACACGTGGATCAAAATATTGAAGGCAACCTTCCTTGGCACTTAAAACCAGAAATGTATTCCAAGGAACCCAATTATGCACGGCTTGAACTGTGAGGGACATTCTTGAAGGTTTGCTTCGAATCTGGCAAAATGATCTGGCGACAAGTGAAGATAAAAAGGCACGTTCTCCAACAGTGGTCCTCGGAATAAATAACATTAGACAATAACATCTAATGTCTTCCATATGTGTAAATTATAGATAACTTGTGACATTCAGGCAAATCTTAATGCCAAAAATCTCCAAAAAGTCAACACGTCATGGAGTATTGTTAGCTATTCTTAATTTCTTTCGCCATTCCTTAATTTGTTTTTGCTTTGCAATGAAAATTTGATCGATTTATTGTTTTAAATAAAGTTTTTTTTTATTTTAATTTTACATATAAAATAAATACATATAATTAATATCAACCCTGCAAGTCGTCCATCCTGAGGACGTTCTCCTCATCCCGACTCAGGATGAAGTTTAAATTGGTAGTATTTGACTGCTTTGTCCTTCATTGTTCAGACCAAGGGGAAAAAAAAAACAAAAACAGAAACATATTTATACAGTGGGTACCACTACTGCATTATTCCTGAAGTAACGTAAGATGATCTCTGAAGGCAATAAGGATGAATGAGTTCTAGTAATCACTGGGAACCAGTCCTCAGAGTCAAACTGACACACAGGCTGTATACACAAACCCGCTGACCCTGCTGTGTTGCCATAACTACAGCTCCATGTCAACAAAACACGTCCGCCGCCATCAGACGTTTGTATTCAACATCATCGGGGACAGACAGAGGGCTCCGTCCGCAAGCAGCATGGGCTGCCATTGAGGAAGCTAATTTAGCATAAAGGACGTTTGATCCAAACATGTGCAAAAAAACAACCCGTGCAAAACAACGTCACTCCACTCGTCAGGGAACGCTCGCTGTCAAACACGTCCAGTCCCGATGCAATGATTGATATTCATGAGCTTCCTGGGGCTCCATTTAGGAGCAATTCCACAAAACACTGAACTGAGACAACTACTCTGGGCATTACTCCATAGAATCCCACTGCTTTCTGTACATTTGCATGGGTGCTATGAACCACCATTCACAGATACTGTGGGTGTAAACAATATTGTTTTATGTATATATTTATATATAAAAATGGGATGTATATGCACTACCAGTCAAAGTTTGGACACACCCGTTTCTTCTTTATCTTTACTTTACTACTTTATACACTGTGGATTCATACTGAAGACATCAAATATATGAGCAAGATATGTGGATTAATGTGGCAAAAGAAAAAATGTTAAATACCTAAATATGCTATGTTATATATATTTCATATGAAGGGTGGCTATTCTAGATAATCTAACATATAAAACTTAGTTCACACTTTTTAAAAATGAAATAAAAACTAAATTTGTGAGGATGAGATGACAAATGACAAAAGCAAAAGTCTGCCGGTAAAAGAAAGAGGTTCAAACGCAACTGAATAGACACTGGAGCACTGGAGAAGACAGTGTTTGCCAGTGCTTCTGTCTGGCGTCTTGCTTTACTCACACATCAACAGGAACTCTGAGCAGCAGGGGCAGCACTGCTCCCTCGTCGTTCAGACCCAGCAGACGAGGCTCCAGGAGCTCCATGATGGTCAAGGCGGTGCGAAACACAGCTGGCAGGCCTGACAACCAGGATTGCAAGAATGACAACAAATCTAGTTAGTTTCTTAGGGGCCACCGTTAATGCCACCACAGACCATGCCAACTTTTTCAGTGTGGGTCCTCAGTGTGGATCAGGGCCATTGAAAGTGACAGTGCGCGGCATTAAACAAAAATTACACTTCAAACTTTGCTAGCAAGGCTCCTTAAAGTCGACTGTAAGTGGAATATAAAAAAAATAGCCTCACTAGCAAAAACTGATTAAAGATAAAGAATGAAAGACAAGGGAGGTCTGGGAGATTCTCCAGCTCGATCGTATATTTCTGCACTTGTGTGTGTAGTTACCATAGAGAATGATGAGGTCCCAGACTGCCAGCACAGAGTCCCAGCAGGGCAGGGAAGAGAAGAGAGTGAGGAACCATGGCATTACAAAGTGGAGCGATGAGACTCCCACAGACTCCTGCAGCGAGGTTGTTGGGAAACCAGGAAGAGGAGCTTTAGCATAACCAGCCATTGTGTTGGAATTTACATCTCTGCCAACTTCTGCCGATGCACTAAATCCACTGGGAATTCATTATTCAGATATTTTTGTTCTGATTAATTCTACTGAAAAATGTTAGACTATACACAAACACAAGCAATCAGACCGGTCAATGCAGTGCAGTAATATTACAGGCAATCTGAAGTCACTTGTTAGTGCACTGGCCCAATGGGTACAAAGCATGTATTCAAATGGATACAATTACAAAAAAATTACATTGTGTGTTTATATGCAGTATATAACATCTATGGAAGCTTCTTAAGAGAGCTTCAAGAGAAGTTTCTGGAAAAATGCTCCTGGCTTGACTGGTGATGATGTTATATTTTTCACACACACATCAAAACTCAGGATGAGTCAAGGTAAATATGTTGAAAACCTTTTGCACACTTTCAACCCTATGTTGATGACATTACACTAATATCCATGCCATATCATTTGGTGAGAAAGGACTGAAACACAAGAGGAAAGAAAATTGCACTGGGTGCTGATTGAGTTGATGTTGAAGCGTGTCAGGACCACACTGAAGCTCGGGAAATCTTGACCTTTGTTTCGATGAAAAAAAGCTACTTTTGTCCCAGTGCATGTTTGAGAACTTTGTTAACTGACATCAACATACAGGCTACAACTTGCAGAATCCACGAAAGCTCTCAACAAGGCCGTTGGCTAAGTAATGAATTCTCCAGGACTACGTTGTGTTCACAAGCAGCAAAACAAGCGTGTTGTCAGTTAGTTTGTCGTTTAAAACAAAAGCCACACAAGAAACATTACCTGCATTTTTGCATTTGTATTCTTCTTAAAACCTGTGTGACCGTCCTGCCGCAGCTCTGCAGAGTAGCGGTGATTAATGTAGATGACAGCGGAGCTGAGATCACATCAGGTGCATCACACCTGAGCAGGCCGAGCTCAGAGGGGCTTTCTAACTCTCACACGCACACACGAGGCCGATGACAGATGCGCTATATAAAAATGTTTTACAATCAGCTGTTCTCCTGTCAGCTGCGTGGGGCACTAAATAACCGGCTAGGAAGGTTCTGGCACAATTAGAACCGAGGGAGAAACTAACTTGAACATGACCAGGCGGGGGGGGGGGGCGGGGGGGGGCGGGGGGGGTGGCGAGCGTACAGTGAGTGACAGAGGAGGCCCAGCTGCTGACAGATACATTACTGTGGGCCGTCCCTTCAAGGTGGGCAACTCATCACTTGGCTATATGTGGCCACATACATACACCGACAAGGACTCTCACTATTACGCACTATAAGGACCGTTATTATGTTGTGATCCGTACAGGAAAGTTAAAAGTTGAGGTGAAAAGAACAAAAAGGAAAACTTATTGCACTCACCAGGTGCTGAGAGAGCTTTGGTTTCCTGTGTTTGAGGAACTGGTCAAACACCTTCACCTGGTGTTGGACCCTGAACAGACCAGAACCATGGGTTTATACCGCAGATACTGCACAATCAGTAATAAATAAAGCAGTGGCAAATATTCATGAAGCTCTGTAAACATGTTACCGGAAAGCCCCCCGCCCCCCTTGGAATCTCCCAAAAAAGTTTTAAAAACTTTCATTTTTGTTTCATGTTGGATGAATCACTAAATGATCCAGTTTGAATAAAACTGAAACTAGAAGCTGAAGAAAATGATGGTGTTGACAACTCCTGCACATTTTGAAATCATTCTCATTCTTTAAAAAAGGAGATCAATTACGTCTAGTCTCCACCTGTGTTAGTATTTACATGGTACACTTAGGAAGCGTTCTTACTTGGTAAGGCTGAGGTCAAACAGCTCTGCCAAATACTTGGGCTTATCCAACAATGCTGTCAGGGCCCAAAATGCCTCCTCCTCTCCAAACTGCATCAGCAACACTGCGGCTATGTAGGACATCCCTGTGAGACAAATATGAACTCATGAATACTGCATTTTCTACATGCAGCGCACAGGGTATGATTAAAATACTTCATTTAAACATTCAGTTTGGAAACACATCATTAAAACGTTGATTTGCTGAAAGGTGCAAACCAGATGAGATCACAATTTAGATTCTGATTAACTGGATTATTCTGGACAAAATAAAAGTGTGTACTTTTGGTCTGAAATGAATGGCTCTCTGCTGCCCCCAAGTGGCCACAATCTGTCATTTAGTTGAGATAGCTCTTTTCAAATTTTATCAAAGTGTAGCGAGTACAAGGCATAAAGTTAACATATTTATTTTGATAGCAAACAAACTCAAGACCAAAATGAAAATCAAGGCAGCCCAATGCAGCCAATAAAGGAATCTGTCAGTTGATACCTTGGCTGTACCCAACAAGTGGACTGTATTTTGCATAGGCGAGGAGCACCCTGAAGAGTTTTGCCTGACCCTCAATGGCCTCTGGGCTGTCCCCCATCAGAGAACGGTGTGTTGGGAAGGAGCGCTCTGTGAAACATGAAAGATAATTAGGGGGAGAAGAAGAGGACAGGTCGACTCTGAGATTCTGCTGCAGGCTTGCCAACTCGTATGCATTCTGTGTAGCTAAAATTCCCTTTGAGACTGTTCCGTCCGACACAAAGTCAAGACCCGGGCTGAACTTACGCAGGTCCAAAGCAATCTGCCTGAAGAGTGTGATGTCGTCCGCAGAGTAACTGAGCTGAGTGGAGGCAGAGGTCTGCTGCTGGTTCACACCCAGGTCATTTTGAGTTTCGCTCAGTGTGGTAATGGCAGACAGGATCCCGTACTCACTGACCCCCAAGTCCACCAGGGGCCCACGGACCTCTGACAAGCACTTCTGTAAAGTTAACAAAAGAAATGGTTGAATATAAATGACTAGAAAACACATTTGGAAGAGTACACGATTGTGTGCCAAAAAGTTGAACGGCAGTCAGTCAAGTTAAGGACAAATGTTAAGATGGACAAAAATAGCACAACGTGGACATCTGCTGGCCAAATTATGACATTGCATTTTCAGAACTCGTCTGAAAGACAACATAGTCAAAACATGGTCTCTGTGTCTTTATTTTTTTGCATTTGAATTTTAATGTACTTTAAATTTAAATGCATTCTGCACGTCATGAATTCCTTCTGCACTGAAATAATAATACAATCTGATACAATCTAAAACTCTGTACTTGCCTTCCTTAGCTATGTAGTATTACTGGATGCACTGCATTTTAAGGAGTTCATTAACAAGTTTAAAATGCTTCCTCAGCTAGTAATAGTAATGACAACCTGCTAATATTATTGGCTGAAGTTATTAGAACTTCTGACAACAACAACTAAGTGAAGCCATAAAAACCCTAACTGGATGACATAAGCCCTTCTCAGTACGCCTCATTGTACTTCACCTGATAGTTGAAGTCACTGCTATCTCTGAGACTGTCAATGGCAAGGAGGCACTTCCACACCCGCCCTCGTAGGCTTGATGGAATACCCATCCGGATAAATCGCTCAATCTAATGAAAAAAGACACAACAAAATAACAATTATCGTTACGATGACTGTACAATAGAGACACACTGAGCTCTGGGACGAATCTCACCTGGCTCTTGCATATGAAGCTTGATCCATTCCAGTAGCTGAGCAGCTCACACAGCTCCTTCACCCTGACCGAGCTCAGCTCTGGGAAACTGAAAGACAATGCAGATGCTCGGAAGTCTTTGGGATCAGGCCCATTTGGAAAGTGAGGAAACATTAACCACGCACAGCTAGAATGTTCAGTTAGAATCTCTGAAGATGTTCTATTGAAATGTACCAGTCACAATGTATGATGATAATGTTACAATTTTAAAGCAGGAGGCAATTGGGTGGGTGGGGGGCTTTGCGCAAACAAGGTAATGGGAATCAACATTTCTCATTGTCAAACAGCTTATAAGACAAAATGACACAAATGTCCTCACTGTTTGACAAATAAATGGAGTTTAAGTGAGGACACTTTTTATATTGTTTTCCTGTTCTTTTAACTTCCCACTGGATACCAATTGATAAGGCTTTTTTTAAAAGTAACTGTCACTGAAAAAAAGTCATCAGCTGCTCTCCCTTTAAATTGAATTCAAATCGAGTAAAAACAAAAAACAAACAAAAAACAACAACACACAATTTAATGGTTTACTGGTGAAGTAATGCACTAATTTAACACCACACTGGTTACTATGATATTAAAAATGTGTTTACTGAACAGAATGGTTCACTCAGCAGAAAGTAGATCCCGCGGTGTCCCTAATAGATAGTTCAAAGTAACTTCACCGATTAGTTCTTGTAACGGACAGCCAGCTTGTTTCCATGCTAACTTGGAGCGGCTAACGCAGCGCAACCAACCAACTCGCACCTGTATTCATGGCATCGGTGATGAAGTTTCAGATCCTTTCGTTTGGTGAGAACAGCGAAGCCAAACTCATCAAAGCGCAAGTTTTCACTGCGCCTTCGAAGGGTCGAGCTCCTGCCGCTGGCGCTGCTGCTGCTTCTCCTCCTCATGCTTGCTTGCCTGCCTTGAGGAGACGTATTCCGCCGGTTTAAAATATCGCCGCGGACAACAATGTCCGGCCACTGGGTTAATGTTTCTGTCAAACTCAACGGTTCCCCTTGGCCCCGCCCCCTCCTTACGTCACCTCTAACTGAAAATGGGCGGGATGAATCAGAGTGCAGCGGCAGCAGAACAGGAGGTGATTTCAGCGTCACATCGGAGCACAATGCTGTTTGTCACCGTGCATTACAGAGAGATAAATAACATGACAAAGGCTGAAAAAGAAACGAATCTGACTTCTTTGTAGAGAAATACAAAAAACACTAATGAGAGTGTGTCATTATATCAGAATTTAGACATTTTGTTTCTGGAAATTCTTACAGTTTATAATATGGCTAATTACTCAGATAGCTTAATTATTCCTGCGTCATGTTTCATGGTACACTCAACTTTGGGCATTCTTTGATGTGATTATTTGAAGTGACATGAAGTCTTTTTGTTTTGTTTTAAAAATAAAACCAAATATAGAACTTAGTTTCTATTTCCTGTAAGTAAAAGTGTTTATGTGTGCACAACTACAATATTTTTCCCCCGTCAAAGCACAACATTAACATTTCATGGCAGCTTGGTAATTACTCAGAGATCTCCTTTTATTGCTAGGAAATGTCCTATGCAGTGTGCTAGATTAGATCAGACCTATATGTGTGAGCCATCCAGACAATGTTGATGAGAACAAAAGATTATGTCAAAGATTGGTTTCGAAAATAATGCAAAGTCATGCCTATATATTTTAAAAGCACACACTCAACATCTGATGGACTAAAATTTGAAATGTAATCAACTCAGATAACCTTATGTGGTGAAGATGAAACTCTGCATGTTGCATTTAAAGACTCTTTATTAACGTAGTACAAAGTATAGTATAAAATGGTTTTGCTTTGTTGTTTTTCTATGCTGTTTTGGAAAAAAAGGGGGTGTGGGGGGGTATCCATTGCCAGCAAGGGACCTCTTGGCCAAAAAACTGTTGTTAACTAGTACATAACTGATGTGTTAGTAGCAGATAAGCGCATATTTCATTGTCACTGGGCGTCTTTATCCAGCCGCAGGCACTTGGTCATTCCTCCGGGTCTCCACCGTGTACACGGTCTGGTAGCCGTCGTCCCAGGCGTACAGCTGCTTGTCCCCAGGATGGTAGTGGATGCTGCTGTGGCTGGTGTAGCGCTTTGGGAAGAATATCACTGGGCTCTCGTCACTGCAGAAAAAAGACAACGTGTCACAGTGACATTTGTTTTTTTTTTTTTTTTTTTAATCACAATGTTTTCAAAAGTGGGATCGGCGGAGAGCTAAGCTTTCTGTATTCCAACCTGTGGATGGTGTCATGGATGTCGTAGAGGCACTGCACAGTGGAGCGTCCACCGTGCCGCGTGTTGTACACCACATACAAGGTCCCGCATATCAAGAAGGCGCCTTCGGCATCGCGGCTTTTACACTGCGTATCCCAGGTGTATTCCACTGCCAGAGATCCTGAGGCCAACGGAGAAATCATCATGTCAGAGTAGAAATGGCCGCCTTGCTTATCGCACGTGTGTAGGTGAGCAGGCTCTACCTTTATCTAGTTTGGTAATAATCAGGTTTTCGCCATATTCAGGGTCAGCGTGAATGACCCAGAGTCCCAGTTCATCCACTGCCAGATCCATGTAGGTGTTTGGGTTCAGACTGTAGACGGGTAGGCGACCCGCTCCAGGTAGCAGTGTGCTGTCTGCCACTGTGCCATTCAACAGGTCGACCTTCAAGTGATTAATAAAAGCAACAATATATATTTATAACAATGGATAAACCTAAAGCTACATTAAGATGGTGACATGAAGCTTATTATCTTTAAGTCATTCAACTGACTCTGACACATCAGCCCGGCCAATGTACTTACATACAAGTTCATTTGACAGGAACAGATCATATTTATTTATATTTATTTGTGTGCTTATGCCATGTAAATACATGCCAGAATTAGCACAAACTCCATTGTTACCACTATCTCCTCGTCAGAAGGCGATTTGAATAACTCCTCAATAACATACAAAAGAGACTTATGTTGGACTCTCCAATGCACTGCTTGCCTCTGCACTCACAATGGCAACCTTAAGCAGGAGCATCATTCCTCCTGTTCTGTAATACAAACAGTAATGCTTTGGAGCAGCGAAATAGCAAACATTCCCAGACAAGTAACAAGAGAACAGACTGAGATGTGTTAATTAAATGAATCCAGAGGAGCTCAGCAGACGTGGACTGGCTTCAGATCAGCTGATTTGACTGAAAATTTGAACTAAACTTGACTTCCGTGTCCTGCCAGAACAAGCACATTTTTGAGCAAGGGCTGATGTGCAGTGTGTTCATTGTATTCTTTGTAAGTGAGATTTTTTTTTTTTTTTTTACTATGCGCACTCCTGGAATTTTTGTTTTGTATTTTCTTAATAGCCTTCCCTAGCTTTTACCAGGAAAGGTTCTTCTAATAAGGTTTGATTAATGCTTGATTGCCCTCCATTGCTTGGACCATTATCAACTCCTCCCATTTCTACCTTTGTGATTTTTTTTAAATCTGAGCTTGTCAATTTGGGGTCCCTGGTCTGTGCTTGCGAATCAGTGGTCAATCATGGTCCCACCTCCTACAGCACATCACTCTTTGAAGCCAAAGTTATCAGGATGTACAAACGCAGACCCAGTTCTCTGGCAGTTTTCTCAAACTGTTATAAAATGAAATTGCTGACCTCAAAGTCTGCAGCCTGGAAATGATTTTTGTCGCTCTTTCAGTGATTTTTGGCACTCAGTTGAAACTATTTCGCTGTTTCAACTCATTCAACCCTCATGCAACGTGCAATGCAATCAAACGCGAGAAGATAGATCTCAGATAGAAAACAAGCAATTCGGCTCTGAATTATTTTCACACACCTTCAGTATTTGGTTGGGCGTGTCTGCCTTGTGGCAGTACAGGAATCCGTTGTAGACCACGTGACCTGTCCCCTGCCAGTGGAAAGGCAGTTGCACCACCTTCGCCGGGAGGGCGGTGGCCCTCTCGGTGAAACTGTGCAGCGAAACGTATTCCAGCAGAGTGTCATTACGAATCCCACTCAGCAAGTAGACCTAAATGATCGCAGGCAGTGGAGAACACGGTCAGACTGTAAAACACTACTTGAGATCAGGCACTGATTTATTGCATATCATAGTAACAGAAAAAAAGTTTTCAATTATCACTCAAAAGAGCCTGGTCTTCAATACAATGTGCCACTGTATCCTTGTGTGTGACTAATATGTGGGAGGCGCAAGCTAGAAACTGCAGCTGTTGTCAATTGTCTCAATTCAATCAATCATCTGGAATTACACAACACCCAAGTCAACTTCCACAATTTGCCAGCTGTGGACTCAGCTGTGGCCATGAACCACGCCTTTTAATCATCTGCTTATTGCCTCCTGGCCCAGAAAACTCTGCTCGATCCCTTTGGGCAAAACACTTTACCCCCGCTGCGTTGTGTGAATGGGAGTGAATGTTGGGTGGCGGTCGGAGGGTGTAAATCTGCGGCCCAGGACAGCTTTGGCTACACACCTACTTTACTGTATCTAGTCGGAATGTGATGTAAATGAATCATGGTTGTAAAGCACAATATACATTCAAACTATTAGATAGATAGATAGATAGATAGATAGATAGATATATAGATAGATAGATAGATAGATAGATAGATAGATAGTTTGTGACATAGCTGTCACTCTGCTGTATACGGGCCGTTACTGTTTAAGCGGTGCAATCTTTGCAGTACCTTCGATGAACCTTCAGACGGGTCCTTGAACCAGGAACCAGAGGCGTCGCCCATCTTCTTGACAATCTTCAGAGACTTGATTTGACTCAGGGCTGTGTTGCAGTCTGGAAGACAGATCATGTTTTTTCCCCCTCTCTTTCTATCTCTCCTCTCTCTCTCTCTCTCTCTCTTTTCCAAAACAGCCACACAGCTTCCTGCGTGGTCCACTCACTGTTCGTCTCCAGTTGTCTGGCTGCAATTATCTGTTTGTCACTTTTTTTCCCTTTGTGCCCTTCCTCTAATACAGCTGCTGTTATGTCATCATCAGAGTAACTCCAACACACACACACGCACACACCAACACCGACCTCTTCCCACTGTTAACTTGGCTTTGTTCTTCAGCAGGTCCAGTTCTGCAGCCTCGATCTGCTGCTCCAGCAGCGCCTCCTCCATCTCGATATCCGACTGGTTGGGAATCTTGTTTTCCAGGTATTCCAGCTCTCTCTCCACTCGCTCCACCCGCGAAGACATGCTGTC
Source organism: Thamnaconus septentrionalis (assembly GCA_009823395.1). Taxonomy (NCBI): domain Eukaryota; kingdom Metazoa; phylum Chordata; class Actinopteri; order Tetraodontiformes; family Monacanthidae; genus Thamnaconus; species Thamnaconus septentrionalis. The sequence continues at coordinate 19,955,727 of CM020513.1, forward strand.
CATGTGGCTCCTCACTTCTGATCTGTGGAGCAAAGGGACATTCACACTTTTGATTCTCCACCAATCCCTTTGACACCAATTAGAATTAATTCCAGTTTCAGGAGGAGCTCATTGAATGGCGTTTGCAGGAGACGAGCCTACCTCAGAGACGTGACTGTGGACACGTAGCCCCTGACTTCAGAGGAGAGGTCATAAGTCTTCTGGGTCACACTGATTGTGCTCTGCTCACATTGACTTAGACGTTCCTGGTGTCATTAGCACAAAAATCATAGATGGTTTAAGAAAGGTTGGGAGAAAAAAAACACAACTCATACAGTCCAGTCAACAAAATAGCAGAGGTGGCAATTAACAAAAATTAGGGTTAGGGAAACCCTAACCCTAATTCCAGCAGGATGTTCTGGATATTCTGTGTTTTTTTGTTTTGTTTTGCAGCTTCTTTACTTTGGCACTAACTGCACCGTACTCGACAGCAGCGATGCTGGTTTCGTATCTTTCTGTTGTGGCAGGTTTAGGACAGGCATTATTGAATTGAAACATATTTTACAACGCAAACAATATCAAAACGAGGCTGTGGATTTAAGCTCTTGAATAAGTATGTCCGCAAGTAAAAATTTAAAGTGGCAATACACAATTTTCTTCATCGCTAGGGGGCGCATTATTGAATTGAAACATATTTTGGGCAAAACAGATTTAACGTAAACCGCAAGTAAAAATTTAAAAGCAAAGAGGCTTGGGCACAGTACGTAAACCAAAGCAAAGAGGCTTTGCGCGCCTCTCATTACCCACAGTGGCTCCCGGTCTCTGTGCAAAGCAACAAACACACAAAACATAAACAAGGAAAATGTTGAGTAATGATTAAAAATACCATGCTGCAAGCATGTGGGTACACGCCAACATCAGCTGAAATTTTACAGGATATGGCCCTAACTTCTTCTGTTCAGAGCTCTGTTACTATGTTGTTGTTGTTTCCATGGGGCCACTATCAGTAACTGACCTGGCTGACTCCTCCATGTCTACTGTTTGTTTAGTTTTCTTCATCCAAAACCAGTCAAAATAAATAAACCACTTCCGTATTCTCGTAGGTCCATCGTTGTTAGTTGTCCCCTTGGAAACACAACATTACAACAGTTCTTGTTAAAGTTCTTGAGGGGGGCGACTCTCTGGACTTGGGGTTTTATCCAGCATTTGGAGCACTTTTCATGCTATTTGCAAAGTTGCACAGCGTTTGCCCTCAGTAGAAGCAGTTCTCTCTATTTATAAAAGTGGTAACTGTTGCTATGGGTGGGGGAGGAGGTAAGAACATGCACGGCCGGTCCAGCTGCAGCGAAACGTGTTAGGAATAGGGTGGGAAGGGCTCAATATCAACAGACAGGAGCCATAAGGAGTAACACCGCTAGAGCTTCACATATCATTTTCTAAGTTCCTTATATCTGACATTGATGAAATCGCACATTGCTCCCTTTAAAAAAAGGTGCAGGACTTACGTCATGACAGCACGCATGTCACTGCATTCAACGGTCGGATGCTGCTGGCACTCACCTCCAACTGGACCAGCCTCCTCTCCATGTACTGGATAATAAAGCTATCCTGGGAGGCACCTTGGCCCTGGACTGAACCTGCACTCAGGCAGAGTGACAGGAAAAGGACAGGGAGCACTCCGCCTGCCCGGCCTGACATTTCTTCACTGCGGCCACACTTTGAAGCCACCGCTGCAGCAGTAATAGCTTCAGTATTATTTTGGGTGAGAAATGCTTTTCCAGCAGTAATGAGGGCTTTTTTCCTGTATATCCAAAGAGGAATCCACTGAAACGGTCGTCCACACTAAAAAATAAGGCAAAAAAAAAAGGAATCAGCCTTGGTCACAGGTCCCTGTGTTAAAAGTAATCCTTTATGCTCTTCACTAAATAATGTCTGTTTCCTTGCTGGGCTCAGTTGAGCTCGCCCGTCCAGTTGGAACCGCAGCCCTGGAACTTTCCGTCTTGGTCCTCGAACAGCTGCTGCTCCACTGGATTAGGATCTGAAAGAACCTCAGCCACGATCCCGCCCACCCTCCCTCCTATCACTCTTTCTGTCTCCCACCCTTCCCCTTGGGGCGGCATGAATTTGAGAACCTAACTTAGGGGAACAGGATTACACAACAGCGTTACAATCATCACCATAGTCAGGAGTGAACATTGCTGCAGGGGTCCATAAAATCCAAAACTACAACACACTCTACATTCCCTCAAAACACACAGGAATGCGTTCACCTGCCAGCCTTTTTAAACAGGAGAGCAGCAGTTACGTTCAATGCCATTTCTTTCTTCTTCTACTCTGCAATGTCAAATGTACAACCACCCATGAGTTCTCAAAGCGATGGTTCTTCAGGTAGGGGGCTTGGAATTGTGAAGGACAAAAAGATACACAGATGGCTCACACTTGTGTCATTTTTTTTTTTAAAGAAAAAGAAAAAAGAAAAAAAAGGGTTCATATTTTTTTGTTGGGTTCTTGGATGTTCTGACTAGGTTCGGTCCAAATGTTGATGTTTGAATCCTGGTTCACTTTTATCTCCATCTGGCGCCCTCGTAGCGCCACCTGGTCCTGTTTTCTTTCGTTATGTCAGACAACATCTGGCTGCCATCCTTTAACCATCACCGCGTCGTCTGTTTGGCGGTTATTGAATCCGGAGTTGCTTGAAGAATGGGCAGTGTTTGATGATGACAACTAGACGGGATGAAACGCCTACAAAGAGATACAATAATCCGATTAGACGTCCTCTCCGGTGAGCCGTGAGTTCTTCTGTCGGGTGTCCGGAAACATGCGTAGATCTTGACCAGAAGAGGGCGCCCCATCACGTGAAACAGCAACACGGTCTCATACATGCAGCAGCAACAGTGAGCAGCGCATCTAACAGAATGCGCTATGTGGCAGAGGTTTCCCGCCATTTTTCACGTCATCTTTCTAACACCTGTGAGTTCTAAATACTCTTGAAACTTAATGAGTGGAATAAACACAGAACACATCCCCACGGTTGAAAAAGATTCATATATCCAGTCGTCTGGACTTGACTTTCGCCACCAAACTTCTGAGGCAGCATTTTTGCACCCTGGCAATGCAAGTGTTCCTCATCTATTTTGAATTATATTGTAATTTTGTATTTTTCCTGCCTCACTTAACTTGTCAAACAATGATATTTGAGCTTGTACGGTCAGTTTATTTCAGTCACATTCAAAATAAACCCTCTTCACTCACAGCACTCTATTCAAACTTTGAATAGAGTCTTATTCTGCCCGTCCCCCCGCACTATTACAACACACTTTGGGAACACTTGTTTTAGGCAGTGGACACCTGGAGATCTTCTTTTGTGGAGAGGGATTCTTCTATTTGTCTATTCTTCTATTTGCACACTGCCTACACAGTGGTGGATGACATACCCCACACACACACACACACACACACACACACACACACACACACACACACACTCAGAGTCAGATGTTACCATATGAAAGATTTATTACAATTTGTGGAGACCTATAAAATATCCATAGAGTCTCAGCAAGATATCCGACTGGCTTCCCATCCAGCACTGACAGCAGTAATCCCCAGAGAATTGTGTGTGTGTGTGTGTGTGTGTGTGTGTGAGAGAGAGAGAGAGAGAGAGAGAGAGAGAGAGAGAGAGAGAGAGAGAGAGAGAGAGAGAGAGAGAGAGAGAGAGAGAGAGAGAGGATCATTAAAATGCACTGTCCAATTTCCTATTCTTTTTCAAAGTATAATTTTTAAAATTAAAGGCACAGTTCACCCAAAATTGAAATTTCACCCACTTTTCTGGGTGCAGGGTCTAATAACATTTTCTAATCCAGGCAGCCGTTCGAAGGCTTCTCACTCTCTCTCTCCACAGCTCTGTGGGTCATACGACCTCCCACAGTTCTACTGAGAAAAAAAAAAATGTAATTACCACGACGCTCCCTGGTGCATCACACCAAGGTTAATGTCAAGGCAACCCCAGGTATAGAAATTAATTAGGTTTTAAATGAAGTTCACAGTATTATCTCTTTTGTGTAATGTCTCCATTGTCAAGAACATCGGCCTTTCCATTTGTTATATTTGAAAGCAGATTAATCTTGACCTCATTTGCATTGTTAGTTAAAGGATGTAATTGATAATACAATACAATGAGACGCCAATGAGGTTCGTCTTTCAAAGGTAGCTACTTTCAAAGCAAATTCCAAGGTAAAAATAGAGTGAGATTAATTCCAAGAGAGTTGAGAAGCAGCGACATCATCTTTTGTTTAGCTTGATGCTGCTGCTCACTTGGTATGAAACCATACACACTGCGTAACACAAACAGCTTGCGTTGACTCTAATGTCGGCTCTTTTATTATTCTGATTTGGTTTTTGTGAGAATGTGTGTTTGTATGGTGGAGGCTTCCAGATGCTCCGGACAGCTTAGTGGTAAAAACCTTCTGCCTACTGAGCTCTCAAGAGCAGCCAAAGAGAGTAAATATCTCACAAAAATAGTAAAACTTCAGCAGCCTAAGAATGTTTTTGAGCTGTTAAAAATAAAACCAAAGGACTCAAGCTGTTTGGCAATTCCCGAGGCTGTATTAAGCATACGTGCATGCTAAATTACAGTTTCTTAGTGCTCAAAGTCAGTTCTTGCCCGTGTAAAGGAACAGCTCTAAAAAATAATGATAAAAAAAAACCCTCTGTGAGCACGAAATGGCGCCACATTCTGAAGAAGAATGTGATGAGGAACAAAAATAACCAGCGCTTGAAGAATTAAAACAATTCCTCAGTCATGAAATGAAGGTTTTGTCATGTCCTGCCTCAAAGTAACTACATGTCTGCTGCCTTTGTCATTGGAGTGTTTGTCATGTGTTCTCCGTGACCAATGACGGTCATTCGCGCAGCTTTATAATGCATATCCAGACACCCTCTGTAACACATTGGCTTATCGTGGCTGCCCACAAAAAAAGTAGCCAAAAAAGTCTATGCATTTATTCATAAAGATTGTTTACCCTAGAAAACAAATTATTAATACAATACCATCCACCATCTTTCTCCTCAAAGTAACATGGCTTAAATCCACACCTTCGCCAGGGACCAACAGCGAGCTCCACATCAGCGGTGCATTTGGAGAGGACTTGATTATGTCACGGGTTATTAATATTAGAAAGCCTCTGCGCCGCTTTTGTTGCCCGGAGAACAAGTCGTACCGGAGGCAGTTGTCTCCTCAGGTAATAAGAAAAAAAATGTCAGGTAATAAGGGAGAAGACAGCGGGTCATTGTAGGTCTTTTTAGGCGGCGCCAACACCCCCGCTTCCCAAGTCTTGCGTAATGTGGAGACTCTGAGGGGAAGAGAGGGTCTGAATAGCAGGGCGCAGTTGTCTCTGTGAAGGACATTAGTTGCTATAGAGACCGGCGTGTGCTGCATAGGTGCACAGGTTAGGGAATGTAATGATAATGTCATGACACACAAAAGAGGGGACACAAATAGGAACGCACGAGACGGGAAGAAATGACCTTTGAAAACTTTCCAAAGCCGCGCGGCGCGGCATTGTGGTTGTCGTGGCTTGTGTACACACACATATACACATATACACACACACACACACAAACACGCACACACGCGGCACAAAGGTCTGATAGACACAGAAGACTTCTTAGAATCCATCTTTCACTGTGTCTCAGCCATGTTGATGGGATCATATGCCAGCATTGTCACAATGAATAATATAAAAGCCACAAACAATCAAATGCTCACACAGTTCTGTTTGTTCCTCATCACCGCTTTCAAATGAGTCGATCTGTAACTGAGCCTTCTCAGTTGTGTTGCCCACCAAGAACGCTACCCTGATTCCTGGTAAGGTGGTGCGTTCAGTTGTGTTGAACGCTGTGTGTCCCTGTGCCTTGGACCAATGAACCGTGCGGTCGCACATCTCACACTGCGACAAACCAAGTGGGATTATTGCCTCTGCACGCGTTCCCTTTAAAAGATGAATCTGTATTTTGCAGAAAAACAGCAATAAATTGGCCGTCATCCTGTCTCTCCTTTCTCATTCATTGATTGAATTCGTTCTGCAGAGAAGACCAGAATTCACATTCGGTCTAATCCTTATTCTCATGTGTTTCCTGATTGAAATCACAGTCATGAAGCAGGTTGGAACACACTAGGCGCCGCAGAGCCACGCACAAAAAGAAAAGATTTCTGTTTGTCCTTGTTCTCTGTGATTGCTTTCATGATTGCAAAATGTACATGATCAATGGGAAAAGTGTAGAAAAATAAATCAAGAACCGGCTTTAATATTTGCGCGTGACCTTTTATAGCAGCTATTTTCTGTTTTCATTGTCATCATCAGCACTTTCCCCCCTCTTTTCCATTTTTGAGCTTACCAGCAGAACGCTTCGACCCAAAGCCGCATGTGTGCATCAACACATTTAGATAAATGCGAAATCAACAGTGGAAATGATCTGTAAGATGATGTCTAATGTTCATAATCCAAGTGTGTGACCCAGAAACCCCTGGAGAACACCAGGGTGCGCCTGTTCTTGTGTGCGGCAATGTGTTGACCTCTTAAAATGACAGATGAGAAATTAAACCAGGTTGATGGTAAAGTGCTGACATGTCCAGGACTTTTAATTCTGTGCCAGCAAAGTGAATTGGTATGCGCATCAAATCTTGAAACTCTGGCCTTATACTTGTACGAGTGTTCACAGTACAGAAAAACTGACAATCGGCTCCAAGTATTTAAATTGTAGCGCTATGTAAACAGCCGAGACTCGTGCAGTACTACTTGAATGCCTTGCTCTGTAATAATTGTCTTGGCCATCACAGCACTCAGTAAAGTGCTACACTTAGTGGATAATTTCCACTGTGTGTATGCAGGAAACCACACCCTGATGATCAGCAAATCCTCTAATACACAGTGTTTTACCAGTGTATTATTTCTCAGGGAACTAGTTGCTTTAAAGGTATTCCAGTTGCTAAGGTTAGCATGTTGCGCTAAGGAAAATTTAATCTCCTCCTTGACATAGTTCCCACAGTAGTTGCCAAAGGCTCCCTCTGCCAAAACAAAATGATCTTGGGCTTGAGCTCATGGACAAGCAGCTGCAGCACCGTCTCAACTAAAATGAAGATTTGGGTCCCATTTGCTGTGAATAACATGGAAGGAATAACATGAAAAAAACAAGGAAAAAAAAAACTGTGCTCTTCATCTTGTCGCTGATTTTCTTTTGTTTAATCAGTAGTGATGTGCACTAGATCACAGATATCCAGATATTGCTTTACAACTACAGCACGCCATTATTGCAGTATGTCAGACGAATCTTCTGAAATAAAGCGACAGCCTCGTTTGTCGATACACGCATTGACTAACGACTTCCTGCGACTTCTGAAATTGGTATGCATTATTTATCACTGCCCTTTTTGTTCAGGCATGTAGTGTACCACTTGAAGTATGGATCTGTTTGGCGCTGCTCGTACAAGAGGAAACGCTACGGCTCAGAAAAAAAGTTGAAAATTTGATGTCAAAACTACAGTGCTTCAGGATTATGCCGAGGGTATTAAATGTTTTTCTTTTCTTTGATTGTGTTGATCAATAGCAGAGACGGATATGTACGGTGGATGGGCACAAAGACAATTAGGTCTAATGTGTTGAAGTTCTACCAAAATCTGGCATTGTGTAAAAACCTTCAATAAAAGCTTCAATCTTCAAACATCCACATTAGTATTTTTTTTCACTTTGGAGTTGAACACATCAAAGGCTTTATCACTTTATCACATGTCTGTAGGCTCTTCACAACATACCTTTAGTTCTTCGCTTCTTCAGAAATGAAAGAGAAGAGGTTATATTCCTAGCGTGAAGCAAGCTAACATCACCATCAGACACATTGTTACTCAACACCCAAGGATTGTTTTGAAGCAGTCGAAGGCCTCTTGCCTGCTGGCTTCTTTGCTACATTAAAGCGAAAATTCACTCAGAGCAATCACACATCTTGAGCTTTGCGACTGCCTGCGATCACGGCAACGCGGTGTGTCTCTGGCTGAAAACTGGTGTGTTGTTACATGTGATAACAAATAGTTGCACAACTTGCAGCAGACAGGGGGCAACAAAACTGATTGAATCAGTGTCTTTTAATACATTTATTAAGAGTAAAAGTTCTCTAACTCCTGGATGTTCTTTTGTTGACAGCAGAAGTACAGTCACATCTTTTCTAATGGCCCAAGAAAGAGCATTGAATAGTCGGTTTCCAACATGTTCAAAAAGTTGGTGTTTTATAAAAATGTTTAAAAAAAAAATAAATAAATCAAAAATCAATAATCTCCAAATCAAAATTTTGTTGTTCAGGAATGAAGTTCTTTCAGGTAGATTATTTCTATGTGTATGCCCAACACTTAATTCCTGCTGTAGTTTATCAAAGGTAGTCAGTTGGGGCTAAAATCAGGTAGTATGTTGTTCAAATTAAGGCATCAGTTGAATAACATCTGCTGCCCCCCATATTTCAACACAAAAGAGACAAAATGGAAAATTGGAAAAATAGGGAATCTACCAAGAACTCATATGACTGTAGTGGGTATACCAAAACGTTGAACTATTCCTTTAACCATCACTAACAGTCAGCATCATCGAGCTGATGAATGAGGCTCTATGGTATGACACCATGACCTTGGATGACCTTCTAAGAGAAGTTCACCATTGGTATGGGCCAACAACTCAGGGATGCTGAGCTGAGGGATGTGAAGGAACAAAACATGCCGGTGATGCATTCAAAGTAGGTCGCTTCGCTTCGCATCCCCGTGTGCATTTCTTGTGGGTTGTATTAAAAATTTAAAAAGCAATATGTACTCCGAGTGCAATGTATGTTGAACTAAATAACTTAGCGCAAAACACAGTGGGTAACATTTGCCTGTTGATGTCTTATTTATTGCATTCAAACAGTTTCCGAGAAGCAGGGACAGGGACAGAGGCACTGATGCCTGCAAGCTCCAGGTAGTCTCGTCCAAACCATTGTGGAGCACGAGTAAACATGTTATTCTTTAAGTATTAATATTGCTTAAAAATGCAAGGGTCAGGTAGATATTGTCTCCTGCCTGCAGGACCCTCCGACTGTCCTGAACTAGTGGTACCTTAGAGTAGTCAGAGTACTACCTGCAAGTAGAGGTCAGTGACGAGGCCTACACAACACTGACGGTCTCCTGTGTTGAACCAAAGCAAGAACTTAAAGCCTTATTTTTTTTTCTTCTCTAGGATGGTGGGACAACTACCATCTCATATTTTGATGAAACATCTTGCAGCAGGTATTTAGCAGTCACCCATATTTGAGATTTAACTTTTATTAATTTAACCTTTATTGAACCAGGAAGATCCCATTGATATGAAGAACCTCTCTTCAAGAGAGATCTGGCCAAGATAGGCGACACAGTTACAATTTACACAGATAAAACACAAACAAATGAAGTAGAGTAAAGTAGTAAAGTTGAGTCGTGGACACATATTTCAAGTTGTCTTTATTGCAAAGCGCCCAACATGCAACAACTCTCCATCAACAAATTTAAAAAAGTGGTTTTGTTGGCCCATACATGACTCAGGCAGATACAGAATGACAGCTGGCATTTTCTTCTGCAGCCCTGCAGTGGTGAAATCAAGGCAAACCCAGACATTATGTCACAGTGTTCCGACAGAGAAACCTTATCCTTGCAAATATTGTCTGTTGCCGGGTGGTGATTCCTTTGTACAATGGAACACGGTTGTCATCCGAAGCCAATTAAAGCCATACACAGGTTGACACTTTGCTCCTCTGAATAGTTCAGTCTTCTCATTATGAACTGGCCTCGGATGTGTCTGCTCAAGGTATCGCACACAGTTTGATGGCATTACTTGTGAAGATGAAAAACTTGTAATGATCTGTGCCAAAGTCAAGCACGTGTTGTATTGATTAATTATACAGTACGCGCATATAGACTATTTTTTTTCAACAATATAGACATCTTGTAGAGGCGACAGCCTTATGAGGGCTTTAAGTGAGTAACATTTTTATTGCGATTTTTCTTTTTTCTGTTAAAAACGTACCAAAGTTATGTGTTAGGTAGAACTTTCTCCAATCTGTGTGCTTTCACTCCACAGGAATCGAACAACCAATCGGTATGAAAGTCAACAAAAAGTCCAGCAGGTGTTGCTATACTTGTCATTTTGTAAACCCCTCAATACAGCTCAAGGCATCCGCAATATCTGAAATCAAGAGATGTTAATGTGCTTCAGCAAAAACCTTGACAGTCTTATAATCACTTTAGATAAATATTTCATGAGCCTGGTTTCTTCAACTCCTGACAGCAACACCAGTTATTTTGGCCATTTTCTTTTTTTTTCAGCACTGGTTGATTTTCAGTTCAAGCCATGAGGATGATGATAAGGCATAAAATAAAACAAACATAAAATCTGAAAGCAACATCATTTTATTAGGGAGAAGTCCTCAGTCACTGGAAAGCATGTTGCATCATGGGATGTATCCGGAAGCTTTTTATTCTCTTGGTGAAATACATTTGATGGACGATAAAAGCAAAAAGCACAAAAAAATGCTTCAATACTTCAGACTGTTTTAGTGGGATGAGCTGGCCCACCAAATGTTCCTGAAGAGGACACTATAGTACTGATGCCATCTATCACAGGACCACTGAACCTCACTTTTGGACTAATCCCAGATGCACAAATCATTGCTCTCCTGTCATTTGTGAGGTTTTGTACACAGAAAGAATACGCAGAGCTCAGCCAGTGGAAGGTGTATGGAGGGGAACCTAATGCAGTTGTTATGTAAACACTGTAGAGCTTTAACTGGAGCCTCATGACATGGTGCCGATGCTATGGCAGAAGCTGACATAGAAGTATAATCGGCAGAAGAGCCATTTCTTGAGGTTCTCTAATTCTGATGTGACTAGGAATGTAGCGCGAACACGAGACTGATGCTTTTTGGGTCCACCTGCCCTTCGGCCATAACAAGAAGAATTTTGTGAAGCATAACAGCGCCAAAGAAAGAGACAGGAGAGGAAGACAACGGTCTCAAAGATAATCATATTGTGTTCGCCAAGATTCAAAACAGATATCAGGGTTCAGTCGGAGGAATCGAATTCGGAGCCTTCACTGATTACATTAAAAATTTACTTGGGGCCATACAAAAAAAAAAATCAAATTTCAATTTGAAGAGTAGGTCGAACAGTGGCGATAAGGCCAGCGTGAGCCGAAACAGTCCCCAGAAATATGTAAACTAGAGACGATTCTGCACGGCGTCACAATAAACTGTGCTGTTCTGTGAAGGTTTTACACCACAATGATCAGTGCACGTACACTGCAAATTCTCAAGAAGTTTTATTTTCCACATTTTGGAAGCTAGCCATTGGACTATCAAATCTCTCACACACACACACACACACACACACACACACAGGCACATGATGTCAGCAGAGACAAAGTTCAATAGCTATTGAACGGGTACACTCTGGCTATTGTCCAAATCATCCTACAGGCCAGAAGGATCAAAGGAGGCTTTAATGGCTTTTCATGGTGTTGAAGGTCATCCCTTATAATACAGGATGTCCACAAAAGATAACCATGACAAGTCCTGTAGACATATGACAAAGTGAGTTTTCTTTGAAAGTAGAACCTACAGGTCAGGTAGCGTTCTGTGCTGGTTCACGAACCATGTAAGATATTTCTGTGGCTTTTAACCTGGACAAATGCATCCAGTTTGAAGAGCATTTCTGCTTCTGCAAGGCGTAGAGACTGAACGGTGGGACAGCGGTCACGGTTGCATCTCAGCCGCAACGTGACCGATCGAAGACTGACGTGACGGTCCTGAAGTAACCAGCGTGTGCCGAATACATGCTGTGACAAGCAGCCCACCAAGTTTACCACCAAATCCATACTTGCCTCCATAAATATAGACGGCTCATGTTGGCCATCATTCTTAAGCTGTCGTGCGGCAGAAGCTAACCCAACAATAATACTAACCAAGAGATAAAAACAGTAATACAACTTCTTTCTTTCCACTGACTACCTCCATCACTTGCTATCCATGGATCTCGCCAGACCCCAATAGTACAATATTCTGACATGACCACACCGATGATGTCATAGTTGGATGGATTAAAATAAATAAATACATAGATATTGCTTTTGGCCTTTCAAAATGTGTTGATTTCTATCCTTCCTTCAAGCACTCCGCCATGTGGTCAGTGTACGTACTGCAGCTTCTTAAAAAAACAAAACAAAAAAACCCTCTCGGATGAGACAGTCACTCACTCAGCTATCAGCACAGCAGTTCTTGCTTCCTGACCACTGGACGATGATGTCACATCTCACTGTGACGGCGGTGACTTGAGGGGAACATTAGCTGCCTGCTGAAGTCTGCACTCATTGACCAGGAATTGCCTGCTACCAGAGATTATGTTGCCTCTGTCTCCATCGTAGGGACAACGGTGCACTGTTTTCCACAGTGAAATCGATTCACTGATTACAAACAGGCTTATTAAAAACAGAGGTCTTGAATTGCGGTTCACGTGGGGGCATAGAAGTATCCTGGTTGTCCTCAGAGAGCCTGTTGTTACTGTCAGAATACACAAATGTGATGTTAGTGTGTCAGTGATAAAACATACATAAACAATGAAGCACATAATAATAATTCCCTCTGCTATTAGTTATTGGTGTTCTTGTTTAGAGTTCAATGATCAATAGCCTCCCTAAAAGTTAAAGGCTGATAAACACTGTATTGCACAAAGACTCAGTCTGAAGTCTCAAAGTGCAGTTTATTTTACTGCTGTCACCAACATTTACCCACATTTGCACTGTTCAGTCCAATTCAGAACCGGATGTTTCCGCAAGGTGACGCCCCTCACAACACATCCAGAGTATGAAAGTAGAAAGTAAGAAAGTTCTTATTTTTTTCTTATTAACTATAAACAACAAAATAATCCCAATTTCTTTTTGTGCCTCAGGAGCACCGAAACGCTTTCATGCACAAAAGAAAATTCTCTGGCAAGCATTTAATGGCAATTATCGCAAGTGAGCAAAATTCTCAGGGTGTGGGGAAACTTTCCTTCCACCACTGCAGCTGTGAGTCAGGCTGCTTCACAGCGGAGCCGCACACATAGCCGGAGCATTATGAGTTCTTTCATAACGCGCTTGCTTCTGCCACTGCGTCACACTGTGTGGGGATCGGCCATCGATTACACATTCTGCACATTATTATTATTATCATCTGTTTTGAGTGGCAGAGGTGAGCAGAAGTACGAGTTGTCACAAAGAGCTGCGGCAGACGGCATCGCCAGCAGACACACCGACAACTCACTTTGTGTCCCACCCCTCAGCAAACTGCAGAAATATGTGGACTTTTGTGCAATTACATATGCTATTGTTCAGTGATGTGCGCTAGTGTGCAGCAACTCGACTGAAGCGCCTCTCCTTTTGTCAAATGAGACAAAGCGGTGCCGACCTCTCCTTTCTCATCAAGCGGAACGCTGCAAACGCTGCGATGATTACACAACGCAAACATCACCTTAAAGAAGAAATCTCAACAGTCACAGAACAAATACTGATGGAATGCAGCCAAAAGTCTTTTGACAGACCCAGACATCTTACCTGAAAAAGAAATAACTCTGAGTGTGTTTCATACACCCATATAACAAATGTTAAATTCTGCAAGCGATTCTGCAAGGCCTCCAAACACAAGTTTGGGGGGCAAAAGTCTGCTAAAAACCTGAAATGTGATTGGACAAAGTTTTGTCCGTCACGTTGTGTACGGGCCAATTAGACTTCCTCGCTTGAAGTGGAGTGGAGCCAGACCTGCCGACACTCTCCGCTGGAAGCTCGTCTTTCATCGCAACGACACTGTGACTCTCTCACTGCCAGGGACCCTGATTAGTGCCGGCGTATTTCCTGCCTGCTGAAATCAATTTGGGTTAAGGTTTTTTTTTTTTGGGGGGGTGGATAACTGTGAAATCAGTAGTGAAATTCAGCAGTCCAGGATCCTCTCAAGGTTATATATATGAAAAAAAAAAAAAAAAAATACAGTATATCATATTTCCTCAGCCTCTACAGAGGGAAGGACAAGTTGTTCCCAGACCAGAAGCAGTCCTCTTGAGCAAATGCAAACGTCTGTGCTTAGTCTCAGTAGTGGTAATTAAAAGCAAACGTCTGCCAGAGGGAGGCTGACAAAGGCTTCACTTTAAAAACCTTCGATTATTTATTTTGAGGATGGTCTCAGGAAGCTTCTCTTTCTCTCTCTGGGCTCATTTCCAACTTCACTTTGCTCCTGACATCTAGGGGGTAAAAAGAAAAAAAAAGATCAACAGCTTCAGCTTATCTTGATTAAGCCCGCGACGTGTTTCCCCTGCTCAGAAACAGCTTCTACCCTTGGGCGGTCAGGACACTTAACATTCCCCCCCAAAAATGCAGACGATAGTGCAATGACAGAATTATAACTAGAACAACACCAGTTGAGCTGGTTGCTTTTCATTTTGTATTTATGTAATTGTTTTTGTCCCCGTTTTGTCCTTTTACTTTTTATGCAACTTCAGTGCGGTTTCCAATTTTGTTGAACAGAGGCCTGGAGAATGACAACAAAGGCTTTTCTTTGATCATTCATACAGCACAAGTTGGCAAAAAGCGATTTGCCTCAATGGCCTTTTCAGTCTCTACAGGTGCAATGATCTCGACCCTTTGATCCTCGAACCGGCAGAGGAAAATCCTTTAATTATGAAGCGTCTTATTGCTGCGGTAATGCGCAGTACGACATTTTACCTTCCCCAGGTATTAGTCAAGAGATCGATGGACAAAATCAGCCGCGTGTATGTACGCGTGGTCAGTGTATTGACAGTCTTCCTCCGAGAGGAATTGCAAGGGGAAGAGTTGGCTGATCAATCCGATTTCTGTTTTATTGCCTGTTGTAAATCCAGTTTACTGTGAAACGGCAGTCACCAAACAGTTGAGAAAATTACCACTCGCCTTCTAAATGATTTTCTGCACACAAGATTTATTACCGAAGCTGCATTTTCATCAAGCTGTTCTATGGGCGCTTTGATTTGTACAAAAAAAAAAAGGTTTTTGTTAAACCCTCAAAATTTGGAAGACGGAGCAAAAAAAAAAACAAAAAAAAAAAAAAATCCTGATACTTCAGCTTAAAACTGGATAAGACTCCAACAATTGTGTATTTAACTGAAAAGAGTGCAACACTGAGACACCAATCCAGAAATTCCAAAGGCAGATGTTGGATGTCTTCCACGTCATCCTAGATAGAAAAACAAAAAACAAATTGAAGATCACACTTAACAAAAGCCTGATCTTTTCAAAACCCTGTCACACTGCTAAGTTCTCTCGCGGCTAATTTGATATCATAAGACCGCATATGCTAAATTGAAGTGGCAAAAAAAAATTGCCAATTATGAACCTGTACCTGTCAGAAGAGTTTAATCACTTCCCTCTTGCTTGGCATCCAGGAGGCAGCACCTTCGCTCAGCGACGACACGCACAGTGGCGTTGAGGTGATTGAAAGAAGCTGAATCTAATCAGCCACGGCTCAAACCTCATGTTCCACACGTCCTGAGTGGGAGGAAGAGTCGGTTACCCGGCACCACTTCAGTCCGGAGATGTGCCTGCCCTCGCATTCGCCAAAAATTGAAGAGCCCAGCGGCGAGTCGTCTTCCACACTCATGCAAGTGGACAACGCAATAATCCCCAGAAGAAACCCACACCAGCATCTGCAGCAGCCTCAAGACACTTGAAGCTGCTTCGCATTTCCCTCTGGCAGGGTTGACCTGCAGCGAGGTGAATGCAAAGCAGCTCCTCGGCGTCAAGTGTGTTTGCATTGAAGCGACATGGAGTGTTTGTGGACATCAAGGTAATGGTATGCAGCACAGAGGTTAAGACCGTGCTAGAGAAATGCTGAAGAGGAGGTCGGGGAGGAGGAGGCCTTCAACCCGGCAAAGACATTCCATCTTTTCATGCAATTGCACCGATATCAACTTAATGCGAGTTGTGCGTCTGCTCAACAAATGATCAACGTCTTCTGCTTACAAAAAAACGTGACAGCTTTCAAACGTTTTTGCACGAGGATCTGCTTGATGCTTTAACCTATTTGCTCAACTGCCGGTGTGGAAACTTGATTGGCCTCCTCAATTCCTCAGTTGTTGTTGGGTATTCATTTGACTCTTTCCCTAATGGACATCTGAGATAAATTCATATCCATTCTTTATTTCTTATTGTGTTAGCGATGATTATAAATAGCCCCGACAGCTGTAGAAATTTGCATTTCAACCTGGCGCGTAATTAATACAATGAGCAATGGTTTCAGCTCGAACCGGAGCTTTGATACGCGAGTGCTGCTTCCCAAGGAGCCTTGAAGAACAGTGCGACCGCTGTGGAGGCAGAACAGACGCCCTCTGTTCCTGCCGAGGCAGCTGGGCTGGCTCCGAGCCGGGCTCGGTCCTCCGAATAACACTCAATCAATCTCACCCGCATCCAAGAGTCAGACACACCCGAGGGTGACACACAAGAACACACACACGGATGCACTCAAGAGTCCGTGTGGCCTGTTTTATGAAAGACTATCAGTCACAAAGTTTGGAAATAACACACACACACACACACACAACACACACACACACACACACACACACACACACACACACACACACACACACACACACCACCAGACTAAATTGAGAAGGACCTGGTGTTCAACCAACAGCATCATCAGGCGATGCGCTGATATTTGGGACCTGCTGCCGCCACAGCTGACAGTATTACATCACTTGGCTCATGAGCATAGCTCCACTGTTAGCTAATGTATGTGCTACTGGATATACATACGTTTAGAACACACTTTTGAAAATCTACCGAGTGTCTTTTACCAGCGGAGAACTATTCAAGTTGAGTCACTTCAATGCTTGGGGAAATAAAGGAAACATCCCCCAACTTTTGTTTTTATTTTACTCAATTCTTGAAACATATATGACTTATTTATTTACCCATGATTCAATAATCTAATCTAATTCACATTTACATTCAGAACTATCTTTAGGACCTGATCAATGTATGTTTTTTTTATTATTTAATAAAGGTAATCTCTCTTCACCTCTTGCTCACAATAGTCTGCCTTGTCCCTCTATTGTGTGCATTCATGTGAATGGTACAGGGTGAAGGCTGCTGCTTGTCTGACAAATGGATATCGGGTGAAGCCGAACAAGCCACTGGATAATCTAATGTGGCCCCACTAAATTTTTAGTCTTAACCTTTGTAAATGCCACCCAAAAATGTCACTCTAGCTAGCCAGTCATCCGGCGCAAGCTAATGCCTTATATTTTGACTGATTGTGCATGAGGAGTGAGACATAAGCGGTCTTGCAAGAGTTTACAATTTTCAGTCCAACTGCTTGGCACTTTCAAATACAGCATTTCAATCAACTTAGCATGTAACATCTGCTCATGAAAGACATCGACTGGTGTCGGTGTTCGCTGCCGTCTTACGAGCCGTCTTCAGTCCTCGCGATGACGTTCAACGAGTTAAAGCCTGCTATCACTGAGGCTCAAAGGTTGAACACACAAACACGCAAGCTAGCATTACACAAAAAGAGTATTTATATACAAGAGGTATATTTTTATAGGAGTGTTTCATGAATCTGATGGTCTGATGTTGCTGCTCAGGCTCTGAGTGATGCCCTCTATCATATCAAATGAGACACAATTTTCACCTCATCAACAAAACACATGCCGGACGGAGATGATTACCATAACCCCACATGATACATATTCATCGTGTCTATCCGTAGAGGAGCGGCGCTCACCTCTGAACCTGTGTCTGACCTGAACCAGCCTGCGAGGTGTCTCACATAAATTTCTCATCACAATCTAGCTGGCAGTGTCAGCTGTGTTCCAGCAGGAGCCGCTCCGATTCGGCAACCGTGATTGACCTCGATATTCTTGGTATTGCATCAGCTGCGTAAGGTGAGCCATAGGAAATAAATAATCTACTTGACTCAAACCACAGTTGTCTGATGTTGAGGATGCTGAAAGTTCCAGTTGTAACACACACACACACACATGCTCTGCCTTCTCTTCACCGTCATATAATCAAATTTAAAGAATTTTCAAAAAAGGAAATCGTTCCACAGCTGCGTTCAAACAGATGGTGGGTACATTTATCCAGTCTGACAATATTTGCCTCTTGATGATGCGTGTGCTGGAGGCCTGCAACACCCACAAATCTTCAGCCTTGCCGCTGGTCTATTGATCCAACCCACAGCCTGAACTGAAGGTCTGACACCTTTAAGGTCTCTCTCATGTCTGAGTCATGTCACCAGTGGAAATGCAAAAAAAAAACAAAAAACAAAAAAAAAGGCAAACTCTGTCCTCAAGTCAGGTTTTGAAAGAAAATCCACACTGAAAATAGTGTTGCCCTTTCAGCAATGGTATTTAGATGTGTCACTGAAGGTCTGAGAGCAGATGGTCACCTTCAGTCTTTCTCCCTCAGCGTTAAACAATGATGTACGCATGCGCCAAATTTTAATTGCATGGTATTTACATCTGTTGTAAATGTCCTTTTTTTTTTTTTAATCATGGACTGCATCTGTAAGTGCACAGCAAAGACATTTAAAAGATTATATTTTGGATGAAGCTCGGCTCGACGCCATATCGATAACAGTTTTCACAAAATCTTGTCAATAACGGCTGCAATATGTTTCAATGGTTGAAAAAAATACAAGCAAACATTCACAACATGGCTGTAACTGAATTCTCTCCTCTAGAACCATCTGACATCATTTTGTCCATTTGGCTGCACAGGAAAAAAAAACAAACTTGGAACTTCATCCTCCTACCGCTACACAAAATAAGACGGATAGACGGCCGCCCGGAGGCTTTTATTAGCGCCTTCGCCGGGGCTTTAATGTGACATTTATCTGCCGCTCTCGGCCGTCATTGCTTCCATCAGCGAAAGGTCAGGCTCGATGTGTGTCGGCCCTCTCAGGTGTTTGGGCTCTTTACTTTGTTTAAACGCCGGCCACCCAGGAGCACACTGGGGGCCGCCGATACGGTCGCGCAGCAGTTTAGCTTTTGAGATGGCAAGGCTTGAGGTGACAAGAGCAAGCTTTGAAGCAACCTGGTGATTTGACACAATAAAGATTTATAGACAGACACAGTGTCCAATCTCAAAGCGGTTATTTGTGTTTGAGGCCGAATAAAAGAGATTGCGGACTAAAAGCGGTGTTGTGTTTTTTTTTTTTTATTGGTCCGCTAAGCACCGAGAGTCTTAAAAACAGAGAGTCTCATTGCTGTGTTGGAAGACAGCGCCACCGTTTCTGGGAGTCATCACACTAGAACTACAAATCACCATGTGATCATTTGTAATATGAAAAAAAATACATTTACTGCATGAGGAACCATTTCTGGTTTATTGTTATTACTAGAGTTGTAAAAAAACAACAACACGTTTTTGAATGCTGATGGTTATTACTGCTATTTTCCATTACATGCTGTGTCACAACATTTATTTCAATACGTGTCATGTATCCCTAGACGAAACCTTCACTAGGAAACAAGTGTTCCCAAACAATGACATGGATTTAGTTTTTTTTTTTTTTAAACGTAGCCTAAAACAGAAGGATGTGCTATCTTGCAGAACCTTGAAAATGCAGCACCAAGCTGGTGTTGCTTTTAACCCTGGTTGATCTAAATCAACAAAGCATTGCACCACACGTTAATTTTCATTTTAACAGGTAGAACCAAATAATTCATTATTATAATTTTGGCCAGCGACGGTCCTGACTTCCAAGAGGCCCTAAGCAAAATTCTGCCGAGCGGCTCTGACCCCTGATCTATGTCAAGCATGTTTTGCCATCGCCACAGTGACACACCTGATCATAGATCACTACTACTACTACTACTACTACTACTACTACTACTACTACTACTACTACTACTACTGCTACTACTACTGCTGCTGCTGCTGTTGTGGAGCACTTTGGCAACGCTGTGTTGTTAAAACCATGCCATAAAAATAAAAAGGATTGGGTTGGATGACTACTACTCCTACTTCTAAACACAATTTATATCCCAGAGCTTGGCTAAATATTTTGCTCTTATCTATGAAGATGTGACTGAACACGTCCATCTGAGCCAAGCGAAGACTGAAAAGATTTCCAAATCAAGGATCATTTGGAGCACTTGATTTGGAAATCTAGCGCTCCCTCCCCACCCCAAAAATGAAGAACCGTGCAAAATGAAAATTGGCCACCGCTGGAAGAGCAACTTGTTGATTCGGTCTTGTTTGGATTTGCCTGGAGAGCGCGCGATCCCGTGAGAATTTCATGAGACTTTGCGTCGAGCGGCGCAATGACATCTCTGCTGGCAGTGGACTTCCTCGGTGTGAGGCTGCTCCGCGGCTCCCAGGGTGATGGAGGAGGAGGAGGGGGTGGTGTTGGTGGGGGGAGGAGGAGGGAGCGCTGATGGAGGCAGAGCTTCCTCTGTGTCTCTCTTCCATCCCTGAGCGCAGAGGAATAATTGAGCGCGGCGCTGAAAGCCGAGCATTCATTCAAAGACCTTGACTCGCTGCTGCCCGAAGCCCGAAGGCTTCAGTGGTGATTCAGCGGCACCGCGAAGCTGAAGCCAGGAGCCAAGGGGCGCACAAAGAGGAGACGGAAGAAAAGAAGAAGAGCGGAGAGCAAGGAAAGGGAGGAGGAGGTGGAAGAGGAGAACCGCGCGCCGCGTTGGAGTCGCTCTTTGACGGCCGAGCACCATAAAAAGCAGGATTTCTCATCCGATGAGAACTTTCCCCCGCGTTGAAAAGCCGCCAGCTTCCCGCTCCCAACACTTCGGTCAAGTGCAGCCGGCTCGGACTTGGCGGCGTCGCCGGGTTTCAACCTGATCCGACGGACGCGTGCAGCGCGCCGGAGCCTCCTCGGGGTGTAGCCGCGGCGCTTCTCGTGCGTCTTTGCGCAGAAGGATCCGCGCTCGTGCGAGCCCGCGCTGCTCCAGTGACCGGTTTGCCGGCGGCGGCGGAGGAGGAGGATCAGTCGGAGTGGCCGACCAGTCAGAAGGATGCTGGTGGGCAATGCCTGCAGAAACAGAGGATGAGATTTGTCGAAAGGCGCTGGAGCTGCTGTCCGACCTGTGCTCCAGGGGGGAGGTGCAGGACGACAACTGCCTGGATTTCATCTACTACTTCAGGGACTTGGGCAGACCGCGTTACACGGACTCAGGTCAGGCTTCCGTGCACCTCTCTTTCTTTCTCTCCCTCTCGCTTTTCTTTTCGACTTTGCTTGGGTGTTGACAGAAGGCTGGTGAGGTTTCGCACAGGCTGCAGACACGTTGGCAGGCTGTGAAATCCACCATTTGATTTTCACAGGGAGGTGAAAGGTGAGAAGCTACCGGCAAACTTCAAACTCGGCGTGTCTTCCTTTTTTCTTTTTTTTTTCCTGCAGCGTCCATGTTGAAGAGGAACGCACGCATAACTGACCACACTTTTAACACTTCATCCTCTCTTGATTTAAACACAAGGGTGTTTTTATTTGTCGGCATCCGCCAAAAACATTTATTTCAACAGCCAATCAAAAAAAAAAAAATCTATATTAAAAAGAAGATTTCCTAAACACCAACTTCCTATGCGTGAAAGTATGTGCTTCCACCGGGGCAAAGAGTGTGAGCTGTGAACTTGTTGCTCGCATTCTTTGCCACCAGCAGGTTCCACAGACGCACCTCTCGTGCGTTTGGTTTGTCTGCCAGCCCGTCTCGGCGTCCATTAGCCCCACAACACACTGGATGGTGGGAGTGCTGCTTGGGTTTCGCTGGTCTCTGGTGGCCAGAGCAGGGAGGGAGAGCGAAGCCCCACCCGATCAGCTCCGGGCACTTTGCAGACGCGGGCCAGGAAGAACAAAGAGGAGCGATGATTTAACGCAGCTACTGTATGTTTAGACACCCAGCGCTGGAGTGGCTGGTGGAAAATGCATCCCATCAACACCAGCGGGCTTAGGCGAAACCAGTGTGAGGAAAGATGATTTAAGGCAACTTGAAACCCCTTAAAAAAAAAAAAAAAAAAAGCTCCAGTTTGACTTGGAATATAACCTAGTTCATAACATGTAGATTGGTTTTTTATAGAAAAAGAAATCTTGAAATTTCATATTCAACATGGCAGCGTCTCAGAATTTGTGTGAAGATCAGTCACAGGGGAAACTTTAATCTTCTGTGATGAATATTCAGCGTGTGCCATGTGTAGGATGAGTTTGTGCTAAAGCTGATGAATGCGTACCAGAGCTTAAAGGCTACTGTGCTTCTATTTACATGCATGTGTGGGGTTCATTATAAAGCGAGCATTTGTTGTTTCTCAACGCCTCCCTGTCTGTGTGTGTGTGTGTGTGTGTGTTTCTGCACGTGTGTTTACATGTTTGTTGCCTTGTCTTTGTGGTTGGGCCAGTGCACGTTACAATCCATCATTAAACATGTATGATGAAAAGGAAGTTCAAGCAACCATCGTGGTTTCCCCCGAGGAGCTGTGACCCACTTCCTCTTGTGTTAGATTGCGAGGAAAACACACACACACACACACACACACACACACACACACGTTCTGGTCTGCAACAAAGCATCATGAGGACCGTCCTCCGTCCCGTGCAGTGGTGTGCGGCTGCAGCTCTCGGCCACTGGAGGAATGTGCCAACTTCGTCAACATTGCATGCATGTTTGCATCACACCGGGATACCGCAGGGCCTCGGCGTCCACCCCCCACATGGAATCCAGTAGCAAAAATCATTTTCTTGCTTAAAACTCTACAGTCGAGGACTCTCGTCTCCCTCTTCTGGGAGGAGGGGCATCTGTTGCCTTGTTGGCACAGTTTGCGGCAAGAAGGCCTTTTCATCTGCCTTGTGATGTAATCTAAAAAAAAAAAATGTATACACGCGGTTTTAAAACTCCATGCATTTGGAGTTGTGCAATTATTACATTGTTTTGAAAAAAGGAATGGAAATGTGTTTGTTTAGATTGAAATATGACTCGTGATCCAAGCACGCTTTTGATTGGACAAACCTCTGGTTGAGGTTGGGCGCACCTGCTAAATGCTATGACTATGACTGATACATGAAAAATTACAGAATGCACATGATGTTACATTGAAGAGACTGCATTTGCATGAGCTAAAATGTAATTGCAAACTAAGGAAAAAAGAAAAGTCTTGCCACATTTTGCACATTCATTCAAAGAATGGAAGGAACAAACGTTGGACTGAACTTTGCACGACTGCAAGTTTGCTCTGCACGACTGCTGACTGAAATGCAAGTCTCAGCTCATTTTTTTAATAGAAAAAAAAAAAACTACATACATATATTTTTTTTCTCACTCAACCTAATGCATGCTATCTATTTTTCTGGTCATATTATTTTACCGAGCCATTGCTTTGTGAACATATTTTTAGTAGCAGAGCCACCGACTTGTGTTTCTGCCAGTGGGCGCTCTCGCATGACTCGCTGTTTTTGATACGCACAAACACTCGTCTCAGAATAATGCGCGCGCATTCCTCAACAATCTCTGTGGGTGCCAAGGAATCTGTATCTATGTTTAGTCGCACTATATTTTACCAACTCAATAACAGTTCAATCCAACTATGACTTCATCATGACTGTTATTTGCTCTCCAAAAAAACCCAAAAAACTATCGATTACAAAATTTGGCAGGCACTGCCTGTTGCTCAGTGGGCTTCAGGAGCAACTTGTATCCAAGGTGGATTGATGTTGCATTGCAATGCACTCGCTTTTGCTTTTTTTTCATTTCCAGTTGTTGTATTATGCAACATGAGCCTCCGAGACAAACATACACAGACGGTATACTTGCCGCTGTATGTCAATCGAACACGTGCGCCACACACATGGACCGGTGCCACTTTAGTTCAGTGCTAGTCATCAGTGACAATTAGCTGCTAAACATCCCTGAAGTGAACATTGATTATGCCATGCAAAAGCTTTTTCCATTTCCCCAGGTGCTTCTCAGCAATGCTCCTCACTGCTTTCACGCAACATACTCGCACCATTAGGGCCATGCAAGTGGCCCGAGTACTACTGGATTACTGATGGAGTGCCCAAACCTGTGTTTTTATACACACAGCAAGGAGGGGAAAATATACATCATAAACACAAGAACAACAAACAAACAACAAAAACAAAAACATGTTGCATTTGTGAATTTCTCACCTAATTAGAAGAAGAAAAACCTGAACTGCTCTTTATTATTTGTTGTGATTAATAAAATGTAATACGCACCTTTATTTTCAAATACAAATCACTTATTTATTAAAATATTTCAATTTATTGGACTCCAAACTGCCGCACTGCTTTCTTTTGAAAGTAGTAAATGATGTTCCATTTAGTGTGTGAGCCAGTGTGCCAGCAGGGGATATGAGGACTTCTCATCTCCTGAATGGAATCCAGCCTTGATTTGAGCGCAACTATTTCAAGCTTGAATGACCCTTGAAATTATTTGTTGCACTGAAAAAGAAAAAAAAAAGAACAAAGACATCGACCTCTCTGGGTGTGAGATTTCGCGCAACACTGGAATGGCTTATGTAGTCATGGGAGCGATGATCCATTGGAATGTTTACACAAGGAAAGCGCTTTAATTTCTTCCTCTCCAAGATGAAGCATTGAGTAGATTTTGGAAGGTGAGCAGTTTAACTTCATTACCTTTGATTGTATTTTCTGGGTGTTGTTGCCAGGCAACCCCAACACAGGATATTTGGTTTGGATATCTTTGAGCCCCTGGTGGATTATTATATTTATTGAAAGAGCTCAATAAAGTTAATGGCTCACGTCTTTATCCTTCTTTTAATTTAAAATCCTCCTATCCAGTGAAATGCTTGCTTCCCTGTCCCGCAGCCACACATGAAGCTTTGGCCTTTTTTCAGCTTCCTGAACAAGATGCCGTTGTTTCCCCGTAGACACACACTCATGAACTTTCACCTCAGCCATTGTCTCTTATTGACCCACTGCTGACTCGGCTGTTGTAGCTTATTGAACTGTACTCAGCGCCCGGGTTCCCCAGAGGAAGGACTATAGTACATTGCAGAGTTTAATGAGATGTCTGTAGCCCAAAGCTCGCTCACCAGCAGCAGCAGCAGGCTTTTGACTGCAGAAAACAATAAACTGGCAATAATCGCAGGCTTTTGTGCCTAATCTCCGTCTAAATGATATTAGTAATCTGGCTCCATTATCTTCTCACATTGAAACGGTTTGGCAAGACCATTACGACACCCACATTGTGCAAATTAATTCAAAATTGCCTATCAAATTTATCATTTTGATTGGAAATTAGAATTTTGTTTTCCACAATCCAGTGCATTTTCTTGAGTTCCCTTCTCTTTATCACGAAATGTCAAAATCAGCTCCCACAAGAGAAGTAAAAACGACAAGTGAACTTTGCCATATCTTAAAGTTCCCTTTAAGTGTGTGGTGTTCAAAAAAAAATCTGCCACCTCAATTCAGTGACGCTGAATTAAGATCCACTATAGAATTGAATGCAGCTAGCAGAATGGGGGTATGTTTGGTTAAAATCTGTTCCCTGCAAAGACATAAAAGGGCTGCGGAGACACGTTTACCTGAGTGGACCTCAACTTTATGTAACGGCGGAGAAATCAATATTTTCCCGACAAATTTTGCCATACATTTATAATTCATGAATGCGAATACAAAGCCAAGGCAAAGGTCAAAAAAAAATAATGAGTCCCGATGAATCAGCCATTCAGCTGATGTTTACAGAGCTACAGCGGTTTAATTGCGGGTTATTATCTGTGTAGGTGTGTCGTCGGGGTTGTAAACAGGAATAGGCTGGCATTCACTGAGAGTGTGTTGTGTGCCTCTGATCTGAGTCTGCCCCACTTTGGGACTAAACAGAGGCAGTGATGGGCCCATAATGAACCATCTTCAGAGGCGCTGGGGCCTCCATACCCACTCAGCACCTCCTGCGCTTGCAAACATGGAGACGCTGCCGCGCTGAAATTATCAAAATAAAGCTGTCAACAAAACAGGTCAGTGCATCATAACCTAAACCCCCAGGAAGCAGTGAACATGGATTACATAACTAGCATTATAGAGTAAATTGTAGAGCTCATTTGATACCTTCTGGTGTTTTATGCAATCTCATTTTTTGAGGGGCCTGCACACAAAGATTAAAGTGTGTGGATCGCATTCGTCCTTCAGACGTGCACAAACACCAACTGAAAAGGTCCGAAAAGATTAATCCTGACTCCCCCGTGCAAAGTGACAGAAGCTCGATGCCACTGTGCGAGCTGTGGGAGCGTGCGTGCGTGCGTGTCACAATAAGACTCGCACTAAATTAAACGTGCAGAACTGACAAGGCGGGTTATGCTTCCAAGTTGTCAGGTGGTACCCTTTGTCTTTTGAGGGTTTGGCTTCCAAAATGTAGAGTCAAGCGGCTTCGCAGGCAAGCCAAGAAGAAGAAGGAGCACGGCTGCGCTGCCAAAGGGGAATTTTAGGAGGACCGATGCAGCCGCCACTGTTACCAAACCCCAGTAGCTCCCTGTCTTTGTCAAGTTTGAACCCTGGCCCATGCCGCTGTCTCTCAAGTGTGAACTGCCAGCAAATCTCATTTCTCAACAACCCAGCTATCTAGCAAGGCCACCGATATTTTTTTTTCACTTGAGACATCACAGACGGTACATTGTTCATTGTCAAATCAAGTTTGAACCTATGACCAGTTCTAAAAGAATTAACATCCGCTTCATGGGAAATACCATCAGAGCTGTCCAGATGTGCTATTAGACACAGTATCCCAAGTGCGATTGTGCAGCACAACTTGACATAGTCTGTGGTTTATGTTTCCCAAAGTATTTTTGTCTTCTATAAATGCTCCTATTTTGTCATTTATACCTAGATTATAAATTGTGTGTGACAGTTCTGTTTGAGAAGCTGCCCTATTTAAAAAGGTAAAAGTGGTAAGCTGGATCAAGCAAGCAAGCAATCGTCTTACCCAAAGAGCTTTAAAACTATAATGTGTGGTAATCTCTTTTCTTCATCTATATGTAAAACAAAATAAGAACTGTGTTTAACACTTGCAAATTTCTCCACCGTGGGACAATAAAGGCTTACCTTATTTCATCCTAAGTCCTGTTGGTTGCCAGCTGGACCAAAGGTGCTTTGAAGATGAACCCTCCACTCATTTTAATTGGTTCGATAAATGCAAAGTGCATTTTTTCTCCAAGGATTCTCAACAAATATTTTGATGCTTTCAAATTTGTCTTTGCCGACTGTAACTACTTTATTTATTTATGCATTTTTACTCTTAGAAATGTACATAAAATGCACTCTACAAAGCTTCCTTTGAGCAACCTACTAAAAACAAAGTCTCTGGTCTTTTTCCTGGTGTCTTGGTGGGAAATATGCAACATCCAGACCAATTTCCACAGCTGGCACTTCCCCCATTTGAAAACAGGTTTCGTTGTGTTGCATCCTCTGTTTTAAGATGTTTTAACAGTAATTCATGGAGCGTTGCATTTTAAGAAGCACTGGGACCACAACAACCAGAGTCTTCACATTGAAGAGTTTGTCCACGTTTAATTTATAAACTGTTTTCGGGTCAAGATACAACTACAAGAATAATAAAGCAAACATTTGAAAACATAACAAACCAGCAATAAAGTGCTGCAGCGAGGTCATTCCAGTCCCAAGGTTAAAGGCAATATGACTGTTTGAAAAGATGAGTTTTAAGGCAATGGATGAAGGAGGTGATACAACTGAAATGATTCATGTCTGAGCAACTGAAGGCTCTCGAACCCTCGGTGGAAAAAGCGAGCAGGCGGGGAATGAGCTGGAGGGCCGAGAAGCTGAGAGTACAGCAGGGTGCGTTAAAGATGAGGGAGCTCGGGAAGGTAAAGAGGGTCTGGGGTTGTCAAGCATCTTTATCGTCACTACACACAGAACTGCGAGGTCGGAATGGAGTGGTTAGTCCTGAGCAGTGCGACTGAATGTGCCTGGAAGAGACCCGCTGGAACACGAGGAGAAGGTCCAAACCCCACACAGAGAAACACGGCCAGTATTCAAACCCAGGACCTTTTTCCTGCACCGGTGTAATATCGTACGACTGCAGGAGTGGATATTGGAAATAGTTTGAGTGGAAGAGTTTTCAAGCAGTTGCAGTCGGATGGACTTGTCAGGCGAACCATAAAGAAGTAACCATATTATCAGCGCTGTTGGGTGAGAGAAATGGTCTAAAAACTTCAGTTCAGCAAATGACATTATTTAAATGGGACTGGAATTAAAATTTTTTCCATGATCTCTGCATTTTTCCCTCTGATTAATGCGACCACGCCACTGACAGTCACCATATGGCTCCCAGCTCTTCCATATGGTAAAATCCCATGTCTGACTAACAGCTGATCATGAGCTACATCATGACCCCGACCTTGCCAACACACACACACACACATTCTGATCTGCAACAAATCATCATGAGGACCATCCTCCGTCCTGTCCTGTGCAGTGGTGTGTGGCTGCAGCTCTCGGCCACTGGAGGAATGTGTTAACTTCGCTCGCCGCAGACACACAACAACATTTCATGTTTGTTTGCATCACACCGGGATAACGCAGGGCCACGGCGTCCACTCCCAAATGGAATCCAGTAGCAAAAATCATTTGCTTGCTTAAAACTCTACTCTCTCAAACTCTCTAGTCGTTAGCTTTTGTCCTTGTTCAAAATGTTAGAAATGGATGGGATGGGACGCAGGAGAATTGCATTTCTGGTCAAGACAGAGAAGGCTCGTGATGCAGGACGCTGGTTAGACCGCTACGTACAAATCGATTGACGAGTGGTCTGACCCCGATCCCACTGTCTTTCAAAGACCATGGTTGGCCGTTTTAAACTTGATTTTTGGCAAGTTGGAATGAGGTCGAGATGACGCCCAGAATTTTGATCGAGACAGAAGGTGTCTTGTAATCATCACCAGCTTTGCTCCAAGTTTCCTCTTTATGATTTTATTACTTTTTTTCCCCAGTCTTTCCTTCATGCATATTTACATGAACTCAAGCAACCCCACCATACATAATCACACTAATCAAAACCTCTTCAATCGTTTTTTTCTTTCTTTCAATAATTATAATTATGGCACTTCCTTTAGTGAGCAGGGACCTCATTGATTATTAGAGCTCCTGAATGCAATTAAGTGCCCTGGTGTTCAGGTTTCAGGCCCTGACGCTGTGATTGCTCCCCACGAGGGAAGCTTCACAGAGGAGACACCCTGTGGCTTCAGAATAAGGCTCTGACAAAGGTAATCGAATAAAACCACAGGCTTGTCTGGGCTGATTTGCTTATTGAAAAACCCAGGAGGTGTTTACGTCTGTGGACGTGTTAGTATGGACCGGCCTGAAAGTAAATGGTCTCGGACAAATAAAGGGATCGAGTAAAATTAAATTTGAGTGGTTCTTTACGAAGAACAGCTTCTCCAAGAAGCTGAATTTTGGGGGGTGGTAAGAACACATCTATTTTTCATGATACCAATTCTGCAACTCTTTGGCACATCAAACCAGACAGAGAGAGCCGGAATGAGCTGTGCGCTGCTTTGTGTGCGTGCCAGCTGTCGACACAAACCCAGCGCTATGTCAGGACACACACGGTACATCATACAATTCACTTCATCCCAGCTGGTGTCCACTACAGAGCTGCACAAAACTGGGCTGTTTGTGTTGTGTTCGCATCATTTCACAGAATTCAAATGCCAGTTAATCATGAAAAATGCTGCTTTGGCGCCATATGGGTCTCCAGCTTCCTCCCGTGCTGATACCTCATGGACAAGGGATTGGTGAGCTATTTGCATATTTAGCGCATGTGCCATTTTAAACAGACTTTCACTCAATGAAATGCTTCAACAACTTGCTGCACTGGACGAAGTGAATGATCACGGAGAGTGACCGGTCTCTGCACGGTATATCAGCAATTACACCGTATTGGTCTACTTGTTTCTCGGAGTGAACACCTGATAATTAAAATGCACTGTCTGGAGTGTTGCAGTAGTGTGAGTGTGCATAGGTGTTGGTGTGCGAGAGGACAAAACTTGTGAAGCAACGTGAGAGTCATACAGGAAAGAGCTGAATAAAGAGGCAAGAAAGAGACGTATCGTCTGCATATTTCACAGTTCAAAGGGAGGAAGTAACATCATTCTGGTAAGAATTTAGGTGGTTAAAAAGAGTTGAGATTAATAAATAGGTGGAGAAGTAAATCTATAAGTATTGAACAGGAAGGCCAAACACTACTGCCAAGTCACACCAGTTTTGTCAAGTAATCGGAAAAAAAAAAAATCTTCAAATGAATTCACACAGACATCGAATACAACACAGGAGGATGTCACAACACAACCACAACGTCGCAAAAAGAGCTTGTGTTCTCTCGTCTGCACTCTTAGCTATTATCTCTTCATTGTTAACTGGCCACAGGTTGTCAAACTACGCAGATGTCTAAATCGAGGTGGTGTTTGGACACAAGTCGTTCCAAACTGGAAAGCAAAACACACAGTGGGAAAGCCTTCTGCCATGACAGCGCAGAGCACAGTGGAAATGTGCTTCTAAAAACAGTCAAATGTATGAAAAGGGGGCCACTATGAGGTGGCTATGACTGCTCAACCGTCAATCACACAGTTTTCTGTGTAACAAGTGCATCAGAGTTGCATATGTGTACAGGCACAACTTATTTTCACTTACACATACCACACTTTTATGACTGGTAATAACCAGTCCTCAAAGAGTTTGTTTTTGCCAACAAACGAGGACATTTCCACCAGTATCGACTGATTGGCGGCAGATTGGCGGCTGTGCGGTGGGGACTGCTGCCACATCCGACGGTTTTATTTCGGGGTCGACAGCAGACACTGCTGGGATGCTCATCAAAGGAAGAGTTGGGTCACAGATGTCGCCTCTGGTGTGAAAACCACAAAGCACCACGGTACAAAAATATAAAGCCATGCGGAAACGAGTCCGTGCGAGAGATCAGTCGGCCGCTTGTTACGCACAAGCCTCTCAGCGCGGACCGAAACTTTGGGCAACTTTCTTTTGCAGCGTCTTTCAACATTCATGCTCCACAGAGCAGAGAGAAAAAAGAGACAGTTTCTGCTCAGCGTGTGTCTCCTGGTGCTCCAGACTTAAGAGCCTTCATCACTGTTATTTGTTCCAAGCGGCAATTTCCATCGCAGCACAAAAGTTGTGCAGGAGATACTTGCTTTGTGTGTCTGAGTATCCGGCTGTGTGTGGAGGAGGACTTTGAAACTAGAAGTGCTTTCAGTTGCTTTTCCAAAGCGCGGAAATATAGAAAATACAGCAATTTCACCCCAGGCTGAAGGGCATCTATTGGTAGTCTTGAAATACCAGCTGATTCCTGGCATTAATCACCAACCCAGGCTAAAGGTTAAATGGTACTTGAGCGCTGGATAGAATGACGCTACTTTTGACTTTTGAATTTGTTCGCTGTTCAATGATCATACGCTTGATCAAGTGTACTGTATTTTTCTTGTGTACAGAATTGACCTACAGACAGATGTGTTTGAAAAAAGTGAAATATTACATTTTTTTTTATATTGAATTTGGTGGCCCTGCGATGAACTGGCAACTTGTCCAGGGTGTCACCCTGCCCTCACACTATGACCCTATGGGAGAGGCTCCCTCAGACCCCATGACCCTGAGCTCAGGAAGAAGCGGATATTAAAAATGGACAGATGGATGGATGGATATTGCATTTGCTTGGCGCCAAATGGTTATTTTTGAGTTTACTGATTCTGCATGTCTGTTACTTCTTTAACTGTTCGTTGACTGTTTTTCTTCCTTTCTCCTCAATGTAGAGAAAATTTGTTGGTGATGGCACTGTAACGTCTTTCTTTCGCACTCTGCCTTCGGAATAAAGCCAGTCTGTCCTCTCAGGGTGGTCTTGTCAGCGCCAGTGTTTTTCTCTCACAGAAGCCGTGTTCACTGTTCACTGAGCGTCTCTCTATCTTCCTGCCCGCAGATGTATCAGTGAGCCTGTTGTCCCTGCTGGTGACCACCTGTGGTCTGGCTCTTTTCAGCGTCTCCCTCTTTGTGTCATGGAAGTTGTGCTGGGTGCCACTGAGTGGCCGTTTCCTCCCAGACGTCCTCAAGGGGGCGCACTTCCTGGGAGGAGACCAACAGCCCGTCCTAATCGAGGTAAGGAGACAAAGGGACTTTTCTCCTGGTTTGTCTGATCAAGTTTACACGTTCTCCTTGTGTCTGCGTGGATTTTCTCCAGGTGCTCCGGCTCCCTCCTGCAGTCAAAAGAGTTGGTGCGAGTTTTTGTCTTTCTGTGTGGCCCTGCAACAAACTAGTGACTTTCCAGGAAAACTGTTTCTGGAAAAGACGACCAATCCAAAGAATGCTTATTGTGTGTTTGAGTTTTACCCATGCCTGCAAAAGTACTCAGAAGGAAGCATTTCAACTGGGAAAACCACACTGAGTTTAGTTTCTGTGTAATTTTAACATGAGAGTGATGGATTCAGGAAACCTCTTCTGTCTTTCCCCCCACATTCCCACAGAAGACCATGACAGTGGCTGTTGTTCTGTGCGCAGGTGGACGGGGAGGACAGGGAGTACAGCGAGGATGGCTGTGTGAAGGAGGCTATAGGGCCCCCTATGGACATGACTGTCCCAGAGTCCGGCCTGAAGATAAGCCACACGTCACCTGACATCCCGCTGGAGACCCAGACCAAGGTGGAGAAAAACCAGGTCCACACTTTGGCCAGGGACAGGGTCCAGAGACAGATCACTGAGCCGACCTCTTCTGTACGGTCAGTACACACATCCAAATACACAGTTTAGTTAAACCAAAAATAGGACTGGGATCTTGGAAAGTGTGGCCAGTTGATTGATGTGTTCCAATTCTATTACAGTATATGGGTTGGTCAGAGTGATTTACAGAAAATTGATTTTCTTCTTTTTCAGCAATGGTAACATGTTAAGATATTTTAGTCAAGCTGACTTGTTTGATTGGACTGAATTTTTTTTTTTTCACTAGCATGTACAAACAATAACATTTTGGTATTAGTCCAGCACACAGAAACCCACAGTTAAAAAGATATTTAGACGACTCGCTGCAGAGAGTCTTTGTAAGCGAGCTAGTCACAGGGGGGCTACTGCAAAAAGGACTCAGTGTGGTAAAAGTGACTGATTTCAGGAAACAAATATAATTCTGAAATGATGAAAGTGAATTTCAATAATGCAGGCACAACTCCATCCGTCGTCAGATGAACTTGTCCAATCCGGACTTCAACCCAGCTCAGTTCCAGCGCCAGGAGTCTTTGACTGGTTTGGGACGAATAAAACCGGAACTCTACAAGCAGCGCTCAGTGGATGCAGACGAAACCCGGCGCACTGACAGCTGCGGACGTCTCAACTTCGTCCTGAAATATGACTTTGACCTCGAGCAGCTGATCGTGAAGATCCACAAGGCCCAGGACCTTCCTGCAAAGGACTTCTCAGGGACCTCTGATCCTTACGTCAAGATCTACTTGCTTCCCGACCGCAAAACCAAGCACCAGACCAAGGTGCACCGCAAGACTCTCAACCCAGTGTTCGACGAGGTGTTCCTCTTCCCTGTCGAGTACACCGAGCTGACGAGCCGTAAGCTGCACTTCAGCATTTACGACTTTGATAGATTCTCCCGTCATGATCTGATTGGCCAAGTGGTGGTGGACAACTTCCTGGATCTGACCGACTTCCCCCGGGAGACAAAACTGTGTCGGGATATACAGTACGTAACTTCGGTAAGCCACCAGTTCTCATCCATTATTATTCATCTATTTTGGAGTTTCCAGTTGTCTCTCGGGGACGATCCGCAAGGTTTTTAATTTCTTAGTATGTAGTCTGTTGATCTTTGATTTACCCAAACTATCAGAGGAGGCCAAAAAAATCCAGTAAAAACGTGCAAAGCTGCTAAATGAATGGATATATCTTATTTCCCTTTTAAGTGGAACCCATCTGTGGTTTCAAGAGACAGAGACATCGAAATATACTTAGAAGCAGTTAATGTTTAATGAAAGCAGCAGGAAACACTTGGGGATAGTGACCCAGATCTATGCTGACATGAGACTGGGGTTGGTTTGACAGAGATACAGCGACACCATCTATCTTACATTATTCACTTGGATAAATCCAGGGGCACTGGCGCACTCAGTAACTCTGTGGGAAGTTAGATCCTCCTGCCAGGGAACTCCTTGCGGTTTCCCCATCTTGTTATGTGAGAAATGGATGAGATGATGGCTTTGATTCTCGAACCTGATTGATGAGCAGTAGAAAGTACCCCGTGCTCATGAGACTGATGACACATAAACTGAACTTGCCCTCGCACAGCTCACTCATCATGTCCACAGTTTGGTGGCAAATTAAGTGCTCATCTGTGAGAAAACTGCTGTGTATCATATCGTCTTTTCAATGAGTCTTAGTATCTATCAGACAGCCACTAAAGAGTTCTGAAAAGACACAAAGACACGTGGGGAGATCAAGCCACACAATATAATAGATATTACTGATAATATAATATTGATCCCTTGATCTTGGTATCTCATTGATACGAACAAAAATAGAATGGAATTATTCAAAGCATTAAAAATACTTGTTTTCAACTTTACTTTTATGCGTATAAAGTCTCAGTATTGGTATCAGGGCCACCTTAGCCACCTACGGACAACAATTTTATTTTGCTCAACCTCGTTGATGAGATGGTACTCAATCTGAAACAAGGGCAAGCATTTCATGCTCACCGTCTTCTGCATCTGTTAATGAGTAAGTGGAAGAAATGAGGCCAGCACTCTAAAATGTTAATGTAATCAATGCTACCCCACTGTTGTATTGTCAGGGAGGAGGAATGCACATATTTTATTGTCCTTCAGGAAATGTCTTGATGCAGGCTGATTCAGTACCTGCAACACTGGACTTGATCACAGCCAATAGAACTTTCTAATCTTTTCTCTGTATCTTTATCAATTACATTTAAAAACAAATTGACTTATGCTCTTGTTTTAATATAATTAACTGAAATATTGATATTGGACAGTTTATTCACTTTGTTGATTGAAATTTTACTTTTAAACTAATACATGCTGCAATGGAGTACCAGTTTAATCGTTTATATCTTCCATTTGCTATTGAAAGGTCAAGGGAGACTTTATTGCTGTGAAATGTACACTAAAGCAGTGGTGGTAGCATTAGTAATCATACATGTAAGCGTCAGTGGTGGAGGATGGGCAGGTTGGAATGAGGTCTGACATAACTGAGGGGCAAGGCAAGGGTCTTGATTTACTGTCTACATCCTCGCTGAGCTCTGGGCAGTGACCAAAAGTACAAGGTCACACCTACATGTGGGAAAAACAGGGATTGGTTGCGGCTTCGAGTGAGAAGCAGAGACGTCTGGAAGGAGTTCAGAGCAGAGTTGCTGCTACCTTGATGTTGAATGGAGCAAGTTGACGTGGCTCCAGCTAGAGGCGTTTCAGTCTGATCCATCTGGGTGACCACCATGATGAAATGATGAAAACACCACTATGAAGATGTGTGTAATAATGTGCTAAACCTGGATTCAGGGCCAGTCTTAAATGGAATTTCAATTTCAGTCCTATCATTAGCCAAGTTAGCATTCAGTCACAATGCTACCTCTATCTCCTAAGTACTACTTGTTCAAACACACACACACACACACACACACACACACTAATTTGATTCTTCACAATTATTGTTTTAACACCTTCCAACAGTCCCCCCCCCCCCGGTTAAAGAAGGTCAGTATAAATGGGTTAGACTCTCCCATGGGGCATTGGACTTGTGAGCTCTCCTGTCTTCTGTATTCAAGCCGGGGGAGTCTAAACAAACTCCCTTATTAATCAATCATACATATGTATACATATGTTTACATATATATATATATATATATATATATATATATATATATATATATATATATATATATATATACATATACATATACATATATATATATATATATATATATATATATATATATATATATATATATATATATATACATATACATATACATACATACATAGATATATATATACATATATACATACATATATATATATATATATATATATATATATATATATATATATATATATATATATATAAATAAAAGCAAATGCTGCTTAAAATTAAAAACATAAATAAACAATGCATTCCTTTTGTTCCTCCATCTACTCTTAAAGTCACGAAATGTATTGGTCCAGATGGGATACCTCACCTGCTGTACCAACTTAACTTTAGTATGAAAATAACAGCTTGTATTTTTTAATTACATTTACGTTGTGCATTTGTGTGTTTAGGCTCGAGTGTTAATGCATCTGAGTGGCTTTTGAATAACTGGATGTGAAGTTGTCTCTCCTCTCTGCATCCCCAGCAGAACTAGGTTGCCTCTCTTGGGACGATGTTGGGAGGCACCTTGCGTGGGTCCGGTCCTCAGTCTCTGTGCATTAATCATGGGTCCTGGCACCTCGTATGCCTCCAGCCATCCCCGGCCATATGCATGGGACTAAACATATGCATATCTAGGCATGCAAAAAGAAAAAAACTAGGTTTTCCCTGTGCTGTTTACATTATGAAGTAATTAGACACTCTCCTTCCAATCTGGTGACAGGACACACTGTTGCCCATGTGGTTTAACTTGCTCAACCCGAAGCATTATTTCTGCCTTGCACTGCACTGCACTTGTTATTTTCATCTGCTGTGTAGCTCATTGCTTCAAAAGAAAAGCCAGTGTGCACTCATTATCGCAACCACTAAGTTTCTTTTTAATCCCAAAACAAAATTATTTGTATTTATTCACAATAGATATGAGCAACAGTAGTAGATGCACTAAAAAGAAAGATATATTCATATTCCAGGGGAACAGGGAATTGATTCAGGCCTGGAATTAAAAAAAAAAAATCCATGCAAAGCTTTGTATGATTGACTGCAATCTGCTTTGATGGTGCCTCTGAAGAAACAAAGACTTAAACTATGATAACTAAGAGACTATAGCCGACTGTGTCGGACCTGTACGTTTGAATTACTTTAGGTAGGAAAATCAAATAGGATAACTTAAAAAAAAAAAAAAGAAGCTCATCCCTGGCATCAAGCTGTGAGCAGTACGGGTCAGAACAGGACTAGGCCAGGCATCATTAAGTACTGAACATAGCTGATTGTGATAAAAATTGGAAACGAAAGATATTAATTCTAACGTTACAATGCCACAGAGTTCTCATAGCCCTGTTAAGCTGACATGATGACAAGCAAAATTCAGGTGCAAAGCAAGCAGCTCATACCCTGTTACTGGTACATGTGAATATCTGACGGGTGCTCTCATTATCTCAATGCATATTGATGCGTAAATGTGCCATAAAACTGGTTACTTTGAAAAATAGTGTTTGAGAATTTTTGCCACAGGAGGGAACATTTTCTAAGCAAGCCAAAACAAACCTTAACAACCTTTAACACTTATGTATAATCCACAAAATTGTCAGTAAACCTCAGAGTGCAAACAAGGCCAAATTCTGACTCTTTGTAGCATGAATTTTTGATACTTTTAAGTTTTATATTTGAATGATTTGTCAAGAACCAAGGAAAGTGGTGTAAAAACCTCTGAAACCAGCACAACGTC
Source organism: Thamnaconus septentrionalis (assembly GCA_009823395.1). Taxonomy (NCBI): domain Eukaryota; kingdom Metazoa; phylum Chordata; class Actinopteri; order Tetraodontiformes; family Monacanthidae; genus Thamnaconus; species Thamnaconus septentrionalis. The sequence goes on from CM020513.1 coordinate 19,993,381, forward strand.
AGGAAAATAAAGAGAGTGGGAACTTGCTGCTTATTCATGTAGCCAAGAAAAGTCCAGGTTACTTTGGTCCAACTAAGTGAGCCATGGACGATGGGTTCAATAGGTCCTGTTTGAGTCAGTATCTGACACACCTAGATACAGCTATACAATATACTTGCTTGAAGATTAAAAGTACTGAGCTGTTGCAAAGACTCTCTAACCTTTGACTGTCTACCCGAGGAAAGTCTAAAACTTCTTGCAGGAAACAAGAAACCTGAGAGGGAACCACAGAAGAGGGAATCTTCTATCTAGGACGGTTGGACATGTGATAAGTGTTGCATAAATGGAATTAGAAAATTATAGATTAGATGATCAATTAGCGATTAGACAATCATCAGCATAGCATAAAAGGCATGTAATCACAACACTGGAGTGCATATAGTCCATAAAGTCTCTAAATACATAAAACAATGTTAGTCCATGAGTTTGGAAGAATGAGTGCTATGAGTTCAAGACTGGGAATGAGAGCCAGAGTCTCAATTATCCAACCACAGGAGTGGAGAACCAGATGTCAGTGGAGGGGCTTGATCTTCGCACTTTGATTGGATGGAGAGAGGGGGTGGAGGTGGGTTGAGCAGTCGTACAGATGAGACGCACTCCTTGTGGTTAACGCCAGATGACAGAGAGAGAGTGAGAGAGAGAGAGAGGGCTCTTTTAAATTTGGCCGCTCGTAGCTGATTGGATGACATGAAAGTGTGGCAGGTCGCGATAAGATGGAGAGACGAGAGGCATGAAGGGAAAGAAATTGATGATGGCTATGCACTTCCCCCAGTGTGCAAGTGCAGGGTGCACTGTCAAGAGTGTTTGACAACACCGCGTGTGTTCACATCATGGAGAGGAAAAAAAAAAATTCAGGGCAACAGGGATGAGATATAACATGGCACCAGGGCGCAACACGACCAGACAAGGCAGCTCACCAGACCTTGTCCACAGTTGTTAAGTAGTGACCAAACATCCAGTTGTCCATCAGACTCTGACTGCACGGCCAATGATCACCGACCACTTAAATGCATCATTTCCTGAGACATTCACATTAGAACACTGCATAGCCTGTATGCTAATGGACAGATCCTGTGTTTCTTGGTCTCTCTTGGTGCAGCGTTGCCTATTTAATGAGCTCTGAGTGCCGGGAGACGTCCCTGCCTGTCAACTGAGTAGATTATGTCTTTTATGGATGGATCATGTTGTTGTGTGCACCTTCCTGCCTACTTGCTTATTAGCAGCTCTTGGTTCTGTTGATAAAATAACCTCAGCCCTAGGCCCCTGCAGGGCCAATCAGTGTGGTTGTTCTCTAATCAGGTTTTTGATATATGGGGGTCAGCATGCAGATACAGTGTTTATGTCAGTGGTTAATTTAAAAGGGTCCCCATTACTCAGCGATAACTACCACCTGTCTTGAATGTGTCTTTATTGACGCGAGTCAGCGCAAAAAGGACAGCTGATTTGCAGAGGTCTGCAAAGTCTTTAAGAACATTTTGAAGACAGTTTGTCTGGTGTCTCAGATGATGCGTACTGCACATCACTCCTTGCCCGGTATTTCTAACTGGCTCGTTGTTCTTTCATGAGAGTTATAAAGGACCCTAACCTGATTCTGCCAGTACACATTCATCCATACAGCTAAAGTTCAGACTTGACAATGATTTATTTACTTCCACTGTGTCCACTGAGGCGGAAATATTGTACTGTTGATTGGCCATTGTGTAACAGGGTTAGCAAGTTGTTGTCTTTGTTTTGTATTTCTGAGTCAAGACATTTCACTTCTTCTTTTAATTGTTGACAGGGTAAATGAAATAGAATAAAACTGCAGAACAGCCATGCCTGCCACATCCAATTTGCTTTTCTTGCCAGTTTCTCTTTAGTGAGTGTGAGAGTTTAGTGAGTTTTCTCTCGCCTGTGACCTCCTGGAAGGTCTGACAATTCTAAACCGTTTTTTAGAAACGGCAATAATGTTTATGTTGTGTATTGAAAAAGCACATGCATCTGTTTTAGCCATGGACATTTTAAATACTATAAAGACCAACTCAGCTTAGCTTCCTTAATATCATTCAGGCATTGGAAGAACGCTGCATAAAAACAACGACTCGGTAAAACTACATTGTTATACTTCTCAACACTATTTCTTTTTAAACAATGCACAAGGTGTAGTCTTGTTCCTTCTTTGTGACAATGATTTCTGTCTTTGACAGTCTTCAGTCATCAATCAATCAATCAACTTTTATTTGTACCGCGCTAAATCACATCCAAAGGTGTCTCAAAGCGCGTTGTACAATCAGAGGACAAACCAACTGGGCCCCCAGAGGAAGCAAGGTCCAGCAGTGGCCAAGGAAAACTCCCCTGTGGGAGGAAACCTAGAGCTGAAAAAGATGGAAGGGTTGATAAAAGACAGAGAGGGAGGAGAGAGATGGAGTGTGACTGGGCCTTGTATAATTTAAGGCACAGCAGGAGAAGAGGCAGCCGGATGAGCGCAGCTGCTCCTGTGGGACAGAAGGTGCTGGTATTATAACTGAGGAAGCGAGACTGTCCACACACGCTTCTTCTGCTTCATCAGGCCCCTCAGAGCCCCAGCCTAATTTCATTGGCTGAGCACTAGTGAACCATAATCCTGACCGCAAGCTTGATTTGAGTGCTCGTAAGAGAAGTGAGCACCACTCGATACAGAACCCTAAGTGTGCTGATTGAGAGTGGACGTGATGGGAAAAGGATATCATGTTATCTGTGTAGGGGCGAAGCGTTCGCCGCTCCACCGTTTGTGCGAGTGCCTGCCTCTTGGCCGAGTGTGTCAGCGTTGTGCTCCTGAGTGTGTGTTTAAAACGCCCTGTGAATGACTATCGGAGCATTTCGGGTTCAGAACAGCAACTCTGAGCATTCGTTCTCCTTCGTGCTCGCAGACTCGCGCAATCCTGACCCTGGTGATGAATGAACTCATTTTGTTCAATTGGATTTCCAGTGATATTAAGCCCGAGACCCCAGAGCAGTAAGTTCCATTAAGCATGTATCTGTTTGTGTGCTTGCGTATTGTCTGAATTAATCTCCATCAGGATCACAAGGGGAGCATATATTGATGTCAAAGCGGCTGGAATGATTTTTCAGTATAACATCTGACCTTTAACAAGGCTTTCTTGCTAATTGGTCACTTCTGACAAAGACTAAGTGTAAAATCACTAGCGTGCTGTGTATTAATCACTGACTAGACAGAATGCATTAGGGTGCATCAAGTCGTTGTGTTTGGAAGAGTGTCAGTGAACAGTGGACACGTTTCGTCATTTAATTAAAAATATCTGCCTTAGAAGATATGACAAGATTCTGGGTTTTTGTTTTCACGAACGAAAGAGTTTGATATTTGGGAGCAATAACGAAGAATCACAATTTTCCTTGTTCAAGAGAGAAAAAAAAACAACAACAACACGCTCATTAATGCCTAACGCTCACCCCTCCCTCACACCATCGCACGTTATTTTCAGACTTGTTAATTGGCAGAGAAACTGGTGTGTGCATGACTGAATACGTCACAAAGAATGCAGCGAGACGTTCTCACAGGAAAAAAAGAAACTTTTACGCAGATTCCCTGCGTGTCCATCAATCCCAATGTGTGGTTCCGTATTGTTTTTTTAATGCTCTGGCCGTGACGTGCCAGCAACGTGGCAATGGGCCGATTAGGGATGAGTCAAGCCTTGAGATGTAATTTAAAAAGGTGTCTGTGTTCCACTACAGGTGTCACAGATCTATCATTTCTAGGCTGAAAAGACTGGGCAATGTTCATATTAAAATGTGCCTAGTGGTGGCACCACCCTCCCATTTTTAAGGATTCCACTAAACTGCAGCATGAGAAAATGAGTAATTTGAAAAACTGTCATTTGCAAACTTTGTAGATGATACAGTGGTGTACTTTGTTTAGCACTTTTAGCTCAAAACCGGAAGGTTGTATGTTAGATTTCGGGGCATGAGGCCTTATTGTGTAGATTTCACTGCGTCCCTGTGGGTCCTCTCCAAGCACTCTGGCCAAAAATGTGCATTCAAAGGTGAGTCAGTGCGGAAAGAGGCACAAAATTCATTCACTTGCTCAGACTTTTTTGTTGGTCTAGATTCCTTGTACAACATTTATTAAATAAGCCTCAATGTCCAATTGAATCTAATTCTGAGTAAAAAAGAAGGATAAAATTGTGGGTGTGTAAACTGCCCAAGCTAGGTAGTAAGCCAACTAAACTTGGCTAAACTTGGCCAACTAAACTTGGCTTACTACCTAGGTTGGGGATATATTATTGCTCACCTCTGGTACCACCCACCAAACCAATAGGTGATTTCACGATGACTCCATTCATAATATACACAGTCAATGGACTAAATCAAATTTACTATAAACAAAATTGCTCAAAAAAAGGTGTGAGAATGATTGGTGGTTGTTTGTCTCTGTTGATTTGCCAGGATGGAATCCACTGTCGCCCCAAAACAGATGATGGATAACGTGGAGTTGGATGTAGTTTGGTTTTACGTGTCAATATTGGTGGCGAAACCTTACATAACAATGATAATACCTGCTTGTCCGGGGAGAGGGCCATTACGATACTAAATATTCAAGTTATTCTCAGCATCGAGGCTCATTTATGTTGTGATGGTCATTAAACAACGCACAGGAGGAAACACGTTTCACGCCTCATTATTTTTCAATAATCGTTTTCCTGAAAGTTGTGTAAGCGGAGGCACAGAGAAGAAAGAGGCGAATGAGGTGCAGTTAATTTGTTTACATGATGCATGTTAAATATGTTTTCACACATGCTGGTTTTGCACATCGGTCACAGTGGTATTTATATTTATCGTCCGTCTTTTAGTGTTAGACGCTTCTTTACTGAACCTTATTTACATACTGCAGCACTGCCTTTTTTATCCAAGGCAAATTTCTCCCATGGGAGACAAAGAACAAAACTTTGAACTTTTTATATATATTTGCTTCTGGTTTGAACGATACGTCCCTGTGGTGGTACCTCTCATTTTGTCTGCATGTGTCGGCAAAGGATACATACAGAGACAGTGGGTCTGTGTTTTTGGAGTGCCACATGCGTGGACTTGTAGAGTTACTGTTGAGGTACCTTCAATCAACTCTGTTTATTCTACGCAAATGAAAGTGTCCAGCCGTAACTAAACTGTATTTCACTTATGAATTTCAGGAGAACGTGGACCTTGGGGAGCTGATGTTCTCGCTGTGTTATCTGCCCACGGCTGGCAGGCTCACCATCACCATGATCAAAGCAAGAAATCTCAAAGCAATGGACATCACAGGAGCTTCAGGTGGGTTCGGAAAATGCAGTGGAGAAAGGCCAACAGCAAAAAAAAAAAACCTTCCTAATAATCCCAGGGTGATCACACCACGTTTCCTTGGGCAGATCCATACGTGAAGGTGTCCCTGATGTGCGAAGGCCGGAGGCTGAAGAAGAGAAAGACGTCGACAAAGCGCAACACTCTGAACCCCGTGTACAACGAGGCCATCGTTTTCGACGTTCCTCCAGAGAACATTGACCAGATCAGCCTGCTCATCGCCGTCATGGACTATGATCGGTTAGTACTTGAGTTGTTTTTTTTTTTTTCTTGCAGCATTTTTACTCATGTACCGGCTTCCATGAGCTGTCATTTCTGTACTTCAGGGTTGGACACAATGAAGTGATCGGAGTGTGCAGGGTGGGAAACGAAGCGGAGAGCCTGGGACGGGACCACTGGAGCGAGATGCTGACGTACCCACGCAAACCTATAGCACGCTGGCACCCACTGATAGAGGTATGGGCTGCTTTGTTCTGTGCACGCTTCAAACTCAGCCTTGGTAGTCGGATGGTAAACCCATGGACTTATCATTGTAGATCAGGACTAACAGCACAAGAGATTGGCTGAGTCTTGATGAATGATTACAACTTACCTAAAGGTTATCTATAGAATAAACATAAATACGGCGTGTTTTGTTTTTTCTTCATTTAATTAGTGTTCATTGCTGACGTCTACACAAATGAGGATCTTGGGTGCGAGTCGAGTGAAGAGCCTTTGATGCACACTGTGTAATTAGTGTGAGATTATGTATGAGGTATCATGTCCTCAAATCTCAAAGCACATCTCATTTGTTGTGCCACTGAAATATAGCACAGTAGACAGTCTGGAAACTGAAAAAAACATGCTTGTGTTTTAAAGTCTTAAAAAAGCAAAACTGTACAAATTCTTGTGCATGACAAGAGTCATGAGAGTTCCCCAGTGATGGTATCACTGCAGTTGGTTCTATTCATTTTTGAGTAACCTTCAACAGAGATCCACAAATGTTTCACCACCAAGAATGTAAGGCAGGACAGAACCAGAACATATGCACATGGCTCGATGCACAAATAGGGTCCATGTCCTGGTAGATCTTAGACAGCCTGACCTTCGTGAAAGTAAAGTGGGCATGATGAATGACTTGGCACTGGATCAGGCCGTGTTTTATCAAGACTGGATCGAAGACTTTTGAACTCTGTCAAGGGCCTCCATTCCACTCCTTGGAGATCTCCTCTCGCAAGTCCAACTCCCAAAATGCTTTGACTGAATTTAAAGAAACAAGTGTGTGCGTACACTACCAGTCAAAAGTTTGGACACGCCTTCTCATGCAATTTTTATTTTTTTATCTTTACAACTTTCTATGCTGCAGATAGATACTGAAGACTTCAAATATATGAGCAAGATATATGAAATAATGCAGCAAAGAAAAACATGCTTTTTATGAAAGGCGGCTATTTTAAAACGTGTTTGAGTTATTTTACATTTTTGTTTCCTCCATAAAAAAAACAGCGTTTTCTAAACCAAAAAGGCTCAAAGTACAACAGCAATAACTTCAATTAAAATAAACTGGGAAAGGACATTTACCAATGTTGCATATTTTTGGGCACAGAAAACAATTACATCACCTCGACATTTAGCATACTTAGTTGTTCTGCTGTGAAAGCCACACCATGGGCGCCCAGTTTCCAGGGCGAGAGACACAGAGGAGGCTACTTTCACTGAACTGTTTCTATTTCTGAAATCTCAGCCCACTCTCATTAAAAAAACAGCATGCACAAACAGATGCCGGCCTGAGTCATGTAAATTCATGTGGCTGTGTCAAAGCTAATCTATTGGTATTCTACAGCAGGTTTTAGGGGATAAAACACTTCAAAATGAATCGCTGTCCAGGAGCATGTCGCGCTTAGCCTCGGCTACGAGACGCATTAGCATCCCAAAGATCACATGTGCTTCTTTCCCCCGCCTCACTTCTACCTCGATCAGAGACGTGTTCTCGCCTGATGGAAGCTAGCTTGTTAGCGATTAAGTATATCAGGATTGTGACATGGGACTACTCTCGACATCATTATTTCTTACCAGGAGGGTTCTGGTGATGCTCGTTATGAGCAGCTAAGGAATACAGCTGAATGACTCAGAATGTAATTATACGTTCAAGGATGCATCATGAGAGCTACGCAGAGGAATTTTACCATTAATTTATGACCGTGACGTTTGAACTAACAGTTCTTCGCCTGCAGAAAAAGGTGGCTTGTTTTTTTTTTTGCCCGATTCTGGATGACTAGACCAAAAGTAACTTTGGTTGTCTTCTGGTTCTCAAAACGTCTCACAGTGCAATGTAGCACCACTGTGAAAGAGCCATACACCTCGGCTGTTTTCTCTCATGGTGATTATTTGATATCTGAATGCCTGTGAATAGCAGTGAGTGAACATTTTGCCATATTCAGATTTAAATTGATTTTTAAGTAGGTGGTGTTGATTTTACCCTTACCACTATGGGGCTTCCCAGGCTTCCCTTGATCTGTTTTGGCTGTTCTTTATGATGGTCGTTTTAATGTTTACTGCTACAGTACCTGTAGAAAAAGAACTTACCTGCTACATGAATGAAGTAAGAACAAATAACAAGACTTAAGGCTAAAGTTTCTTCCCATTGTATATACCTATTAATGTATCCAGGTGGATACATAAAATAAATCCAAGAGATTTTGGGAAATTTTCCATCTGATATTACAAGCTGTAGAAGTGAAGGAAAGGGGAGATTGCACACTGTCGTTACCAGACGAGCACCAGTATTGTTGGTGGGGCCCAGTGACCCTGACACCACTGCCCAAAGACCTCTCTTTGCTGACCGATGCGCACGCAGCATGTTTTTTTTTTTTCTTTTCCTTTTCTAGGCGAGGATATTTGCAGCATCGCTGGACAAAAGCTGAGGGAGCCGAGAACCAGACTAATGGCTTATTTGTGTTTCTTTAAAAGAGCTACACTTAAGTCCAGAGGGAACCATGTTATGTTATGTCACACACACACACACACACACACACACACACACACACACACACACACACACACACACACACACACAACAACAATAATAATGCCCTCAAGTATCTCGCACACGTGAAGAATTTACACATAAAGCATGAACTGGCTAATTCAGGGCACACTGCTGTCTCGCTCTGCGCAGCCTGACCCATAGGCGTGCAAACTGACAGTTCTCATATCCACCTCACTCTTTTAGCCCCTGTAAAGCTCTGCCGTAAGCTGCACTGACCCTATGACCACAGTCTGAGAGCATAGAGTATTCACTGAGTTAATGTCTTAAAGCCAGGGTCTCGGGCTCAGAGGCGAAAACACACACACACACACAACAACACAGCGAGATATAGGAAACATGCATGTGCAGGTACAAGAACACACACACACGCACCACACAAACGCGCACAGACTCGAAACCAGAAGCAACATGTTCACTCATTCCCGAGGGACGTCTAAAGCTGGCTGCGATGCTATGGAGTGGAAAGTGAAGGGAGTGAAGCAGGCAGCAGGCTCAGTTGCCTGCACTTTGTCGCGTTAGTGGACGGATACTCGAAAGACGGCCGGCAAATCCCACATGGTCTCCTGAGGAAACATGGATGTGCTCACAAGCTCATGCGGTGCCTCTCTGGTGCGCCATCCAAATTTTTCTCATCATGCACCAGATGTGATTTGATTTGATTTGCTGATGACATCACACGGTCTGGTCAAGGTCTTTGCAGGAGCACAGCAACATCAATCACTTTCCTGCCTTTTCAATTCTCGTTCCATCCAAAGCAATAAAGCAGTTCAGATGTTCTCCATCCCTTCATAATTTGCATTATTGACTGTAAATTAATTTGTTGTATGCCTTGTAAAACACTTGATGTCAAATTCTTAAAATTTTGCACGTTTACAGCCACAGACCTCTCATTCATATATTCACTTTACTGTTGAAAACCCTTGTTGAAAATACAAGGACGGGGTAGGATGTTTTATTTGTAATTTATTGATTTATTATTATATTATATTATTATTCATTTTTTCATTATTCATTATTTTGCCGTTATTAATCAATTCAAAATTTTGTTAAAATGTCAGATATAAATTAATACATAGTATATTTATAATAAATAAATGAACTTAACTCAGCAAAGACAAGTTAAAGCTAACACCTGCAACCATAAGCGTTGTACATATGCACATCACCCACTTTATAAACTGATAAAGTGACTGCTGAGTGTATAAAGATAAGCACACTTACGCGTTCATATTAAAAAGTGAAAGGTACATAAACAAACATCCATCACTGTTGCTGTGACAGTTATCCATAATGGCAGAACTCTGGAGATAATACTGCGAATGCCTTGACAGCTTCCTGCCACTTTGAGATGTAGGAGTACCGTAAGCTGTTAAGACACGCTGAGCATAAATATACATATCATTTATCACCAAGGTGCACGTTTTCCAACATGGAACCAAGACAGGATTTGCATTTTAAGAGCATTTACTCATGACTGACTTGTCTGTCAGCTGGCTAATTGGCTTTGCCCACTTTGGCTCAAGAACAGCCCTTGTGGGTGAAACCACGCAAAAGTTGGCATTGCTGGATTCACACATTTGAACCTGATATGTTGGCATATGTGTGCATCTGTCCAAATGGATCAGTCATCGTTGAACCACCAACAACTGTAAACGCTTCGACCAAAAGTCTCAAACTCGTGAAGCTTCCTGCTTGCATGGCGCCCCCACCAGGCCGTTGACAAAACAACAGTGATTTAAACGTGTTTACTGACGCGAGCAGAAGTACAGCAACTTTTTTTTTTTGACCTTGTTGTCTCTCTCTCTCTCTTTCCTCTGACACCTCCGTGCCTCGCTGCCGTGGCCCAGTGGGTGGGACAAGGAGCAGCAGGGAGTGGAAGCCAGGGTGGATCAACCAACTCCCTGAAGACACCACCATCACCATGACCTCACACACAAACACACACATAGAGAACGGTTAATGGCAGGTCTGGATCGGGTCTAAGTGAAGTGTTTTAACTAGAACCATGCATCACATGAGTGACTAACAGGCAATTGCAGTACTAACATCGACTAAAAGCCACTGCGTAGGGAGTGATGCGTCATCGGATGATTGTGTTGTGCTAACGCTGCTCTGACGGCTAATCCACACTTTTTACTTCCACATGTCTTAACATTAAAAAGAACACTTTAATACATTCCAACCGAGCGACTACAGTGCTTTTTATCTCAAGTGGTTACTGACAGTATTAATGTTTTGTTTTTTTTAAATTATTATTAGGAGGTCAAGCTGTTTATTATGTTCACTCTAACTTTTTTTTAAGCAAGTGCATTTCGTGGACCAAATACATGCGTAGATCTTGAAGCCAACGTGTGCAGTGCTAACGTGTCAATCAGCTGTCATTGATGTCAGTGAGAATCACGTGAGGTGTCGGATGAACGATGTTTAGACTCTTTGTTTGGCTGCCGTGTCACCATCTGAACTTTCTACTCGTCGCACAAGTCTTGCCTCAACTGTGCGACAGGTGCAGCAGAACTTAACATGTAAGACCCAGTGTAAGTGTTCATTTTGCTATTGCAGGAAACAGTCTTGAATTAAAAAAAAAATGTAGATACCTCAGCTGAAGAGGATTTGCTTCGACATCATGTAAAGCAGCAGACAGGGGAAACAAAGTGTTTTTACTGCATGTTAAATCGTATTATGTTGGTTACAGGGTGTGGTTTAAATGAAATGCCTGTCAATTTTGGAAGGGTGGTTGCTGAGTCACCAGTGGTCCAATTTTCATGGAGTGAGAGGATATACAGTATATATATTTTTTTCACTCAGAGTTGATGTCTTAGATGTGAGCAACATCTCAAGGCTACATGTTGAAAAATCAAATTGAAAGGATAAAGTAAAAGAAAATAATTTTTAATGTGAATGAAAATTAGGCCGTGTTGCAAGATAAAGATAAAGATAAAATCTGTGATCGTCAGCGTACAACAGCTGTGGTGCAGATATGACACAAATAAAACAAAATCTACTGGTAGTACTGAAAAAGAATCTTTAGTGGAAAATAGTTGCTAGTATATACAAGAGTATATACAGTACACGTTTAAAATGAGCGCAGTTAAAGGATACTGTCAGCCTCGTGGCAGCACAGTACACTTGCTTGCATTCAGACCACACCCTGTGCTCCTTTGATAAGCCAGTGTTTGGTTTTTTTGAGATTCCAGATTAATGCCAGTGTTGTTTTAGTCTTTGTATTTGACACTGTCACAACTAACAACGTCAGCTTCTCCTCCGTTTGGAAGTACGATGCATGCCTCATTTTTCTGTGACTTCTTTTTATTCCTCTCCTCTGTTGTGAGATACTAATCAGACACAATATGTATTATGAACCCAAGACTGTGTAAATTGTCTATTCAAAGGATGTTAATAAATATTTCTATATATAGCAAGGATTGATTTATGGGTGGTGGTGCTCATAAAGTCGGAGATGTGGAATGACCTGGACAGTATTTACCTCCTCAGCCGGAGGCAAAGCCAGGTTCCAATAACAGCAGATTATGAAGCACTCCAGCAAATATAATGGAAGAGAGCAGGAGAAGGAAGACCCTTGTCCACCTGCACTCGGGTATTTTGAAAAATGGTTTCCTCATTATCCAAAACATTTCTTACTGCACTGACTGGAGCTTTTAGAGAATTACTTCCAGGGTGAAGGTCGTTCATAACCTCTGTTTTTTTCCTTTTTTTATTGATTCAAATTTAGTCACTCACCAGAGAAAATCAGATCTTTGAGTCATTTGAGTCCCCAAGCCAGTCACGCACATTGTGGAGAAATCGACACACACACAAGCTCCACTTGTGGTCTGTGTGTGGTCCATCTTTCCAAAAAGTCGCTCTAGACAGGAAAAGGGTAACGTAGACTTGACAAACCCATCAACCTTTCTGTGCAGCAATGCAAAATATATTATTTATACCCCCCTAAATGAGACAAGCCTGACATTTAAAGCCACAGCTTGTAACTTTTATGAGTTGCCAACAACCTGCAATGTTTAGGAAAAAAAACCATGGTGCTCCCTTGATGCTGAGACCTTCTACTAAAGCATGACATCATGAGGCTTTTAAATCCAAATTGTACTTTCAAAGATGTTTTAAGTTTTGATACTTCGTCTTCATCTAAAAGCGATATGCGACTGCAACTTCCAACTGGAGGCCACTAACTCTGAACCGAATTAGTTGCCTACCCATCCATCTATTTATATCCACACAGTAGCTTTTGGTATGCCGTTTGATTATTGTTTTGTTAGTTGGAATGGCAAATAGCAAACCCCTCACTGTCTTTTCCATTGGCCTACATAATGGTCCATCAGCTGAGAGAGAATACTGGCAATCCCCAGAAGGCTCATGCGTGGCAAACAAACACAATTACAGTCTTTGCTCCATTTCAAGAACATTCAGTGCCTTGCTGTTTCAAAAATGATTTTCAATGTGGATTAAAATTGCAGTCTGCGACAAGGAAATGCTCTTCTCAATATCAGAGGGAAAGCCCATGCACTCACAGCCTTCGGGAAACATGCTGAAGAGGCACTTTGGTTTTGATTTTTTAATATCCCTTTTACTGTTTGTTATTTTAGCCTAGAGGGATTCCCTGGCAAAAAACAAAAAACAAAACTGAAAGTTAAAATGTTAAAATTGTTTGAGAACAAATAAGCATTCTTACAGCCATTTACAAGATTTCCCCGGTTTTCTTTTAGAAGGAAATTATGTTTTCTCGGCTCTCTGAGCCAGCGGAGAAGCAGCAGTGATGTGGAGACTGGGGGATATTCGAGACGATATGAAGTCTGAGGGTTTATGTGTTACAAACACTATGGCATGCCACTTGAATTTCAGAGTGTTTAAAGGCACTGAGGGGGATGAATAGTGTGGCTGTGACGAGACGGTTCTAGATAAAACCAAGTAGGCAGGATGCTGACTCAGTATTTTTGCTGATCGTGACAAGATTATCAGCCTTTTAGATTCCATGATCCCAGCCCCACATCACGGAGGAATCGGGGGGGGCCCCATTTAAAAATTAAGTGACATTAGCAAAGACAAAGTGCATCTTGGATGTAATTCAACTCATCACCGGGAACCAGAAATGATCCACCAGTTGAATGCCTCCTGGCTACATTATGTGCCAATTTGCCCGCCTAATTTATCTCCTTTGAGCTCTCAGAGGCAGAAAGCTGCTGCAAAGCACTTTTTAAGAGGTGGGTGTTGCTTTTAATGCTGCTGCGGAGGCACTGAAAGATAGAGGAGCTTCATTGGAAGCGGCCCAAAAGTGAAACAGTTTGCATGGCTACAGGTTAGATTAAACTTGAATTTGTTTTCTTCAGTAACAGAACTGCATTGTTTCAACCACATGCTAACTGACAGGATTCTGCATCAGAGACGTTCTATATTATAGAGACTATAATGTAAACATCTATGATGGAGGCCAAGACAGGCCAGATTCGATCATCTCAAGTGGAAAGATCCATAACAGCAAAGATGAAGCCTATTCCGCCCCATTCATGAACAGCCAATCACCTGCGTTGTTGCAGCCTAACAGGGAAAATTGTTGACTAAACATGAGGTTTCTCCTGTGCATGGCCACAATAGGGTTTTACGACAGCAAGCCAGTTAAGACTAGTTTTGTATGCATCAGCAAGTCGATGCACCAACTTACTCGTTAGCTTAATCTCCAAAAATACAGAACAATGCAAAACTCTGACCAAGTCACAACCAATTACAAAATGAAGCAGGAGAACTTTACCAGCTGTCAACTCCAACAGCTTCTTACCACAGTGGAAGCGCGTGAAGCTTTTCTGTTTGACCCTTTCTACCGGTGTGTGACCAACAACAGAAAGCCGACTGAGTGGGAGGGTGTGTGCGAGGCGGTCAATGCTGCTGGATCAGAGACCCGCACACCTCAAGCAATAAAAAAAAAGTGGTCCGACATAAAAATGGACGTTAAGCGGAGGACTGCTGCTCAGGCGGGTGGTGGGAGAGGAGAGGTGATTCACGTCATTTGAGGTCACTTGCGTCCATCATCGGTAAAACTGCCGTACCAGGGGTGGTAGCGGCGCACGCGGGTGACTCAGACCACCCTCAAGGTAAATATGGTTGTTTGATTCGCAATTGCATCGTGTTGATGGTTCAAATGATAAATGACTAATATACTGTTGGGCAAGGTGAAGAAGGGGAGAACGGAAGACTTCAACTCACGATTACCTTGTCAATTTATTATTTGTCTGCTGACATCGGTGACTCCTGGCCATCGTCAGGGCAATCTATGGCATGGAGCATCAAGACCGTCCTACTGTGTTGGTTGACACGAATGAAACACTAAAAACATGTTTGAAAAAGTAAATTATGTGTCCTTGGCCTTTTTATGTTGTCAAAATAACATTTCGCCGTGCTGGAAATGGTATGCCCCTTTGTGGAGGAGGCCAAATGCCATCACGATGCGACACACCATTTCAGGTTGATAGAGCGGTCCGGTCAAGGCAGCCAAAGCCACCGTCCCTTGAGCTTGCCTACTGTCCTTTCCACAACTGACCAAGTCAATGAATGGGCTTCATTGTACCTGCACTATGGGTGTCATCAGCTACATCCTCAACGGGTAGCCATGGTCACCAGAGGTCGATTAGAATCGACACTATGTGCAAAATGTATTTTTGGTTTGCCATTGAGTAATTTTTCACAACACCTACATGGGTCGCGCTACAAATGCCACAGTGCGCCGGCAGAAAATAAAGTCACTAAACATTACGCACATCTTTTATTGACGTACTTAGGACTACTCAACACACAAAGAAAAGTAGAAGCCTGGAATGTTTTCAATTTGTAGTTTGACACACAAGGAACAGCAACTGTCTCGTTTGAAACTGCAGACAAGAGGAACATGTGGACAGTTCTCATCAAGGGATTAATATCAGAGCAATCAATTAACTTCTTAGTCACCAAGAAGCCAACCATCGCGAACCATCGCCAGCTTCCAGTCGGTTTCCCATGCCGTTGGTCAGGGTGAATAAATTGTGTGTTGAACCAGCCACCTCGCCACAAGAGTAAACAGTTGCATGAGCGCATCACGGATGATTTGCACACTGATGGGCTGAAAATGCTTACGGTTGACGTAAACATATTTAGCCTGAGATGGTGCCTTTATGGCGATGTGTGGCTGCGATTACATTTGGATATCCGCCTCTCGCTGCAAATTGCTCTTTAATGTCGGCCTGCATTGTACGGGAATCTGATACGCCTGGCTGACATATTCCGTCCGGCTCAGGGTCGACTGATCGTGCTGCCTGCTCTCATTAGAAGGCCGCTGTTGCCAGGTGGTCAGCACCTGTATGGGTACAGGTAACGTACGGATACTTTTTGTATGGCTGCAGCTCGACTCAGAATTCCAACAGAACAGCCCTTTGGAACGTGAAACGACTTAGGAGCCAGTACATCATGTCTGTGTCTCAATTCAGGGTCTGCACCCTTCGAAAGGAACGTCCTCAGTCTGAAGGAAGCGGTCTTCGAGGACCCGGCCTAGAAGGACGAACCCAACCCCGCCTCCCCGCAACCACACGGGACGGTCTAGCCTTCGGCGTATTTCCTCGTTGCGTCACCACCGTTCCCTCCTGCTGGCCAACCCCGGAAGTGACGTTTTTGTAGCATCAAGCTAACCATTGGTTCGCCATCTAACGATGTCGTTCGATATTCAAATTAGTAAAAACCCTACGGTAAAACTGCATATTTTATGTGAAATTTCAATACTTAAATTTATATGAAGTGTCTTTGCCAGTACGTAATTTCAGCTGACTTCCCAAGATCCCATGATGCTTTGCAGCAGCACGCATAGCAAAGGTTTTTAACAACAACTGAAGCAACCAAAAGAAGTAAAAGATTGATTTTTTTTGATTTTTCTTTGAAGTTCACTTCCAGGCCAGAAACAAACTATTGATGAAATATTGAACTTTGTCTTCACATGGGGCCTGAGGGAGAGTAAAGGAGTTTTTGGTTTTCATGTTGCAAAGACAGAGAAACAAATATTTACGTTCAAATTGTGCTTGCGTAGACATTTACTGCCTTCTTTATGATGAGGAATGACTGCCAGTTGTCGTCTCAGTGCTGTGATCAACACTCAGACAACATCAACATGAAGGCAGCCGTGAGCAGTGTGGGAATTACAGGTGGGCTGGTGTTTAAATAAACAATTTAAGTTGCCTCACGGGCAAAAAAGGTTTGTAAAAAAAAAAAAAAAGAAGATGTGATCAACTGTTGCTACAATATATTTTAATTAAACACACAGGAATACAGTGGAGAAAAAAATAAAAACAATTCTGGCAGTATTTGTGTGCAAACAAGAAAGGCACCCAAGGTCCCAACAAGATGTGATAAAGATTAGGAAAATAATGGCCAACACACGACACTCACATTCACATTCACATTCACGCTACTTAAAGACCATTGACATGATGAGCAACGGCTGGCTCAAGCACCCGCAGTTTTTAATTGGGACGGAGCAAACATCAGCCCCAGTTTTGGGAGGTTTCAATTATATTGTCTGCCTCTGACTTCCATATAATGCTCCAAAAATAATTTTCAATGCAATATACATTTTGTCAGACAAAGGTTTTTATTAAATATGAGTGTCAATGTAAACATGATATTTGGAAGAAGCCAAAGCTTCAGAATTCTGCTCAGTTAAGAATAATTGTGTTACGGAACTTTTTTTTTTTCTTTAATTGAAAGAGAAAGCAGAGGTCCCTCTGTGCTCAATAAGTAGCTAGTAATTGACATCTGGACAGTAGAAGTGGGTCGACACTGACATTAACATTTGTGTGAATTTGGTGATTTCTAGTTGGTGAAAGATGAATTTAATTTTGTTTGTTTTTTTTTTTTTTTTTTTAACCGTACTCCATATTGTAATATTAGGGATTCTCTTTTTGAATCACTTCAGTTTTGAAATATGAAGATGGGATTCTGGGCTGGTTGTTTGAAATTTTGTGTTTGCTTTGGCAAAATTTATAGAAAAGGCCTGGTACATATTTTGTATCCTACAGTATATGATAAACTTTTATTTGTATGTGTCCCTGTTTTTTTTTTTTTTATAGGTTTTGTTATATTTTGCTTTGTTCTGTGGTATGTCATGTGGCTATCGTCGGTGTAACTGTGGGAATACTATTTGATAAATGTATTAATTGGTGTCTAACATGGCCATGAGGGATTGGAACAAATCATGGTGTTTGACAATTAAATCAATCAATCAATCAATCAATCAGGGCATGTGCCAATCACAGAAAGCCATTTGGAACCATCTAGTCAAACCGGTGATGGAGCATTGGCAGAGTAAACCTCAGACAAGTGCGTCTGTCATGGGGCTGGTAGATGGGGCTCACTTACATTCACACCGAGGAATAAACTCAGTGTCACTAATCAGCTCAACTTATGCAGAGACCAGCTCACATTTTCAATCCTGTCTCCAAAACTTGTGTAAATTATTCCATGACAGTGGCTTCAGTAAATTTAGCACAAAGCCCTAATTCAAAAAAGATGAAGTGCACCTTGGCAGCTAAGACATTGGAATTTTTCCCCCACACATTTAAGTATTAGTAGCGACTCTGATGCTACTCTGTTAGGTTCCCCCCCCCAAAACACAAAACCAATCAAAGACAATCATCAACCGACACAAAAAGGTGTTCCCGTGATGTCTGAAAGGGAAATTGGAGGATAAATTCACTCACTAAATTCAGTGGGAAAACCACACAGCCGCACACCAAAACACAATAACCAGGAGGATCACCTGACGTCTGCACAGGCCAGCCAGGCTCATCAACTCCAGCTGTGTAAGCCCAACACAGGTGCTTCAACTAACACCTAATAAGGAGCCTATAAAGTGGGTGGAGCCAGTCAGCCACCTTGCCTCTGATCATCTAATTGAACTGTTTGTCACTTACTTAGTGATGACTTTTTTCAATCGGTGGCAAACAAGGACGGTGTAAATCTCTGGAGACCCGGTGTGCTAGAATGTCTCCCCTGGAACTCCCATTGACTGGAGAGTCAAGTCGCCAATGGATTTCCAATAAATGGCGTCAGTTGGGTGAAACACTTCCAGGAAGGACAGTCTCGCGCAGCCTGTTTGGACAGAATGAAAGACGGCAGAGTCAAGAAGCATGAAATGTATCCATGGTCATTGGTTCTTCATGATGACGCAGTGGCATCATCTGGAACGTTGATGAGCGCCAACCTTGCTGGTCAAAGAATATTTTATTGACTGTATTCTGTCTATTAATGTCCATCAATCCTGCAGGAAGTTTGATTCTTAAATAAAACCTGACTCTCTCTTGTATGAACAGCTAAATTAGACGAAGGGTCACTTGAGAGGAAGTGATCGTTTTGTTTTTCTGAATTCTGCTCATGTAGACATGCAGATGTTTAGCTTCGGCTTCTGTCAGAAAATTACACGTTGCACTCCTATAAAACCAGCAAGGGACTTTCGAATCATTTCCTCGGCCATTAACATGCGGAAGCAAACACAACACTTTCATCTTATAATTGCTTTTGGGAGTCTTTCATTTAAATCTTGAGTGCCAAAGTAATTACGGTTTTTCAATCATCTGGTGCTCGGAGGTTTCACAGGTGCTCGTGCACTTAGATTACGAAGGACTGGACTGGACGTTACCGGCGATAAACTGAAAGCACTACAAATGAGCCTTCATCTCACCAGACCAGTGGGAGGGTTCAATGTTTTTAGAGTGCAATGTGATCTACCCTGCAAGGGACATTTTGGCCAACCCTCATTAAAATGTGCAATAAAGACCAATCGAAAAATAAATAAATAAAAATAAAAAAAAATCAGACATGGAAACCCAGTGAAAAATTTCTAGACTGCTGCCAGCAAGAACTTTCAAATACTAGTCAATATACCAAGTTATAAAGCTACATACAACTGGCAACTAGAATAAACAGCCTGTGACGTGGTCTTACCGGTAACAGACAACTAAAAGATTTGTTTCATTGCCTTTGCACAGCACTGTCAGGATGTTCCATTTAATTTATTTATTCAGTGGCATTTCACCTACTAGCTGCATCAAGTTAACCCATGATTCATTTTGTTGTTGCTGTCCAAGGGCAATGGCATAAGATATGACCCAAAGGGCAATTATGTGAATTTATTTCAGTTCCAAAACAAAGGAAAAGGAGGAGTGCATGCAAAAGGTAACAAAACGTGGCTTAAGACACAAAAACCAGCATAAACAAGTCTGCCACATACCTGACATTTAAACCAAAGCATGATTCACAGAGAGTATTGGCGATGACAACCTGACACAGGCAAAGGGAGACAAGGACTATTTATACAAGAGGGTCGGCGAAGTTGAACACAGGTGAAACCAATCAGACGCAGGATCAGCAACGAGGCGCAGGTGAGAATAATACGCAATCACAAAAAGGCATCAAAATAAAACAGGAAGTTGCAAAACTACAAAATCGTTGCCTCCCTCCTCTCTCCAGTTATTTAGCTCCAGTTATATAAATAAAAAGGTAAGAAAATGAACTAAAATTGCACGTCTTTCAAACAACAACTACAACCACTTCACTCCAATTGACATTTTTGTCTTATTTTTTCTCACAAAATTGTTTTATATTTAACTCTCTCTCTCTCTCTCTCTCTCTCTCTCTCTCTCTCTCTCTCTCTCTCACACACACACAAATCTAAGACTGACCTGCTGGTGGCACCAGTGAGCGCATCTGTCGTCTTCTTCCTGCCACCGAGCTGTGAATTACTGACTTGTTTGTGTTTGTGGGGAGGGGGCAAAATGTACAGGCATAAGTCAGATGCACTCAAATTACTGGCGGTGACATACAAAACAACGTATCGCTAAAGACGACGACGAGCTCAATGTATGGCAAGAGCGCCAGGATAATTAATTCATAATCATTTTCCGTGGATGTTTTAGCACCTGGCAGAGCCACGTGTGTATTTTTAGAAGGCAGCGAGAGACTCTGAGAATAAATTGACATGAGATGAGCTGTGAATATTTCACATCTGGCAGTAAATCAGAGAACATCTCGAGCCGTCAGCCTCCCAGTCACTTTTAGGTGTCCGCCAGCATTATACCCACAGGGATCGGCCGACTGGTGATTAAATGCATGCTGGGACTAACCCCTGAATAAAACACGAACATCCTCTGCGGGGAGGATGATGTGAAGTTGACAGGTCTACATATTGCAACGTGTGTGCCTCTTCAACCAGCCACATTTACATGTCATTTAATCTGAATCCATAACCTTGTTAGTTAGAGCAGGGAAGCTGTATTATACTGTATTTGGGTGGGGAAAAGAATTTGTAACTGCCCTCAGCAGAGGTTTCATGTGCGACTGAAAACGGTTAAGCGCTCCGACAAGTGCACAACGTTTTCGGAGAACTACTGCACCGAGTTGCAGCAGCTTTGCATCATTTTACATGCAGCTGAATTTGGTTGTGACTTCTCCTTTTAAGTGGGAGCTTGCTAACCTACTAACCTACTCGCACATTACATGTTGCGCCAGCTGAAGCTGATCAGAGGGAGGTTCAGCAGCCCACGGAAGGCTTCAAGCGGCTGCACACGAGATCCAGCTGATTTAAACTACAGCATTGTGCTGCGTACGGTCGTGGCAAGAGTTCCAGGTCTATCAACACAGCTGGTTCTCATGGCTCTGCTCACTGGGACGTGATAGCTTTTTATATGACTCAATTCCTCCTCAGCCAAAAAGGTAAAGTCTGTGGTCAGTGTTGGGGAGTTCATGTAACCTTGTTACGTAATTTAATTACAAAATAAGATAATTGCAATCAGTTACATTACTGGACAAATTTGAAATGAAAGTACAGTTACTTGTGGAATTACTCAGGACTACAATTTTAATTACACACGTGCACCGTGCTTTTCGGATTACCTTCACAAATGAAAGTTTGATACTTTTCTGAGGCTTCTGATTGGTTCTCCAGTCACGTTTGTAACTGTCAAGTCTGAACATTTATTTCAAATTTAGAAAATGAAACAAAATGTAAACAAATGTAATTCGTTACATCACTCTGATAAAGTCATTGAAATAGTTACGCTACAATTAAATGTTCAGCATGGTAACTTGTAATTGTAATAGATTACATTTGCAAATGTAATCTTCCCAACACTGTCTGGGGTGTATCATAGTTCAACTTTGATGACAGTGAAGCCATCTGGAGGGCGAGACAATCTCAGCAACAAAAAGTCAAAGCCCCTTTCTTCTCTCTGTGATGATCTGCCCTGTTTCGGAGCAGATTCCCTGTGAGGGGACTCATGTTGCCACAGTCTCCGTGCCATTGCTCGTGTAAGACGTGAAGAATGGAAGCCTTGGTTTCCCAGCAGCGCACTAGGTCTGCACTTCCCTCAAAAGGAGCCTCCTGAAGATAAAGTCTCACCTCCATTATTGTATCTGCTGAGGGAATTCTTCTTGTAGTGCCTCCAGCTGCTCGTTCTTCAAAGAAGCTCCTAACAGCAGATGCTTGTGGTTCCTCTTGATGATCCTCTCTTGCCTCTCCTCCCTCTTGGCCCCCCTCTGGCATGGGAGTCGGCTGACTGTATCTTACAGCTGCTGCTCCTGCAGATATTCTCTGAAGGGCCTTCATGAAAGGCCAGATTCTTGATTCTTGGGTCAAGTATGGTGGTTTCTCAGAGGGTTTTACTCTGTTCTGTGGAGCTTCCTCTCTCCGGATGCTTCGAGAGCAACCACTAACCCACTCAATCTCCCCGTGGTTACTCTGGTTTTGGTGCTCAGTGGTCGCTCTCTGCATATTCTGGCACAGCATCCACAGCATGTTGGAAGATCTAGCGTAGCTGAAGAATGTCACTGCTGACGATAAAAAATAGAAAATAGCCAGCGCTATCTGTGCTTTAAACAAATCCATCTTGGTCCTGATATTGTGCCGCTGTGTTGAATCTTCTGCTTCCTCAGTTTGCCGTTTGCGGTCTACTTCCTTGCTTGCTGTATCATCTTACTTTTGATTCAGAACCATCCCAGTTTCTCCTCAGGGGCCTCGAGTGGGTTACTATCTTTACTGGCAAGTCAGGAAGCCTTAAGCTGGCTGACTGACACGGAACCAGATTCGTCAGAGGAGATGAAATCGTTTTGAGATCATTTCGTTTGAAAGCACTTACAGCCAAGCAGTCCATTTCATTGGTCTTTTTGGCCCATTATGTGTAGTACAACTACAAATGAGAATCTTTAGTCACCCCCTGTTTAGACGTGTCCGAGCAGTGGTGGACCATCAACGTGTAAATCACTTGGCGCTTTTAGTACAGATTCAATGCGCAGGTTTCAATGTTTATTCAATGTTTCTGCCCTCTAACCCATTTTTCAACGTTGATTCATCCATATTTTGCTTACTGGGAGGTATCCTAATGACTTCAGCGTTGCGCCTTAAGAAGGGTTCCACTATTGTTTGTCTGTGGCAGCTAGCAGTGTCGACCGTTCCGCTGGCCAATTACTGCCTCACATTAGCACAGTCTTCACACCTGTGCAGAATTAAAGTGCTCACTTAACGCCCACGCTGGCGATTAGAGATCCTCACAGAACTGAAAATAGTTTCACGATGAAGCGACTCATGATCTCCGCGGAGTCACTTGGTCGGGATATTTTGGCAGAGGGACGTTGCCGTTGACAAAAACAAAGGAAAGGAACTCGTCTTCATCAACTCACGTATATCACAGCACATTCTCCCAAATGGTATTTCTTTTTAAAAGGAAGAATATGATGTCCTTAGAAATGGAACTGGTTGGGTTTGGATACAGCTACAGTCTCAGCTGTTGGCTTCAAGGTATCAGCTGCCATCATAGTGCTGCTGAGGCACATCAAGCCAAAGACACACAAAATTAGAATGGAAGGCCCTGACATCACATCAAAGAGAAGGTTACATTTAAAAAAAAAAATGTATTTATATATTTTTTGCCAGCACATGAAAGATAGTATAGTTGGATGCAGTTTACGTGCCAAAGAGGCTAGAGCAGTTGGGAGTTGCGTTTCCATAACCCCTAGAATTGCACAAAACCTAAATATCGCAATAAAAAACTGGCAATGGAAACGCCTAAACTTTGAAAAACCTCTCAAATATCGCAAAAAGGTTTTTACGCTCTCATGAGGACGTATTGATATAGAGGTATATCACAAAAGTGTGATGGCCCTTATGTCACCTGACGTGACTTACGGGGTCATGTGACCAGTTCGCTTTAAGTGAAAATTGCGCGTTTTGCTTGGACGGAGGAGGAGACAGAATAAATATATGTATATATATACATATATGTATATATATATTTTTACAAGTAATCAAAAGGACAAATAAAACAACCATACTCGACAGCAAACAACACTGAAATGGAAATTTCAGACAAGAAAGTTTGTACCTCCGTCCTCCTCAAAGTGGGGTCTCGCGGGATGAGATTTTATGAGAATTACAACTTCACACCATTCCATGGAAACACCTGCAAATTGCAATTGTGCTTTGTCGAAATTTTTGAATTATTGCTTTAATTTTGTGAAAAATTGTCATGGAAACGCAGCTTGTGACACATCGCCTTTGGAACACCAGGTAATATCCCACCAGAAGCAGCAAAAGAGGATCAGAGATGAGCTACCTTTCCACTACATGTGCATCATGACAACATTAAACTCCAGGGCTTTTAGTGCTTTTAAAAAGAATATTTGCAGAGTATTAGTATGGACATGAAATGTGCTTTAACACAAAAGTTGTCTGACGTCATATCTTAGGCGAAAACATGTTGCCAGTATTGAACTGAGTACCAAAAACCCTCTGCCATCATTATTTTATTATTATTATTTTTTTTAATGATGTTGTGGCTACATGGAAGAAATGAAGACTAAAGGCTGGATCACCTCCTGTGTCTTGTCGTTTTGTCACACTGTGTGGGTGACGCATGTACCGATGTTAACAAAAAAACAAAAAAACAAAAAATCAAAATCAAGGAAAAGAGGGTCATTAAAATGGCCCCTGCTAATGCTTTATTCACGGACTCTGACTAACAGCAGCACAAATCAAGATCATCTGCTAAAATGGAAGCTCGAGGATAAAAACAGGCTCGGGAAAATAAGATAAACTGACGACAACCTGAAGACGTTGATCCGTTCTTTTGCTGCAGGAGTGTCAGAAAGAAAATACTTAACAAACATTGTGCCCGTTGTAACTTTGCACCTAGTGACGCACTTGCTGTCGATAGCCAATGTATGCAAAAGACTAATAGAAATAAATGCCTTCATTTGTGTTTCCCTGCATCGGCCTAAACAAATATTTCATGGTAATACTTTAGATTGTGGGGAAATCTTAAGGGTGTTAACACTGCCTGTTTTTGTTAGAATGACACAGTGTGGTGTACTTTTAAACATATTCAGAAATAGCATCTCTCGCTCTCTCGAACACATGCACACACTCTCTCTGCTCGCCTCCAGTATTAAAGGGAGGCGACAGCAGCCATTGCCATGGGAGCACTGAACCTGTGTTTGAAGCTCAGAGTCTCATTGTTGCTCTCCTAGTATCACCTTTGACAACCTGCTCGCAATCCAAATGTTGCAAAACATCATTTAATATTGATCATTAGCAGACACACACACAAAAAAAAATAAAAAAAATATCACGTATCAATTATTCATTTCCTCCATGCGCACATGACTTAAACCGGAAGCTGAAATTTACTGTCGAACCTCAGCAAGTTCACCCGGTTTGAGTTAAGTGCACCAAATAGGAATCTATAGTTAGAACCGGTCTGCATTTGTTTCCCGCCTCTTTTTCCCCCTTTAGCAGTAAAAGCCTTTTTATATGTCACAGTCAATCTGCTGCTGGTGACGGTGCGGTGCGAGAAATGCTGATTAATCTCTGGCAGTGGAGTAGGAAGCTGTTTCAGCTCCACTGGAGCCGCAGCGACGCCACCAGAGCTCCAGATTTATAACAGGGAACATATGGTGGTGGTGTTTGGAAGACCTGCGAATCAGCATGGCAGGATGTGAAAGATGAAATCGGGTCATCATTCATTTCAAAAGTACCCCAGTGTGGGAAAATTAGCTGTGCTTTCTCACCACGTGTCTCCCATGAATGAGAAGTAGTTCACCTCTTACCTCCCTCACCCCCAGCTCAAACATTGTGTGTTGAAACCTTGTCAGACCTTTGTGATGTCACATGCTTCCGAATCATCCAATCACATGCAAATCACATGATGCTGCTCCACTGGAATCTGTAGCTTGTAGTGTTTCAACCATCCCTTGAGACAGAGGTGGCGCTGCCACACTGGGATCTGAAACGTAGGTAGATACTAGTGATGGTTTTGCTTCTCCAATTGTCTACTATCTCAGCTCCATCTAGTGGTCTAACATGGAAAGTACACCGTCACAGGAGATATTAATGCTGACATTTTCTTAAATAACTACAACATTAAAACTGCCCAACAGCTATTAGTGTATATAAACCAGGTCATCTGATCTGAAAGAAAAAAAACAACTTTATGCCTCTGAGGTGGGATTATTCAGCCAGACAAAAATACTCCATCACTGACAATGACTGACCAAAAAAATAAGAAAAAAAAAGAAAATCAGAACAAATCAAGGATTTCACATTTAAAACTTTTTATTGTAAAGGTGGTTTCTTAAAAAATGTCACTTGATACAGAGGCAGAAACATGAAAGAAAAGGGCATGGAAACAAAAATATCCACAAAAATGGTTTAAGATGGTAATGAATGAAGAAGAAAGAAAAACAAATGCGTCAAAATAATGTAAAGAAAGATTGTGTAACAGCCCCCGCCCCCCCATTCATGACAGGTCAGTGACAAGTGCGCAGAAGCAGTGGAGATGAGATAAGATGAGGGCTGTAAGACAAAGTAACAGTCAGCAGCGTGTTGGACTCTTCAAAAGCCAAAGCACTGATCTACGCACTGACTCAAGTCGAAACTCAACTTCAGGAATCAACGGAAAGTCATTTAACATTCTGTTTTAGGACAACATCTACAGCAGATATATATATTTATATTTAAAAAAAAAAAAATCAAAAATCAAATGCACATGCTGAAATCAGACCATCAGACAGAGTGAGAGCTCTCGCCGGTTGGATGCTACATCAGCTGAAACCACCGCTAAACAACAGGACAGTATAGAAAGACTAGTTTAAACAGTATAAAATGTCTCCATTTAAATGTGGCCTCTACTCAGGGAAAGTTTTTGTTTTTTAGTACTTACATAGCGGTGCCATTTATATGCGATGGTTAGATAGTAGATATACAGTACATCCATAAATCTTGAAGAAGTTCCTGCGGGAGAGTCTGTGTCTTGCAAAAAATAGAAAAAAAAAAAAATCCAGACGTATTAATTATCGTTTTTCATGCATTAGCGTTTTTGAAGTACTTTTACAAGTGAGCCGCCTTGGAGCTGACATGAAGGGCCTGTGTGTGAGTATTTCCTGCTTGTTGCTGACACAAACCTCGTGTGTGCATTTCACATTTGCAATTACAACTTCAATCTAACAAGACACGGGCAGAGATACATGTTTTCTATCTTTCTCTCCCTCTCTCTGTATGTATATATATGAATATATATATACATATGTACATATATATTTATATATCCATACATATGTATATGTACAAACAGATATATGCATGTGTGTCCAGAGTTGTGCATCATTTCAACTGAGGATGTTCGCCAGCATCTTGATTGGAATTGTAACTGTAGAATAAAAATATTGTTATGAGATGAGATATCCCAAAAAAAAAATCAAACTTATTACAAAACTTAATCACCATCAGCTAATTCCATAAAGCCTGAGCCCGTTTGTCAGGATGATGTCGATTTTTCATCAGTGTGAAATTCCTTTCCTCAAGTGTACTCCTACAATTCCTACAATTCCTACAATTGATCATTTTCCAGCAGGCAAATTCCTCCCACTCACCTAAATCAAGGTGTAGGCCATATATGTTTACATCCTGCCCAAGAGTGGAAAGAGAGGACAAGTAACTGATTTTTTTTTTTTTTTTTTTTAACAGTGTAACACATTGTTCTTGTTAATATTTTAATAGAGTAAATACAGGTATTTGAGAACTTTTTTCAAACTGAAAAACACAAACATTATGGTCATTAGTGCTGTTCTGTCGGCATTGCTGTGACGCTGCTTTTGAAGTTGTCTGTTGCCTGTTTAAAGTCAGCGGCCCGGCCCTGGATCGTGACCCAGGCAGGTGCAGGCAGATGAAAGCAAACTGCTAACAGAAATGACACCGTTCCAATATCTAATTTGAAACACACAATAAAAATGTTTGCGTTTTATTGTGAAAAAGCTCCACTGGATGTTTTTTTCTTGCTGTTTTTCTTTTTTTTCTTTTTTTGCAGGACACAGACAATACACTCTAATTCTTCCATCAAAGCCCTGTTAACTACATGCCTACAACGACTTCACTAAACAGCACGTCACTAGTCTCCTCCCCTTACCTCTCACCTCTCCAATAAAAGGAACACAGTTGGCTTCAGATTTCAACCTCACCTCTCTTCCCTCTATGCCCCAAATAGTTCAAATCCTTACAATCCTTCTCATCCAATCAACTCATTTTTTTTTTTTCTCTCCTTCCCGCTCCCGTCCTTGTGACTCAGTAGTGCCCCCTAGCAGGGATGAACGTTACAGGCGCGGATCTCCTTGCGGTCCTTGCAGCTGGCCGTGGCGGCTCCTCCTTTGGCTCTTTTCTTCACGTTCATGAAGCGCTCCTGGATGCCTCCTCCGCACACTTTGCTGCAGTCCGTCCAGCTGCTCCAGGGCTGCATCCTGCAACCTGTTCCCGGGGAGAAGAGCAGGAGGCGACAGCAAGTGAGTTCACGTCACACTCAGCAGCCACTTGCCACTTGCTTGTTCATGCAAATTCAGCGTGCAAATATTTTGTTACTGCATTTAAGTCGATTTTTCAGGAATCTGTACTTTACTTGAGAATTTCTTTTTTCCAGGCAACTTTTTACTTTTACTCTCTGTCGATCTGTACTTTCTAATTATTACCTTTGAAAAACATGCTTTGGGTCACTGTTCAACCTCTGTTACTTTTCTTACCAGGCGTTTTTCACACAAGTATCCATACTTCAGTACTGAATGTGAATACTTTTGCCGCCTCTGAATTCACACAGCAGCCCAATGCATTGAGAAAAAGTGGGCGAGGGTGACTTGCTGGAGCACCAGGCCAGGGGAGAAAGAGGTTGAATTGATTTTTAAAGTGGCAAGGCTGCTGGTGCCAGACGGTCAAAAGACAGCCGGGATTATCACAGCATCACAGCCACCTCTGGAGTTGACAGAGAACGCTCGCACAAAGAGAAAATATCCGGAGAGCGAGCGGCAGCTTGTGCCTTGTTGAGTCAAAGGTCAGAGTAAAATTGTAAAATACAGTACTACCCAGAAAATTACAATATCCTGAAAAGGCTGTTGTATTTGCCCATGTGTGAACTCTTGTGAGCCAACCCGAGACAGACTTTTTAAAGGCTCAGGACCCTTTTGCTTTGAAGCTACAAAACTGAAGCTTTTCACACTATTCTAATTTTCTGAGTTTGTGGGTTTGTGGTTTTAATAAGCCGAAAATCTTAATCAGCAAAGTTACAAAAGGAACTGCTTGAGATGTCAATTTGCGTGTAATGGCTCAATAAAATTTGTTGGTTTCATCTTTTATGTTAAATTGCCAAAATAAAACAACTTTTACTTGATATTCTCATTTTTCGGGTAGTACCTGTATTATTCCGTCTCCTCCTCCGTCTAAACAGAACGCGCCATTTTCACTTGAAGTGAACTGGTCATGTGACCTCGTTCCATGACACTTTTGCGATATACATCCATATGGATACGTCTGAAAAACCACCTCATGAGAGCGTGAAAACCTTTCAGCGATATTTGAGAGGTTTTTTTCCAAGTTTAGGTGTTTCCATGAGCAGTTTTTTTTATCGCGATATTTAGGTCTTGTGCAATTCTAGGGGTCATGGAAACGCAGCTACTGTCGGTTACAAACAAGTCATACGTATCAGCTTCTCCGAACGGACAGCGACATCTCAATCTTGGACAGACCTTGCTGCTCGGCGGCGGCCGCTGCCTCTCTCTGTTTGCCGCGTCTCCTCCTCTTCCCTCCACCTCCCCGCTCGCCGCCGCCCCTCTCCTCCTTGCTCTTGGTTCGGCACTTTCGGATCTTGCACTTCTTCCTCTGGATGGTCTCGGGACAGGGGCTGCCTCCGAACTGCGGCTCCAGCTTGATCATGCGGGTGCGGATGGTGTGGCCTTTGCCGCAGGACTTGTTGCACTCGGACCACTCGGACCACTCGGAGACCATGCAGTCGACCGCTGGAGAGGAGGAGGAGGAGAGGAGAGGAGACGAGAGGAGAGGAGAGGAGAGGAGAGGAGGAGGAGAGGAGACCATGCAGGAGAGGAGGAGAGGAGAGGAGAGGAGAGGAGAGAGGAGAGAGGAGGAGAGAGGAGGAGGAGAGGGAGGAGGAGGAGGAGGAGAGGAGGAGGAGGAGGAGGAGGAGGAGGAGAGGAGAGAGAGGAGGAGGAGAGGAGGAGGAGGAGAGGAGGAGGAGGAGAGGAGAGGAGAGGAGAGGGAGGTGGGAGGAGGAGAGGAGAGGAGAGGAGAGGGAGGTGGGAGAGGTGGGAGAGGAGGAGAGGAGAGGAGAGGAGAGGGAGGAGGAGGAGGAGGAGAGGAGAGGAGAGGAGAGGAGAGGAGAGGAGAGGAGAGGTGGGGAGAGGAGGAGAGGAGAGGAGAGGAGAGGAGGAGGAGAGAGGAGAGGAGAGGAGAGGTGAGACGGTGGTCGAGAGGCAACTTGCTCCTCTGCTGACTTGTGAGAAAGAAGCAGGTGAAGCAGGTGGTCCAGGATGTTGGGACATGAAGTCTGTTTAGCTCCTGATCATTGTACAGGAAGTAATGTGTGATCTTCAAGCCAATCAGCTCATTACCCAGTTTCTAATGAATCTAATTTTAAAACATAATCTGGGAATTTTACATCCGCTATCATACGGGGCCTGACATATAGCTCTGTAATACTCGAAAGGTCAGAGACACATATGCAAATTGGACGTAATATTAGAATACAGAAGGCAAGTGAAGAATAATTCCATGATGATGGAAAAAAAAAAATCCTAAGGGTTTTTAATGAGTAGTGTAAGATGATTAATGATTAATACAAATTAATATGCAATATGGCCTTCAACTTCCCTCTAGTGGCAACTGGAGTATTACACACCACCCATTCCTAACGCAAAGCGTTCAAATTTAACACTTTATGTCAAATTGCTTCATTCTTTTCACACTGATGCTCAAGTGTCTCACACAGCCGTGAACAAGCACTGGCATTTCCAATAAAACATTAATGATATGAGAAGGTTCAGTTCGATTCTTATCAGAAAGAGTCCAGATGTTGCTTCTGTGCTCACTGGGATGCTCTATCTTGTTAAATGGATCTTCACTTCAACATCATTATGGCAACAGTGGGAAATCAAATGACATTGAAGAAACGAAGACGAGGGTACAGTGGAGTTTTATGAGACGACGGTGGATTAGGGGAATCTATCATCAGCAGATGAGAGAAGCTGATCAGTTTCTCTGATTTAAAGTGGCCTTACTGTGAAAAAGTGACCTTTTCAGCACTTTAGCGTCACTGCCATGCCAGCTAACACGCAAAGTGTGAAAAATGACAACCTGTGTATTTCTAGCTGGGTTGGCTTGACAGTGTAACTGCGCTGAAAGGAGCCGTTTGGGTTTTGCTCGACTTTCTATGTTACAAGTGGAGCTGATTGTCGTACTAATGCCGCTGTAGACTTTTTTTTTTTTTTCCCCAGTTGACAAGGCGTCACTGCACGTGGGCTTGTCACGTGCAATCAGGTCGCTTAAAAAAATCTCTGGCGGTTACAAAATCTCCATAATTATGTCAAGTTTCTTTAATACTATCTAAATTATAATTTCCCTTGACTAAACAGGTTTTGACAAGTTGATCAAGTTTAAAGAGGAACCATGCAAGTCGGCTGCTTTCGGTTGCTGTTTTAGTTTATAGAGCTCCCCCTGGAGTTTGTTAAGAGCACATCAGGTTGGCATTTCTGGTTTTACTCATTCCAGAGCTGTATAATTATGGTAAAAATGTTGCACAGGTCATCTTTATGCTCTTTTTTTTGAGTATTTCCTCACATATACACCACTAAACTGGGAAATGATCTCTCATAATTGAATTTTTTAATATATATTCGTCTATTCAAAGAAGCCAATGAAAACAAATCTAGCCATTGTGGAGTGAAATCCTGTGGTGTGGGGACTTGAGTCACTTACGACACTCGGGCAACATGCACTTCTCAGTCTGCTCCAGCTCCTCCACGCACTCGGCAGGATCCGACTTCAGCATCCTCTGCCGCGTCCGGACCCCACGGCCGCACGTCGCGCTGCACTCGCTCCAGTCCGACCAGGGTGACAGCATGCACGGGATGGTGTCTGCCGACACACAACGCAGAGGGCCAGGGGTCAGCAGCACAAATGACCGGACGGATCAGTCAGGCGGCATGGCTCCTGTCTTCTTAACACGTTTCCGACACGAGGCGACTCACGGCACTCCGGCATCATGCACTTCTCCACCTCGGCCACCTCAGTCCTGCACACGGAGCCGTCAACAGGGGGCATCTTCACCATGCGCTCGCGTCGCCTCATCCCCAGGCCGCAGGTGACGCTGCAGGGGTCCCACTCGGCCCACTCTGTCACCACGCAGCTGCTGGCCGCTGGACGTCAGGCAGAGAGAATCGCATTAGCGGCGGCGGGATCCACACAGCCCAGCAGGAAAAAGCCACGAGGGGAAACACAATGTTGTCATTATTCTCCTTTGAGCTGTTTCAATTTTTCATGGGTGACTTTTAAAAATTGCTTTGTTTTATTTTATTTTATTATGAACATGTGTTTCCTTTTGGACATGGAGAAACTAGTAATGAGGAACTTGTCTCATTTGTCAAACAGTGCATAAAAAGTGTCAAGGTTTGAATTGCTTTGTTTCTTGATTCCATGCCACACTGTATAGCACTGTATAACACTGTATAACACTGTATAGCACTGTATAGCACTTAGACTGTATAATTCACTGTTTGACCAATGAGAAGTTCCTCCAATCAGGGACTTCTGACCAGTGAGACAAATTTATAGAGGTTCATTTCATGAAATATTTTTCTGAGGCACGTTTGGGCCTCTGACCAAAACAAAATGCTTTCACTGTCTGTTCCACAACCTGCTTTACGCTGCATGCTCTGTTTGTGCCGCACACCAGCGCAGACTTACAGCACTCGTCGTTGACGACGCACTTCTCCGTCTCCTCGGTGTTGAGCTGGCACAGCGAGCCGTCCTCTGGATACTGCTTGACGTATCGCTCCCTGGACCTCATGCCCATCCCGCAGGACACGCTGCAGGCGGACCAGCTGATCCACTCGGACATCATGCACGTCGACGCCTCTGTCGGCGAGGAGACGGCAGAACAAAAAGCTCTGTTAGGTCACGAGCGGCCGCCGCCGGGAAGTCTTCTCGCCACACGCAGCCTGATTCTGTCAGCCACGAACACGGCGACGTCAAGCAAACAAATAGAAAATAAATATATAAAGAGAATTTCAACGTGACAGTTTAAATTCTTGATGAGTGAAAAAGAAATGCGGATCGGATGGATGCTGGTGATATGAATCAAATCAGTTTTCAAATCGGCATTCATTTTCATCAAGTATGAGTGGCAGAGATTAAAAAGGTCCACTGCAGCTTGTAAATACATTATTCCCATTCACCTCATCAGGCAAAACATACATAGTGTTGATAAGACGGTTTACGTATTATGCATGCCTCCACCACTGACTCTTTCCTGCACAGAAACCGTCATCCCAGTGCAGTAAACTGAACCGAGCAGGCATTCGTTTGACGTGTTTACTACTTACAAATTGAGACAAGACAAATCAAAGGGAATGTGCACTTGTTTTTCATTGTGGATTTATCACCGTGAGCCGAGCACTGGCCTTGGTCTAAGTCACACACCTTGATGTGACGATGCATCTCTCGTGCGGATGAAACATTAAGGGAGTGGCTCTGTATGCAGAATAGGTTCAGTGCTAAAGCTCATGGTTGTGCGCTGCGTGCTAGCGATTCTCTCTGCAGGATTTACGGGGGCCGATCAGCTGATACCAGGCGGGATGTTCCATTGAGACAAAGCAACAGAATACTTACTCCAGGTTTTTTTTTTTTGTTTTTTTTTTGGTCATTTGTAATAGCTGACGGTACAACTTCAGCTTTTCAGATGCATTTGGTTGTTGATTTTGCAGAATATTGTGACGATACAGTGACGTCTCTGCGAGCTGTTCCAATGGCGACCACCATCAAACCACATTGGACTCGACTGGCGCGAGCAAAGCGAACCGCACGACCACCTTCGAGTCGCACAGTGGATCTTAACTGTGAAACAGCTCCGTGTCGTAGTGGTCAACAACACAGCAAAACTTCTGGCTATTAAAAGAAACAGGAGATGGAGAAGGACAAAAAGAGAGTGAGAGAAATAAGACATAAATTATACAGAACACTCTGCGGTGTCTGATTGGCGATCTTCCATCTTCCCATTTTCTTGAGATCAACAGCTGAAATGCAGTCGCTGGTTGTCAGCCAATAATCATCATCCAGTCGACTGCACACCCACCGCAAAAAAAAACAAAACAGCTCCAGCAGCTTTCCAGACGCACCACCATTATCGTATTTGTGCGATAAATTTGACAACTGCACGTTACGCTATCAATATCTTCCAACTCTCTGTGATTTCGACATATTTCGCGGCGATGTTAATTCACTCGCATAAACAACCCAGGTCACTGGTTTCGCAAAACACGGATTCAGGCGACTGATCTGGTGGACATACGCTTTTAACGCGCCATGACAAGCCTCATTACAGTCAATCTATTGCACTCGTAGACGGCACGGAGCTTTTGTCCAAGGGAGACTTTTTCGACCATTCTGTCAGATTACACGATGGTGTTACAGGCTGTAATGCGCACGGGCCCACGCTAATGTGTTACTGATGCAGATGGTCGCAAGCAAGTTGAGAATGCAAATTGACATTCCACAAAACACGATCATTTTAAATCGCAGGTGCAATTCCTAGGATGCATTTTCAATCCTGGTGTCGTGAGCACTGACCCTCTCCTGAGCAAACAAGGATACGACGGTGGAACTGATGAAGACTGCATGATGGTGGAAATTAGAGAATTTCCCGCGAGGTATTTTTCCATCTGAATGATTTGGTTCTTTGCAAATAACCAATTAAAGTTCTTCAAGCGGTTTGTGTCCGGCCATTTCACCAGCTGCTCATTTTGGAACGGTTTGAAGGGGAAGGAGGACTGGCTAGTTGAAAAAAAAAAAAAAAAAAAGCATGACTAAGCAGAAAATCCTTGTAATCAAGTGGATGGAACTGAAGATGGAAATCCACTCTGGTTGGCTAGTTTCACAACCAAAACAGTGGATCACAAGTGACCTTGATCTTCGCTCTGGGCGTCTGTTTGTGACACCCAGAGTGACGATTTAGAAACAAATCTGAATTTAAAAAAAGTCACTGGTCATTTTGTTCTGTTTTTTTTATTTTTCTTTGATATACAAAGTCTTGGTCTTGTCTTTGTTGTCACTATCTACGAGCAACCATCTAGCGGCTCCCACACATAAACCGACAAGCACCTGCACGTCCAAGCACCACCGAGATTCATTCAAAGTTTTCTTGGAGGGCGTCTCCTGATGAAGCACACTATTCGCTTCATGTATTTGTTTTTCACACCAGGACGCACTTGGCCTGCGCCACCTCCTTTCTCTGCCTCCTCGTTCGGTCTGCTGGAGTTCTCTTGGTCCGGTCGCAAGTTCACATCGGCCAATGAAAGGTCCAAGCCAGTCGTCCTCTGGTCGGAACCGAGTGATATCGCAGCTGACACTGGAGAGAACCCGCCGCATCATTTCTCTCTTTTGGCCCCGGCCTTCCAACAACCGCTGAGCCAAAGTCTGTCACCTATTGAAGCAGCAGTAAGTGAATCATCAATAAAAGATAGCGGCGCCTCCGGCGTGGGTCAGACCTCCGCGGAGCTGCGAGGTTTCCCAGGATTATTAATCGCCGAGGGGCGTCTGGCCCCCGCGTCCCGATCCCTCCCAGAATTATCAATCGACCGCCCGACGCTAACGGAACGCTAAATGAAAACAGAGGAGGGGAGCGGAGGAACAAAAGAGCTGTCCCCTTTGCCTTCCCGATAACTGATAAGAGACGCGGCGCCGGGTGGCAGCGCGAAAACCGTGCAGGCGCGAGGCTCATTGAACGGCTCCGGCTTTGCTCCTCTGACGACTCGCAGACAAGCAGCAGAATGCGAGAGAAGAAGGGGGAAGTGCAGCGGGAGGAGACAGACGCCGGCTTTGCCACCGCTCAAGCCTTTGTTCCAAACTGACAACTTCACTGGAAATCGAGCAAAAGCGAACTCCTGGGATTTTTATTTTATTTATTTATTTATTTGCCGCTGTTTACCGGGAGACTGGAGGCTTCACGAAGAAGAAGTCTCCGCTTTGACGACAAGAGAGAGAGAAATTTAGACGAGTTGATGCCAATTTGCTTGAAACACATCTGCCACCAGCTTTGATACTCGACGGTCGTACGGCAGCCTCGCTTGATGTACTCGGGTCTTTGCATCCGAACTCTGTAGCGGCGGCTTAATGAGGCTCCCGAGCGTCAACCGGTTTCCAACAGCTGCCTTCATCTGTGACACCACGACGGATGCACGGTGCGCTGATTCCTTTCAGACCAAAGTAAACATTCTCCCAAACCCGCTTTTTGGCGCCCAGCGCGGCTAACGGGCTAATCCGCATAATTAGTTTTGTTTGGCCGGAGCGATTAGGCATCCTGTCTGCGGTGTTGACACATTAGGGAGGGATTCAGCGCAGTCGGGGACACGTCCTCTCCGTGCGGCCACAACAACGGCGGACGTCCGTGAGTTTACAAGCAGGATGTGTTGATCGTTCCCAACCGAGACCAAGACATTATCAAGACTAGAGAGTATCGAGATCGAGACAAGACCAGGACCTTTTACATATCCAAGAAAAATGACAACTAAACAGAAAAAAATGATCAGTATGATTTTTTTAAAATTCAAGCTGGCTTCTAAATGGAACAGCAACATCTCTTTTCAGGGCAGCCTTGGCCGTTTGGTAGGCATAAAGCAACTTCTTTTTGAAAATGTGACTTGTGCAAAGTTCCATTTCCTCCAGAAGCAGTAACAGGACGGAGTTACAACTGTGGGGCATGACTAAAAAGTACAATTTAACGAAATTATTGTTGACTTTTTTAAAAAAAAATAATATATATGCAAAGCAGAGATTGGAGAGTCACACAATAATTCAACAAAAGAAAAGATTTCTGAAGGATTTCAATGATTATATTTCATAGTGAAGTATAAAAGTAGGTTGGACAAATGCTATTTTTCAGTGTTCTAGGCAATTATTTTTTTTTTAAATATTTCATTTAAATCATATTTCGAAAATTTGGATTTGGATTAATGTGCGGGACATTTTGCTCAACAGTGAAATGTATTTAACAATTACTTTCCATGCATATTTATACATGTAATGTCCCGGGGAGAGAAATGGCACTCACTCAGTAGAATCCCTCACACACAGTGCTTGACTGTGTTTTGGACGCGTCAGGAAACACGTCTAGCTACTCGTTACAGTCGGTTTTATCTAGAAACGATTTGGAGCCGGGCATCAGACGAGGATGTGCGCAGCTCTGGAACAGAAGTCTTTGTGGCGGACGGACATTAATTCTGCTGGATGAGAGAGGCCTCTAATTAGGTGCTGCATGAAAACACAAGAGGAAGGCTGTGTGTGAAATATGAATTGAACGCAGCAACAGAAAAAAGATCAGTGGTTTAATGAGTGATAAAAAAAAAAAAGATTGAAAAGCCCCTCTCACTAGATTACAGAGGTGTGAAGAAGCACTGTTTTGTTTTTTTTCTCCCTCTCTCTAAACCTCATGGAACAAGTTGAAAAGTGCTAAAAGTTTAATACCTGCGTTATAGAAACGCACTTCTGAGGTTTGCCTCTCCTGCAGTGTTCACCTAATGGTACCACTGGTGCAGTCATATAGAGTTTTAATTGTTGGTGAGCCAGCAAACGCTCCAATTACCATGCATAATGGTATGGCTGCTTGGCGGCGCACAGCACTGCGAGGGGCAGATTATCTTGAAACATCCGTCAAAGCAACTACAGCGCGAGCTCTCGTAATCGCAGCTCCATGCGGATGGTTGCCATGATACCGACTCTTTACGTGACCATGTTTATCTTGGCTAATTAGCACTTGGCACGAGTAGCGCCGTGCGCAGACACGCCGACATCATTAGATCAAAATCCTGGTGAAACCTCACAGATTTTACGGCTCAATGCGTGAAATTGCTGTGATAGCTAATCCCAGCCGCAAACTGTGGACACCTTCAGCTTTTCATTAGCATTTTCATTAGCATGTAGCACAAATGAGTGTTTACCAGTTTTAGAATGGTACTGACAGTCTCTTCCAGGCTCTTTGCATGATGTTTGCATGATTATTATTTTTTTATTTTTGGAGTGTTAACGTTAAAATAAAGTTAGCTTATTCCTTGCTATTATTTTTTGAAGGCGCACCCCTACCCGCGCAAACTTTCTTTTTATGCATCATGACCTTATTTAAAATGATTATCATCTCCTAAATGCTAACTTTACTTCTCTGCAACAATCTCCTCCACTGCAGACACGGCTGACCACGTGGCAGAATCTTTACTTTTGAAGACTTTTCCAGAAACATTTTGTGACGCCTTTGCCGCTGTTCGTCTGCTCTGCTGAATCTTTTCATGTTACCACTACGTCGCATAGTAATCACCTCATTATGACAGCGTATCGCTTTGCTATCTCATGTTAATTTGATGGATTAATTCATTATTTCTGCATAACGAGGCTGTTTTTTTTTTTACCTCTCACCCTCGAGCTGAATCGGTTTTCACGGAAAGGTTGTTTCGCTTCCTGTCATATCTGCTCCTCCTGACACCCTGCTGTAGCTGAAAATGCCACTTGATGGGGGTATCTTCTGATCAACGCACTGCGCTCGACTTACCGAGAGGTCGAGCCGGCACAAAACAAACCTTTATCGCTCCTCGAGAGACGTTCATTTATCTTGTTGCTGCTAGAAAACAAGCCCGTATGCTGTGATAATGAACAGATTATTTCACGAGCCTTAAATAACAGAATGAACAGTGACCAAGGCAGCTCCAGAACCCCTGCAGTCATCCATATCTGTAAAGTTAATTGCCCTCTGGGACCCACAAAGTGTTGTGAATCTGAATATCTGTAAACAAGGCGATTATCATTGTGATTGTTATTATCATGATGTTTACCATCCACACTGCAGCCTGGTGCCATGCAGGGTTGGAAGTCCTGCGTGTGTGGACACGGCACGCTGAGGTCCAGCTGGGCCTTCAGCATCCTCTGCCTCATCCTGCGGCCTTTGTCACACGTAGCGCTGCTGCACGCCGACCACGGGGACCAGCCGGAGTAGATGCACGTCTCCGGTGTGTCATCTGGGGCGGAAACATGCGGAGACACTTAGAGGACAGGAGCATAAAGCAAACCAAAAAACCTTTCTAACAGAAAAAAAAGAGAAAAAAAAATGTATTTTGTATATTCTGCTCTTTCAGCAGTTGACCGGCGTCACATTGTACTGCTTTTTGCTTATGCAGCACTTTTTTTTTCTTTTCTCTTCTTTTCCTTTCAATCAAGATTCCATCCAGCACCTGCAGATTTGTCACGGCAACAAAACAGAGCGGCAGCAGCAGCAGGATGAGGCACTAAGCTGACACTGATTACTTAACACGCCGTCCAAAGGTGATTACCGCAGGTACTGGGAGAACAACGGCGACGGACTGAAAGGGAAGAAGGAGGGATGAGGGGGGCGGGGGGGCGAGAGGGGACGGAGCAGGGGCAGCGAGAGAAGAGAGTGATTTGTGCATGTCCCGTCCAATTATCAGCGGCAGCAGAGCTCCAGAGGCGGCACGGGCACCGGCTCCAATTAATAATTCCCTCTCAGGGGTCCGAGCGAGGCGGCGGAAATGAGAAGCGAGGTAGCAGAGGATCTACCTTTGTGCCGCGGGGGGACAGACCCGATCGGGGCCCCGATTCTCCGGGATAACGTGTAATGACAGAAGAGAGCGCGCGGAGAAAAGGGAGCCGGGGAAGGTGCGCGGAGGGTAGCGAGAGGACACTGGCGCTTTTGACGTGGAAGTGAAAGCGGCGAAGCTCCGGGAGGACCGGCGGGGGGGAATGGCGGCTCGCCTCGACCGCTGTCATCTCGCCAACAGAAGAGGGGAAACGGGAGGGAACGGGCCGGCGAAGGGAGGAGGAGGAGGAGGAGGAGGAGGAGGAGGAGGAGGAGTGAAATGGTCTATGACTGACTGAGAGAGACATTTATTAGGCAGCGGGAGACCCTTGTTAGGAAATGTGCTGCGTGGGCAAGATCCAGCCGTCTCCCCGTGGCCCCCGACTGCATAAGAATAAGCACCCTGCACGGCAACAGCGAGTACAGTGTTCAGACTGTCTGCAGGAGGCGAAAACACCACTGACAGCCCAGTGAAAGGAAGAGTTTCCGTAATGCCTCCCTTTAAGGCCCGAGATCGGTTAGGCTGATCTTTCGGGCATGAAACGGCAGCGACGTGCGGCGCCACTGACTGCCGTTCCAATTAATGCCAAGTCAAATGAAAGCTGCTCGTTTTTAACAGAAGAAATTTATTAGTAAAAAAAAAAAAAAGGCAGGCAAAAAAATTGTGCCTACATGATGACACTAAATCACAGATTATCGTTCTTAGACTTCTGGCATCCTGAAGTGGACGCTCTCAGTGTTGATACCTATTGATTGCATTGATGCTTTTTTTTTAATCAATTCAGCAATTGTGCCTCAATATAAAAACTGCTTAATTTCAGTTGTATGTGTGTGACAATCTAGTAGCAGTGAAGCCATTCAAGGAAATATTCAGAATAAGTGATTTTGACTGCTTCATAAAAAAAGGAAATGTTTAACAGTAAAATATACTATGAAGATTCATCTGTAGTTTATCACCATTGAAAATAAATAATAAAGAAGTACAATGCAGCTCCAGCAAACACCTGCTAGAACCATCTTGTCAGACCAGAAGGACCAAAACAAATAAACGAATGAATAAATAAGACATTAAAACTCTAAAACCTAAAATTCTATCATGTTGGCGCATGTACTGTATGCAAAGCACTGAGAGAGTTTGCCAACAGCAGCTGCCTTTCGAGGCAAACTTCTGCTGATTGAAAGTCAAAAAGCCAAAGAGTCTGAACCTGCGGCTCAGGAATAACAACGGCATGATAGAAAAGATGCAACATTTGAATAAGAAGCTTCAGAGGTGTTAGAGAGTTTATGAAAAACAGATCTTGGATAATAAGACGGCGGCCTTCTCCCTGAACTTCTGACCTTCTGGCTCTAGCTTCACGCTTAATGGACTAAAAAAAAAAAAAAAACACAAAACAAAAACATTGAAAAATCTCAATCTTAGCCAGACACTGAGACCATAACCACTCAATGCCCCTCTTACTGTCTTTCATTTTTGAGTTTACTTAAAATAAAAAGCTCGTCATGATGATGCAAGTCTTGTAAAAACATTAGCAATACAGTTATTATTACGTTAAATATAATATCGTGCTTTAAAAAAGTCAGGCAAAAACATGGAGACACACTTCAAGATGATTTATGAAAATACACTTTGAGCACCTACGCATTATATAACATTAAAAAAAAACATAAAAACATAACAAAAAATACAAACTTTTACTGCCTCAGTGTGTATACATCTTTGGTACACTTTTCAATGACTCTGCAGATGCGTGATGTGGAGTGCCAAGACGAATGTTACTTCTTGCAAAGGTGAATCCCTCAGTTTAGGTCTAAGTGGAGAAGTGCAGGGGAAAGGAACGCTGAAAGCGCTGGGAACGAAGCAGCAACTTCGCCCAGAGTGAAAGAGTGAGTCTGGAGTGAAAGAGTCCAGAGTGAAAAAGCACGTCTGGATGAAGACGTGTGGCCGCGGAGGAACACTCGCTGCCTGATGTCCTCCCTTAAACAAGCGGCATCGGCCGTGATGACTTTTCTATCTCCCCACGCACTGTTTAAAAAAAAAGAAAAGGCCCGGTCTATCTGCTCAGTGTGACAGGAGTGTTTTGCAAGCAGAAAATGAATGGGAGGAGCAGGAGAGAATGACTCCACGTAATGACAGTGTTTTTATTATAATGAGACATTCCATCAGTCGCTGCAATGGATTCATTACGATATCTTCCAGAGTGAAGAGCTGCAATCACAGACAGACGTGCACCTGTGTGTGTGTGTGTGTGTGTGTGTGTGTGTGTGTGTGTGCATACTGTACCATCGTGCTTCTCCTCCTGTCCAATATCAGCCACAATGTCATCGATGGTGTCTGGAACGACATTACACTGCTCTCCCTGCACACACACACACACACACACACAAACACACACAGAGGAAAAGATCTGGGCTCAAACACGGCCACATTACTCATAAAATGATATTACAGAATATAAAACTTTAATGTTGACCTCTTAAAATAATGGTTTGGGAGAAAGCTGTGGAAACGGTGATAAAATAACATCAGACACAGACCGCTCGCGCTCCTGTGCGCTGCAGTGTTTCGCACATAGCTGGGAAAATTATGTTTGCATTTTAAACCAATAGGACTGTTATTTAAGAGCGCTGTGCAGTTTGCATATATGAGTGAGACAGTCTTAAAATAGCATTGTAGTGTTTTATAAAATATAAAAGCTATCGCTGAACGCCAAATATTTCTTTTGATGCAGAATTCTCCTGTGGCAACGCTCGAAAGGCAGAACGAACCCTGCTGCGGGAGTTTGTTTCCTTGCCGTATGTCGCGAACAGTCACGCCACCGTCTTACACACCTTCCTTGCAATGCGCTCCACCACCACTCTGGCCACGGGGGTGATGGCCCGACCCTCCGCGTCGTAGAACGGGCTCTGCGGGTGGTCCAGGCTGGTCAGAGGTCGGATCTTCTCCTGGGGAACGGTGGGCTTGTTTGGCGACTGCAAGAGGTCCAAATCAAACTCTAGTGTCACATACGATGAAGGTCGGATGGATGTAAATGGGAGGTTAGCAAAAGCGACGAGGCTGCAGTTCACATTACTGCTACTCTTGGCTCTCTGTGATCACATTCAAAATAAGTCAGACTGAAACTATTTGAAGATTTTTTTTGTCCTTGAAAGATAATGAGCTGTTGAGTTTCACCATGATATCTGAAGTAGCATTGGGAAAAAAGAAGGTCCCCGCATGTCTAATTCAATGTTAACGCATCGTAAAGGACAAAGAAAAAAGTAATGAAACAGGTTGCGAGTCAAATGAGACAATTATTAGTCTCAAACTTTAACATTTCTTTCCCAACCTAAAACTTTACCCGCTTGGAAATGAACTCACTGTGCACGGCAGATGGGACGCTTGGATTGGACCGCACTGTATTTACATGTAAATCAATCTAAAGAACGGCAGCGATCGCCTCCATTGCCAATTTTTGCGGTGTCGCTTTGAGGTGCCAGCTGGCTTTGGCAAACTAGTTTAGTCCAACGTCACAGCGCGTGACAGCGAGACAAAGTGCCTGTGATGGCCAGGAACTTTGTCCAATCACAATCCGGGTTGAGCTTGGAACCCTGGAACCCCTTTCTATTGGCCAGTTAGCGGATGGATAATAAATCTGACAGATTTAGCAATGATTCCATCTGCTCAACCGAGTTTACATTGACTGCTGACGGAAATAAAATAATCACTGTCTGTTTTACTTGACTGCTTTCCGTGGTGGAACGTCTGCAACATCTAATATATAGTCTTGAGAAGCCATCCATAAAATAAATACCCTCACGTCTCCCGTTCCGTTTAGAAAAAGCTGTGTCTTTGACAGCGATCACAGCAGAGCTACTGTTTTATTTAGTCATGTGTCGCTTGGCAGCGGCGGCGGTGAAGCCTCGGCAGTCACAGATCAAGAGTCAAGTGCTGCCGCAGCAATTGTTCCAGAGATAGAAGAAAAAAAAAAAGTGCATTTGCACTTGCATACAGAGTTTAAATTGTGCCTGAGGGAAAAGTTATCACCTCCAGTGTGGCTATTATTTGAGTAATCAAAGCTAAAGTGGCAAAATTTAGAGCACGGGAATCAATAGCAGGGCAGCGATATTCATCTGAAGATGAGGTGATTGAAGAGACCAGTCCAAATTTATGCAGGGCGACAAGAGTTAATTAAAAGTCAAAACAATACAAAAGCCGCATTGAATATTTATTTTTTTTTACTCCACGAGGACCGAACACGGTGTCGGGGCTTCAAAGCGACACGGACCGATCCTCCCAGAGGGCCATCTGGTCCAGAGACTCTTTTATGTCTGATCTCGCCATCCATCACCCCACCGCGTTTTAAAAGGCCTTTTAATTGGGATGCGCGGCATTGTTTCCAGGTGTGTGGTTCCATTTGTGGTAAATATATTGTTAGATGTTTTGGGAAAAAAAAAAAAAAAAAAAAAAACGAACCGGGACAAACATGAATCATTCTCTTTGTTGTTGATTCACCGACAGCAGCTCGAGTCTCAGAGCAACTTTTCTTGCTTTAATATATGCCGGGACTGCCGAGCGGAGAGAAAGGACAGACATCATCAAAGGAAGTATTAAAGGAGGTCTGAAGTTACATCCGTCTACATCTGTAGTTCTAAACTCTTGAGAACTCTGATGAATGTCTTCAAAAGTCACACATACCTGCAGATCCTCGATGACAGATACGCATAGGCCTTGTTTTTGTTGACTGCCTCTAAACTGGAATTCGCTCAGGCATTAACAACATCCTCAACAACTTACTGCACAGTGGCATTGACGGTTTTGATCTTTGTCTACTTTCCCTTGTGGTCACTGATCACTGGTCATGTGTTCCTTTAAATGAGCAATATTTACTTTGGATCACTCAGTCAAAACCCACCAAAGTTCTGAGCAGAGCTCATTGACAGCCCAACACACCCAACCCCAACTCCTGGTGTGATTATGCAAATGTCCCAAGTTTCTATTCATGTCATTTATCCATTTCATTAAGCATCTATGATTTTTGAAAAATCTTGGAAAATTGAACGGAATCACAAATTCCTTTGAAAGTAAAGAAGTCTTTTGTTGTACATATACAAGTGTTTTTTTTTTGGTTTTTTTTTTAAAAAAAAAAAGTCTCCCCTTCTCCTTGTTTTTCTTGTATTCCAATAGAATAGTTGAATCAATGACTGTATAGAAACAATATTTCTGCTGTGTGTTCAATAAATTTGGAACAGAATATTCCTTTGCGTAACAGCGACCATAGGCACTGCAACTCGGTAGACTCACTGATTGTTTTATACGCCAAAGTCCCGGATCTATAATCAAAATTAGGCCACCTGAT
Organism: Thamnaconus septentrionalis; assembly: GCA_009823395.1. Lineage (NCBI taxonomy): Eukaryota > Metazoa > Chordata > Actinopteri > Tetraodontiformes > Monacanthidae > Thamnaconus > Thamnaconus septentrionalis. The sequence continues at coordinate 20,038,281 of CM020513.1, forward strand.
TTTACTCCTTGTTGAACTCCTGACATACACATTCACTTTGGTCAATGATCCAAACGATATGCATACAACCGGGCCTCCTCACCTCGTACGTAACGCCGCCGTCCGTCCCTGCGTCCCATGGAATGAGGTCTGTGACCAGCCGCTGCACCCAGCCGCAGTCCTTGGTGCACAGGTCCTCTCCCGACAGCCCCACATTCCAGTCCGGACTGGGTCCCAGCATGGTGAGGAAGGACATCAAGTGACGGTTCCGGTCCACAGAGAACTCTGCCGATGGAGCCGCTCGGCTGGTGATGCAGACCAGACAAGGAGTTTCTTCATGGGGCTGAACTTGATTATTTGGACCCATTTTGGAGTCATACGATGCAGGTTCATAGATTTCCTAACATTGTCAGTTAAATAACCTTGTAATAAAGGATTAGAGGAGGGTAATCTCTAGCTTTGTTACAGTCATTTCTTCCAGCATTTTAAACTGTTATTGTGGCGTCTTAACCAAATCAGCAGATACAATGGAAGGTTTTTGCTGACAAAATTGAACAAACGAGCTAATAATTCATTTTCACAGTGAGGGTGGGACTATGCGGGTGGCGTGAGTGTGGGATTATTTTCATGATTAAGAGCTATGGGATGAATATACACAGTAATGGCGGTACAACGGTATATCATCAATGGCACACAGCACTAGGAGGGCTGTTTGCATATTTAATGGTAAAAAAAAATATCGATACCAAGCTATTTGTGTGTGTGAGTATGTTTCCGTTTGTACGCATGTGTGGTTTTTTTTAATCGCTCTCGAAACAACTCCAAAGAATGCGCGTGATGTCAGAAGTGAGAGTGAATACAAAGTCAAGAAGAGGTCTCATGTTTAAAGGCAGGAGCTCCACTCTCAGAGGATTTTGTGAAAAGGCGAATTGTCTTATTTCTTCCGAATGTGTGTTTGCAACAATTTAAAGTTGAACTATGTTTAATACATCACTGACAAATGAAGACAGAGAAAAGAAACCAAGGAATTTGTGATTTATAGGCCTCTAAATGTGAAGTGTTAATGAGCTGGGGTTGTGGGATGTGGGGGTGGGGTGGGGGGGGGGGGGGGGCATGATGAGGGACCTAATCTGCTTTGTTTTTAGCTTGACCATCAGACCAAAACATTTTCAATTCTAATTTTCTCAGCACAACAGAAAGCAATTCTTCAGCTCAACTCAGAGAAAAAAAACAAAAACTGGCAGGTTTTACTTCAGAAAACATGATAAGAAATGCTGGAGACATTCTGACGAAGCTCTATTAAACAGTACAGGGGCTTTTCTAGTCACTGACTTTTTTTTTTTTTGCGTGTGTGGGTGACATTACAGATGTTTATACCAGGGGAGGACAAAGAGGTTTAGGCTTCAGTCCTCTGTGTGGGTGTTTCTCGAGGCAGCTTTTAAATGTATTTTTTTTTTTTCATTTATTTTTCAAGACCGCTGTAATAACTGGCTTTTTTTTCAGTCTCTGAATCAACCCACACAGTTTATACTTCTTGAAGAAATGATCATCTTCTGCAGAGCAGAACATTGTCTACTTCGGAGACTACAGAAAACATTTTGAAGCATCGAGAAGATGAGGACCGGTCATTACTTTTGTTTGTACACTCATTTCTGATACGGCATGTAGACCCATGTGATCTACAAACAAGTTCCCCAGCATCTGTGTTATTGCGAGGGCGAACTCACATATTAAAAAAAGTTGTTGTGCTGCAATGACAAGGATACATTATGTGAAATAATGAGAAAAGAATTGTTTGTTTTTAGTTTGGCAAAGTCCCAAAAAGGGAACTGTTGCCGCTATCATGCATTTATATTTACATATATTTATGTAGTATCTACACTAGGCCAGATGATGGGCCTGCTCAGTGGTTTAACCTCAGCTAATTATTGACATCTTGGAACTTTCAGCTCACTAAAAACTACCATGGCAGCGTGTTGAAGCACATCATGTCTGTTTTAATCCCCTTTTTCACTTTAAAATTCTCAATTTGCATTAAATGTTTGGTTCTCATGTTATTACCAGTGTCATTTATTCACAAGTTTAATTCACAACTATGTTTTTCTCCATTAGTTGGAATGCTAATGCTGCAAATTACATACCTCTGATACTTTGTTCAACAGCATTCTAACCAACGTATTTCCATTCAATCTAAGAACATTTCTGACATGTGCAGCAACATGTGGACAAGCCAGAAGGGGGTAGAGAGACATAGCAGGGACACATTTTTGTTTGCACGTTCTAAATTAATCTAGAAATGTTCACGGCCACTGTGCCGATGTGAATGGAGCTTCTGTCGATTTCAAGGGGAAACGATAATTTGATGACATTCACTGACCTGAGCTTTCAGGGTGGGTTGTGAAATATTAAATCTTTGTGTGATTGATTTGCGCAGTGTTACGACTATAATATCCTTTACAAATCACAACTTATCTCAATGTTCACGGGTTTCTCTAATCCTGGGGGAATAGGGCTTTAGGTACTCAAAGTACTTTGAGGGGAAATGGAAAAATGAACAACTATGAAAGATTTTGGAGAAAAAGTACAGGCGGTTCTACTTTTGCATTGGGCACAAAAAGAGAAACTATGAAGGATGTCCTTCTGCTGGTTAATTGTTTGTCTCCCTATTGGAACAAATATGATAATTACTTCCCTTCACTTGCGCTCTAATTAAATCACAGTTACACTTTTTTTCATGTCAAAACTAGAACTCAGACTCCACAGAGACAACAGAGACAATTAATAGTTGGAGCACTGTCAAAAAGATAAGCTGAGGTGAAAGCAACACTTAAACATAAACACAATTTCTGCCCCACAACAAAACTGCAAATTGATTTCTCCCAAAACATGTGTCCGTTCTCTTGAGTTAAACGTGTCCGTAAGTGATACTTACAGGTTGAGTGGCTGCCATGCCGGCCACTGAGCCTTAGTTTTAATGACAGTCATTACTTCATCTCCCTGCAGAGAGAGAAGAGAAAGAGAGGTAGGGGAAAGGAGGGGGCGGGGGGGTGGGGGACAAGACGCAATTTGTCACAAAATGGATGACGATTAACGGAGGAAAAAAAAAGGAACATTTACAGAGAAAAGGACAAAATTGACAAATTGACATGAGTGAGAGCGAGTACTCCCTCCAAGGACAGTGAGTTCTGGAGCGTTCAAAGGCTTAAGAGCCTGTGCAAAGTGAGACTTATAAAGACCAAATGGCTCTGCTGTTTTGCGGTGTGTTATTCTGTGGCGGCGACCTTGTAACACACACTCCCCCCAACACAAAGTAACAAGTCTCACGAGCAATTGTGGCCATTTTTGGACCGAACGACACATGATCACTCAAAAACACGCAGATTGTGATTGCAAAACAGGCAAATGATGGACTCAGAGTGCTTGAGCTTCTCAGCAGATTGCAGCTGGAAAGTCCACCTCTGCTCTCTCTGCTTCCATTAAAGCCACTGACAAGCTTTCAAACAACAACAACACACAAGACACACCACCCGACCATACAAACACGTACAGGGCTCAGATGGCCACCCATAAAAGACACATTTTCAGTAAAGGATAAGTAAAAAAAATAAAAATAAAATAAAAGTCTATAAGACATAAAATATATACTTAGTCTGACACACGTTATGTGTGTGTGAGTGTGTGTCTACCTTCATGGGGGCAGCTTTGTCACTCCACCCAGTGGTTTACTCGACAAAGTAGTTTTCTCCATGTGTCGTAATGTCACATAATCATATGCTATTATTTCAGGGTGTTGTGAATGTGCAGTTCACAAACAGTCCACAAGAGCGTTCTGGAGTTGTTGGACTGTGTATTATTTTTTTTATTTTTTTTTTTTGAGACCTGAGCTGTTCACCTGTAACCAAAGTGCTGCAAATTGACACAAAATAATTAATTTAAATTAAAGTTAAGAACATATACTGTATATGACTATATGTGACTATAGGGATGATGGTGATTGATTGATTGATTGATTTAAAGGTTGGAGTGAAGGTTAATGTTAGGTCTTCACAAAGTCATGACACCAACACATTTGGATTTTAACAGTAAAGCCACAAAAGGCATCAACTGAAGACATTTTATTCGTCAGTGACAGATTTTTCACACAATCACAGGAACTTGTTTGGACTCCCAAGGTTACAGATGTACCTTGGGCGGTTAATAATCAAACCAAAGTTTCCACTGCTGGGAAGTCTGTTAAAGCTAGAGGTGCTTAGAGGAAATAAATGGAATAATCCCTTGAATTAAATTCCCAATCGATAGTCTCAAATGTCAAGTGAGCATACCAATAGCGTCAACAGCTTGCCTCCTCACAGTTGGGCTGCGCGCCTGAAACTCAATATGGTCGCGAGGCACATACTGCTGCGACGACATGTGTTGCCCTGGCAAATAACGAAATTGTCTTGCAATAAGTTAATGGGTAAACAAAAAGACTTTAATCCGGCTAAGTGAAGGTAACTGAGTAAGCGTGTTGAAGATGGTGTGGGGTAGGCTCATGTGACAAAGGCCATTCCCTGCTGTGTTCTAAATGGGCCAACACCCACTCTATACCAACTTAAATTGCATTTGGGCCTCCTTCCGGAGAGTTTGCCACCTCCGCCCAAATCCAATCAGCCTTGAGTGGATGGCTTAATAAAACCCTCCCCCAGCCAGCCAGTCAGCACGTGTTGCCCAACTGAGCTCATGCAACACATTATTGTGTTTGTCGTAAAACGACAATCTTTGTGCAAAATTTGTATTGTTGCAGATTAGCTGTCCCAGAAATGTCATAGATATAAAGTGTGATGAGAAAACTGGCCCTGAAGATCAGACAGGCTAGCCTAGCGACGCCCCTAAGTTACTCTGACCTCTGGCCAACCTCACACAGAACTGTTTTTCACTTGGTCTGAGGATTCCATGATCAGTTATGATGGACAAAGGAAGTAAATTCCTCTAGCTCCTTTTAAAGTCCCACAAGAGGAGAAATTTTAGCTAGTGCTGTTACTTTGTTATGTAGCACTTTAAACCCTGACTGAAAATCCTCCAATTAGCGGTTATACTGTGAACAACTACATAACTTACTGGGGTGAGTAAGAGTTAAGCAGAAAGACCTTGAAAAAAAAGTACAGGCTGTCTTCTGTATTGAAGACATAAAGTTTTGCGAACAAGGCAAACAAATAGTTAGAATTAGTGTATTTCTGCCAACCTCAAAAAGAAGATCTCAACACGCTTGTTGTGGACAACATCCTTTGACATGTGTAAAGGCCACTGCAGTTCACTGGCAAGCTTGGGAGAGGGAGGGATTAGCGAATTAGTTCTGCAATCTAAAATCTGACCTCTTGGTGTGGCTGTTTTTGCAATTTCCCCCCCTAAATTTACACACTGGGAGAAAGGAGACATAGCTCAGAGGGAGGAAATTGCAATAACAAGAAAATAAAAGGGAAATCTCTGTGAAATAGGGGAAGATGTAACTTCTGTCTTTGCACAAAAATAGCTTTTTTCCATTTGAATATAGAAATACACCTGCATACACGGGAGATGCACACACAAAGACAGCCCTGTACCGCTTCCTTTTAAATCTCCTCTTTGGTCTCGGTTCGATAGCGACTTTTCACCCGCTCACCATAAAATGAATTTGTGCCTAGAGGCGACTCCACAGCACTGTGAGGCTTTACATTGTCATCTCAGACTCGGTCTAATAAAGGAAAATAAGCCGGGGGACATAGGGAAAAGGTGTCTAATAAAAAAAATAAAATTCAACACTTGCGCTCATGCAATTACAATTGCATGGAGGCTACGGAACAGATGGACGCCTGGGCCACGATGTTGTAACTCGGTTGCAGAACATTCAAATATTGGGTAAGACTGCAGAAACACCCAAACTGACATCAAATCACATCGCGTATCTGTCCTCAGAATCACCCCTCGGTGGAAACTCACATTGTTTTGTCTAAAGGTGACAACATGATGAAACAATCTGCCCTTGTGGAACTAAAGTGCACTTCCCCTCATTTAGCAAGATGTCTGCGATCATTTGTCAAACATCGTTTTATGGAGCCACGAGCAGAGACAACCATCACACCTCGGCAGGTTATTTATCAACCACCTGTGACACGGATATGAAGAGCCACGGTGTATCATCTGTCCAATTACTCTGTAATTTAGTTGTCCCTCACGGTTGCTACTATAATTGTACTATACAAAATGACATCCAGGTGCTCCTCCATAGCAAAATCATAAACAGGTTTGAAACCTACTGTGATATTCTTTTGGCTTTCAGATGAAAATGATCTTCGAATCACTTTAGTGGGTCCGATGCAGTTAGTTAAAGGGGCAATGTGCAATTTTCACCATCGTCACATGTAAGGTAATAAAACTGGTACGTGAGGTGCCGCTGGTGTTATTTCATCTGGGGCATCTGAGTATGATACCAAACACCTTCTATCCTTTTATTTACCAAGCCGGACTGGGCACAAGTGCATGTTAGTGGCTGTGAATCTCTGCCTCCTCCCCCAGCCCATCGGTACAGCTGCCGTACTGCCATTATAAATAGCAAGAAGCAACAGCCTCCACTGCAGGCAAATGCTCCACAAGTTCAGAATACACACGCAAACAGCACGGAACACACTCCAAAGGAACGCTAACGTTGGCTAAAGCTACGCTGGACATAACCCTAAATCCAGGGAGTCACCTTTTGTTACCAGGACTGTTACAATGTCGTCTTTCTAAAGTAACAGCTATCAGTGACTGACCTGCATCCAAGAACCAAGAACTCAGGTGAAATGCAGAAGTGGTTTTGGTTTTATTTTAAACAGCTATGGATGAACAAAAAGTTGACAGGCATGAAGGCAGGTCTGTTACTCATTAGTGAATTTTTAACCAAGTATTATTGGGAACTGGCCATTACACCGACCTCCCATTCGTCCGACAAATTGCCCATTGGTCCGACCTCCCATTAGAGAGGTCGGACCAATACCACGCTCCCGTCTTATCAATCTAAGAGGAACAGACCATCAAGCGTAAGCGGTCAGAGCTCTCAAATCGCTCAAATCGGGTGTCAAAATTGCTGCATCTCTCCTCGCTGTTTCCATCTAAATATCGGCACCTTCCTCTTGTGTACTTGTTTGGAACCTCTGGGGGTTTACAGCAAAAGCTGATACATGGAGATTGAAGGCAATTACTGCTGTCAAAAAAAAGCTGAACAGACAGGGGAAGCTTGATGTTGCTTTGGATCTGCAGCTGATGTTTCATCTTGTAATCCATCTGAAAGGTGCTTCATTAAAATGGGAAGATTTAACAAGATGACGTCCGTGCAACAACAAAGTGGTGCAGTGATTTGCTCTGTTGTCTTGGGCGAAGGAGCTTGTTTTGTTTTTGTTTCCTCATCAAATGCCATTTTAGAAAAGGTAAAAGATGTAATAGTATTGCGCAATACTAGAAGATTTGGTATCAGTTCGATACCAAGTAAGTTGTTTTTGCCATTGCATTATTAATCAGTTAAGACCAGGGACATAATTTGGGCAAAGCCTTTTGCTAAATATTAAATATTTGCCCACGCCATTGAATACATTTCTCACCATAGAGGAGCTGTCTTCCTAAAAAGCTTGAAGCAAAAAAAAAAAAAAAAAAAAAAAAATGTTATACAAGGTACAAGGTTGATATTTGGATCAATACGCCCACCACTGGCATGCAGTTAGATGTTGCACCTCCTTGCCTAATAGCCGTGGCATTCCTTTCAGTTCCTTGTCCGCCCCAACCATTAAAGAAAACGTGTACGTCGTCGTGATACTCTGAAAGAATGTTCGCCGTTGAGTCCACCAGGGCCACTTTGCACACTTTGAACATAAAAATTGCGTAGATGAAAATAAAACTTGAGAAAGCCAGCATATTGCACGCACCCGGGAGGCCCAACAAGGCTGGCTGCCGGCCAAACCCATTGCAGAGTCTTGAAGCTCATTGGCACAAGAACTGAGACATCACAAACTTCAATGGTGCAGAAATAAAAGGCAGGAGGAGGACGGCTGCCTATGGATCAGGATGGAAAGTCTTGTGGACCCAACGCACGCCGCTGTCCTGATCAAAACTCGCCGAGTATTGACCAGAAGAGTCACATCACTGGACGATCCAAAGCACGTGTCGCTGCACATGAAGCAACTGCGAAGAAAGAAAAGCAACTTCGCCGTTTCTTCTTCCACACGACGTCGTCTTCGTAGCTGAGCTCAGTCGACCCCAAAGCAAGGAGACGGCCACAAACACGCGTCAAGAAGAAGTCTTGGAGGACACTCAAGGTGACGGGCCAGTGGAGAAATCAAGTTTCCAAGGCACTGAAAAAAACAACGACACGGTTTCACCTGCGTGCGTGTGCGCGTCTCCAGCAAGAGTTTGAGGTACGCGCCTTCTTTTCCGCTGGTGTCGCCAAAGAGCGAATGAAAGAAAACAGCGCGCGAGCGTGTTTGTGTTTTTCATCCATGATATTATAACCCGAGGGGTTGGTAATTCATCACAGCCCTGTCAGGTGGAATAAGTGACACATCCACCTGAGGATATGGTGCCACATTAGTCAACACGGATCGCTGTCACTCTTTGTCTTGGTCGGCCTTTGTTTGGTAGAAAAAACACCGAGCCATACGGCTCCTTTCAACCAGGGGTGGAAAGGTGGCGTTCATGCATATGAGGATTGTTCTCCTGTGAACGCACAGAAAAATGTGGTACCTGTGGTGCCTGTGTGTTTTGTACCATGTGAGATCATCTTGAAGAGACAAGCCGCATTTTTAAATGCTGATAATCTGCAATCATCATTGCTGGTGTGAAAGCGCAAATCTGCCTGTTTGTTTGCTCAGCCGTGAAACATTTGGAAAAATACAGCTCTGCTGAATGAGCAGAGGACTTGTTTTTCATCAATAATCTTTTGTTTAAGAAAAAACACAACATGGCAGATGTTCAACCGTAAAGAGACGCTTTCAAGCACAGATGAGAAATAAGATTTTGCTATGACAAAAGAAACCAAATCGACTGGCATGAAAGCGCGTTTTGAACGCTGAGGGGTTTTTTTTTTTCAATTTTTGTTTTTTTCTTTTTTCTTTTTTTTGGTGGAGTACAAAGCCTTTAGAATGTGGGTTTGAAGCTTTGATGCTTTTGGGAGACTGGAGGGTAAAATCAGTGTCATCACAAAGGGTCTCAGTAGAATGAGCCTGGGATAAAATCTCACATATTATGGCAATCAACAGAGAAGGGTAGGAGAAATATGGTGAGGGAATGAACTGTGCTTGACCGTGTGTGTGTGTGTGTGTGTGTGTGATGGTGCCACGTGTTATTATGAACCCTGTGACCATGTTGTCTGTATCCACGCCTCACTAGCCAGATTTATTATGTCACAAAATAAAAGCCACTGCTGGAAATGAGCCAATAAGCCAAGTTAGGTGGCGATCAGGACGAGACCGCAGTAAATCATTGTTAGAAATGGATAAACCACCATCACCATTTCAGTGTCAGGAAAAGAAACCAAAAGTGCCTCAAGGCGATGTCTTCTCTCTACTTCAACCTCTTTATGTTTTTATGTAAGACAATGGGGAAAATGGCCTAGAAGGGAACCTTAAAGCGGTTCCATTATTTGGCCGTTAGAGCAAAGAAAGGTCATTTGAAGGATGTCGTCTGTTCCGCTGGATACAGATGCGGCTGCAATAAACCTTAACCTGTAATCTGGGGAAGGTCATCATGGCTCAGCTGAGACTGGAGTCGTTGGCCCTGGAAGTTGAAACGATGGTTCTAAAATTGCCCTCTGGCAGCTTCATATTACTTTTTCTATGATACCGCAGGGAAGAAAATACAAAAGAAACAGAAGGATCTAATTACTTTATGTTGAACTGGTCCTTTTTTACACAGACTGCAGCTCACTGTTGTTGATGTGATTTCATTTTCTCCATGAATAGTGTATGAGCCGTTATATTTAGAGCTCTGTGGCTTATGCAGCGCCTACTTGTGATGTCATTATGCCATATGTGAGCATAAGGTTTCTTAATTTGCATTAGTAAAACGTCAAGATATGTTATGCTAATGATAATATGATATTAAAGTCATGATAATCATGTTCTTTCTCTTCAGACTATGCTGTTGAAAAGCCTTTTTGTAAACATAATGAAAGTCGGTGATTATGAGATTGTGTGGGAAAAATACAAGTGATTCCTTTGGCTTTTTTTTTTTGTTTTCATCCTTTGCTTTGACTTTGGGAAACTAAATCACGGAGATTTTAGTTATAGAGATTTAGACATTTTTAGAGTTAGAATTTTCCACATCTGCCTTAAAAGCTCCCTCACAAAGTGTTGCCAATTGGTCTTTGTTGTTTGCCAAAACAGGGAGATTCCGGGGAAAACAACAACAACAACAAAACCCAGGATGTGGCTGGGATTCAAGATGCTGCTGCAGATAAGCAAAGGCAAGGATGCTGCCGTAATGACAGGTTATCAGAACTGGATGGCACATTAATGATGAATTAAAGAAAAGCAATGAAGACTTTCCTCCATGGAGAAGAAGTTTTAGCTTTGACTGCCGACTGGCCATACCAAGAGCTTAAAAGACAAATTTTCTGCTGCAAAGCTGACAGTCTTTAGAAACTGGGTCATAAATGTGACAGAAATTTGCAATTCTTTTTCTTTTATCAAACAATCTCCACCTCCTGGTCTGAAAAACAGGCAGAGAGAGATTTCATGCATTTTAAAACGACAACCGTGTTCTTGAAGCAGTAATCATTTGATTATATGTCGGGAAAAAATATTACCATAAGTTCCAATATATTACAATAAACTGAAAAGGAAGATACAATGGTAAAAAAGAAGTAGCATTACCGGTAAAAAGAATTAACTATATTTAAGCTATAAATCTTCCAACAGGAAGCTTCAAACTGGTTTCACTAGCAGTTAAAAAAATACTGAACCAATTTGTAACGTCACAGGCTGATGATTAATAAATGGGAATTCCTTTTTCCCAAAATGTTTTTATGAGTTTATAAGATGGAGCCAGTGCACAAATGAATCTAGTAGAATTGGGACACATTCCGTCTGACATGCCAGGTCATCTTTATTTGTGCCTTATATAGATACCTGTACGGTAGTGATGACACGCCGTCAATTGGTTAACAGAGGCAATTAACATTAAAAGCTAAAGATGCCATAACCACAGACTTTAATGTTGCTCAGCATTGGTTGAGCGCGGCATCACGGCGAGAGGAAAAGACGGGCGAAAACGGTCGTACAGTTGGGAGACGTGACTGAAATCGGAAGGCCAAAAAGAAGGAAGTATTGGTCTGTGAGGGATGGGAAAAAAAGAGAGTGTCTGGGTGGCGAGACAGAAGAGAGGTGGGTCAGGCGGGAGCAGCACAAGTGGACTATCATGGAGAGGAGTGCAGAGAGAAGGGGAGAGGCCCTGGGTCTCGCTTGGAGTGAAAGTCCAGTAATTGCTTTGACCTTGAGCCGAGCCGAGGTGTAACTCAGTCAAAGGGAGTGATGGATTCCACACCAGACTGAAGTCGCAGCTCGCCGGGATTCTTGTTTACGGAAAAAACCCCGACGAGCAGACGGTACCGGTCGGAAGGTGTTTTGGGTGAGAAGGCGACATCATCGGCGTAGTGGGACAATGTTAAATGGAGGGAGAGGGCCGGAGGTGACGTTGAAAGGACGGGCGGCAAGAGAGAGAGAGAGGTTACAAAAAAAAGTTCTTGACACTCAGCGGAGGCAGAGTGATTCCGGACTGTCTGACCTGTCACTGGCTGGTTTGTATGAGCACGAGGACCAAAACGGTGCCCGACGGACGCTGGGAGGAGAGCGGACGCAAATCGCTTCCCTCTGCAGCCGAGGACGCAGCAGCCCCACCAGTTCTTCAGCCAAGAATACATTAAAGAAGGCTTTTTCTCTCCGCCTGCTCATTAAACTTTCATAAGGCTTATAGCAGCGACGAGCAAAGTCTGAAATGGCCTGAGCCACTGAATGAGGAAATGTAATCCAATCCAATTTGTTTGTTTGTTTGTTTGTTTGTTTGTTTGGACAATCTTTCAGGCACCTTCCATATTGTTTGTTTGCATTCCAAATGCCAGGAAATATAAACACAAATTGCATTTTTTCTTTAAAAGTGACAGCACGTTATCATTATTATTATTATTATTACTACCAAGATCTGCGGTAAAAAAAATAATAATAATAATAATAATGATAAGTGAATAATTCAGTCGCAGGCTGTACGATCTTTCACAGTCCTGATTAATGTGTTTGTTTGTTTAAATGTGTGTCATATTCTTTGTCATGATATCAATCTAGAAAATAGATGAAAACAGAGGTTTTTTTTTATTGCATCATTCTGCAATAATGCATTGATCCTTATTTTACTAAATGAACCTAAAGGGGGCCACATTCAAAGTGGAGGATCCGCCTTCTGTGGAGAATGAAAGTGTTTTCTTCACTGCTTCGTAGGAACAAATGGCAGCAGAGAGCTGCAGCTCCCAGTAATGTGCGGCTAAGTTAATAGAGATTCAGCCTGGTGCTAACGGAGCGTCATGAGTTGCTGCAGTGGGTGATAGCGCTGAAATAAGAGGGTTGTTGGGGCTTGACGGGGGCTCGTATTCCCCCGGGAGCCTGATCCACTTGTGTGTACGTGTAGTGAGACACACACACACACACACACACACACACGCGCACGCACTCGGGCAGAGTTCACGGCTCTGATAAAGGGGTTACGTGTTTTGCTGCCACTTAGAAAATAAAGGCCCCCCGTCTAGAACAGGGTGTTTTCTTTGAGCCGAGACTTTTCCAACCAGCGTGGGCGGCGGAGACGCGGGAAAGAGCAGCGCTATCAACATCAGGCACCGTCTCAGCGCTCATAATGCGTGAGTGCGACCATCTGTAGGAGGGGTCACAGCTTACAGTCTCTGAAAGGCTGATCGGAGTGTGTTTGTTTTGAACCACTGCCTCACATTATTACTGTACGTCTGCCTCACAAGTTACTGCTGGTTCCCATTTGTAATGTAACAACTTTTAAAACTACTCAAGATTTGAAGCAGTGAGACCATCAGTAGCTGGGTTTCCATTAGAGTTTTTTTTTTGCAAAATTAAAGCGATATTTCGAAAATTTCAGCAATGTACCATTGTGATTTGCAGGTGTTTCCATTGAATGGTGTGAAGCATGTAAGCTGTAATTCTCCATAGAAGGTGTTTTAATTCTATTTCACTGTTTTCTTTCTTATATGGATTTTGATTCCATTGTCTTTGGGCTTCAAGGTCTTTTTTACTCCATTGTCTTTTAGCTTAGCTTTTTATTTATTTATTTATTTTTAGTCTTTGGCTCCAGTGGGTCTTCGTGGGGGGCCTCCACACTGGGTGGTGTGTCTGGCCTGCCCGCTGATGCGTCATCCTGAGAAGCCATCCACACTGAGAGCAGTTTGGATGATCCCCCCCATAGGTGGTTGTTTTCTCTAATGGTTCCTCAGTGCCCTGCCATTCTTATAACACTGACTGTGTCTGCAGTGGGCGGGCCTGGGAGGAGGGGCGTGAAATTGAGGGGCTGGTGAATGTTTTTATTTTTTGTCAAGCGCCTTTTGTTGTATTTTTTGTATACTATATGTATGAAAGCTGCTCTATAAATCAAATTTGATTTGATTTGAAAGTTTTGATTTAATGGGTGACACTGTGGTGCAGTGGTTTGACACTGTCACCTCACGGCAGGAAGGCTCAAAGACAGCTGGGATTGGCTGCAGCACCCTCTGTGACCCTGAGTGCAGGAGAAGCAGCGACAATAGACGGATGGACGGACGGACGGTTCTGTGAGATTGATTCTTTCATCTCCAGATGGGTGTTTGTTCTGGTCCCGCTTTACTGCGTGAGTGCTCTGTCTGATGCGTGAGAAATGCACAACAGCGTCGGGGCTCCCAGAGTCGTGAGAACAACAAGATTTCACTTAAGATTGTGTGTGGCGTTACGCAACTACAGTTCATAAAAACAGGGCCCTGAACACGAAAGAAGCGTTACTGTTCCCACGACGAGATCAAAGACGGCCGCCGATCTGCAGAGACGGACCTTACAACACAAACGCGCACGTATCTGGTGCAATTTCACGATAAGGGGTAACTTCACAAGACTGGATTCTGCCAACCTACTAGAGTTGAAAGTTCCTCTTTGGTAGTAAATATAGCTGAATAGCCCTGAAAACGCAGTAAATGTAAAGCAGCTTGGAGGTGAACCACTCTCAAGGGATGTCTAAGCGCAGTCTGATTATTTTTCAGCGCTGCAGTTAAAGGGCACTTCCACTGGCTGTTAAACACTCCACGCTCTAACGACCCAAAACTTTTCCACCGACTGCACGAAAAAAAAAGCCTGATTAAACTAGAAATATAGTAGCTCTGCCCTCTAATGGCGCAATTGCAGTTACAACTTCCACTAGAGCGGCGAAGTCCCACCCGCTGTGCGACCGCCTCAGGTTAACTACCCTGTCGCGCAGCTTCGCCGGTGTGTTGTGGACAAGGGATTACAGCAAAGCGAACTGCAAGGCGAATATAACCGGCTCCCCCCCTCTAATGAAGACGGATGTGAAGTGGCGTCACGCAGGAAATGGCAACCCGTGCGTCGGTGACGGCGAGGCGTGAGGTTGGGATGGGCCGTCGATTAAGCCTTATCGCCCGGCATCCCGGAGGAAAGTGTTGAGCAGGGACGGAGCGACAGAAATAGCAGAGGGCAGAGGAGTGCAGGGACCGTATGGAGGCTGTAGGAGGGAGCAGATAAGTGGATTTGATCTTGACAGGTGGTGGGTTGGTGTGTGCATTTCATGCTTCTTTTTTAAGTTAAAGCAGAGCGAGTGAAAACGTTGCAAGGGGAATAAAGGGGAAGGCTGATCCTTGCTTTAAACAGTTATTTTCTCCTCTACTCCTGGAGATGGATACTTGCTGTCAGATGACAAATGAAATCCATCACTCAACTTTTTTTTTTTTTTATTGTATGAAGCGCTAAATGGCAACCAAAGATGTGAAATTGAAATCACTAACTTGTGCAAAATGTTGGCCGATTGCGTTACAGGTCACCAAAATTCAACATGAAAATGTGATTACGATCGGTGTGGTGATTCTCTAGCGCGACTGTGTCTTCGGATAGTTTTCTTAAGTAACATGCTTTCAAAAGTTTATTTGAGGATAGAAAACAACACAAAAAAAACATGCAAACATGGCAACCCCTGGAGGCACCGTGTTTGCTTCTTACTGTAGCATTTTATTCAAACAATGTTCTAGGGCTGCGATTCATGCGGGTACGTTTCTTTATGTTTACGGCAACGTTGCATTTATATCTTGTCAACCGTGGGGCTCCTCAGAGATTGTCCCTGTGTGCGTTTATTTGAAGTGCAGAGTAAAAACGTGTCTGAAAGGGGAACTGCGCAACTCAGTCGCTTCTTCGTTAGCTTTAGTCTGTCGCCATATCCACAGCTCCCCCTGGAGTTTTCAAGTGCATTTCGCTGTTAAACCAAAAGACGGAGGGGAAACTGTGCTGGATTCAATTGCTGAGAAAAGTTTAAGAAAGGAGGAGTCGAAAGGAAGTCGGATGACAGAGTGAAAGGTCACGTAGGAGTCAAAAGGTGTTGGAGGAGATGACGAGCTGATGGATTAATTAGAAAGGCAAGCATGGAGAAGCGGAATGAAATGGAATAATGAAAGAAGGTGTGCGGGTTTAGAAGCAGGCCTCTGTTCACCATATGTCACACTGTTGACGCGTTCGGGATTAAGGCTCCGGTCCACATGAAAGGAGCTGCCTCATTAAAGCTCCAAAGGTATTCCTATCTGGCAACCGTGCCAGGCTAACAACACACTGCGCCCCAATATTCACTGTCAGAACACCTCAGCGCCACTCGGCGTGTTTTTAAAGCAAATGTCCACAAACGCAAACACAGCCCCTTTGTTCAAGGCCCAAAATCTCCCCCCTTCCAATTAAACACAATGAAGGAAATGAATTATGGTCGCAATCATTGGCAGGATGGAGCTTCTCAAAGAACCTTCACTGCTTCTTCTTCCAGAGTGAACTGGAGCAGCAGCTCGGGAGATTATTGGAGAGCGACGACGCGACCGTGATTATTGATGAGGGACGAGGGACGGCTGGCTGCAGTTAATCCTGACCCGCCTCCAACAAGAAACAACAACAGGTGTGGACATGCATTTTAGTGTTCGCACTGGGCCTTTAATGAATACAAATTCACAATTAGCAGAGGATGAAGGCACAGGCACCGAGGAGCAGCTGGAGAAGTATGAAAGCGTTCCCTGTGGAAAAGAAAGACAATGAGAAGAAGCGGCGGGCTTGGGTAATGAGGTCGTGTGCATGAGCGCATGCGTGTGTGTGTGTGTGTGTGTGTGCGCGTGAGTCTAAAGGGGGCGTGTAAAGACATGTAATATTTCCACACCCTCCAATAGAATCAATATTTGCTACGCTGTGGTGGTTTAAGAATGGGTTTATCCCCCACATGATGCCAGATGGATCCAAAGTGTTATTGACAAGAGCCTTATTGACAGTGTGTGTGGCTGGGAACAGATTGATGTGGCACAATATCAAAAATATTTTTGCATGACTGTGAGTCATTGATTCAAAGACTGCAAGCATTAATATTTCATTGACACCCAAGCCGAGCACAAACCGGGAACTTTTCTCTCTTTAGCTGAATTAATGACTGAAGTGGATGCCTGTAAATTACACTGTGAGGGCAAGAGTTATAGATGCATATAGCCAATGCATTAATTTAGTGCGTTTACATAAGATGTCGAGTAAATTTAAAGCTTTAAACTTTCTTATTTAAAAATGAAAAAAAAAAAAAAATCAATGAAGTGATTTAATGACGAGGCTACGTTAATGATGTAGTGATGAAGTACAACACGAGATGGCACCGGGGCGGCGAGTGGGTGAAGCAGAGGCACACAAAAAAAAAGCAGAACAATGGAAACAGGCTTAAGAAAAGAAGAATTACTGTCAGAAATTGAGAAAGTTGCAATCATTCTTTGCAACGGCCATGAGAATTTCTCTTCTCTGACACAAAACAAAAGACACAGCCGAGAGCTGAATGTGCGTCAGACTTTATTCAACAAACCTGATTCCAAACCAGATTTTCAGCATTAGCACTGGTTCAAAAATGATAAAAAGCACTTTGAGTATTTTTTCTGTGAATTTATCGTGCATTGGAGGAATCTGTTTTGATTTATGCTGTATCCATACATTTTTATTATGTAAATTTATTCCGAATGCACATCAAAAGGTTTAACGAGGGTAAAAAGCGTCAAGATTGTGGCTTAAATATGACAATTCTGTGTCACGGGGAGTCTTTGGCATAGCTCTGATGTTTGCACATACCTCAGTAATGTGTATTTACATTTATCTTATCCTCATCCAATGAGATTAATTGTTTTTTGGACTACACTCAATAACACAAACTAGCATTTGATGTTATTTAGTAGGACTTAAATGGAAAATCCAATAAAATTTTCGATGTCAAGTCTAAAAAGAAAGTTTTCGACAGGAAAATACTTCACAGTCAACAGAGCTTCTGAATGTCACAAGAAAACAACACAACAATATACCCCGTGTATTCATCAAACAATGCAGACTTCCCCGCCCACCTTTCCAGGTAGGAGACGGAACGCAGCGGTGAATTGACCCCTTTCTTTGGAATGCGACTCTTCTGTCCTTCTGGGACTATGACACAAGAGCACGAGTGGAAACAACGTCTCGGGAATAAATCAAGTAAATGGAGCTGAAACACTCGGCTCCGCTCCGAGTTTATGGTCCCCATCAGGCGCCACTCGTGGTCACTTCATCTTCACATTAAGCAACTTCTCCATAAACTTGCTGCCCCCCCCACCTTCTCAGCCGGGCTCAGACAAAATCCCCTAAACTTCCTTCCCGCCAGCAACAAAAAAAAAGAAAGAAATTCTCAAAACCCAGACAGAGAAGCGAAACACCCAAACAAAAGGAAAGCAAAGTAAGACACGCCAAGGACAAGACCGGGCCCCCGAGGTGCCGGCCGGCCAGCCTAACAAACCGTTGCATGGCAAAAAACCTCCATCACCTCCATTGATTTGCTGACAGGATGCTCGGAGCCCCGAGTGAAAATGATCCACTCGGACACGGCTCTCTGTCAGCGCCGTGCATTTTGAAACACTTCATTAAACATTTACGACTGGACCCAGAGTTATTACAACCGCAGCTCTATTAATGCAATTCATCACGCCAACACGGCTGGTTTCCCCCATTTAGCTCCGCCGTCATGTTAGCTCTTTGTTGGCCATTGGCGGGACGGATGTGTCGCATCGCGGCGGTCGGAGAGGCGCGGCGTCGGCACTCGGACCCGGCGAGGCGATTTAGGCGTCGCGCAAAGAGGCGACAAATGGAAATATGCACAGATTACTGAGGGAAATCTTGATGACAGGGCTGACAATCATCACTCGTCGGGGAGAGATGATCCAGAAGTGTCTCGTCAAAGCACTGCCACCCCACCACCACCACCACACCCAACCCCCGCAGTGCATTTGAGTCACACTGCAAAGTGATGCATTAGGGGCTTTCAGCATCAGATGAAAGTAAGCAAGAGGCGTGACAGCCAAGATGAGGAGTGTCATCATCCCATCTGGCGGCAGAATGAGACTGAGCTTTAAACTCGCCGATGCCACCCAAGCAATAACTGCACTTTGCATTTCTTCAATCCGCCGATAGGATGATGGTTTGCGATTTAGAGCAACCAGGGGCGCCCAGATTCATAAACATCTGCGGCGGCACGGATCAGGTGTCCTGCTGCTCCGTCTCAAAGGAGTCAGCGAGAAAATATCATATGACGTTCAGGGGTCACTGCTTATCATGGTGCATGTTGGACGACAAAGCATACCATGGATACCACTGTGGTTATTTGTCATCATTTATGAAATAATTATTCATTTTATTGCAGTCCATTTATTTGACAATCAAATGATTCAACTTTTCCAAGTCTCATGACATTTGAAATAAACATTTATTTGACCGTTTTGTACTAAAGTATTTATTACACAACTCACCAATGAATTGAAAGTGCTACAAAAACAAACACTTGACAACCCAGAGCCTAGACTGTTTCCTCAGACTATTGAAGATGCTGGTTCCATTCCCACCTGGGGCCTTTCTGTGCCGAGTCTACAGCTTCTCTCTGTGTCAGTGTGATTTGCTCCGACTTCTTCCCACAGATAAGCAGTCGAGGTTTGGTGTAGATGTCTCTCTCTCTCTCTCTCTGTCTGTGTGTTGGGGCTGCAGTGAACTGGTGACTTGACTGGGGGTGACCCCACCTTCACCCTAACGGGACGAGCTGCAGCAACCACCCCAACCCTGAACGCAGGATGAGCGGGGACTGAGATCGAACGAATGATTGGACTCAGTCTGGACTTCACCTTTTTGTTCATCGCAACAGACCAAAGGTAGAGCAAAGTAAAGCAACCCTGGGGCACCAAAGCCCCCAGCATTAGAAAAAAACCCACAATACTCCGGGAGGAAAATGACGCAGCAATGAAAATGTCCCCACCTTGACACGTTTTCCCTGTCCCATTTTCTTAATTCCTCAGCGAAATTAAATGGCATCCCCGTCTTTGAAGTTTCACTCAAAGCAGAAATGGAATTGCACTGTCAATCACTGGTCATGCTCGGTTAAAACGGCTGCTTTCTATAAAGGCTCTTTCAGCGTGATAGATACGTTCTCAATGGAGGCCTGAGACCAAGGACAAGGCTAATGTCAGGACCATTCCTTGAAAAATTAATAATAGTCATAAAAAAAAAAAAACGTTGTTTCCTTTGAAGAGAAACTAATGAGAAAGTGCATCCTAGAGTCATCCAGTCCTCCCAACTTCACACACACACACACACACACACACACAGAGGAACAACCTGAAAGAAGTTAGCTTTTCTGCGTCTGACTAATCAAGTCCGTAAACTCTCACACTTGGGCCACTAAAAAGAAGAGAAATCTATGGCAGCAACTTTCTGCTCTTTTTGTCTATCGACCGCTCTCATTCACTCGCTAACTAACCACAGAAATAGTGGCAGCCGTCAGTGTGTCTCCAAGTCTTCTGCACAGAGTAGAGCAAACACTTTATTTGCATTATAGTGAGAAAGTGCAACGGCTTAAGTATCTGATTGGAGTGTCTGATGGAAAACTCGCTCTCGAGGTGGCGAAGGCAATTTCAAGTGGGTGGAGATGCAGTGGAAAAAACCTGAGGGCTTTGTATTTCCAATTAAAAGGCAATTGCAATAAAACATTTACCTAAAGTTTTGAGTCATAAATATGGTTATAATTTGAATATAATTTCAAAAAGAAATAAAGGAATAAACTGACATTGCTGCAAATATTTAGTATATATATATTTTTCCTTTTGAATAGAGCTGGTATATGCATTTTAAAAATGCAGTAGATTTCATCTGGCGTTTGGATCGTCCTATTCCAGAACTCATATATAATTCAAGTGATAATTTTTGCTTATTAAAACTTTATTTTCATCCAACAAAACAAATTCCCAACAACAACAACAACAACAACAACATCAAGCTCTTTCCTGAGTTGGCGACCCACACCACCTCTCGCATATCTGAGCCCTCTGCTGCCGGGTTAGTGTATTGTTAAGCTTCAACTCAGAACTGGGGCCTATATGGTTGATATGGTTGGATAACTGCCATAAAACACATTAGACTGAAACTGACCATCTGCACAAAGGATCTTGCTTCTAGTTAGATGCCCTCTTGCACTGCTCTATTTCTAAGGAAGCCTGGTGTGGACAATCCAGCCTGCCCGACAGCACGTTTGGTATTTCGTACGAATAAACCAACAAAGAAGAAGGTGGACCAGGTATCCAGGTTTGTGTGTGCAGGCCAACGTAGTTCACCAGCAATCTTGGGAGAGGGAGGGAAAGCGAATGAGCGCCGCAATCTATAATCTGACCACTAGATGGCAGAATTTTACACACTGTACCCTTAAAAATAAATTATTTATTTACAATAAAATACACTACATGTGTCTTTGGAAGCAAATGTACCTGTTTTCGGACCCCTAGACTTTTAGAATAACAAAACCAATATTTGCATCTGCCAATTACAACAAAATCCAAGATTCTTCATTGATTGGCTCTGAAAAGTTTTTGGGTGCAAAACACAATCTTCTGGGAAACCAGGAGGGCTGCGTCTTGGCTGTGTCTTGGCTGTCATCGTCTTCATCCTCCACTCCATTCATCCAGTTGTCTCCCTCCTGAAACTCTTGGCCAATTAGAGTCAGTTGTGAGATGCTGTCCGTCCGTCAGCAGCTAAAAGCTTTCCAAAACTCCCCCAGGGCTCATTGTGTGAACGTGATGTGTGTGTGTGTGTGTGTGTCCGAGTGTCATCAGCTTTTTCCAGACTAAACTACCTCACATTCCTCTGCAACAAGAAGGCAAGAAAGGGCGAAAAAAAAAAAAAAGCAGAAAAAAGACTCCCACGTGCACAAATCACAAAGATACACAGAGGAATGCACACACGCACACACACACACACACACACGCACACACAAGCCAATGCCAGACTAAGCTGTCTCTCATTTTACACCAATGTCTCGCTTCTCGCTGGAAAGACAAGCCCAAATATAGAGCAGCTGGCAGCGCCCTTCACTGAGCCCGATATATGACCAGCCTGACAAACAGTGTCAAATCACCTCGGAGCCCGATGGAAAAACAGCAACAAAAACACATGGGACACGCATGCAGGTGAAACGTGCGCGCTCAACATTAATTAAAAGGAAAAGCTTTATCATCTTTAGGTGAAGACAGTCAAATACTCAATTTGCTTCTTAATTGAGAATGATGTGTATCTATGTGAGCGATGCTGCGAGCCATGGGAGGATATTTGCATGCACATGCGACTGCAAAGAGCAACAAGCTCACGCTCAAGACAGCATCTCTCTCTGCGTGGTTCCAATGAGAAGAGCCGGTGGCAGCAGTGTCACCTGTATTTATAGAGTATGTACGGTGAGCCGTCTATCTCCTGCTATTTCACAATGTGGCGGTGCGATGATACCAAGGCTCCCGACAAAACAAATGTCCACTAGACTATAATAAACTGTTTATGTCGGTGCGCTGTGATTACCATTCCGTTCTCTCTTGTTTGAGGTCCATGTGTCCCTTCGTTTTCTAACAGCAGAGAGGAATTCTGCTGTAGGTTTGACAAAAGAAGTAATAATGAGTAAAATCGAATTGCTTCACACACTGAAGACGACAACTTTCGACAGATCTCTGGCATTATAAAGACGACTGTTGGATTAAATGCTAATTTAGGTTATTGTAATTTGCAGTTTGTGAGGAGGTGCCATTTTGTATATGATGGAGTCAAAAAGATGAATCTACTTGGAGTTTCCTGGGTTTAGCACAGAACACGAAACTGTTTGCAATACGCTTTTCTGACCATCAGCTGCTAATAAACCCCATTTTCCATCAACAAAAAGGCAGGTTAATTTGCCCCCCATCCCCTTGCACCATTTCGCATTTGAAATGAATGACGCTACTCGACGAACATATTCGTTAGCAGAAAACATAATCACACAAACTGCTTCGGTTTGTATATTTGCATCACTTCCTGTTTGAATAAGTTCGTCATTTCTTGCAAAGTTCTTTTGTGCTGCATGTGTGTGTGTGTGTGTGTGCACACATGTGTATACATATAAATATGACAGCCCCTGCACAGTTTACAACTTTCCCTGTGTGGAACAGGCTGCAGACACTGCAACACAAACAAAAAAAATGAGAAAGCGTCAGAATTTACTGAAAACAGCAGTGCGAACGTTTGAAACATTTGAGAGGACCTGACGTGCAAAGAGCTGATGGAGGAGGACGGGATGACTGCACGCAGAGGCTCCAGCAGCGCTGCGGCTCACCACCAGACTGATGCAAACAAGATTTTCCTACTCGGGCTCTTTCTTTCTTTCTTTCTTTCTTTCTTTCTTTTTTTTTTTTTTTAGAGCAGCACCGTCAGGCTGTCTTTTCGGGCGCTCAGAGCAGACGCCGTGACAACTTGGCAAAACATTTCGGAGCGCGGAGACGGCTCACGTCGGGCTGCTCGCCTCCCATGAAAAGAAGGGAGGGGAAAATCACTTAGCGCCGCCGCCGCCGCTGCCGAGCTCGGCACACGCCAGGTGTCGGCCACGAGGCGGAATGGGAGGAAAAGGCTTCAGAGGCGCCTTGTGTTTCCCGTCTGTACTCAGCCGCGCAATCTGGACCGCTACAAGAAGCAATTAAGATATTGGAGTGGTGTGCGCGTGCAGAGGTGTGCGTGCGTGGATCTCCTCACTGTCCGTCCATCCGTCTGTCTGTCGCCTGTCTGCGGCAATTCCCTGCAAAGACTTCATAAACGATAAGGAGCAGGTGAAAGTGAAGGACAGTCCTGTTCCCTGCCTCCTCCTCCTCCTCTTCGTCACCTCACCCTCCTGCCTACCATGAAGATACGTGCGCGGGGAAATTGGTCTTTTCAAAACACGAAAACAAATAAATAAAACCCTCCTAGAGGAGAGGACAGAAGGGAAAGTAAATAAATAAAATAAACAAATAAGTGTGAAATTCAAGAGGAGAGGGTTGATATGATTCTATCTAGTCTTGTGTCAGCAAGAAAACGGGCTCCTTGTATCAACGTGGATCAGTAAGTCAGCAGGGTGTTTTGTGTGTGTGTGTGTGTGTGTGTGTGTGTGTGTGTGGTGGAGGTGGAGGGAAAGATTGATGGAGGGGGATTTAGGAGGAGTGCAGTGAGACAGAAAAGAGTTAGGGTTGCAGAAAAAAAGTAAATTAAGCAAAGGGATGAAACTGGAGGGGGGGGGGGGTGGGGGGGGGGTTGATGCTGGGGGCGTAAAATAAATAACACAAAGGAGAGCTCGGTGGAGATCACGCACATGGGCCGCACTCGCAGTTTGGAAAAATTGTGTGAATTAAGAGGCGGTGGCGCCGCTTTATCATCATTATTAATTATTATTAATGTTGTCATCCGTTCATCTGAATGAAATGACGCGGCTCTCCAGGGAACGGAGGAGGTCGCTCTGACACTCTCGACTTTTCCAACCTTTTACGCCTCTGTTCTGTTTAAAAGCACTTTGTGGCTTGGAGGTGGAGGGGGGACAAAAGAGGCGCCACTTCAGAAAGTTGCTTCCTCCTCCAGAGGGGGGAGAAGGTAGATCCCACCACCACCACCAGCAGCACCCCCAGGGGTGACGCGGCCAAGCTCAGGGTGGCGCTTTGGCTGCTCGTCTTTCCGCTGCCATCCTTTCTGGCCCCCTTTTTTCTTAAAAGCACAAAGAGGAGCTATTGACTGAACCCCCGCGGCGCTAAAAGCAGAGGAAAACACGTTAAGCTTCCACACCAGGAAGTCAAACGTCCGAGAGATGCGCATAGAAAGCGGCGAGCAAGATTGGGTGGCGAGCCGACCTGCAGCTCGGGTTTCTGATTTTTGCAGAGGGAAAAAAAATCACTCCATTATGTTCATTAGAAACTATTTTCTCTCCATCACGTCTCATTTCCTCCTCAAAGTTGATGTGAAGGGCTTCCGGTGGCCGGCAGCTCTTGACATTTTGCCGTCTCATCCAGGTGTGATTGCACCTGGCCGAGAGCACCTGGCATTTCACAATGAGGAATAAATAATTAGTCAGCAGCAGATTTTGTTTGGTTTTTTTTTTTTGTACCATCCCGTCTCGGAGCACTGTGGCATTAAAAGTGTACACCTGCTTCTTGGCCAGCAGGCCCACGAAGCTCGAGCTGCGCTCGTTCATTTGACACTCTCGGTTGCGTTTGACATTTGAGGGCAATCAATGATGAGATGCAGGGTTTAATTTAGTTTTCCGTGTGTGAAAGCTCCCAGCTCCTCGGGACAAATTCACACGGCCAATGTCATCCAACCGCTTAATTCCTGGAGACACTGGTGGCTTGATGAGGTTGCGAAACAAAGGAGTCGGTTGAAGGGAGGAGCGCCATCACGGGTGGGGGAGTGCAAGCTTAGAAAATAACACATCTCCCAACCTGAGCTCGCTATTACAACCGCTGGTCAAAACGAAATGTAAATTTGGGTCCGAGTCACCAGCTTTTGGAATGTTGTGCCGATTTCAGCAGAAATGCCAAGAAACCTCCACTTTCAAGTAACCCAGACAATCAGTAAGTAGTAATTAGTTCTGAGTGCATGAGGTGAACTCCTGGGTTATCCCGATTTGACCATGGTGTGCTACAGTGCCTTCAGAGATTCACATAGACTGTAGACAGAATAGAATAGAATAGAAAAACCACAGACATAATGAATCCCATGTCATTCCTACCCTTTCCCAATGTGTCGGAAACCCAAGACACTGAACAAACAGTCTCTCCCACTTCCACACTGGACCTGAAATTCACATAGACGTGGACCATAACATGATTAGCAACCAATATAGTTTTACCAACAGCAACATTTCCAACAAAGAAAGGTTGCAACATGATCTTAAACAATGACTAAGATGCTCAAAAAAAAGAAAGAAAAAGGACGTGTTCCAAAAATAACAATGGTCTGAATCAGAGGGCTGAGTATGTGTGATTGGAAAGTGGCTGTTGAGTTCTTGAGTATTTGAGGCCAGTAGTGAAGTTGATCATTTTTGCCTTTTCACTTGTAGAAAAATAACTTTTTTTATGATGTGAGAAGTCCGCTGATTATGTTTCTAAGACTACGCAGTTATTCTGTATTGAAGTGCCGTTTTCTTAAGTTGTACTTGACATTGGATGTCAGTGTAGAATTTTGAGGAAGAAAAAGAAATCAAACATGGTTTTGTCTCTCTTTTGCCTTCTGAATTGCTGGTGTGCAGAGGTTGCTCCCCACCAGTGCTGGGCCGTCGGGGCCAGCAAGGCTCTCTGCTGGAATAAAGATGCTCAGAACACTAAAATTTGGAAATAAAATGATTCCTAGTAGTCTGTTCTGTTCATGTCTTATCATATCCCCTGGGTTGTGCTGCTGCCAGTGTTATATTATGGTAGTGTTCCAATCCAATCCCAATCCCAATCATATTTCAGCTAGCTTGTGATGTCAGGTTCTAATCGAGCCAATGAGTCTTGCGATGTCTAACATGAGCAGCGTGTCATTTAGGCAGATGCTATAGAAATGCATCAACTAACAGTGAAGCCCTGTTAAAACAATGAAATGCAATAGCATGACTAATTACAAGGCGAAGCCCAGCTTGTATTTTCTATGGTAAGCTTTTACGTTACTGAGAGGTACAAAACGTAACCATGAATTGAAAAGTTTATTTATACAGGCCATTTTGACCTTGGTCAGTATTTGTGCAGCATCGGCTAAAGCGTGGCAATAAATCCTAACACTGTTACACATCACGAGGTTTATAGACTTATCATACAGCTGCTATCTCATACTGCAGCCTTTTAATAGGTGGGGAAATGAAAATATCAATCACAGAATCATAGAATTTCCTCTTCTTTTGTACAACTGCTGATCTAAATCGACCGGCAATCGTCCTGCAGCAGCAGCGTTTGCTGGCGAGGGACTGTTTTATTCATGTTGCATCTATTCGTATAGAATTCCTTCCCCACTCTCTGAGCCTCTTTGTAAATAGTAGTAGCAGGCGATAAAATAAAACGCATGGTTCCCCTGAATACGCTTTACAGATTTCTTTGGGGCTTGAAATAAGTTCCCTCTTCCCCTCTCGGCGCTCTAGTTGTCTCAGAATGTGGGCCCGTAGCCTCGGCCAACCCTCTTAACCCCGCGTTCGTGACAAAACACTTGAGCGGCCTGCCACACGTGAACCTGTTCATGCGGCGGCCGCGGTCGACGGGCGACGCGTTCCCAGCCGTCCACTCAGGAGAGTAAAGTGAGCTGTGACGTCTGCCAGTGTGGCGGCACGTGGCGGGACGTGGCGTGTGCACCGCGGCGTGATCTGATGTGTGTCTCCGGCTGTTCAAAGACGAGTCTCTATCATACATGTTTCCATCGGTTGAAGTTGCTCGTGTCGGGCTTTTTGTCCGATCGTTTTCCTCATGTTGGCGCGGTTACATCGGGAGAAAAGATACGACAATCGCGGTGTCGCGATTTTTGCCATGCGTAACGCGTGGCACCACCACTTCAGCCCCAACTGTCATGCTTGTTATCTTTTACACAGCCGAGACAGAGCGGACTGCTTTAATATCGACTCGGCGTCTAAATATTTGCTTACTGGAATAAAGCTTCGGTGTCACTTCAGGTAATTAAACTGCTACTCTTGTGAGCAATATGTCCGCTGCAGCACCGCTGGGTTTGAAAAAGCGTCTCTGACTGACGGGGCTGTTCCCACCTCCACTCACATCATTACAGCGGGAGCGCTGCGGCCTCGCCGGCTGTTTGCCTGCCAGTCTGCCTGTCTTGTTCCAGGCTTAGGGCCGGGCCGGCCCTGGCCAGGGGAGGTTGGTCTTAAGGCTTTGTCCACACATCACCACAGCTGATTGCTCCTCCGGATGGTTGGGATTCTCAGCTAAGACAGGGATTACTGACCCATGTCAGCTTCCCACCTTCGCAGCAGCCTCCTCGCAACCTGAACTTAAATGTGCCAGACAAAGACGTGCACATTTAAGTATGTGTGTGCGTGTGTGTGAGCGCTAAAGTTTTCTTGCAGCTGAAACTTTGAAAATAGAACCCGGACAGCTTATTTACCAGCTTTGGTGAGCTACATTATATGAGTTTGTATATGACATCATGGACATTACACATCAGACTCAACTTGACAAATGAAATATTGCGAGCTGACTGATGAAAAACAAAACTACTGAGGTGGTTTTAAAGACTGGCGTCCCTCAGGGATGTGTTTTATCCCCTGTCCTGTTCTCTGCTGAACCTAACAATGCCTCCTGCTGCAGTCAAGGGTAACATCTTATACGTATGCTCCTGACATGGCCCTGGTGGCCCGTGTGGCCTGGCCGGATGCTCTGCAACGATCCCAGCTGTGGTTGACATCCTGAACAAAAAAAACTTTTGTGAAAAGTCACTTGGGCTCGATATTATAAAGGTCTGGTAGTTGCAGCAGTGGGAGCAGCAGAGGCAAAGCTGCGATAACACCACCTCTCCGTCAGCCGCTCAGCCCTCCAGGGATGGCTGGTGGAGCAGGTCCACTCCTTCAAATAAAACTTCATCTACAAGAAGGCGCAGCAACACCTCTCTTAACACCAGAAGGCACATTGTAACCCTGGTTCACCTCTCACTCACTGAATTTATTCCCGCTTTCAACATTTAATAATGGTGTAAGTCCATCACCAACCAAACAAAGCCAGACTGCCCCTTATAACAAACTGGGCATGCTAAATAATTTAATTAACAATTTGTACCAAATCCTCTCAGAGCTGTACAATCGTTCTGTGATTAGGAAGGTCACCCTGATCACACAAGATTCTACCACTCATTACCCACTTTCATGGGATTGAAGGAACAAAGACCCTGGGCTGTGCAAAACCAACTAATTTAATCTGCAAAAACCACGCAGAATACTGTGAAAAAGAGATGGTGCAATTTTTGAGCTTGTGGTGTCATGCCAGTGTTTTCATGTGCTCTCTGTTGTAAGGTTCATTCAAACTGTGTGGATGTATGATTTTAGAGCCTGTCAAAGAAGAATTTTCTTCATTGTTTTTGGACAGAAAATAACACTTCAATTGTTTACAAACACAACAACAACAAATGATTAGAACATTGTTCTTTTAATAACTGCTTTAAATAGCCTTTTGCATTTGCCCTCAAAGTATAGATTCCACTTAGAGGGTGTCTGGGTTCTCAACATCTCCATTAAGGTGCAGAGCAGACAGACCTGGGATGGACCATTCGTTGGTCAATGTATGTAGAATGGGTTATACCTACAATTTCATCCACAACTGAGATTAAATTAAAAACAAAGTCTGTTGTATCATTATTTCGTTTAATGTACAGTGTTGTATTCATCAGCCAGTAATGTGACTAACACCAACACACATGCATACAGCTTTAAAAGCTGGAAGCACGAATGGACAAACAGATTCTTTACTCGATGGCAGAGTAGCCAAACTCTTTTGCTTTAATAGACACTGAAGTCCTCCGCATGAGGAATAATATGTGCAGAACATGTCTGAATAAGATTACTATTGAGAAGCACTAATAATTGTTATTCGACAACAGCAAAACTCATTAGCATTGCTAATGCACGGTGAACACCACTTTATATCGGAGCGACTCTGCTAACATTCCAGCCCGCACAATCAAGCGACCTCATTCCACTGGAAAAAAAAAAAAAAAAAAACCTCGAGTTTTCATTGTGTTAGGGTGTTTACGAGTCCAGAGACAGTGAGCCGGCCAAGAGAGGAGTTAGGGCTGTCCATCAGCAGCTAATGTCTCAACACAACAACCCAAACCTAAACTGACAGGCACACAGCAAACTGACAGTCCACTGAAAACACACCATTGTTCCCCTGCAAATGTCCAGTGCACACCTTTCAGCGCACACGGAAGAGCAGAGTGTGGCAGGGAAAAAAAGGACATAGACAGACAGGAGTATAGTGTGTGCCTGACACTGGTGACCAACCTGGATCCCAATGCATAAAAGGACATTGACTAAAGAAAAAAATCTTAACTTTGAAATGAAATAGATTCTTGACCGGTCAATTTGGGAGATGAAAGCTACAGTGGAAATAATCTTGACAGGAAGAATTAACATTGTAATTGAATTCCTCATGCGTTTGGGTTGGCGGGTTCACTTAAGATCATTTGGTTTCTACAAAACTCAAATCCGCAATGAAGTAAGACTTGGTACAGGTGAGGAAGGTGCATCATTTTTTTCTGTTTTGTTGTTATTTTTCTTTGACATATACAGTTTTGGTCTTCTTGGTCTCGAATCCCAAATGTCTTGGTCTTGTCTCGATCTCGATACTGTCTAGTCTTGATAATGTCTTGGTCTCGGTTGGTGCGATCTTGACTACAACGCTACATCGCACACACGCACGCACACACACACACACACACACATGCTAAGAATAACGTATTAATGAGCACATCAGCTGCAACCACATGTGCACGAGCACAAGTTGGGTTTTCTGTTTTGCTTTTGCCCCCTTTGACTCACAATATAACAAAACCAAACAAACCAAACCCTGAGTCCCAGTGCAGAAAGGAAGATATGAAATAAAACTAAGAAGCATTTTTATATGTATGTAACATATACACACACGCTGATGTGTCCAGGGCATAAATCATTTCATGAGTTTTTTGTTTTGCTGATATTTTTTTTTTTTTCAGTTCAACATTCCCTGTGTGACATATTGCAGTGTACCTTATGTGTGTGTCACATTCATGTGTCACCTTGCACATTCCAATAGACTCGTCAACAGACAGCCAAGCAAATACATACACATGCACGGGCATGATATCATGCATATTTGCTGTCCTCTCTCGCTCTCTCTCTATCACATACACACAGACACACACCTTTGAGAAGCTTATACTGCCTTCCTGCCTCTTAGGGCTCTATCCACTGAATGTCTTTCAAAAAATATATAATCCCCAGAGCCATGGTCCAGTCTGATGCAGTCTGCACCTCAGGGTAACGCCAGGGTCACACTGCGACTCTTTCTGTGTGTCGTTCAGGATCGTCACACGTCAGATTGCACATCACAGCGCTGAGAGCAACTCCGTAACGCCAACATTTGCATCAGGTTTAATGAGGGTGAGAAAATGCCATGTTAATAATTTGCCTGCTATGGAATTCAACATGTCGTTGAAATGCAAATTTGACTGCTGCATCCAGAGCCATCAAATTCCGTGTTTGCGTTGACAACCTCAGCATGTAATTAACCTCTCAGTATGTAATAACAGCTCCAATGAATTGAGCACAAGCACGTGGTTAGATTAAATTATAGTGATACCATGAACTGCCTATGGAGACAGAAATTTTTCATTGCATTTCCTTTTATCACATCCACAGTGGTGCTCTGAGTGCAGACCAAAGGACTGAAAGCAGGCGAGTTACTTCAACTTGGAAGCGGCAGGGAGGCTTTCATCTAAAGTCCACCTTACCTTCTGCCGAATCTCCTCTTCCATCTTGATGGGGGAGCCAAACTCGGCCACCTGACGGACGCCCTCGCTGGCATAGCTGCCGTACTCCCACAGTACGTAGCTTCTGGAGTGAGAGCCGCCGATCAGAGCCGACCAGTGATTGGCGCGTCCTGAAAAACGGCAAAGGAGGAGACTTTTTAAATGTGATCGTGATCAGTCCAGAGGACACCGAAGAGTCAATGGTTAAGACAAACATTATATATACAAACAAATAAAAGAAGCCCTCAATTCAAATGTTTGACTCAATAAATAATTTGGGATTTCTATAAAGTAGCAAGTGAATTTTAAAGAGACATTTCACTTTTTTTTTCTTTTTTGTCCATTAGGGCTCTAATGAACACTGCCTGCAGAAGAATGGAGAGAAGATTTCAGGAATCACTGCCGAGAATGGGGAAAGTTGTAATTATTCAAACAGGTCATCAAGCTTTGGCCATTACTGCTGCGAGGGGAAAGTAATATGAATCTAATTCGCACAACTGTGGAATTACAAATACGACAAATTGTGCCAATTCTGCCAATTCTGCAAAACTGTAAAATTCTATAAAATATTTTGCACATTACCACTGATTTGAAAAAAAACTAACACTTTATGCGATCATACAAACTTTGTTTTGAATTAAATAAAGTTTCTTCAAATTATCGTGTTTGCATACATTTTCTAATGTGATCATCTTCTTAGAATGCACATGAAAAAATATAAACACGCGCAATACTTTCAGTCAGCATACACTCCACAAACTTTTCCATTTCTTTGCATTTAAAGCAGGTTAATATAGTAGCCGGCTGCCTGTCAATAGCCTAGGTGACAGGCGTCACACTGGGAGATGTCAAATTTGTGACAGGTTACGTCTGCTCATGCTGGTCTCTGTCTGCTCATTTCCATCCAAGGACCAGCCATCACACTGGGACCAGTTTTAAACACACTTCTTACATAAATATTCTGTCAGGCAACTCAACATATGCTTTTTAAAATGAAATGTCAGATAGACAATAGATTTGTCATGGAATAACTGACAGGAACCAGCCACAGCGGTTCCCTTTCCTGCGTCTGTGTAAATGCATCGACTAGTATTTCAGCGACTATCAAGATTTGAGAGAGCGAGGTGGAAGTAAACACCAGAAACGTTGCTGCTTTTATTGAGCAACTTATCGGATGTGTTTTGAAAGTTCCACTCAAACTGCAATTAATGTCTAGTAGTGATGTGCAAGCCCCGAACAAAACGTACAAAACCAGAGAGTCATTTTAGTGACTTCTGCCGACCTATTCTAACTTCATTTGTATAAATGCATGTTGTTAATGGCTGCATTTGATCTGTGGAACAAGCGACAGCTCTGGTTTCTTGTTTCAACTATTATATAGACTTAATAAAAAAAGATGGACAGAGGTCCAGGTTTAAAAAAGGAGACCAACGCAGAATTAACGAAAACCTGCATTCTATCGTTTGGCCAGCAGGGACCACCAACGTTGGTTGCAACAAGATGAGTGACAATGACTGGCTGTCAATATACAAAGGAGGGCAAAATGAATGTCTTTACAAACTGGTTAAAAAGTTTTGGTTGGTCTCAATTACTCATAAAAAAAAAAAAAAAAAAAAACATCAAATAGGTTCTAAAGTCCATTTTGTGGTCTAATTTTAAATAAAAAATGATGATAAAGTTGTGGGCACAGCTAATGTTTAGTGGCCAACTGTAGTTGGCTTACCAGTCGGTGGGCAGGCTTTGGAACAAATGCTGTACTTACGCTCCAATCATGAACACCCACACATCCAGATATGGAACTTTCCAGATTCATAACAGACCGACAGCTCGAGATGCCGCTGACCGTGAATCCAATCGCTAAGCTTCCGAGCGTGTGTTCGCTAACCAATGGGTGACTTCACGATGACTCGGTCCAATCTTTTATGCTGTCCAGCGTTTCAACTCAGTCTCTCTCTCCCTGCTGTGAGGCTGCTTGACACTCCCCCTCTAGGTGGTTCAGTGACTCAAATGGCTCAAAACCTGGTTCTCTTTGGTGAGTGACTCATATAAACCCAAGTCGGTAAAAAAGAATCGAGTTCCCAGTCACTCATATCTGCCCAAGCAGGCGCTGCTCAGTCCTGTTTTACAGGACTGTGTGTCTGTGAGTTATTGGGTATTTGTATGAACATGTGCTGCCTTCGACTTGTCGAAACAGCTCAGCAGAGCAGGACTCTCTTTCTCCTTTCACGGCGGGGCAGTGCTTCCAGGGTGTCTGTCTTTAACTAATGAGGTCAAAGTTGTTGGTTCAAGACCCACAGAGACACAAATGGCAAAAGGTTGGTGCTGCACAGTCACGACATCAAAGTCCATGACGATTGTGTGAACTCACTTGGGTAGTCCTTCGGGTGAACTTTCTCAGACCAGTTGCCGTAGAAGGTGAGTCTGTACTTGGCCGTTCCGCATGCACAACACTCAATGGCAGGAGTTTCTGTCACTTCGCCAGCCACTCGCTCTGCAGGGAGAAGAGAGGACGAGAGCGAGACATTTATATGTTAAGATTGCTTCAGTGGTCCATAAAGTGCATCATCTTAAAACCAGTTGAGAAGGAGATGTTAGGTAACCCGGCTGTGTGAGTGAGGGGGCAAATTCACAAAGGGAGTAACGAGTGAAGACGAAGTGGAACAAGTAAAAATGTCAGGAAAAACTGCTGCGCTCAGCTGCTACCTGGTACCTATTAGCCCTGACGCAGACTCATAAATATTGAAATAGTGACCTGGAGCAGTGTTTTGCAAAGGTGGGTCAAGGGGAGTTCATGAATATTTATGAGTCGCCAAATTGTTCGGAAGAATTTCTCACTTGACGTCGAAGTTAAAGCGGGATGAGTAAGCGGATTGAGTGGAGGGCGGCTTGATTGGCTTGCATAATAGAGTGGAAAATTAGATTTTTTGCGAGGAGAAGAACAATTCACGAATGTCCTCCAGAGAGACTCAGTTTTGGAAGCGATTTGCAGGATAGAGGATCCAGCCTTTTCTTTTTGGATTTTTTTTTGTTGTTGTTGTCGTTTTCAAATTGCACGCTAAACATGGGCATTTACACTGCGAGTGGCCCATTATCCTAGTGTCTCATAGGGGCTTAGAATGTTTAGGCAGTGGCAAATTCCCTAGTCTGCCATCGTGGCAGAATAGGGAATTCGGTGAACAGGTGACATAAAAGGGGGTGTGCTGCTCTGCGGTGAATTTCAAACAAATATTTCAATTTCAGGCACATCTCTGATGGCTTGTTCTCACAGTTTTGAATGCTGTGGTTGTTGCCTATATGTGTATATATATATATATATATATATATATATTTTTAACACAGCATAAAAGACAGAGATGTGCTCTTCTTCAAAGGTGTGGTGGTGGTGGTGGTGGTGGTGCGGGGAAAAGGGGGAAAGGACGGCGATAATGGCTCTGTGATGAGCGAGCTGAGCATGAAAAGATGAGCACCAAGCCGGGGAGATGACAGGCAGCCGTCATTACCTTTCTCGCACAGGCGAATAGTAAGAGAGCCTTCATCCTGGAAATAAATGACTCTCTTCTGGACAATACTGGCCCTAGGAGAGACAGACGGAGAAGAAATGAGAACGGTGGCGGTGGAGGAGGAGGAGGAGGAGGAGAAAACATTGTGCGATTGTAAGAAGAGGGAAAAGCGGCAGAGAGGCCGGACAGCGAGAGCCGTGCAAACGTGGCATTAGACGGATAATACGGCAGTTTCCACTTTCAGTATCTGATGCGTGTAATCTGCGGTGAGCGGCGCAAGGTAATGGCTTTCCCGAGGTGTCATGGCGGGCGCGGCGCTCGTCCTTTCGGGGGGGGGGGGGAAGCGGCGGCGACGTATTTTTCCTGGCCTCACGACACAATTACGTCGCGGCAATATGAAACAGGACTGAGCAATAACGCCCAAGGACACGAGGAGGAGAGCGGCTGGGATTAGAGCCGGGAAGCAGAGAAATATAGAGGTATAGAGACCGGGACCAAGCCAGCTCACTACCGCGTCTTACTGGCTCAAAATGAAAGGGCTTCCACTGAACGTCGGGGAAGTTTCATTCGTTCTGCTCTTTACAAGTCTGTTCCCTGGGCTGCGGGGGAAAGAGATGCAGAAATGAGAATCTGCGTGATGCAAATCCAGTCAGAAATTCCGGGCTACAAACGTGGGTCAGAGAACTCAGTCAGGAGCAAAAAAAGGACAGAAAGAAAAAAGATAAAAAGCACACTTGCCGCACTTTTACAAATACTCAGCATCACAATGGAGTTATTTAAACCCCTATTGTATTCCCTTTGAATCTGTCTTAAAATTCTAGCCTCGTTTTCTGTCGGACAAAATGTTTCCTTTCACTGTTGCGCTGTCACGAGGTGCCACAGGAACTATGAATAATAGAACCGCTACACATGAAAATGACAACAAACTTTGAAAATTTAGGCACTGCGATAAAAAAAAGATGGATTTTTCTGATAGAAATCAAGTTGAGGTTTTATATTTTACTTTGGGTATTTTGAATGGAGTGAGCCTCAGGAGTCACAACTCATGAATGCCTAATGCATTGTTTCCGCACTGGCTTGATAGCCACGCCACTAAAATATTTACGTTTATAAAACTTCAGGTATCGCCCACTTTCACTTTTTTTTAAGCACATGGTGAATAAACAAGGGGAGGAGAAAATGACTCCTGGCTTCCCTTTTTCAATGCATTCAGTGCTTTGTGCTGAGGCCTTTTCTTTGCCAAAGCGGTAATTTAACAACCAGGTCGCAAAATTACAGCTACCGGGGAGCAACAATCGTCCTTTGCCGGGATGCAAACACTGTGTCATCAGAAAAAGGGACCTTATGCAAATTGTTCTGCCATTGTTTCAAACCTAAGTTAACTTAAACTTAAACTCCAGCGTGAACGTCACTGCCTCAAAGATCCTAATGGCTTTTTCTTTTCTTTTTTTTTACATAATTCTTTTTTTGTTGTTGTTGTTGTGCATCAACAGCTTCCCAGATGAATCTTTGACTTTGATTATATCTTCTACCTAAACAACTTACCCCCAATGACTGAACGCGCAGCATTTTCACTCGAAAGCTAATCTCGCCACACAGTGGGAATTTCAAGAAAAACTAAAAACTTTCTCAATGGGGGATGTTTTTCTGTGTGTGTCCTTGCCTCGACACGCTGCAGGGAATGAACTTAACCGTTTCACTCTGTGATTGGCGATTTCGCCCACTGTTAAGACTTTCATTCAACTCTGTTTGATCCTGAACGACGTGATTCATAAGAGCTTCACGTCTGGGCAAAAGTTTGAATAAGTTATGTTTAATCCTGTGTCATTTTTTAATAGAGTTCTAATTTAAACCATACCACAGATCTTTGTAGGGAGAGTTCACTCAGCATTGAAACAACTACTCCGTAGCCCTACGTAGGAAATGAGTCCAATCAATGAAAATCTGTTATGGCCAAGGACTCCAAATGGTAAAATTTGTAAAAATGATAATAACAATAGTAGCAACGGTCTGGATATATAAATGCACTTTTCAAGACCAGGCCAATGCAGAATAGCCAAAGTCCTGCATTCTATTATTTGGCCAGCAGTGGCAAAAAGGCGAAGAATGGCATAAATTGTTTGTTGGTCTAATTCACGACCAAATCCTGGTTTGCTGCACTTCTTCACTCCTCTTGGATATTTGTTTTTCATCCTTTGAATTACTTCAAAATAATTCTATAGATTGGTGAATGTCAAGCTTTTTCTATGTTAGGATTGTTACAGCATGGGATTGATGCAAGGCTCACATTAATCAGTCAGAAACTTTAACCTAGCTTTACATTGTGCAGCCACTGCCACTGAATCAAACTGAAACAAAACTGTACTAGAAACTGACTATAATATTATTGCGCGGCAAACAATGGGAATTATTTGTCCAGAAGCAGAGGTTTTGTCTCAATCGAGTCTCCACCTCACACTTCAGCTGAGGTGCACACACAGAGTGGTCCGTGAACATTTGCTGAGCAACACTGGATGTGCAGAGAAGGAACTAGCGGCATTAAGTAGGAGTTATCGTTTATATTACTCCTATAAATCTCGCACAGACTGAACGCTGCAGTATAGCCTGCAACATGGGTTGACTGCTTGGGCATGAAATTGAAAAACAAAAGTGAAATATAGAGACTATTACTGAGCTCACCACGGCCATTTTTAAAAAGAATATTTAGATTGGTTTTCATAAGGCCAAATTTGATTTGTTTGATAATGACAACGAATGTCAGGGAATCTTATTCCACAGTTTTCTCCTGCACTGACTCAGCCATACCTTTGGGTGCACCTTCAAAACAAAATACTACTTGCTCATTTCTGAACATGTGAAGGAGGAATGGAGGTCTAACTAACATTTCAGCTTTACCTCTCAATCATGAAGTTCTGTTAGAACTGGATGGGATTCTTCCAATGAGAAGGTTAAAAAAAAAAACAACAACCACGGACGGCCTTTTCTCTTTGGATAACATGGTTTGCACTTTGGAACACTTCATGACTAAGCTATAACTTCCACCTCACAATGTGGTGACCTGTAGCTAACATCTCATCTCCCCTCACCCCACACATACCTGGTTACACTAGCGGTAAATACTCTGTTTGGGGGGGGGGGCAACAGTGCCTGGTCTTAGACCGAGCTGGAACATCTGGTGTAGCTTCTCTCTGGAGACATCTTCACTTTTTCTCTGATGACACATAAACCCAGAATATTACGAATGGCTAGAAGCAAAATGTCCAGATGCCTTTTTATTGGGGAGATAAAAACATGGAAGAACAGGGATTTCTTTGCTTTACTGACAGGTGCCTATATTGCATCAAAAGAATATTAATGGTCCAAGTATTTGTATTTCCATCTGTTTTGCAAATCTGTTTCGCTAAGGTAATCCTGTTTTTAATCTTCCTCTTTTTTTTTTTTTGCCACATCCCCACCTGTTCCCATTCAAGGACTCTTATTAATTGTGCTCCTGCTGGCATCTCATGCATTATAAATATCCCATATTTCAGCAACATGTCTGCCAGCAACTCTTCACGTACCCTCAAGGTTTTAACTGTGCTCAGCGCTAGAGCTCAAAAGCGTCTCTCTCCACAAAACTAAACAGTGGAGCAGGAGCTGCTATTTTCATCACTGTCAGATAAAAGAAGGTAATAAAAATGTGTAAAGCTCCAGTGGTGTTATTTCATATGTGGTAGAGCGTAGCATCACACGCCCTCTCTGTCTGTTGGTATCGAACACTTTCTATCCTCTTGTTGACAAAGCCAGACTGGCCGCGCGTTCATGTTAGTGCAAGAATCAGTGCAGCTGTACTGCTATTGTTAGAAATAGCACGAGGCAACAACCCCTGTGGCGGACAATCACGCCACAGCTTCAGAAAACACACGCAAATAGCATGTTGAGTGAACGAGCGGGACATGCCAAGGCTACCTAATTATGGCTAAGGCTAATTATGCTGGAAATAACCCGAAATCTTGAGGGTCGCCTTCGGATACAGGAACTCCGTTACTGTGTCGTCTTTCAAAGGAGACCACGATCAGTGATGGACCTGCCTCCAACACAGGCTGTTTGTCTTTCTATGTGGCCCTTCGATAAAGTGGGGACTTGTGTCCAGAGTGCAGCCTCGCCCTGAGCGCAGAAGAAGCGGTCAAAGAAAATGGGTGGATGGATGGAATTGCCTTTGCCAAAGTGGCTCTATTCTTCTGCAAGGTATGACAATATTTCCATACACTCCAGGTTGATGGTGGATAGGGATAGCAGCAGCAACAAGATCCCTGTACTAAATAGAGCAGACCTCAAATGCAACAGAAATGACGTTGATTGCATCAAAACCATGATACTGCCTTAAAAGGGCTGATGACTTGTGTAAAATCAGGGTTTTATTTCTTGTATTTGTCACTACTTTTATTCTGAAAAAAATATTTCAAAAATACATTTATTTTCTACTTCATACTTCCAGCTGCTAGTATGTGAAAAGGACAAATATGAGCAACGGCAATGATGCTTAATACCTGCCATCATTCTTATAGCGGCATAGTGGCAGCCATAACTCCAGTGAATTTGCACAGACCAACAGCAGTGCAAGACAAAACAGTTTTGAAGGAAAGATAAAAAAAAAAAAAAAGGGGGGAATACAAGCACACCAGTGGGGGAGCGGCTGCTCAGACTCCGTTTCTTGGTGTCTCAGAGGTGAAAATAAACAGGAAGTTATACAGGAGGGCAACCTTTCATAGCTTGAATTCACTTTGGTATTCATCATTCATGGGACTCTGAATAGCAGCAAATACCTCGGCAGCAGCGAGGTCTGACAGTCACATGGGCCTGACATCTCGTCCTGCGATCAATTCAAAAGATTTGTCTCCGAGACTCTCAGTCGAGACGGGAGCCGTTGGATCCGGCTGCCAAGCAGCTTCACTGGGTCTTTCTTTTAAACTTGTGTTGTCAGGGAACAGACGACTGGCGGCCTCTTCCTCCTCCTGGAGGCCTCCCAATGACTGCAGCCGAATACTGATGTATAAACGGAGCAGGAGGTCGATGCGAGGTGAAAGTGTGATGAAGAGACGGCAGCAGGTTACCGGGGGACCAACAAGGAAGGTTGGTATGCAGAAACTTAATAAGGAGGAGTAAAGTAATGGAGCTTTTGTACTATGCAATTTTCTTTTTTTCTTTTAGGCCTCAACCACCCACAACAAACACACCCCACCATCTGTGTGTCGGTCTCCGCTAGCTGCGGGTGAGAATGTGCCTACACGGAAAAGACTTTTCAGGAATTTCGGGAGATCAGACAACACATTCGGGCTGAGATCATCAGAACTTTCAAAGAGGTCTCAGTGACCCAGGGAGGAAAAAAACACACACACACACACACCATCTCCTACCAGCGTTATCTGACGTTTATGTATACACACCCCCGTGGGCACCCCGAGGAGCTTGCACATGCAGCGGAGGCACGCTTACGCAGGATAAAATGTCAAAACAAGGCAGAAATAATAAAAAGAAAAAAGAAGAAGAAACTTTTGCTGGAGAGATCCACCCCTAGAAAACGCAGCAGTGGAGGCTTTGAAGATGAAGACGGGGCGGAAATTGCGTCGGCGTCTCGCTGTTATACAGGCAATTGAGGGAGGATTGTTGGTTTATCCACAAAACACACGTGCAATCAAGTTGCTTTATCTCAGAAAGTCTCCTGTGAGAACCAAAATTTTATTGAGCCAAATGTCTCATCCAGTGAGGTCAGACCTGGGTGGGTGGAATGATCGCTTATAAAACCGGAAGAATCCCTCAGGAAATTGAATTGGTTTTGGTCTTTTATGTTCCAAGCAACTTGTTCTCTTCTTAAAAAAAAAACATGTGATAACAGTATAATTGCAGAAAGATATACAAAGTCTTGTTAACGTAATTGGGTTGGTGGATCATGTTAACGTATTTGAACTGGTTGAAACCCCGTAGGCAGTAGCAAGAAAAACACAGGTTACTGCAGAACTCCAGAACAGCATGAACATGAAGGAAAAGGTAGACGCTGATGAATCCCGAGTCCTGAAAGATTATTGAATCATTAACAATACCTTTATTACCGTCTTCTTTACAACACAAAAGGCCGCTCAGTGAATTTCCCTGTGGGGTTGCCAGGTTTGCAGGACTCAATGGACCGACAATGCCGGGGCCTGCATTTCCTCAGCAACTATCCTGCAATACAAGGCTTCTAACAGGCTTTCTTGATGACAAAATCAGCTTCCACTTTTATTCACCAATTACATTTCTCAACAGTCACACCGACAGGAGGGTAAGGTCATGATGATAACAGACTTGTAAAGGTTATATAGCTGTGTTTATGAGCGTAATTTAAATTTTGTTTTATGAAAGTCGTAAAAAAACACATAGCGGGGGAAAAAAATGAATGATAGTAGGCCTATATTTTTAAATGCACAGTTGGGCTCAACTACACTGACACATCTGCACCGAGGGCTGAAATCCCTGCCCCCTCGGCTCATGAGCAGCTCGACACCAGCGACCAGAGCGCCCGCAGGCGACCTTTCACGTTTGAGTGCAAAGCTAGTGCTTGACTAAATGTTGACTGAATTCTCGTGTCATATTTCTGTATTTATCGTTAGTTGCATTACAATTTTGCCCTCTATATCATGTACAAATAGTAATTAAAAAAATGCTATATTGTGCAATAATTTCAACCCTTCTCCACAAGGCTAAGTTACTTCATCAGCAAAAACATCTGGATACGAATCTTTGTTTTTTTCACACATCTTCTCATCACGATTAAAATGTTAAGTAAGTGTTAGTGTGGGGACTTGGAGGCACCACAGCCACTTCATTTCACTTTCACGTGCCACTTTCACCTGGAACGCAGCTCGTGACGGACGGGCCTCCAACATGGAATTCTGGGACCACGTTGGAGGAATTCTGGTACCGTGCATAAGAGTTTTTGTTTTTTTTGTTTTTGTAATTATCCAAAGTCAGTTAAAATATAATAAACTAAACCATTTGTGTATTTCAGCAGCGTCCTGTTTCACATGCAGGTCCGTCACTGATAGCGGTCCCTTTGGAAACACAAAATGGTAACAGAATTCTGATAACAGTAGGCGACCCACGGGATTTACAGTTATATCGGTTTTATCCAGTACAATTTTGGATAACGTTAGCGTTCACTCGAAGCATGTTTCATGCTATTTGCACGTGTTTTCTGAAGTTGCGGCGTGTTTGCCCGCCAGCAGTACTGAAGGGGAGGAGGAGACGGCGATTCACATGCACCAACATGCACGCGCGGCCGTTCCAGCTTTGCAAACAAGAGGATAGAAAGGGCTGGAAATCAACAGACAGAGAGGCCATGTGATGTCACGCTCTACCCCAGTGGAAATAACACCAATAGAGCTGCACATGTCAAGTGCTACGTCAAGTTTTTTATTACCTTTTATCTGACGTCTACGGTGGAAATCGTTTATTGCCCCTAAAAGTGCACTCGTGCCAAAGCCATCAGGGAGTGGAGGAAAGTCTTGAAAACCCCACTGTTTACTCTTCTTTCGATGTGGCAGTGTGAACAGCTCTAATCAAACTGTCTCTTCTCTGTCTATTGTGAACATCAAAGGCCAGCTGCAGGTACAACCAGGACGGGTTGTTAGTCCGTGACAAGGTTGCCGCACCAGAACACAAAATGAGAATTTAGAATCACCTTTGAGAATACACGGGAGTACACCGAGAGAGCCCTTGTAGGAAGAGCAACGTATAAACTCTACAAATAAAGCCTCTGACCCAGTAGCTGGACCAGGACTTATTATCTGGCATGAGGCAAAAGGGGGGATGCCAACCACTCCACAGAGCTAAATGTCAGACTCAAGATTTGTTATAATGGAATAAAAGGATTATCTACTCTCTTTTTTTTTCTTTTTTTGAAAGTTACAACATAACTGTGCCATTATATTTCTGGTGAGGCTACGTTCTGTTCCGATGCTAAGCTCCTCGCCAGTTGTAACTTGCAGAAACATTTCAGGTGGCACCACACGCTCCTCAGTTGCCAGCGCTCCATCGGATCCGATAAAACTCATGCACAGATGGATCTTTTGAGTCCATTTAAAAACAAGCCCAAACAAAGTATTTGGCCGCTAAGCCCCCCTAAAACCACTGTCTGCCAGAGATCTGGGACGAGAAACAGAATTTATCTCACCGCAGACAGTCAACAGCACCGATAGAATGATCAGATAGCACAGAAACAACAGCGCTGATAGGGGCCAAATCTCCTGCAGTCTTAAATCATTGTCTCAGATAAGTATAAAGAAATAAATTTCCTGTGGCTTTAGTGAGGGGGAAAAAAGTGCATTGTGTCATAGTGTCTATGTTAGGTTTTAGGATGCTGGCTGAATAATTTTAACTAAAGCATGTGACCAGCAAGTTTAAAGCACATGATAAAAATTGTCAGGATTCGTTCATGTTCAAGCCGTGATATGTAAAAATGCAACATTAACCGTCAAGTCCACTCAACTTTAATTGAAATAACAGATTTTACACTGTATTTGTACAATATTTGGGAGTATTTTGATGTTTTGAACTGTGCTTCTGAAGACAAGTCGCTGTCTAAAAACTTTACTATTCCACTCTGCATTGCAATACAACACAAGTCGCCCAATCAAAGTTGTCCAACAGAGTGTAATCGATTTCCAAAAGTCCATATCTACTCCAAGTAGGAGTGCTTAAAAGAAATCTATATATACTGTATATGCTGTAGCGAAATATGTGGCACCAAAAGTTAAAAGCACGGTCAACACCAGTGTGGACCTTTCCATCACTGTGGAGGCTTTGCAGGAGCTGCTTCCCTCTGCCTCGGGCTGCATGTCGTTTCAAGTTGGACGGCTGTGCAGGATGAATGACGTTGGCTGAGGCATAAATCTGACCAAACGAAGGAGGACCAGGAGGAGGTGGAGGAGGAGGAAGGAGAGGAAAGGCCTGGCAGTACACTTCCTGCCTCAAGGAGAAGAGTTGCACATGGTTGACGCTGTTGTTAGTTCCTGTGCCAATAAGACGAGCAGAAATAGCGCGAGATACAGAGTGCTGTTGGAAAGCTGCTGACAAGTTCGGCTTGCCAGGAAAACTGCCGAGCGTGTTTCAACAGCTGACTTCACTCAGGTGTTCAGCTCGCGCTCCACTTCCACCGTATGGGAACCTCCGGAGTGCAAGAGCAGCGGTCGCAGGAATGCCGAAGGTTTCAGAGAGGACGGCATTGCATTCCCTCGTTTGTTTAATTGTTTTCAAACAATTAAAAAGCCTTTTTTTTTTACCAAATTATTAACGTAATAGCTCTAATGCTAACACTTTGTAATATTTACACACTTTTAGCAGTTTGATTTGTAAACACGTGTTGTTGGTTTAACTGGTTGATTGGTTGATTGATTGGTTGATTGATTGGTTCACACTTACTAATGCTAAGCGTGTGCTCAGTATGAAGTGGTAATGTACTGTGTCTTTATTCAGGTATAATAACAAACCTGTTACACATATCAAAAATGCCAACGCGTTAAAAACCGAGAGTGGTTGACATAATTTAATTTCAACCACGAGTTGGCTGACTGTATCACGCACCAACACAAATCATCAAGTCGACAACCTCGCTCGCTCCAAGACGATGCGAAAAATGTCCTTGAGGCGACAAACAAACAATCCCAGCTCAATCACGCCAAATCTGCACTGACTGAAACAGCGGGCTTTGACAGCCTGCCAATCGGAATATCAATTTTTCACAACTCGCACATTCAGAAAGAGTCGAAGAAAAAAAAGAAAAAGAAAGAATTTGAAAAAAATCACACGCTTTGCATTTGGTGTGATTTTTAGCCACTATTGTAAAAGGACAGTGACACTGAGACTGGGTTTTAAGGTTGGCCAGACTGAAATATTTAAATATTTACCTGAAGTATTTTATCTCGGTTCATCCGGTAATAAAAGCAAGTTGCTCTATTAAAAAGGCTACAGCTGTCTTGAACAGCGGCAGCGTGCCTCCTCCTGAAAAAATATAATTGCACTGATTTTGAGATAGCAGGTGCTGATGTTGGCATCAATTAAAAGCAACATGCCTGTGGGGCCTGCTGTCGTATTCAGAGGAGGAGGAAGATTATTATCTTCTTTTAACGTGTGGGGAAAAGTATTGGAGCGCTCCCAATGGAAAGCAGTCGCATTTAATTATCTCCTGGAATAAGCGCGGAGGCTTGTGCGGATGATAAGCAGCGGGCAGGCTGTTGGGAGAATAAAAGAACGAGCAGGTGGGACAGAAGTGAAGTATTTCATCCCTGCGAAAACAGTGGCCTGAATGAAAGAGGAGCCGTTCACAGTTTTGGGTTTGGGTTTTTTTGTTTTTTTGTTTTTTGGGCGGGGGGTGGA
This sequence comes from Thamnaconus septentrionalis, assembly GCA_009823395.1. Lineage (NCBI taxonomy): Eukaryota > Metazoa > Chordata > Actinopteri > Tetraodontiformes > Monacanthidae > Thamnaconus > Thamnaconus septentrionalis. The sequence continues at coordinate 20,083,228 of CM020513.1, forward strand.
TCGACCGACATTTTCTTTTTCAGGGGTGATTCCGCTTATTTGTAGTCAAGGAGGCCGATAACCGATATTTGGAGCTGATATTCATTTGCTGTAAAAGGGAAAATATTGGCGTGAAATTTTAATATTAAGTCTATCCATTTGTGATAAGGGTTTGAAAAGAAGAGAGAGTTAAACGTAGGGCCACGTGTTGATACGTGCTAAACTCATCACGCTTAATTTACTGCAGTATTTGGTGAGCCTGTAGTGGATTTTATTACGTGTTGTATTTTAACAACATGTGATAGAAGGGAATGTGCCATTCAAAAATATACACGCTGCTATGCAGACGACTATCTGGTCTATCGCTTGTTTTAGTTTGTTAGTTTCAAAGTGCACAGTCCTACGTCGGAGGATTTCCTCGCTACTCGTGGCACAATATTACTCTTGAGGTCTTCCCAGTAGCACCATGGGAGGACTGTAAAATTTATTTGGGGGGGGGAGTCGGAGAAGGGTAAAGCGACGGTGGAGGTGGAACTCTGGAATGCAAAAAAAAAAAATCTCTATCGCCACGCTGACAGGCGAGGGCGATCCGCGGAGAATTTACATCGGAGGTGGGAGGAGGGCGGGTGTTGCTTATTGGACGAGCAAACAATGCGACGCTCAGTGCCATCTGTCATACAGCACCGGCAAATAAATTAAAACGCAGCAGCTGTGAGCACAACGAGGAGGTGAGGGCAAGTTTCCAGCGTCACGCTCAGAGGAGGAAGGGATGCGTGTCACGGAGGTTATTCCCTCCGGGAAGCTGGATGACGAGATGGAAGCAGGGAGATGGCGGTGGAGGTGGAGGTGGTGGTGGCGGAGGGGGGGGGGGGGCGGTGGAGAAAGAAGCACATAGACAGAGAGAGAGAAGGAAAGAAAGTCCCGGGGGCATGTTTATTCCAAGTTATCGGCTGTTTGTCATTTGTATTCTGGATTTGTCAAAAAACGAAAAGTCGCCCGCAGCTACGCGCCGGCATCCCTCGATTTGTTTTGCGCCGGCTCAGGTGAATGACTAAGTCTCCTTTATATTTAATCATTTGCTCGCTCCGTGCACTGCCGCCGTTGGTTTTACGGAAATATTAGATTTGTGGGAACGCGGCTCCTCGTTTGTTTATATCCAACATCTTGTTAAATGCCTTCGGCTTCCTCTCCTACCACCCTGTTTCCTTTGGCTTTCGCAGGTTCAGTGTCGAGAGCGAGCCTGGCCCGCCGCGACGAGAACTGCCGTAATCCGGCCGGCCCGATCGCGACACCATCTAATCAAATGCAAAGCATTTTTCCTCCGCAGACCAGCCGGTGGGGACTCGACCTGAGCTGCAGCGGAACCACGCAGCAGGTGCGAGTCTCGCTCCGGCTGCAGTTTGCCTCCGAGGGCTTCACGGTGGCGCGGTGGTTGGCATCTGTCACCTCACAGCGACTTTCTTTGTCGAGTTCTCGCAGTGTCTGCTCCGCCCCGGCTTCCTCTCCAGCAGTCCAAAGATGTTCTCCAGAGACGTTCATGTGAGGCGAACACGGAACTCCACATTGTCTGAAGGACTGTGCGTGCGTGAGTGCGAGTGCTTGTTTGTCTTTGTTTGTCTTTCTATGTGGCCCTGCGATGAACTGGCGACTTGTCCAGTCTGTCACCCTGCCTTCGGCCCATGAGAGCTGGGATAGGCTCCTTTCAATTGACACTAAAACACGTTTTCTACATACCCCATGATATATTTTTTTGGTGACTCACCAAAACACTCCATCCATCTGCTCCTGCTCCGGCCCCTCTTTCAAATTTTAGAACTCATTGTGGCCCACCAGTCAAAAGGTTTGCCCGCCCCTGCCTTAGACCCTCAAAAACTTAAGAATCCCTCCCAACGCTCTCTCGACAACAAGAACAAGAAAGTTTACACTGCAAGAGGTTTTTTTTAGGGGGGATTTGTGGGGTCGTGGGTCGACCTTTCTTTCACCCTGACAACGGTGTGCTGGAGGCCCTGAAATTAAACATTTCATTTACAGATTCCAGAGTGAGAACTTTTGATAACGCAGTCTTTCTGTTCCAGCTGAGCAAACTGGTGCAGCAGGCACGGTGATTAAAAGGTGGGCCGCAAGCAGCAACGGTGGGTCACTAAGCTGCGATCGTGCTCAAGACTGAGGAGTTTATCAAGGCTGTAGACGTGTCGTCGCTGCAGCACCAACGCCGTGTGGTCTCACAGCTCTGGACGCACGCATGCTGGAGCTTTATTGGTTGTTCCCACCAGTGCTAGAATGCAAGAGGACCCCCCTTTCAACTTTTAGTAGCATCTGCCTTCAGTAGCTCCTGCCCAAACACGTCATCAACATCTCCAAGCATTGACCTTTTTCATTCATTTCCCAGAAAAATGAAGCCATGCCAGATAACTCTTGAAATGTAACCACACTTGGTGTTTTACTTAGTTCCATATCCGGCGTTCGAACTGCGCTAACCTGGACGGCCAAGAATGCAGACAGGTACATTTTGCAACAAAATTGCGGATACATGAGAATGTTCGGGAGCCGATTCCAGTGCAACGCAGGCAGCACTCTCTGCTCTAAAATGTGTATCTTTCACCAAGGTTCGTGAAAGTAGCAGCACACGTCCAAATACACCAAACTCTGGTCGTCTCGCATATTCTTCTCTTCAATGATAAGCAAAGAATGTTTCGATCCAAAGCAGTGCAGAGTGTTTGGTCTTGGCTTATGACCTAGAGGTCTGTCATTCTTTGGCTTGTGTAACAGAAACATGGACCAAAAGAGCTGTTTCAGTGACACTATCCTTTAGATTACATTATAAAAGCTATAGATAGAAATGATACAAAGGGGCAAATGCAGCAGAGGTAACTGCAGACAAAGAGGTTGGTTTGATTGATATGATGATAACCAGGTTAGCTTGAGTTTCACTCGAGACGTTTAGAGTCAGGTGGCTTTTTATCACCATGGCAACTTGTGACAGATGAACAAAGTGGGGTCAGAATGAGTTACTGTCTGAGGAAATTCAGTTGTAGACAATCAAGTGGTCTCCAAGTGCTCATGGCACCAGCTAATGGAAGTGGAGAAGTGGAAGCTGTGCACATTTTCTTCCAACATGGATGCATTTTGTTGTTTTTTTTCTTTATTCCAATTACATTAAACACTTTTACCAACAGCATCGTAATCCTATTATGACTGAGGACACAAAGGTTCTTCATAAATACTCCTGAATTAATTGTTGGACCAAGCTTGACTAACGTCTACTTCGTTCTTAGTTCCCTAGTTCGTATCATCTCTGGTCTTTGGCAAGTGATAGTGGACATTGGAGGTTTTGTCGCCACAGGCACAAACCCACACACACACACCTCCAGAAAATAACACAGCAGTGGTGTGAGTCACATCTGCTTTGGACTATAACTGCCCCTCATTATCCTCTGCCTGTATTTTGTTGCACTAGTCCCCGTTCTCAGGCAACAGCGACTGGAGAAACAGCTGGTATTTCCTCACTTTGTGTTGTCTATGTGACCAATAACCATTATCTGTAAAAACACAATGACCCTGCCATAACCATTATGCTACACCGGTTTAAGTCCTGGTTTCTGCCCAACTGTAAGTCACTGTAAAACATTCCGATTGAGTTACTCCAGTTTCATTTCCTCTTCGCAGAAATGTGTCTTATCTTGCATCACTGTTAATAGGCTAGAACGTCATCCGAATAAAAGAAAACAAATTGAAGTGCTTGGGACCATTTATACTTTTTAGTCCGACAGTTCAGAAAAATTGAACTGACCCCATCATGTAGAAAAAGCAGTTAGTAGTAATAGTGGTAGTAGTTGAAATTCAGAACATTATTTAAGATTCAAAGGACTAATTGAGATGGAAGTGTAGCGTATAATTCACTTTACCATTATTTCTAACGACAAAGTGTGCAACTTGCAAATGAAGTCTCACAAAAAAAATGTGTGCAAACTTTCAGAAATCAGCTATCTGGTGCCTTTCAGATTAGCAGCAAGAGCCAGAGCCAGATGTGTCATTACAGTCCATGAGGCTGCCTTGTTTCTCTTCTTTTCCAATCATGTGGCAGGCAGAGAAGCATCAGCTTCAGCTCGGAACTAAAATTGCGCATTTCGCGAAGAGGCAGCAGGTTAGGTTTTTTAGTTTTCTAGAGACCCATATGGGATGAAAACAATGTGAAAATGGCATACTATGGAACTTAAAGAAAAATATTTAATTGATTTTTATATATTGAAATGTTGAGAAGAATTAGCCCACTGTTAAATATTTAAGCAGCTTTTAATGACAACCATGTCTGTCATTTCTGCTTTTTTAATGTAATGAAATAATATTGAATCACCGGAACAAAACCATTTAGAAACTTTACTACCCTCACTTACAAACATTTCTGAAATGGATCTGAACACTTTCATCTACCCCTGCATGAATTCATTCTCAGTCTCTAGTTGGGCCTCGCAAGGTTGATGTAATTCCGAGTGAAAATCACAAGACCGAGCGAACACAAGACTTACTTGAGTATAACACAGCCGCTGCCACTAGGCGGTGCTGTCCAGAAGACCTGGATCCTGGTGCGTCTGCGAGGTGTGCTCTCCGTCACCGCAGGGGGGCAGTTGGTCATGAACTGAGTGTCGTCTTCATCAATGATCTGTTGATCAAGGCAGATTCTAGTGTTAGTGTACCACACTTATGATGCTTCTGAAAATGCCGCCGTTCTAACTCAATGAAAGCCATAACAGCGCTGAATGATTACTCATTCCAACACAGGCCCTATTTTGCAGGAAGGGCTGCACAACGTTTAGATACGATCCAATAAACAGTTTATTTCATTTATCAAGCCACATAAATAAGCGATGTGTGCACATCAAGTTGTCAATGTTGGAATGCCAGAATAATTTCCTAATCCCTATTTTATAAATGTTTTTGCACACTTGGACTAAAACAAAAAAAAAAAAAAAATGGTTGGTTGATTGATATCACACAGAAATAATGTACCGACGGCCAACAAACAAATAGTTATCTATAGTAAATGATATACAAATTAATATAATATAGTAAACTAATAAAAATACATTTGAAGGCACCTTTTAAGTTACTCAGGATCACCTTACAAACAGTCAGTCAAATAAAACTTGTTCACCCCAAGTGAACAAGAGTGCTTTGCTTCAGAAGAGGCATCGCCCTCCACACTTCCGACCAGGTGAGGAAAAATAAAAATCCTAAACAATGAAAAACAAGAGACCTCGGAGAGAACGTGCGTACGTCGTGACTTAGCATTAAGTAGCTTCAAGACTCAAGAGTCTGGCACAGCTGCAGCAAAAGTTTTGGAAGAGGATAAATGGCAACAGTCTCAGTCTCCAACCGGGCCGGAGGATAATAATAGTCTTTAGGCTATTGAGGATGTGTCTAACCCCATCCCATCAGTGCCTGGGACTTGTCAGACGTTTGAAAGACAAAGCACACTCAGACAGACTTGTAACTGCTGCTCTCCAGCTGCCTCCCACCAACAATAACAATGCCTAAAACCCAGTCTCGGAGTCCCGACAGATGAATACTTCACCCGTCCTCGTGCCTCTCAGTCTACGCCAAGTTTAAACACGCTTCAATTCCATCATAAATTATCCCAACAAAAAAGGTAGCAGAAGAGACGGAGAGAAGGTAGACAGCAAGGGAAAGGTTACAAGAAAATATGAGCAGAAACAGAAGAGCAGGGACTTTTAGCGAGGACTGGCATGAAATAGCCTGCGTGAGAATGACATGAATAAACAAGCGCTGAGTCTCTAATGACATTCTTCGCTCTGGTGCTCGGCAGCGTGCGTGCCAAATCAAGACCAATTGCTACATCAATATTCAAATGAGTATGAATAGGACAGTTGTCCATCATGTTGTCAGAGGCTAAACTGGTCCGCTGAACAAAACTCAACTTCATTCATCCATCCATCTTCTATACCCGCTTATTCCAATTCAGGGTCACGGGGGTCTGCTGGAGCCTATCCCAGCTGTCTTAGGGCGAAGGCAGGGTGACACCCTGGACAAGACGCCAGTTCATCGCAGGGCCAAAACTCAACTTGATTCTATTAATGTCATTGGAAAAAATGAAATGTACAGGCAGTCACATGACAAATAAAGACCAGTGACCACAGTTCAACATGGTGTTCAGCATAGATTCAGTGAGTTTCAAAGTAAAGACCAGAGGCACATTAAGTGTCACTACAAGAGCCTGTTAATACCAACTCCATACCAACGTATTTAAGTTTAGGGCCACAGGGAAATGTATGAAAACTACGAAAGATGATTCGGGCCAGAAGAAGAAAAACATTTTTTTTAAGTTGAAATTTCGAGTTTTAAGTTGAAATTTCGGGAATAAAGTCGAATCTCAGAACTTCAACTTTAATCATGAAATTGAGACTTGGATATTAAAATTTTGAGTTTATTTTCGAAATTTCAATTTTAGCCACAAACTTTCCACTTCATTCTCAAACTCTTAAATTTAATCATGAAATTTCTACTATAATCTCAAAATTCGACTTCAATCTCAGAATTTCACATTTATTTTCGAAATTCTGATTTTATTCACAAAATTTCAACTTTATTCTCGAAATGGAAACTTTTTGGAAATTTCCTAATATTTTTTTCTCTTCTTGTGGCCCCAATTCTCTTCCATAGAAAACCCCCAGTATTTAAATTTTAATGATTTTTTTTTTTATTTCAAAAGTACATTTGGATTCAACACAGTCGATTCCTTCCCAAGTCCAACGATAACTCAAGGCATGGTGCTGATTCCTTCTGCCACTCTTCAACAGCACACTTTCAGCTTCACCGCTGAGAGCCTGACAGCAGTACAGCAGACGCTCCCAGGTGTCCTGAATGGTTTTGCTAGCTGACAGCCAGAGCACAGTGTGTGGGCGCAAAACCTAGTGTTTCAGGAGCACCGGCTGACTGTCCACTCTCTCTCCTCTCCTCTCCGCATTGACTGCTTCGACCTAGCTGCTCCGGGGCCATCTGCGCAGATTTCCTGATGACTCAGCGATTGCAGAAGTATTAGCATGAATAATGAGACAAAGAGGTTTTGTGTGTTGACTCTTTCACAAGACTATTTCTGTTTTTCCCCGGAGGAGCCAGTGGAGTAAAACAGTCTGCTAGACGAAGCTGAAGATGATATCATGCTGGCAGGTGCCAGCTCAGGCAGCAAAAAAAAGTTGTGTAGTCTAGTGCGAGAGCTGCAAATTCTGTCTAAGGTACACACAGAACTTTGTTACTGCGGTTAAATAAGTTTTGTGTTTTGTCTGATTTGGAGCTTGTGGTATTTAGAGACAGTCGCTTCCATCAAACTGTGTTCCTTACTTTGCCCAATGACATTTGTTCATCTGTTTTCACAGATTTTGTTGGCAGCAGTCACTTTGGGCAGGAGGAGGCAGAGATTCATATCTTTGAACAAGTTTGAGTCAGGTCCTCCAAGAGAGTCCACACTAGTTCTGCTTTCATGTCCAAAACCCAAGCAAGATCAACACAGTTTTAGGTCGAAATACAGACTTTGTGTAACACAGGACCACATGGTTATCTTGATGTAGGCTTTGCAGTATGATATGGATGGAAATGTTGGCGTACATTTTACCATCCTTCTCCTTTTTTTTATCACGTCCGTGCCGTCCTCCATTTTCTTTCTCTTTCATTCTTTCTTCTCTCTTCCATGCCTTCATCTTGCAAGAAAGGTCAAAGTTCCCTTCCCAGTCTCACGCCGAGCAGTTCATCAATTATCAATTCTGATTTTGTTTTTGTTGAATTTTGACAGAGGTATGAATAAATGGATGATATGCAGATTGATTTACACTAGCCCTGTTTAATCAAACTCTGATTTTGTTTGCTTGGAAGGTTTGGTTGTTTTGTGGTGTGCCATCAAACTCCAAAGCAAAAAAGCAAAGCTCCGCTACCCCAAAAAAATGTCGGCTGCTTTAATGAAACCAAATGCAGCAAGCCGACCACAAGGTGAACAGATTTAAAAAGTGTGCCCGGTTGCATAGTAATGAAACAATAACCAAGTAAACTTTCTTGTTTCTTGTATTATTCAGTAATTCATAATGCAGCGCCACCACAGGCGGGGAGAGAAACATGTTATTCCAAGGGTTGGCCCCATTTGAACAAGTGCAGTGTGAAAGCAAAGCAAGCTGTAGGTTATAACCGAACATTTCACTGTGAAAATGACTTCACTCTATATTTTTATCAAGAGCTGACTGAAGCCAACGTCATTTCAAAATATTTAGTCTACACAGGTCTGACCAATGGCTGAAAAGTACCTGTGAGCTGTTTGTTTATTTGAAAAAAAAAAAAAAGTCATTTAAAATAAACTGAATGAAATCATTAAATCATTTTCATTAGGCTGTGGGATCAGCAGTGAGAAGAACGATCTTAAATCTGTGCTCGTTGATATTCAAGTCAGCATTAAAATGTCTTGGCAGGCGTTTTGATTTGTATTACTTTCAGCGGAATCCAATATTTATCAGTTTGGGAGGTTGAAGTCAGGCAAAGGTCAAAGCCTTTGTTCTTGCAAGATTAAATAGAAGAAGCACACACACACATAGAATGAGAGGTTACAAAAAAAATAATAAAAGAAAACAACAACAACTGGCTGCCTTAGGTGTCCGGTTCTATTGCGGAGCTGTTCTGAAGGAGGAGAGCGAAGAGATGGAAAGACGGACGGACGGACGGACGGACGGACGGACGGAGGGAAGATAAAGAGAGGGAGATGGAGAGTGTGGGAAGACTTGCAAACGAGTGGTTTCACTGCAGAGGCGGGGGTGGGGCGGGGGTGTGTGTGTGTGTGTGTGTGTGTGTGTGTGTGTGTGTGTGTGTGTGCGCTTGTGTGTGTGTGTGTGTCCGTAGTTTGTCTACCTCAGTCGCTCTCACTCAATCTGCCGCTCGCTGTTGAGACGGTAAACACAGATGCTTCAGAGTGCCTGCACAAGCAAATGCAGAGCCCTGTTCAAACACTTGCACATTTGTACGCGCACACACACACACACACACACACAAAGACCACAAACGCAGGAGCCCGACAAGACAAACCAAGGCCTGAGCAGACACCCAGGATTCCTGAGGAACACTGACAATAAGGCTGGTGTGTGTGTGTGTGTGTGTGTGTGTGTGTGTGTGTGTGTGTGTGTCACAAATGGAAGGAAAAACAAAACCCGGAAAGAAATCAAAAGCGAAGATGAGCAAGCGGGCAGGCAGACACACTGAAGTGTCATGTCAACCTGAAGATGAGCTGATTTCCTAACCACCTTCTCCTCCACTATAAAGACCTCGAAGGCGCTGCCATTCCGCCTGCAGCAGCCTATCAATCAAACGGCTCGGAGAGAAACTCGGTGCCGTTTTGTGTCTGAGCCGGCCCGACCAAGGCGGCGGCGTCGCATCTGAGGTGACACCCGCAAACAATAAGACTGGGAGTGTCGCACCCATCCGCCCACCCAACCCATATGAAGAGCACCACGGGAGAAGAGGCAGCGTATTGTTGGTCTAAGAATTGACCCCAGCCTGCAGTGGCTCTCCATCCTGAAATGACCCCCCGCCCCCCTCCCACGTCTCCCTGTAACGTCCCTTTTGTGTTATCGCTCTGTCCTGTGAGTGCCGAAGCCCTGACGTCATTCAGGCTTTGGGGCGAAAACAAAAAAAAAAAAAAGCCTCTGACAACAACAACAGCAACAACAAGAAGAAGCAGCGGCTAAAGTCTGTCACCTTGAGTGAGAGGAGCGCGCTCGGAGGAGAAAGGATTAAATGACACGTACTGCGGAGCCGTACGCAGGCAGCGAGGGGAGAGGATTTGGATGGCACGGACCAGCCGCCGTCAGACACCGAGCCTGCAGCTTTGTACCTGGAGACTCCAGCCGGACTGTTTGGATGGCTCGCCACTCCAGTTTACTTTAAACCTATGCCAGCTGAAAACAAAGTTAGGCTGTATAAAAAGAGGGAGGGGGTGGGGGGTCTTTTACTTTTACCATTTTGGATGTTTTTAGCTCCTAGCTCAAGTGCAGAAGTCTCATATGCGTATTTATTAAAAAAAATAAAACAGAAAAAAAAAAAACCGTCTGATATTCCTGAAGACATGTATGTATGCTTCTGGTTATAGCCTCGCACAAAAAAAAAAAACTTTAGTTCAAGCATCCTGATAAAAGTCATACTTGGTTGGACCTTCACCATGTTTGGAAGGACACAAAAACAAAAAGGGCCACTGGACAAAACATCCAGCTGGCGGTGATGTCACTAATCTGGGAGTGACAGATCAGCTGACTTTGTGACAAGCACTGATTATCCAAAACTGTGTTTCAAACATTGAGTGTATAAAAAAAATTATAATTGTCAAAACCCTGCATTCTACTGTTTGGCCAGCAGGAGGCGCAAAAGCCGGTTGCAAAAAGGCAAAAACAACTGGCTGTCAATAACGGAGCCCTAAATTCAGACCTTTACAACATTGCATGACATTTTGGTTTTGTTGGATGACATCACTTGTGGCTCACAATGACCACTTTGGTCTAATCCTGAGTAAAAATCTCCATAAAGTTGAGGCCGCAGCTACTGATTAGTAACCAACTGTCGTCGGCCGACCGGCGGCTGGGTGGGCGGGTGCACGCTGCCCTCAACCAACGTCGATAAAAATAAGAGTGCTTATCTTGGCAACTGCCATCAGGGAGCCTTCAAGGGTTTCAAGCAAGGCCCTTTAAAAGTTCTCGGACGTTCACGATTCCCCCATCAAACTCTGTTTCCCCCTCACAGCACAGGTGTTAAGCATTAATATCGCCGACCAATGTGTGTGTGTGAATGCATGCAGCCGGCTTTGCACAAGCTGCAAAGCCGGCTGCTCAGACCACAAAGTCGAGGACAAAATGTTGAGCCGTCACCTTTGAACATTAATTGCTTCCAAACAATGGAAAGGCAGCGATAACGGCTCCCTAACAGGGGAAGAAATGTACCCTTTAAAAAATAAATAAATAAATAAAGTTCCGTCCAGCGGTGCATGTTAATTGCGTCGGCTTGAACAACAGTCGTCGCTTTGAGAGTTGCTTGGGAGGTCAGAAGCATGTTGCAATGCCGGAAGCCTTTCACATCTTTAATGGTCGGAGCGGCTCACCGCAAACTCCTGCGGGTTTAACGTTAAGGCGCTGAGTAATAACCCGATCATTGGCGAGATCGTTTAAAAAAGAGCGATGGCCGCCGTACATTCAAGTGCTTGAAAGGAAACTGTGAGTTAAGAGCTTGCGAAGGGGATTTCATTCATGGATTCAATCATGATTTCAATTTGGGCCTGGCGTCACTTGTAAGTGGCCTGTGTGAGCCTTTCTTAATTCGCCGGTGTGTTTTCATGCCCGGCTCTGCTAACGTGGGCAGCGATGGGCCCCCTGTCCCTTTTTCAGTTTGTTAGTATTGGAGTTTTCCCCAGCGCCATAAACTCTGGCTGCTTGTTTGTCCAGAAAAACACACTTGGCCTTGCACTTGCTAGCTATTTCTCTGGGCTTATGTGCTGTTAGCAGATTCTTCTTCTTCTTCCCTGACAGATTTACACCATGCCAGGTCGGAGCCCCGAGTGTGGGGCAGTGGAGGACGCACCCAGGCCAGTCTAAGTCTGATTGAAGAGTTTTTTGCTTTGTTGTTTTTCGATGCAATTTGCTGTCAGACTATCAGATTAAAATTGGCTTTTTCTAAATCAATATGAAACGGCTGATTTTCGCATGAGCTTTGCTTGATTGTACGGTTCAAGAGTTGCTTATTATTCACACAGTTTTTTGTTTTTTTTTGCAAAGAACCAAATCTTTCCCGGGAGCAGCTCTCCGGCACTCCTCCAATGAATGGATTCTGTCATCAAAATTTCTTCTTCTAAAAGACAGAATTATGCAGGGTTTTTTTACTGCCAGTGTGGCAACTGCTCATTTGCGCCGCCTGTTCATTTTTTTTCTAATCATTCAAAAGCCATAGAATGAAAGACTTAAAGGGGCCCCATCATGTGCAGACGCGTTACTACGATAATCAGCTTGAAAGGTAGAAAGTCAAATCCGAGCGGACAAAGCCAACCATAAATACACAAGTTGTCAATTTCATTTCAAAGAGACATTTAAAAGATACAATTGGGGCCAATTTAATAAAGGTCAAAGGACAGTTAGTTGATAAAAAAACAACAAAAAAACAACAACAGATGAACATTACAATATAGCCATACATAAGACAACTACATATTATTTATGAAAGGTCATTGTAAGCAATAATATAAATGACTAAATGAATGTCATGAAAGTCCCTGTTGAGCCCTCAATGCAAGTGAAGTAATGTAAATGAAGGCATTCCGGAAAAGAGACTCGTTATCATTATAATGGAAGAAATAGAACATGTAACAGTGTTTGTTCTGAAACCCGCAGCTTTATATTGCAGTTGGTGAATGAGAAGAAATGGACTCTTCTGAAATCAACGAGAAAATGTACTTTGCTCACAAATCTGGTTTCACTTAACTGTTCCTATGCCGCTGACAATGCACTTTATCAAAAGTAATGTGTTCCCATTTGCGTGTAATAACTTCACTGGCTTTTTTTTGCCGCTGCTTAATCTCATCACATTTGTTTTGAACCAACTTTGCATGGGTGGAGAGGAAATCATTATCCCTCCTGGAGGACCGAACGCAAGTGCGCTTGTGTTGCATATCAGGTCACCATCATTCTGACTACACACACACACACACACACACATCCCTCACTTTTACAGCCTTTTAAAACCCCACTTGGCTCATGTAATTGCCTCTATCTGAGAGCTATCACTTTAAACTGATGGGGTTTGTTTATCCCCAGCTAAACTCTTCTCCCCACATAATCTGAGAAAAGAAGGGGGGAAAAAAAATAAGAGGGGATGATAACATCTCGTGTCTGCTCATCTTTCCTCTTATCCAAACAAGCTGCGGCCGTCTCCCTGAGCAATAACGCGGCGGCTGGCCTCAATAAATATGACCCACGTCCCACACTGACGCCGGCAGCGCTGGGAAAAACACACACGCAGACCCACACAAATACCCGCATGCCAACCCGTGAGCGCAAAAGACACACACATCAGCCGGCGCGGCGGACAATGAGTGCGTGCTCAGCGGGACCCTGAGCACACAGCCGAGCTCTCCGGGGTCTGACACATTAAGACGGAAGTCTTTTAATGGTAGTAATGGGGGACAAAAAGGGGATTATTGCTTTCGGAAAAAAAAAAAAAAAAAGCAAAACAATGAGCGGCTACCCTCGGTCGTGGTGTTTTAGTGAAACAGCAGGCGAGCGCATTCCAGGACGACTGCCAGAAACAACTCAGAAGCAGCGAGCGCGGGGAGCAAAAAGTCGCTCGGGAAAGCAGACGAGCGTGATTCTTCGGCTTTTTCGCCACTGCGCAAAAAAACAAAAAAAAACAAAAAAGCATGACTTTGCAAAACTCCAGACATGATCACAATGTGGAAAATTAACTAGATTGCTGCAAATGTCATTTCAAACGAGTGTTGTTATGTAAACCGGTCCGATAAGGAGAGGCTGAGTTTGATGGATTGAGGTCGTTGAATAAAAAGCCGGACTCGCTGTCAGGCAGCATCGTTGTGCTATCGACCCACTCGCCCTAACTGGGACGCAGGAGGACGGACGGCAGCTTCAACAAATGGAATTACACTCAAACTCGGCTCCAGAGCCGCACGAATCCAAATGTTCAATTATTAGATTGTGCGTCTTCATAAAGCAACTTCGAGCAGGACGGGGCTTCTCAGAACCAGGCGGTGTGGAAAGTGTCTCGCTCATCAAGATCACACACACACACACACACACACACACACACACACACACGGATCAGCGCGTCTGCTACGGCTGCCCATTATGGCACAAAAAGTCTTGGGCGCGTGCAACAGATTGCGTTGCCAGATTGTCACCTTTAATTTAGCGCGTGCTCCGCCCACACTGTTGGAGTTAGCGCTCGCTCGCTAGCCCTGCTGGGAGGCCGTCAGGTACTTTTAGTCCTGCCTCATCTGTGGCCTCGCTTTGCTTTTCAGAGGAGACAAAGTTGTCGACCGCCGTCTTTATTTTTGAACCCAGACTCTTGAAATTTCACCTTTACACACCTTTGCCGTCGTCGTCGCTCTTAACCAAAACACAAGACCAGCCGTGGGAACGTCGGACAAAGACGGAATGTGCAGTTTTGCTTTGACTCCCGAGGCTCTTTGACCTTGAGCTGGTTCTCCAGGCGGGGCGAATGTGTCTCAGTGTCATCAGCAGACCTTCAAATAGGCGGCGAGTGTCAAAAGCAATGGTTACTTAGTTAGAAAGCGAGCCAAAGGCCTCGTGACCCCAGCAACACTTGCATAGCCCTCAAGCTTGAGGTGCATTTAGAAGGAAGAGCCGCAGAAATGAAAAAGCGACTTGCTTTTCCTGTCTGTCTTAATGTCTGAAGTTATGAAGCCCAGTTCTCACCCCTGGCCCCCAACATGAACAAGAGTATTTGTAATCCCACTGCAGATGTGCTATCCAGGCTATATCAAGACTGGTGGCACTCGCAGAATCTTTCCTCCATTGACCGTCTTTAAAATTAAAATTGAGCCAGGAAACAAATTAAATATGAACTGTTATTTGAAATTTAATGCCCCAAAGTTTCTGCAAGTTTGAAAAGTATCAGAATCAAAACAGCATGGCAAATATGAGAATGAGAGACAAGGACCAATCCTCCTCACTTTTTGTGTATCATGGCCACAGGGCTAGCAAGGCCGCTTCTCTTTGCACAAGGTCACGGACGAATGCATCACTTTAACAGCCTGAACGAACCTCTGTCAGTCTACCAGGTCTTGTATCCAGATGCTTCCACTGCTCTGCATCTCAAGGACGTGATTTGTGCCACCGTCACATTGGTTTGCCACAATTTTTTCTTTTTAAATCTTTTTCGCCATTTCACATTATGCCCCATACTTCGCTCACGTGGGAACTGTTTTCCTACTGGAGCAACTCGATTAAAAAGAGTGAGGCCATGTTGGTGCTGAATATTAAATATTATCACTTCTGTAGATGAGTGAAGGTAAAAACCCTTGCAGCCAGCTTCCAATACAACATTATCCCCCCCCTTCTGTTGAAAGCCGTTTATTAAACCTTAGCTTGTAGTGAGCAGTGCTGTTGTGCTTTATTGCTTTCTAATGGCATATATTATAATACATAAACAGTATTGCTATTGATTTTTTTTTTTTTTTTTTTGCTTTTGACCGCGTGTGTGTGTGTGTGTGTGTTTTCCCTTTAAGGTGCCCTGTGGAGTCTTCTTGGGTAAACAGCGGTTCACTTTATATTCAGCGTGTCTCGCCAAAACATGCGGTGTGCACCCTTGAGATTAAACAGACGATTTTTGCTGTAGGTACGGCAGTCTGGCAGTCAGTCAGCCGGTCGGTTTGTTAGTCAGTAAGTCACCCCACTGCCTTTCCCAAAGATACAAAGACCTCAGCCGCTCCCAAAGCCGCCACAGCAGCCGTTCTTCTCCCTTGTTTTTGCCGCAGCGCGTGTCGGCGTTTCTCTCAAAACACACACGATGCCAAAACTTTGGTTTCCCGTCGCTGCACAAAAAGGATTAAAAAAAAACGTATGACAAAAAAATGCAATGCAAACACCAGGGAGCTAAACGGCAGAGGTCTAAACGGGGTCTCGGCTGGATGTGCCGCCGCCGTTTCAGCCACTATTCTGGTATCAGTGGGAATGATTCCAGTGAGTTTGCAGGTGCAGACGCCACATTAGCGAGGTTTAGCCAACACTGCGGCCTTTGCACACGGGGAAATCTGTTTTTGTGATGTCACAAAGGGCACTGAAACCTCACTGGCACCTCTCCTCTGTCAGTAGAAACACCACCAATCAAATCAAATCAAATGTTCCATCTTTTGGGATGAGCATTTTTTTGCAGATGGCTTTAAACAGAAGCCTTCATATGCTTTGTTTTTTTTATATATTATTATTAATGCAGCTGGGCAAGCCTCATTGGATAACAGTGACATGGGAGCTTTTAATGTGGACGCTCAGACTTTTTGAAGAAAATGTCTACGGTAGGTTGAAGCAATATCCTGCTGCAATCCGTTGATGGAAAAAATAAAAACTGAATGTTTTGCACAAAACTGGACAAACAAAGCTTTTGCCTCTGCAACATTCGTGCAACGACGCTCCTCTTTTTCAAAAAGCGCGGGATTACGCCGGCGTTTCCGGGGGAGATGGGGGGGTCGGACAGAAAATTGAATGTTTTTCAAAGCATCGGCTACATGAAAGCAGCCCCCCCGACCCCAGGACTCCCCCGACCCCACCTCTCCGCCTCTCTGTTTGCTAAGACTCTGTTTGGGATCAGCATGCGGAAACACGGCTACAGACGCGTGTTCCTGTTTACGCTGAGCGGCAGGGAGGTAATTGAGGAAGTCTGGCTCTCTCCTCGGCAGCTCTCTGCTGTTTTTGTGTTACCAGCAGCATCTCGCACATCTCGGCCCGCCTCCCACTCTCCGCAAATCCCTCCTCACCCTGCCCTCACATGCCCTTCGTCTCACATGCCCTACCTCTCCGCTAGACTAACGTCTGCTCCTTCCTTCGGGGGGTGCCGTGTCTGCATCTCCCCTGACAGAGCGGCTGCAGATTCCCCGTTCCTCTGCCATGCAGGAGTTTTGACTGCCTGGGACTCTAATCAACACCTTTCACCTTCACAGCCAGGAGACAGCGGGGGAAAGAGCCAAGTCGTCTCCCGACTTGCGCTGCAGCATGCAAATGATCTGCTGCAAAACTTCCCTCGGAGCACGCAGCAATCCTCCCCCCCCCCCTCCCCCCGCTGCCTCGCACTCACCTGGTACTGGCCGACGTAGTCGTCGTCTGATGTGCCCTCCCTTCCCTCCTTCAGCGCGATGAGGATGAAACCCCGGAAATAAGCCGGGCTGGTTGCCATGAGGACCACTGGGGAGAGCAGACGAGAGAGAGAGAGAGAGAGAGAGAGAAAGAATGTAGATAAACTCCAGAAGAAGACATGCAAACTTTGCAATGCTTGGAGATGTGGAACTGGCAGAGGTCTAGGTAAGAGTTTCACACTCGGCAGCAACGTCGACAGCAGAGCGTCTATGTTGTCTCCTGTCAAGTCAACTTTTCTCTTTGAGAACTCTTTAGGACTTTAGGACGACTTTTTCTGAAAAGTGGAAAAATCAAAAGAGGGGCATGACCAAGTAGGAAAAGTCGCAAAAGTTTCTCAAAACACGGATTAAAATCTGAATGAGTGGAAAAGTTGAAGTGACGCTTTCAGGTCCTCGCTCAGAGGCTCCACATCGCACTATTCATCGAACTGGGACTGTGTTGCAAAATCATCCCGATGTCACAAATCTTGCCTGCAGGCCAAATGTCTTAAAAGTCAGGATTTTACTTTTTTTTTTTTTTTTTGTGCAAAATATGTGAAAATGGCCTTGGACTGAAAAAGGGAGCCTCACAATCTTTATTTTTTTAAATGAAGGAATGTGCGTGAAGGTCTTACGAGATAACCCTTTTATTTTACCTTGGGTGGCGTCCTTCACAGCACCCCCCCCCCTCCCTCCCCCGACAGCTGATTAGAATTTAGCCCTGGATTTGAAAATGTGACATCACGGCCGAAAAAAAAAAAAAAAATGAAATGCATGCAGCGGCAGGATATCAGTGGTGAAGACTTTTCTCCTTTGAAACTTCTGCCACTGCTGCTGCTGCTGTAAAGTCCTTAAACTTAAAAACATTGAGCCAACTTTGAGCGGCACCGGTTTGACATGCAGAGGTCAGCTGGACTGAAGCCACATCCTCATCTACTGTATACTGTACTGTGTTTTGTTTTGTTTTTTGCTTGCAGGAAGTGGATATAGGTCAGCCTTTATCCCCCTGAGGAGCCCTGATCAAACTTGAACCCCTGTGGAAGAGTTTCCTCAAGTCAAAAAAGTTCGAGGCTATTGTTCGTCTGGTAGTCACGCGGACGGTACTATTTATTCATTCATTTATTTATTTATTTATTTATTTATTTTTAAGTTCCCCTACGTGAGAGCCTTACCTCTGTAAGTGCTGCCGGGCTGGTAGGTCTCCGGGTCGCCCTCCACCCTGAGCCTGAACTCATGGTGGCCGTCCCTCCGCGTGCCATGCGTCTGCGCCCGGAGGATCCGCCCGCAGTAGCCGTCCGACCTGCCGCCCGACGGCTCCTCCACGAACGCCACGGCGTCGCACAGCAGGCTGCACACCAGGTAGTACTGCAGGAGCAGCAGATGCATGCGCACTCCCATGTCGGCGCGCGGGCAGTTCACTCAAAACTGGTGGAAGACTTCAAAAAAAAAAAAAAAAAGAAAAAGGAGAAGAAAAAAAAAACAGAAAGCAGATCAGCTGATTCTCCAGACAAGTCCGAG
This sequence comes from Thamnaconus septentrionalis, assembly GCA_009823395.1. Lineage (NCBI taxonomy): Eukaryota > Metazoa > Chordata > Actinopteri > Tetraodontiformes > Monacanthidae > Thamnaconus > Thamnaconus septentrionalis. Next base: position 20,101,607 of record CM020513.1, read on the forward strand.
CAAAAAAGTGGAGCGGCAACCGGCGGTCTCTCAGTGATGAAGGTGAAGAGGAGGAGGAGGAGAGGAGTCCATCCCGGACCCGGAGAGGGATCAAGAGCGCGTACGGGACGCACCGCCGAGGAGGAGTAGCAGCAGGAGGAGGAGGAGGAAGAGCAGGAGGAGGAGGAGCAGGAGAGGAGCTTGGGCTCCTGCTGCTGTTCCCTGCTGATCACTGTGAGCCCCGGAGCAGCGGAGGGGAGGAAGGAGCAGGAGGAAGGAGCAGGAGGAAGGAGCAGGAGGGGGACCTGACCGCCCAAACACCCGGAGCGCGGCTTCACGAAGCTGCTGCTGCTGCTGCTGCTGCTGCTGCACGAAGCGAAGCTGCCTCCTCGGCTGGAGGCGAAGTGAAGGTCCAGAGTGAGGCTCCGCTCGGCGCTCCTGGGAGAGCCAGCCAGCCCTCCCCGCCTACAGCAGCGCACACACCTCGCCCCGCGAGTGTGTGTGTGTGTGTGTGTGTGTGTGTGAGAGAGAGAGAGAGAGAGAGAGAGAGAGAGAGAGAGAGAGAGAGAGAGAGAGAGAGAGAGAGAGAGAGAGAGAGAGAGACTCGCTGTCTCCTTTTTGGGGAGAAAGCAAAAAAAAATAAAAAAAAAAATACAAACCTTCAGCTGTTCGGATTTAATTCAGCCTCCAGGCTCCGAGGAGACGCGAGACTTCCAGCCTGAGAATCGTTGGTGAAAGCTGAGGCAGAAGTGGGGGTGGGGGTCGAGCCGTCAGTGTTTATTAGTCCTCATTTCTTGCGCGCATTAGCTCCATAATGACACGAAACTCCCCGCCTCGACAAACAAATGAACTATGGCAGTTATTCTCTCTCTCTCTCTCTCTCTCTCTCTCTCTCTCTCTCTCTCTCTCTCTCTCTCTCTCTCTCTCTAAATGGACCAAACACTATCCAGCAGAGAGACTGCAAATAAATCCAACTCGTTCTGCGCGCATTTACGCATTTCCCCCCACCATATTCCCCGGAAGGACGCGCGCTTGCCTGATTGACGAGGTCGTTCAAACTGACAGAGCCCAAAGTTGGTGAAACCAGGAGCTCGCGTCCGAGCGGCACGAGGGAAAGCGGGCAGCGGCCCCCTGATTGGTCGGCCTTCGTTGACCGCGCAGTCGGTCAAGAAAGACGCGCCTGAAGTCGTTTGATTGGTGACGTCACATGAGGCGGAAGGCCCCCCCCTCACCTCAGCGGCACGTCAATCGGGTGGAACAAAGCCCCCGTTGCCTTTGGAAGAGGCAGGTGTTGGCCGGTAGATGTCGCCAAAGTATCTACGGGGCTTCTCAGCTGCCGGGGGGGCAAAAGTTGTCTTCCTGTGGCCTTTCCCGTCCTGGAAGTGTTTTTATCGCCATGATGGTGAAGCACAGCGATTACGGAAATAAAGCACGTCTCATATTGCAGCTTGGACTCAGCTGAAGCGCTACGTTGACTTGCGATATGACTTTTCACGGTCTGATTTACTCATGGTTAGGACTTTATTAAAGTGTGACTTTGACTTTAGCAGCGTATTTGAAAACACTCTGGGGAGAAAAACACAGTGCGCCTGTTTGTAATAAGCCACATGTGTGCCGGGGTGGTTCACTGAAATGTCAAGGAAGTAGGCTAAGTTATATCACACTTCAAGTACGATCCACTCATTTTCATGTGTGTGTGTGTGTGTGTGTGTGTGTGTCTCCAAGCTGGAGATGGTTAAACTAAACACCATCAGCCCAGATGTCTCTGTATGATGGATTCCATGTGGGGCGACTCTCCACTATAAACTGCCTGAGTGATGGCTGACGTCTGGAGAGCGCTCTTGACCGAGATGCCGAGTCAGAAACAACCCGGTGACCTTTGACAATGAAAACGACCCGTTTTGCGCAGCAGCCAATAAAATCCCCCAAACTGAAACGCCAACTTTTTTTTTTTTTTTTTTTTTTTTCTCATTCACGTCGAGGAAGTCGCTCAAGTGCTCGGCTCCCTGGTGCTTTTGTTTAACAGGTTAAAAAAAAGCTTATAGGCCCTCTCGGTTTCTCAACATAAGCATCTGGGGGAAAAAAAATCTTTATTTTTCCATTTTAATGACGATTTTGTCCAACTTATCAGCTGGCAAAGAATTTCATGAATCTAATTAGGTCCTTGCACAGGGAGAACAGGTCAAAGGGGTGCATTAAATATGAAAATCTGATCTGATTTTATGTGTGGAAGTCATTTTCTCAAATGGGCCATAAAGGTCTGAAAGAAAGAATAGCTATTGCTTTAACGTGTAATAGGACATCTAATCATTTTTTCAAAGCCTTTTGGTCCGTGTATGGATTTATGGACCCCTTTATGGACCCTGTATGGACCCTGGTTTCCATCTCAAGAAGTGAAAATGGATGGTTTGTACATATTGCATTTGATTAGGTACTTTGATGCTAATAAAAACTCCCGCCTTCCGATCTGTATGCTATGGAGAAGAAATGTAATCAAAGTCCGAGTGTCACGCAAGTCAAAGATTATGACACTCGTAGCAGCACAGCTGCGTCGCTGGGATTCTTGTCAAGTTCTCGTCAAGAATGTTTTCGCTGGCTGTTGGACTGACTTTCCTACTGACCTTTCTTTCAAGGCAGAAACAACCGCGGCAAAGCGACAGCCTTAGACGAAGATAAATATAGAGGAAGTGATTGCAGCGCCTAAAGAGATCAGCATGGATGCTTGAGCAGCAGAAAATTCATCAGGACTGGATGGTGTTTTTTTGGGGGGGTTTTTTGCATTCAAAGCCAGTCTCTTCACAGAGGAAATGTGTTTTCATTTTACTCGCTCACTGGTTTTTTTGGCCTCAGTTTGCTGAACATTGAGGCACACTGTTGGCTGGGGGATGTTGAAGCACATCCAGTGTCTCTCCCGGCTAAAAACTGAAGCTTCGAGCTGCAGCACCTGGTGAAATTGAAAGTTTAAAAATATATGTTATAATAATATTTATTTTTTTGAATGTTTACAGCTCCACACAAACAACTTCTAAATACTTTTTTATGCCTTTTTACCAGCTGGATACAGACTCTGAAGTTGTATCTATGGTAAAACAAATAAAAAAGTCAGTTATATCTACAATCTAATGCTCACATACTGTATAATTAATTTAAAATAATTGTTTGTGTTGTTTTCAGGTTGCTAGCAAAAAGTTTGTTCTTATAATTTCTGAAATATTACGGCCCAAATACTTTTTTTTCCAGATTTCGTGGAATCTTGGAAATGTTCTCTCTTGCAAACCAGAAAGAAACGAGTCCAATGGCTGAGCAAAAAAATAAGCTGGATGCTACTTGAACCTTGTTTCATAAGGACTTGCAACAAAAAAGATACAGCCCTCCCTTTGCCATCCGTCAACATCAGAGGACTGGGACCCAGAGAGCCAACTGAGAGAAATGAGAGCAGTTTATCAAATTAAAGTATTTGATGAGGCCCACTTTATCTAATGCTGAGAGCGCACTGGCCGAGGCTGAATTGGATTCAGAGGAAGGAGGAGCTGCTGCGACGTCGAGCTCTGATGATGTTCTGTAACCTTTCGGCCTGGAGACGACGCGACAAACTCTGTTATCTTTGCCCTGCCGAGGAGACATCCATCACTGGTGTCGCCGTGGCGTTGTTAAAGGGGGGCAGATGGTCGCTGATTTTATCAGTGCACAGGAAGAGTGAGAACTCCCAGCAGGTGTAACCCTCCTGATCACTCACTAATATTTAAAAAAAAAACAGCATATGTGTTGAACATATGCGTCGTCATACAATCTTGAGCTGTTTGTAACTGAGCACCTGCATGAGTGCACCCATATGGCCATTGCTGTAATGCAGTGTAAGTACATTCATGTTAACCAGAGACTCTGGAGCATCCTTTCATTTTTCTATCAGAGTTTATCCTGCAGCCTCATCCCAGCTTGCTTGCTGGAAAAGGTGGGAGACACCCAGTTTGTCACAGGGCAACTCCACACCAGCTAAAACCCTCCTACAGGCTCATCATCAGCCTTCACTGATGCTGATGGTGACTGGTATTCTGTGAAAAACACACACTGTGACAACTGACATGGACTGCACTGCACTTGTTTTCTATTGTTTTGCTAAGGAGAGTATTCACATTCTGTACTTAAGTAATAGTAGAGATACTTGTGTCAGAAAAAGACTCTGGTAAAGTACTTATTCAACTCATTTACTCAAGTAAGAGTATGAAAGTACTCGTTCTGAAATGTGCTTTACTGAAAAGTAAACATGATTTCTTTTTGACATATTTGTTGATAATTAATAACTGAACTGACCAGAGCATCTTGATAATGATTAAGAGCTTTGCTCCCCTCAGTACTATGGTTTTCTTTTTCAACCGCATCACAAACCAAACTGTATTAGTTAGGATCAGTCAGCCATTACTGAATGTCTACACTTAATAACATTAACCAATGTTATTTTCCACAGGATTATTTGTTCTGTCCTCAAAACGTGCCGACCGCAAAGCCAAGGCACTCTAAAATAATCTCCCTCTAAAATGTGATCCACTTTTAAATTCAACTACACAACAGCATAGTTCAAATAGCTCCACTTCAAGCAGCACTATAATAAATGATAAGTGAATTACTTTCAACAGAGTAACCAATATATTTTTCCTATTTGAGAAGTGGAAAGAACAGATTTTTGCGTTCAAATGTTGGCAGTCGCAGTAAAAAAAAATTGTCAACAAAATAAATACTCAAGTAAAGTACAGATACCTGAAGAATCGAATCAAGTACAGTGATGCTGTGTACTTCATCACTTCCGACCTCTGCCTGTGATTATTTAGGGACGTGTCCACCGTGAAACCCCGCCTTCTCCCAGCAGTGATGTTGAAAGAGTAAAAATGAGTTAAGTTAGTGTGAATTGAATTGTGCTAATTAGCAGCCAGTGCTTTATACATCTGAAAGTGAGACGGGGCAGCGATGCACTGTGAAATTTAAGCGTTTAAATCTGTGATGTTGCCATTTCTGCCTTTCGCCTTGGTGATTATATTCTCATGCCGTTTGTAAAACAATCCACTACAGTGCTGGAGAGCGCAGCGGATGGCATCATAGCCTTATTGAGTCGGACAGTAGTCGATAAAATGACTCTTTATTTTACTGCAGGCTGTGTCAGATTTCACTCGGGAACCACAGCTGACTCATGTTCTTTAGCGCTTCCAGTGATTTTTAGTGTATTCATAAGCAGTTTTTGAGTGAAAGAGTGTTTTCCCTGCGTGGCTGCCTCCACTTCTCAGCATCGCATGAATCTTTGAGCGGAGCCACGGAGAATCCGAGGCGCAGAGGACAGCCGGCATCTGTTTTTCTCAAGGCGTACCAGACCTCCACTGAAAAAGGCGCCCACCATCCATCCATCCATCCCAGTTCGCCATGGGAGATTTAAAAAAATGACGCCAATAAAAATAAAATAAAATGAGGAAAGCCAGTATTGATTAAATAGACCAGAACAATTTATGAGAATGTATGAAAGGTGTCTGCAGCCTGCAGAAGGCACTTGGAACCTTGTTTATATAACTTAACTAAAAATGCCAAACTTGAGGAATCCATCTCCTTCAACTTCGACTTGCATTCGCTGCCCTGTGGGCTGTTCAGACCTTCAAAATGAGGGGATATGCAGATTTCAATGACAAAATGGAATGCTTATTGAACCGTGGGCTAAAAAAAAATTATTAATTGGCTAATTGGACAACAGCGTCTTACAGGCTGTCTAAATCCTGCGGAGACTCCCGCAACTGACACGCACCATTCGCAGTCGCGGTTGCGGGGGGGGGGGGTTCATACACACACTGATAATTGGCGCGCTATCAAACAGGGACCGTTTGGAAGGCAGTGTGTGCACCGACTGCTGTGATTGACGGTCCCGTAAATGATTTTGGTTGCGAGGGGGCGAGACGGAAACGATTTGGAGTCGGCAAAGTGAGAGCGAGTTTCCTCCGCACGGAAGACGGAAGACGGAAGACGACGACACGGCCCGTGTTGACAAAACGGCCGGCGTCCACCGAGGTTCGGGCCGAAATGCAAAAAATGCTGTCTGGAAGTGAAGGCAGCCTCCTTCCTCCCAGCTCGCCGCTCGCCGCTCTTCTCAGCCCCAAGTGCTGCCCTGGTCCAGAGGAAGTCATCGCTCCGAGACTCACGTTGGCCATGAAATAGTGACTCTGCCAGCAAGTCACTGAAAGCGAACCCCCATTACAAGTGTCAGTCCGGCAGGGTAGTTTGTAATTTTCTTTTTTTTTTCCCAATGATATCATTTACAGCCACTCACACCCCCTGAAGCGGAATGAAATATTTATGAGAACATGGCGAAGATAACAATGTTAAAGCGTGGTGGATATTACTTTCGCCGGGTCGCCCTGCATGGATATCGCTCTTCCATTCTCCAAACTGCCCCCCTCCCCCACACTTATCGCAAATAGGTGGCGCTGTCAGTCAAAGGTAACCAGCGCGATATAAGGGCGGCGCAACAGAGCGAGACGGTCGAGGTCAGGCAGCCAGATTTCAAGAGAGGCGAGAGAGAGAATTGAATTAAAGTGACTGCGGGCGGCGACGGAGGTGGGGGGCGGCGGGGGCCCTCGTCGCCGCGTGTTTATGGCGCCTGTGGATCTTCTGATCGCCAATTAAGAGACGCCAGCAGCCAAATGTTTCTCATGCGAGTCACTTTGTGGCACGGGGGTAAATGTTAAGAGGGGATGTGGGAAATAATCAGCACGCACACAGTTCCAATCTGAAAGAGGAGCAATGTTTCAAATGTGGCTGAAGCTCATCAAGTCCTTCAAAAAAAAAAAAAAAAAAAGCACAGTCACAGCCTTGGACGGCGGAGGGGAAATAATTGAGATGACATTTAGATCAGGCCATCGGCTCTTTCTTGTTGGGGGTTCTAATAACCGACTTGCAGGAGGTTTCAGCCGCAGGTGTTTTACTGCCATTAACCCCAGCCAGTCCCGGCCGCCCAGGAAGCCCACTGAGCCGGTGGCAACACAGTGGAATGTCAGCACCGATGCTGCACAAGGTCCCTCTCTGTCCTCCCCTGCAAGTGACCCAGTGGGTCAAAGTTATGTCCCGTTAATAAAGTGCTTGTTCAGTGAGGTTGCACGGCTCCCACTGCAGTTCACTGCTGCTGAAATGCTACGTCTGGACGTGCCTGGAGGACATATTGTTTAAATAATGTCAAAGTGTCGTATGTTCACTCTAACTGGAGCAGCATCAGTGCAGCAACGTGAACAATGGCTTGTTGCCTGTTTGCCGGATGGCCGAAGTTGAGAGGAAAAGTTCTTTGTATTTCATTACTGAAAGTCAAAATCTGTTTGGTCGATGATGATGATGATGAAGCTCTTTCTCCGAGCCTTTATATCGCTAGGTTTCTCTATTTTTTTCAAATCCAGGAACTGATGGTCCTGCATAGATCATTTTCACACTAATAGAGATACCAAAGCAAGAATCATTTCCTACGTTCCAGTCCCATTCACAAAAGAACCACTTGAGGACCTTGAGACAGAACACCAAATGCAATCAACCAATCAATCAGCTCAGTCTGTTGCAATGGGCTCAGTTAAACATTCAAAATTGCGGAAGCAGCATAAAGCATCAGTGGAATTTTCCAAAGATTCAGGGGCACCGTTTCTATTGATTTTTGAAACTGTGGGCAACAAGAAACAGCTGATGCGTAAGCCCGTCTTGTAAAAATATACCGACGTGTGAATGAGGAAAAATAAATCAATAAATACACGCTGATACCGCACATTAAACATAAATGCTGACGCTCATGGTTTCTATTGACAAAATTTAAAAACTACAAAGATGTTGTGGAGCCAAAAGAAGTTTTTAAAATGAATCAAAAAAAATGTGTGGAAGCCTACAGGACATATCTGTGTCCTGTACCCGCCTTTGAACCTCTGAGATCAGTTATGAGGGACCAGAGGATGGTTGCTGAGGTGGAGAGGCTAATATTTGTTTTGTCCTCTGGGTACTTTCCAATACTGCTATTTCCACTGTGCCAAATGGTTTGATATCAGCGAATCCTTTGCTGCCTCCAATAGCATCGAGCAAAGATTGGGTTTTGAGAAACAAGCTAAGCAGAGAGGTGATGAAAGGGGGGGGCGGACCCTCGTGCATTCACTTTCAAACTATTTTCTTTCTGCCGAGTCATGATTTCAAAAATCTACATTTCCTGCAAGAATGCGCTTTGAGAATGTCCAGCTAGCGGTGTGTAATAGGTCTGTGGGATTCGGGCTGGCGTCTGTTTGCAGCCCCGTCGGAGGTGTAGCAATTGATGTTGCAGAAATAATACACGTTTCTCAGGTCTACCTGGGATCACTGCATGATGAATGGAGGGGAAAATAAATTGCTTTTAGCAGGAACAAAAGTCGGCCGAATGGAAAACACCCGCTCGGAAATATGCAAATTGTGTTTGTTTACATGTAAGACTGCCACAACCTCTGCAGGTTTGATGGTGTGTGTTATTCACAAAACCAAGCTCTGTCATTGACTTCTTGATTTAGTGGCAAAAAAAAAGTCCCCTGGCAGGCAGATTGAGGGAAGCAGTGCTTAAGAATGAAAGAGCTGAGCCTTTTATTTAAGCCACAGCCGTGTTTCTTCAACATTTTTGTTTTTCCTTCCTTTTATGACTCATCCATTGTTGAGGGAAGAAAAAGATCACATCCAGCATTTGGGCAAAACACAGAATGCAGAAATACATAAATGATATGTTTCAAGTTGGTCGAGGGCCCGCTTACTCGTGGACAAATGCTTCGGTGATCAAAGTGAAAGACAGAAAACAAAATTGGTCTCAGAAGGAGGTGGAAACAATCTGTCTCTCTGCCTGTGTTAAAGCGTGCATCATCGTTGGAGGTCGAGGCAGAGAGAGGCAAGCAGTCGCAAGATGGTAAGATGTGAACGTGCCTGTCTTCTACACACATACTACAGTGTGAATATTCAATCAAAAAATTAGAACTTCATACATAATTTATACACAACGACAGCTTTATCTTTCACTGGAAGTCACATCTGCATTTTGTGATTCCTTCAAGAACTACGGTTTCCTGTGGAATTTCCCCAGTCGTCATTCATCAATACTAATTTGGATTATTGCCGCTACCCCTGAAATATGGTGCTCATAAAATAACAGAAAGTTCTCCCTGACAGCCTAATGGTGTTGTTGATGTGTCGGTCAGGGAGAAACTGTCTTTGCTTGCAAGCCAGAGGGAACTTTTCTTCAATAATTTGGATTTATTTCGTATATCCATCTGGCAGAGAGCCCACTGAGAGCTGATTGGGTGAACCGTCTGTCAATAACGCTCACTCAGAATCGTTACTGCCGGCTTTAGGCCGCCTGTCGGTAGCGTTTCTTGAACTGAACCTCTTGTCCCTTTAAATCAAAAGGCAGGTGGTGAGACCATAGAAAGCTGATTTTGAATCCATGCACATTTATTTTACTCTGGGGGTAAAATCTCTGTGTCATATTGTCAGCTTTTTCAGTCACTTGTGTATTATTGTTATTATTATGCCCTGCGCTGAACACTGCAGCTCGGGCTGCTAGCGGGGCTTTAGCCTTGTCTCACTGTCACACCAGCTGTTGCCCCTCTTCCTGTTGGCCATAACAGTCTCACAAGGCTATTAATTGGCAGTCCTTCAGCTTGATTAAAGGACAACTGCTTGCCACTGACAGCCGAGAAATGCCTACAGGTGAAGTGCTTGTAGCAGCAGATGGCAGCATGTGTTGGCTTTGCCCCTGCTGTTGTCCCGGCTAATGAATTAGGCTTGTCAGCTTATACTGGAGACAAACCAAACCTGCATGAGAAAAATAAATAAAGAAAAAATAAAAAAAAACACATTGCACAGTGTTTGTGGATGCCTACTCTGCGATAGGTATGAGGCAGAGACTTGGAATTTCTTTAGCTAATAATCAATTAATACATTTCACAAATATAATATTATAATTTCAAGAGTTTGTTGTGCATATGTACCATCCACTGAGTCAGACTTTGGACGATAGTGTGAAAATAGTGAAAAGTCATCGAGCCAAGTTTTATTTTGAGGGAGAACAAGTACAAATGATGGCAGCACTCGCAGACACTGAGGCCTCGAACGAGGAAGATAGCAGCCAAAGAACTTCTGTGATAGTATTTGAAAGTGTCCCACCAGTATGGCAGGCTCATTAAAATGCCAGCACAAAATGCTTGTGAAAACTTTCAGGAAGTTGAAAAAAAAAAGGAAGAAATTTGGTGGAATAAATGGTTATTTGGCTCAGGAATTATGACAAGAGCCTAACTTGCTCTATGTCAAATCTATAGATTAATCTCAAGAACCTTTTGTAAAATAACATTGTCGTATGTATAAAATAAAATTGTATCACAAATTCCCTTTTTGTTCAAGTTTTTTCTATAATTTGTAAATACCGTGTGTACACTGTAAGTTAATCAAGAGGCATAAAACTGGCTTTTGCCTCTTACAGGCACTTTTGATGCAGTTGTTTAGTTGATTGGGAGGCTCCCATTTGTCCATTTCATTTGCACAATCGTCTTTCTCGCGTGACATAAAGGGGAAGTTGAATGTTATTTCAACCCTTGGAGAAAGAAAAAAAACATGATCAGTCGCAAATATACACCTCTGGGTGCAAGAGCTAGAAAGAGTCACGGCTGCATTGCCGTCCATGTGGGTCCATGTACGCGCTCATTTCATTGGAAACCTCCGTGTGTTTGCAGATATTGAACGAGATAAGCCGTCTGCGAAGTCCACATCTTCTGATTGTATCTCTTCTCCTAGACCATTCACCGGCTTTTGCTGATCCATTGTGATTATTTTGAGACCGTGTGCACAGTAATGTTGTCTGTGGAAATCTATACATACATAACACTGTTTTTATTTTTGTCTGAAGCCTTTTCACATGCCCATGTTTGCTCTGCTTGTCTATTCACACACAGAAGCACTCCATTATTTCTCCATCACCCTCTGCGAAAGGCCAACCAACCTTCTTTTCTGTCTGTACAATGGCCATCGCCATTGCTTGGCGTCATATTGGAACAAACTCATCCATTCGGCTGCATTTTTTTTTTTTTTTTTTTTTTAAATCATATTCCTAAATCTACGTGATACACTTTTGAAACTAATTTACCACTTTTTTGTGGAAATGAAGCATCAAGGACAAACAGGACGCTCCTAATCTAATTTTATGGCCTGAGGAGCACGCACACACACACACACACACAGATCTGCTTAAGCCAGGCAGATATTAAAAGTAAAATTGTCAAAACTCTCTGGTGAGCACACTTGCCTCGTATGTATGATAATGAATGACTGTCTCAGCAAAACAAACCCCGAGCAGCAGGAAAGTTGAAAGGCCAGAGGCTCAAATGAACCTCGCAGTCCCGGGAGATTCCCCCTCCTCTGCCTCCTGCATGCATTTCCTCATCCTCCTTACCGTTCTGATATCTTCTTAAGACAGAAGTCAGCGTTTGCCACAACATGGTTTGTCAACGCTCGCTACCTCAGGCAGCGCGTTTGTGTTTTATTTAGTGTGTTTGAGAGCCAGTGGAGATAAATATGTTTGTGGGTGCGTGAGCTTTGTCCTCAGTTTGACTGACAAAAAAAAAATCATAATGCCAGTTTAGCACATTGTTATCTTATTATTCAGAAAAGGAAACTTTTGGAAAATGAGCTACAGTATGTAAACGCAGGGAAATGCAAAGCATGTGCAACTTCTGCCCCTTGAATGCTTTTCTACTGCATAGATTGTAAAGCGGCGACTCATAATAGACTCTGTTGCCTCGGTCCTTGTATGCAAATACCATATGGAACCTTTCCTGAATCCTGTGGATTCACACCACATATTTATCTGAGTAGAGCCCAGAGGAGGGAAGAGTTGGCCTCATGAACAAAAAACAACAGTAGGTGGGCAGCGGACTAATTTCACACCAATCACCTTACAAGCAGACAAAATATTTCCTGATATTTGAGACGGGAAGCAATAGCTTGGGGTTTGCTATACGTAAACGGGATGACATTACACATCTGATGCTCTCACACTGAATCAACTTCTGTTTGTACAGCGCTAAAACACATCCAGAGGCGTCTCAAAGCGTTTTGCAAAATCAGAGGAAAACCAACTGAGCACTCCAGAGTAGAACAATCCAAGTATATTTTCATTCCTTAAAATGTCTGAGCTAGAAATGCGTGTTTGTACACGGGAGTTCTGGCTTGAGTTCAGGTTGGTGGATTGGAAGCTGGTGGAAAGAAAGCAGGGCTGAGGACTTGGTTGGGGGCAGGAGCCGGGAGTGACCAAAGTCGGAAGATGTGGACAATCACCACTAGCAGAAAGTAGCTGAACCAACAGCCTGGTGAGATGTTCGATGGAGTACGATGGAGTGACAGTGGGAACCAGCTCCTGTACATCAAATCACCATTTTCAAAGTCCGTCCCTCGCTAATATATCTGTCAGCTGATCTCCCAAGAGTTTCCAGAAGCCATTTAAATGTTTTAAAAGTGAACAACACAGACATCCAGGTATAGATAACTGAACCTAGACTGGACATCTAAATCCTTGGAGAACTGATGAGTGGACATTTTGCACATGTTTGTGTAAGTTTATTAATATCCACCGGTATTGTGGTTGGCAAATTATTGTTTTCACGGGAGATAAAAAAGTTTCCATGAGTCCTAGATATATTTTTTTTCAGAAGTAAGATTCAAGCTACCAGATTTCAACTAAATAAGGTGTGCCATGTTTAACATCATATGCAATGGCATAGTCACAGTCTAAGAATGTAACTCATCCTCCAGGTAAATTGTCAAAGGGTGTCTGATGTTTGCATTCAATGTTGCATCGATGTTCGTGTATTTCACAATACTCTGCAAACATGCAACTTCATCCATCTGTCTGTCTTCATCATCTCAGGGTCACAAGGGCACCGGATTGAAGCCAAAATCTCTACTGCAGTTTGTTTTTTTTGATGCAGAAAGTCATTGAGTCCCGAAAATCTGCTGCCTCTGCAGCATCCACACTAGACTTGCAAGTTGCCTCCTCCTGTATTTGTTCCTTGCCTCCTATGGTTTTAAATGTTTGCTTGCAGCTGTGGATCCCTGCTAAAATGGACACTACCGTAATTAGTTTTGAAGTAACAGGAGTGCAACCCTGGAACTCTCAGCAATACAGCTGCCTTGCAATGTTTTTTTTGTGAAGCACGAAGAGATCAGCTCACTTTTCTTTAACAAAACTAACATGGAAATACAGGCCAAGACTATCCTTTTAAGTGTGACTTTGACTTTGACTCTGTTGCACAATAATCGACAGCTCAAAATCAATTTAGGATTAAATCCTGAAACAGCCCATATGGCCTAAATTAAACAATATATGCTACAATCATTAATAATTTCCATCGAGATGGATGAAATGACTGTGTAAATATAAAAGGGGATATGGCTAATGATGATTTACCACACAACGGTTTAATCGCTTTGGCTCTGTGAAGCTGTTAAAAGTCTTTTCCCCTCTAATAAATGAAAGTATGCTAATTTTTACACCCTAATCAGAAATAAAGCATCAGCATCAATGCCTCCAGATGCTGAGAGCTGATTGAATTCCAACAACTTAGTGTTTAACCTTTCATTAACGACCTACTTAATGCACACTCATGAGCAGTCTTCAAGGTGATCCCACCAGGTGTGAAGGTTCATTGGCTTTAGTCTTTAGTGTTGTATCCTCACATGTCAATCAATAGCTGCGCAATTCTTACCCCTAGAATTGTGCAAAACCTAAATATCGCAATAAAAAACTGGTAATGGAAACGGCTGAACTTGGAAAAACCTCTCAAATATGACTGAAAAGTTTTTACGCTCTCATGAGATGGTTTTTCAGACGTATCGATATAGAGGCATATGTCAAAAGTGTCATGGAAACACCTTTTTCGCATTTACACGTCACCGACCAGTTCACTTCAAGTGAAAATGGCGCGTTATGATTGGACGGAGGAGGAGACAGAATATTATTAGTATCAGTCATTACGAGAAAAACAAAGCAAGTTGACAGCAAACAAACATAAACAAACAAGAACAAACATAATTCTCCTAAATGTTACGAGACGAGATTTTACGAGAATTACGTTCCACGCGAATTACGAGAATTCTCGCGGAACGAGATTTTCTGAGAATTACGGCTTATGTGTTTCACACCATTCAGTGGAAACACCTGCAAATCGCAATTGTACTTTGTCGAAATTTTAGAAATGTAGCTTTTTTTTTTTTCAAAAAACTGTAATGGAAACACAGCTACTGTCTTAGATATTGGGACTCATTGCATCTCCCCACTAGCACAAAGTGATCAGAGCGAAGGCTGGCAAAGTTGCCGCCATGTCCAGTCCAATGTATTGAGCTCCGTCCATTGTCTCCTTGGGAGGTTTGGCACCAGATGTGTCTTCTTTTTTCCAAAGCCACTTGTATTTTCAAATCATCTTTTGGGATGTTCTTCCAGATTGGTTGTCTTGATGGGATATGGGCGGTGGGTGTTTGGCCTTTTCGAGCATCTTGTCAGTAAGTGGGTCTCTGCAGTTGTGCCGGGGGAAGGCATGAATGCTGCAGGATTTGGTGGTGGGAGAATCGTTTGTGTCACAATGGGGTGATGAGCGACCCTCAATGGCAAACCATTTTCCTGTTGTTGGCAAGCCCTCCCGACTTTCATGAGTTTCAGCAGAAGGCTATTTTTTATTTACTTTTTTTTGCAAACCAGTGTTGTACACAGCTGTGAGATAAAGGAATACTGTTCCTGTTCCTGTCTTTAGTTTGTCCTCAAAACCACTTTGAATGAAAGTTGTTAGGGCCTATTAACGGCTGTTCTTGCAGAAGCTGGCCTGGTCAATGCAGCTTCTACTCTTGAGGATACACGTTGGGTTTGAGAATTTGGAATGGGACTGCCTGTATTTGTCTAAAATTATATTGTAGTTTTGTTTAGTTTTTTTGTCAAGACAAGGGTCTTGTCCCTTCCCTTGAGCCTTGTCTTGACAAAAGAAAAACCAAACTATGAAAAACAAAGACATAATGGACATAATTGAACTAATATGAAAAATATACATTACCAAATAGAAATGTTGAAGTTATGACCTCCATTAGGCCCATAACAAAACAACAACTCTAGGTTTCAACTCTCGCTTGGCCTCGATACTATGAGGCTGAGCTCGAATACAAATGAACGAAATTGACAAATTGGTAGTGGGCGGAGCTTGCGCGTACACACATGGATGTACATACATCTGGCTGACTGACTCAGTGATTCAAATGACTCCATTCAACACATGTAACTCCTGTTGCCCATCATTAATGCATTGTCACGTGTCGTCTTTGTTATTGTCGTTGTTATAATATTGCCGTCGTGCCATTGTTGTTGCTTGTTATTGTGGAAGACAGATGTGACATCTGCTCAGCGCACCCATCATAAATTGGATCATGTGTGTGTGTTGGCTGTGCAAAAGCACCGAATGATCAAACTCGAGGCAAAATAAATGATGGGGTCACTGAGTCGCAGTCTGGTCTTTGCTTTGTGCCTGAAAATACTAATGACCAGTCAGTGCTGCTTTGTTCCAATTATCCACACAAACAAATGTGTCTCGTGTGCAAAGGACCTTAAGTCATCTGAACTCTTAAGCTCTGTGTAACAGGCAATTGTTTAACTCAGAGGAAGATGGTCCTCGAAATGACAATTTATAAATGGCATCGTCGCAAATGTCTTGTTCTGGTTAATCCTTTCAGAACAGCAAGAAATTCTATTTATCCATTTACATATGCAAGAAATGAATGTGGATCTGAAAGAACAAGTGTAGAATTTCACAACTCAAAGTAATCCGTTTATGTCATATTTTACTTTTTCCTGTCAACAGCATCGTTTTTTTTCCTCCTTTATTCCCGACTGCACAGCTGTTGTTTTTTCCCTGTTACATAACTGATGTCTTTCGTTGAATATAAATTACAGGAATTGTTCCAGGTTGCTTTATTTATTACCTATTTTTGAATAATGAATAATCTGGAGACACTTTGTGAGGCTGCCGTGTATGTGCACACCGCATTATTAGAATCATTAACAATGTAA
Organism: Thamnaconus septentrionalis; assembly: GCA_009823395.1. Taxonomy (NCBI): domain Eukaryota; kingdom Metazoa; phylum Chordata; class Actinopteri; order Tetraodontiformes; family Monacanthidae; genus Thamnaconus; species Thamnaconus septentrionalis. Next base: position 20,117,691 of record CM020513.1, read on the forward strand.
ATAAACGATCAGTCCAATAGATTATATGGATATTTGATTTGCTCTCTTGGCTAGCCAGCCATTAACGTGTGCATTTGCTGCGGTCTTTAAATTGCTGCTCGAGCTGCAGTGTTTTATTGGTTTTCCTTCAATGCATTCATATGTCACCATGTTTAGTATATTCATAGTGCAAAGCACTCCTCCAAATTCCTTTTGCACTGCTGCTGTAATATTGAAACGATTGAAAGAGGAATCCCTCCGTGGTGTGAGAAAAGGTTATTGGATTTCAGTTTTAAATGCATTGATCTTTATGCAAATTATTTGCTTTTAATTAGTGGCAAACAAAGGTGGGGAAAATGACAATAATAAAAAAAGAGCGGGCTCAAAGAGAGAAGCATAAGGCGAGAAATTAATTCAGCTTGATTAAACGATTGTCTGCGAGCCACCGGAAGCACTGAGTAGGATGTTACTTCCCCCACATCCCCTTTTTAAATAGCCTTTGTCTTCACACATTGCCTCACATCCTGCTGCACAGCTGCTGTTTATAATATTGAGTGTGTTTGAGTCTGATTTGGCCCTCTGTTCCTGCAGATGGGTCTTTTCAGATACGCACTTCATCCATCTCAGGGCACAAGACCTGGTTTTAAGATTTTGTGATGCTTGTTTGCCTTCTCTGTCCGTGACTCACCTGCGCACACACACACACACACACACACACACACACACACACACACACACACACACACACACACACACACACACACACACACACACACTCTAATCTACCTACAGACCAGCTTGTTCCCAGTGATTTTTTTTTTTCTTTTGAAATATTCCATGATGATATTTGGGATTGTGTAAAATGTGAAGGTCGTCTTTTTTCAGTGTTAGTGGCCACAGGAGTGAGTCACATGTGTAAAGGCGGTGCGAACAAAGACATAAGATGCCACATATCTGATTTACCATCCGATCAGATTATTTTACAGACAACTTTGTTTTGTTGGCTACCAGTGTTGGCGTGAACATCGTCATACTGGCTGTCTTACGTGACAATGGCTTAAAGTTGGGCAGGCAAATGGTTTATTTTTTGTTTGAATTTTTTTAGGGGAACTTCACGTTTAGATAGAGAACTCGACATGCTTGTTGCCGAGGACCTCCTTTTTGCTGCGCCGGGAACACCGTGGTTCACTGGCAAGCTTGTGGAGTGGGAGGCTGAGGGAAGAAGAGCCGCAGTCTGAAATCTGAGCCCTAAATGGAAGAATTTTACAAACTGTACCGTTAATGTGTCATATAAATCTTTTTTTTTTTTTTTTTTTTCAAGTAATCATAATTGTAGTATTTTATCACAGTATTCTACATTTGGTGAAAAAATGAATGTATGTACACTTTAGGTAAAAAAGTTAAACAATTGGATTTTGAAGATTTTGACCGTACATAAAAAAGTTACAGTTTAATATTATTTCCCATAATTGCCAATACATCCATTTAGCAGGAAGGGCAACATGGTGGCTAAAACGCACTTCATTTGCCTTTTTCTCCATCCTCGATGACCCCAAACTGACTTGTTTCCCTTTCGAAATAAAACTTGAAACCAATTACTGCAGCAATTACATTTGTTTCTCGTTAAAAAAAAAAAAACAACAACACACAGTGACTAAACACAAAGACGGGCTGTCATTGAAACTTACATAAACACAACATATTGCCAGTGGGGTAGGGGGAAAAAAAGGACACTGCAGCTATCAACAGCTCCCATCGAGGGTTTTTTTTTTTTTTTATACTGGTCTGTAGCCTTGCTCACAGGGTGCAGCGGGAACGCAACACAGGCTAAAGACTGCAAGCAATTTTCGCAGCAGTTAATTCAGCTAAACTACGTCTGTCGGAAATGGTGCTTTACTGTCTTGCTTGAAACAAACCTGGGTTGGAGTTTTCATTGCCTTAACCTGAAATTAACTTTTGCTTCAGTGCCGGAGTGGAGGGGGCGGGGGGGTCCTGCAGCGCCGAGCCAACCACTCAACCCCGGAAGAAGTTGCTCAGCGGCGGCGCAGCTCGAACAGCTTTTGAATGGGAAATAATAGCGGCAGCCATTGCAAGTCTCTCAGCTTTCGGTTTCATTGAAGCTCCCCGGTTTTTGCTCTAAAAAAAACCCTGAAATGGCCATTTGGCGAAGTTTTAAAGGACCTAATTCATGCTGAGCAGCCATTCAACCACACATGCTGTTGCTAGGCTACGGCGGCGCACTGATGAGCCGGGTTGAGCGGGAAGCCAGCGGTCACTCCCTGTTAAAGATCTGTCACATTGAATTTCTATAAATGTGAAATATGGCCGCCGAAGTTAAATGTGGGTGACGTGCTTTACAAAGCAAAGTGTGATTCAAAATGATTTTTTTTTTTATTTTAAATGAACTATAATGAGCAGGTTAAGGCTGTGAGCCTGTTGCTGCAAATCAATCAGTTTCCCTGCTGTCCCGGCCTCAGCCTGTCTACAAGGGAAGGGCTGGAGGTGCCATCTGATTCATCCCGCCAAGAGGGGGCGCTCACCTTAATACTCAGGAATATAAAACTGAACAGCCGGGGTGTCAATAGGGGGAAAATGAATGGTACTGTCAACTTTAATACAGGTGATTAATGAAAACAATTACAGTGCTGCTATTTTTGAATGGAAATTAATCACATGGCTGCACTCCAGTAGCAGGCGCTGTTGCAAGATGGCTGCGGAACGCTGCTAAACAGCAAGAAAATAATAAGTGGGGGGAAAATACAGGGGGAAAGATGGAGGAGAGTGGTGCTCTGAACAGCAACATCCTGTACCAAAGGTTTCCAGATGGGAGTTTGGGTTCCCTGCAGCCAGCAAACGCACCGCAACGTCAGAAAACACATTGCTGCTTTATTGCCTCTTTAATTAAGCTACACTTTGTCAGAGGCAGTGTTTTCGTGTCAAGGTGTCTGTCACTTTGTTTTGTCAATTTTAATCAATTGACAGCAATATTAGGAAGATCATTTTTCATAGGTGACTTTCAGAAAGTTTCAATTTTAGGTTAAATCTGAGAATATAAACTAAGTTATTCAGCTAAAAACGTTCAGTGTTAAAATTAATCACACTGATCATATTCGCTACGGCAGCACAACCTCGACTGCAATATTGGATGGCATTTGCATATGATTATTAGAGACAACAGATTATGATGGTAATTTTTCTCGATCAACACAGTTTCATCAGTGGGTCAGAACCTGACAGTGAATGTGACAGTGGGAGCAAGTTTGTTAGACAAACTGTCATTTCAGGCTCCAATTATTCCCATATTAGCAGGTTTAATGAAGAAGGTATGAAGGTTCTCCAATCCTCGATGACAGATTAAATTATTAATTAAATGGTATATTAAGCCATTTGTCTTTTCTTTCCAATTTTATCTGTCCTACTGACAATTTTGCCCAATAATATTATTATTCCTACATACTTTAGTTATCAACCTCAAGGCTTCCTGCCCCCTTGCCCTTCGCCACCATTTCTGCTCACCAAAAATAAGAATAACGTCGCAAATATCCTCCACCAAACATTATTTTTTGCACCGTTGCAAAAGACTGGAGGGGAAGGGGGAGAAGATGTAGAGGCACGGTGACAGAGAGACAAATGAGAGTTGATTAGCCATTGTGAAGACCACCACGGTTCTACCCTCTATTCAAATGATTTTCAATGCTGCGTGCTGATGCCGTAAAAGTGTATTTAGGTTTTTTTGTTGTTTTTTTTGTTTTTTTATGAGCAGGGATACACTTCAATAGGGCCTGTGCACTTTTTCATAATCACACTGGGGCCATTGTGTTGCCAGTCACTGCAGCAACAACGGCAGCAGCTGCAGAGCCACATTAAAGACTGACAAAATAACACAGGAAAAACTGTAGACCTGCTGGAGGACTGACTGGCTTTTGCGAGGCGACTACAGGTTGGGATAAATTGTGTAATAAATCACGTTCTCAGAACAAAAAAGTGCCGCGAACAGGGACACACATAAACTACCGAGTTAACACAAGTCTGCGTTGTAGCTTAAATTGCGGGAGCTTGTGTAGGATGATGGCAAGTAGCAACTGCTACAGGGGAAAACACTCGAGTGCGCGCGCGTGCGTGTTTCTATTTTTGAGTGGTGCACGAAATCTCAAAAGTTCAGGAGGGACGCTGAATACGACTCGACTGTGATACGGTCACAGGCCCCCAGGCTGCAGGCTAAGTGATTAAGATGTTTTCAGTGGATAAGATAATAACCGTGATTTGTTCCTTCCTTTATTTAATGAGTCATTTTGCTCCCCAGCACAGATCACGGGAAAACATGGGAAAAGAGTCGTCACGCAGACTCTTAAAAGTGCTATTGGACTTTCTGTCAGCGCTTGTGAAATGCCTCTTAACCGTTGTATGTGTAAACACATGCTGTTAAAGTCATGGGGTTTGGATATAAATACGGCTCTGCCTTGAGTTTTGGGCTTTTAAATTCTGTGCTCCAAGGAAGAGTTCCATGAAGAGTAAAAGCCGCTGCCGGGGACCACTAATGACCTCTTGGCGCTCTTGGAAATGTAAATGCAGGAAAAGTTCAATAGGGCTCCTTTATAAACAACATGCAAATGACCAATCAGGAACATAATTTAAAAAAAAAAAAAAAAATCACCCCTAGCTGCTGATTGCATGTCTTCTCCCGCCCCCCCCCCCAAAAAAAAAACTCAGGAAAAATAATTTGATGCTGAAAAAAACAAAAGCAACATCAAATTTGAGACGAGTGTGTTAACCTCGCTGTGGCTGCGCCAATTTGCATTTCACCGAGGAGGAGCAGTCGCATTTCATGGCTTACAAGTGAGGCATGTTAATGCCGGGTGCAAATCAGGTAGCGCTGTTGTGAAATAAATCTGGTTGCAGACCTTGGCTGACAGCACAAACCCTTCCGGCACGTTGCTGTTTCATTAGTAGATGCTGTTGGGACTGAGAGTGACACGACACCCACATTCTCACTTCAGTCTCTGATCTGGAATTTGCCGGCAGGCGGCTTTTTCTGCCCGTCTGCGGCGAAGGCTGCGGGACAACAACGACTTTGAACAAGGAGGGCTGTGAAGGCAAAGTGGGAGCGCGTTCATCTTTTCTCTTTTCCAGTCTCTGCTTGGGATCGGCTTCCCCCCGATAGCGCGTTTCCGTGAAGACTTTTAAGAGCCCACGAAGAAGAATATCAGATGAGAAAATATACTGAAATGTTATTCAAAATACTTTCCTCCGATTCACAATCAAGTTAACTCACTCGCTCAAGGTCATCTATTTTGAATTTCGACTAAAGCACGGAATATTTGTAAGGAAACAGACTGAATAAACATCACAAAAATTCATCTTACAGGACCTCTGTGCTGTTTCCGCTGTTTCCAGTAACTGCCACGGTCAATACCAGCAATGCTACAAGAATAATTACAAAGGGTTTATTTCTTGACAGTAATTCTTTCTGCGGGTTTTTTGTTTACCGCCGCTTCTTCCAGTAGCCTCATAGCGCCGTCCTAAAGATGTAACTAAGTTCTACACAGCCTTCGGTTTTTAGTTTGCATTTTTTTCAAGCAACTTTTCTAATGTTTGCTTGAATGGGCAATAATAGTTTGCCCAAACTGTTTACCTGCTGCATGCCAAATTGGAGGAGGGATATGGCTTGGCCCGACTTGCAATGGCTGTCTATGAAAGGGCAACACAAGCATTTGAGAATACGCACCAGTGGGGTTTTTTTTCACCACTAGAGGGCAGAGCGGAGCACAGCACGTAACCCAAAACATCTCATCTCGACGAACGGCTACTGAGCGAGTAAGTTGATGATGAAAGGTTGAGTGATGATTGGAAGTATGTAGCATCGCAAGCGTGTGACCTTGGAGTGAAAGAGCTAGACATGCTAACGTTCGCTAAAAGTAAGCAGGACATAGAACCCTAAATCCAGTTGTCCTTCAGCTGCCAAAACTCTGCTACCAAGTGGCGTTTCCAAGGGGACCGCTATCGGTGACAGACCTGCCTACACAGAATTCTGCGACAGCACAGAACAGAAGGCGACGCTCCAGATTGAAGATCCCATGCAACATAATTCTAGCCCAATGTCACCGTTCATTTTCAGCTTGTTGATGGCTATTCACACGTCCGTGTGCTACTCAACACAGGAGTTACTGTCAACTCAACATCCCACAAATCAATATGCTCAGTATACACGCCTCTAATTGTCCTATACATAGTTAATTATTTTCCTGATTGCTATATCAACCCTTTGCTAAAAGACCTCACCTCATCTTCTTCATCTTCAGCCTTGTGTTGGCAGAAGGTCATAGGACCGTTTGCATCTCAACCCTCCAGCTATGTAATATTTGCCAGAGTTGGTTTAAAATCCCTGGTCTTATTGAAAGTCATAATCTTGTTCAAACAAATAATATTGACCCTAATTCAACCGAATCCAATATATATTTATCCCTAAAAGCTCTAAGATAGCGCCACACGGAGGAGACATGCGAGGAGAAGCTTTCGCCCTGCTAACAAGGAATAACAGTGTCATCCTGTCTGTGGCAAAAACAGAACAGCTGCTGTTTCTCAACACTGGGCAACTTTTAAAAACATGTGAAATTGGTTACTTGGACACAAGTACACAAAAATAGGGTTCGGGATGGAATAAAAGATGGCTCTGTGCGTCCAAATAGCGTGATAGTCATTATTAGTTCAGGCACAGCCCTTGTTTTCAGGAGTCGCTGTTTGGTTTGCGGTTTGTGTGTCTTTAGACAAATTCTTTGGCACACACACAGCCAGAGGGATTTGGTTAAACACTGAGACTGTGGGAATTTTCATGTCATTAATCTTCAGCCCAGGAAAGAGAAGCCATGTTGGAAAAGAATGTAATAAAAGTTAAATGGCTGATTGGTTCCTGAGCTGGGGACACCCAATGACTTGAATTTATTAAAATGTGTTTATTTTTTTCCAGCATGTAGAACTAGAAGTATTTCCTGTTGTTTCAATTACAAATATTAAAGTAGCTGATGCAGTTGCACAACAAGTGAGGGCCTTCAGGCCTTCAGTGTGAGTCACAGTAAATTCTCTAAACACAAGCTTGCAGTTGCTGTCTGTGTTTGGCCTGCCAACGATTAGAAACCTTCGGTTCCAAATAAACATCGGATTTTTCTTACATTTGTAATTCCTTGTTTTTTCTTCCAATATGATTTCATCCTCATCCTTCCTTTTCCTATTTTTCCTGTCAAAGCCAATGGGGTAGTGAGTAATAAGGCAAATTATACATATGTTTATATATTTTTTGCTATTATATTCCCCTTTGTGATCTTTCCATGGTCTTTCTGTTGTTTGGAGCTTAGGTCTCTTGGGGGTTTTTTCACACTTGGTCCTTCACAGCCCTCAAAGTGACCTCTGACCAATGAGGGCACGCTCACACCAGGCGATCCGTATCGTGCCCGAGCAAGTTTGACGCCTTAAGTACGGTTCGCTTGACTACTGTGAGTACTCCGTGCTGTGTTTTCCTTGTTATGTTCCTTGTTCGTAGGCGAGACTTAGAGCGGGGGGGCAGTGGAGGTGAGACGAGCTCTCCAGCAGTGAAGAAAATTGCCTGTAGCCACTTTAACTGAACCATACATTACAAACAGCTTGGAAACACGGCGACACACTTACGAAACCAGTCAGGGTGAATTCCAATTCCTCCCTTAACTCCTCAGTCTCAACCCTCAACCTCAAAAATGCGCGCTCCCGCGAAGTGCAAGTGCTGTCCCGATTCTCAGAAGGTCAAGTTGAGGGACAAGTTTAAGGGCTGTATCGCCCTCAATATTGAGATTCTCCGGCACCACCCCTGGGAGTAAGGGCTACCAAGAAGGCATTGTGTATTTTCGCCAAGACATCTTCGAAAAATGGCGATGAAAAAAGCGAGCTACAAATGGAAGTATTTTCTTAGTTAATAAAGATATAAATATTACGAAACCATTTTATTGTCTTAGTTTAAGACTTTTTTATGGATTATTGACATCGTTGTTGCGTAACATTTTTTTTTTTTTTTTTACTTTACGATGTTTGTCAGCCGGACCTGCGGTCCCGGCTTCACGTTAATTGTATACCTCGTTGTGTAGCGACGGAGGACTTCTTCTTTGTCATCGTCGTCTTCTTGACAGACTGGATGGAGCTTTGGCGTAAGGCCGCCCCCCACAGTCTGAAGACGTAACTGCACTTAAGGGGTGCCCCATTTCTAAGTCACAAGATAGCCCTGACACTTATTTTTGAGGGCCAAAGATTGAGGGTTAAGGGCGAGGGTTGAGATTGAGGAGTTAAGGGAGGAATTGGAATTGGCCCTAAGTGTGCCCCTACTTTGGCCCACCGCCCCATCCACACTGTTCTGGACCCCTGCGGTGCCTCTTGCCTATGGTGAACCCCACAAGGGGGAAGACCGATGTCCCTGCTTTGGGCTGGGCCCAACTGAGCCCCATCCGCACGGGCCTGACCACCAGGTGCTCACCAGCCAGCCCCACCCACAGGCCTGGCACCAGGGTGGGGCCGCAGTGACCCTCTGGGCAGAGGTCATCTCAACTGCTCTTTGTCTCGCTCTTCACCCAGGACCAATTTTCCACAGGAGACCCTGCCAGGGGCGAAATGCCCCTGACACTCAGCTCCTAGGATCCATGAGACACTCAAACTCCGCCACCAGGGCCAGGTTTAGTTAATATAGATTAAGAAAAGTGAACAGCATAATATTTTGGAAGTGGTATCACGCTGATTTGCTTCCAATTCACACATGATATGTGATATGACTACAATTTGCTTGCCATCTCTTCATTTGTGTGCGTACATGACTGAAATAAATGACCAAACCAATCATTCAGTCAGTCCTCAGACAGCGACAAGGGCAGCAGCTCTAACATTACCTGACTGGAATAGCCTCTGTTAGAACGGGAAAGCCAGAGGACAATGCAACAGCTGATGCTCAGGAGCTTCTTGGGAGATGGCAGAATAATAATTTAAAAGAAAAACCTCAAGTGAATGTACAAAGTTTGATTGCAATTACTAGAGTTTTAGAATAGGTTTCGGTTTACCCTGATCAGCAAATTCCCCCCCAAAAAATATATATATAAATCAAAACATTAATACAGAGTTGTGTCACACTGAGGAGTATGAATATAAAAAATAATATAATCCCAAAATCAATATGCAAACTGAGATCGTGTCTTGTGTGCCAACCAGTCCTAATCCCCGTTTGTGCTGGAGATTAACAAAAAGATAAAGATGAAATAATAATTATAAAAATTTTTGCATGAACATATTAATTAAAAGTTCAGAACTCAAAGCAATGGGGAATGAATACAAACAGCTGAAGAAAGGAGAAAGAAACAGACTTTTTATTGAAGTTATGACTTGCGAGTGATGATAGACTGAACATTCATTTGTCTGTCAACGCACAAAGGACGTTATTCTGAGCCCAGGCAACACCTGCCTACCCCGCCACAGCGCAGACACCTGCTTTGGGTATTTTTCATCTTTGCCAACAGTTTTTAGCTAATTACTCAGATGTGCCTCCATTTTTGCAATATGCTAACTGAATAAACACAATGAAAAATGATCGAATCATCACCTCGCCACCTGTTCACTGCAGCGTGGGGAGAACACAAAGAAAGTTTTTCTTCCCTCATGTTTTATGAGAGCTTAATTGTAACAGCAGGGGTTCTGCAGGTGGGACAGACTGCTTCATGTTTTATTCATCCAACGCGAGCGCTTTTAGCTTTTGCCTGCACCCAGGATGCGAGGCTGGAGCACTTTATCAAGTTTGAGCAAAGTTGCAGTTCAGTCAGTCTTTTCAGTCCTCGCACAAATCAGCAGCACAAGTGTTCAGGTTCTGAATTGTATTTTGATTCTGAGTTCTATTTAATCGTATTTCACTCTGATTACCCCTAATGCTATTTTCTTATCTTCATATATCATATACAGTATATATAGTACTATAAGGTCTTGTCACATCTTGTTGGGGGTTCTGTGAAATATATATTTGTGGCAAAATCAGAGAAATAAATAATAATCGTAATCTCATATTTTCATGTTAAAGTGGTTAAATATCCCCCTGGTTTTCTTCTGAATTATTTTGTTTTCCTGTTGGTCAGAATTTCAGCAGGCTACGTTATCATTCATCCCCCGCAGCAGGAGTGCGTCAACAATTCTTTTTTTGGAGGCACATGACTGGCTGGGCAGTCCAGTAAGTAAACAAGGAGCAGCTGGACAACAGAGCCGATCGGCGAGACCACGGCGGGCGGACAACGCTCGGAGGAACACCGACACAAACGACCCGAAGGGGAAGAAAGCGCACTCACGTTCGTAAGACGCACACGGGTCAGTCTGCTGCTGGCCAGGAGGAAGGAGACATGCGAGTTCTGCAGCTGACAGTCAGGAAGCAAACCCTGGCACTTCCCGGCCAGGTCATTTATATTGCCGGGAAACAGCTGATCGCCGTCAGCTGTGCAGATCGCCGATCGTCATCAGGTGTGCACGAGTGCGGTTTCAGGCAATGGGAGCGAATGCAACGCGACGTCACGAAGCGGTCAATCCGCGAATGAGCGAGGGATTTGTACAACACTGCTTTCTGTGATCTGACTTTCTGCTCTAGATATCACGGCGCAACTATATATTGAGGCACTCGCAGCTCCTTTCACCACGGAGCTGCATTCTAGAACGAATAAAAGAATACATTCTGTCAAAATGCAGACTTTAGCACACGGAAACCATCGCAGCACCCTGATGAATTAACTCCTGTCTAACACACTGCTTCAAGGTCGCAGATGTTGTGTGGTCAGGGAGGTTGTTCTGCACTCTTTAGTTTTTACCAGCGCTCATTTGAGTCACCGTGGCCTTTCTATGCTATCCGCCCCAGTCTGCCCATTCTGACCTCTGGCAACCAGGCATTTACCTTCACACAGCTGCCACCCGCTGGATATTTTCTCCTTTGGCCACCTACAAAGTCAGTCAGTCTGCTCTCTGATGCCGACTTTGAACTTGAGTCAGTGGTCTACCTGATGTCCACAATTCTGATTGCGTTGAGTTGGCCTGTAATATGGGTCAACTTGTCATGACAAAGTATTGCAGAAATGTTCCGATGGTCCAAACAGAGCGGTTCACGTCGCTTGCTGAAAATGATGCTTAATCTGATTAAAACACAAAAAACAAAAAAGACAAAAAAAGTTCAAAACATTAATTTTGAAAATATACTTTTTAATCAAATTATTTGATCTTTCGCCAACACGTTTATTTATCCTGGTGTTGGGACTTTAATTGGATTGAATTGATTGATTATAATTAAATTGTATGTTATGGTCTTCATAATTGATGACTATTTTAATTGATGCCTATATTGTGTGGGAGAAAGGGTGAGTGGGTGAATGTTTAGTGTCATATAAACGCAATATTAGATTATTGAATTATTCAGTTGTGCCACAAACAGAAGGTAAACTTCAGAAATGTTCTCCACGAGGCATCGACACACGGGGCCTTCAATTTAATTCCATTTTTATTCCCACTTTGCGCTCAGAGTCAAGCATGCATGAGCTCATTGTGGCAGATCAATACTAAGTGTGCGGACGGCTCCTTAATGGCCATTTAATAGCTCTCGTCTTTATGAGGGAATTAATTGGGTACAGTACCGTGGGCGCTCTTCAGAAAGCAGCCAGCACAGTTTTAACGCTTGGATCGCTCAACCTTTGGATTCCTCATCTGTGACATTAGTTTTCTGTCCTGACCTGTTAGGCATATCATAGCGCCACTGCTGCAGCCTGACCGGCTTTTATCGTCGCGTGTATTTAAAGCCTACGTATGCATGTGGAATCACTCACGCAAACACAAATTTCCAAGCGCTAGCACACAACTCCGGGGTCGATTTGTAATCTCCAAGATGACTTTCCTATAGTCCGCTGCTCGGCTTATTGCCCTTCCATGTAATTTGATATCAGGGAAATTAAAAAGTGATTGCACTGGGGTTTTGCTGCGGCCCACCGATACGCACAGACACGCAAAAGAAGGTGCTAATAGTCTGGCGTAATCAGCTCGGAAGACGATGATGTGATGTTTCTGTTCGCGCCCAATCACTTGATGGCGCCTCATTTCAGATTCATGGCCGAGGACGCGCAACTGATGGAAATCGCATTTTAAAGTCAGCCTGACAATGTTTGCACATTTCATCGCCGCCATAATTTGGGGTTCATTGAAGACGTGAAAACCATTCCGCGCCGACGGGCTGAGGAAAATCCGATGTTTAATTTCCTGTAGATTGTGATGTCGAGCTTGTGCGGCGGTGGTACAGCAGGTTAAGTCAACTGCTGACAGGCAGCGTAAATTACTCTTCCGGCAACAGCTGATGACTGTTCAGATACGGCCGGATTACTCTGCCGCTGCATTTCCTTTAAAATAGTTGAAGTGCGGGTGTGCACTTTTTTTTGGAATTGAGTAAACATCTGGAGGGGGGGGGAGTGATCTTTGGAAATTGCTGTCCATACATTGACCGTACATTGATGCTGCTACCCCTTTTTCTTCCTGTGGTAGGTCTTCCTCTGTCTCCTCCTCCTCCCAGCTGTTCCCTCCAGGGGTGGCCGTGGTCGATCCTGGATCCTCTGCCTCCATCTCAACCTGTGATTTTCTACGTTCGCTCTTCCACCATCTCACGTCATGTTCTCCTTCGCTGCGTCCGCACGTATCCACTTTGGTCGTCTTCAAGGTCAACTACAGAAACGTTGAACAGTGCTGCTCTCGCCAGCATTTTGTTCGTTTTCCTTGGAGTTGTGTCAGAGGTCAGATACAGATATGTAAACACACACACACACACACACACACACTTTGGGACCAGTCCCTTTAAACCCTACAGATGGTAATAATGACGCAGTGCCTGCCTGGCAGCAACAACCATGTCGTGTTCAAAGTCACTTAAATCCCCTATTTTCGTTATTCTGCATTCTTCTGCATTGAGTTACTGACGTGTGATTGGCGGATTTGCCATTTGCGTTAAATAACTAAAAATATTACTGAATACAGTGGCCACAGTTAAATCAGGCAAGCGTGTTATCAAAGAAATGAAATCCAACAACAAAAACACTTGAACGCACCACTGAGAGATTTAAATGTTATCTAATAATTTACTCTGTCATTTTTTTTTTTATTATGTCAATGCTCACATCACTGCTGCCAGCAACAAGCAGACAAGTTTTTCCGAGAGTAACTTGGTGCCTGAAGGCACCACGGCGGCAGGATGGAGGAGCAGCACCTTGTGTTTACTCAAGATGATCTGAGTGGCAGTTAATGTTCGCTCCAGGTCGCTTGTCTCTGACCTTTTCCTCTGGTTTCCATCATGAAAGCTGGGCGTGCGGTGTCTGAATGTCAATCATCAGTTGAATCCAGTTTGATAAATGTCATGTGTTCCTTATCGGTTGTTTGTTTGCCTTTGTACACCGGCCTCTGGTGGAGAATCTGAGCATTCTGTCGCAGAGAGAGGACAAGATCCTAATCTGTGACTTTCATCCTATAATTTTTGATGTTAAGGTGTGTACAAAGTCTCTTTGTATTGTGGAAAAATTATAATAATAATAATAATAATAATAATAATAATAATAATAATAATAATACTTTTGAATTAATTCCAACAAATATTCAACAAGCCGGTTATATATTTTAAAATCTAGTTAATACCAGCAGTGGTGGCGCCCTTACTTCTTTTACAGCGTAAAAATGAAAACGGATGCTTTACAAACGCAATCTCATCTCATCTATCAGAAATGTTGAAGCAGAGGCTGTCTCGACTGCCAGTCTCACTTTGCCAGCGGGCCCCTCCCAGCCAACACAACCTTTGTTCCGCTGGTTGAGGAAGCCGAGGAAGCATGAAGTGTTACTGCGCTGTCAACAAAATGTCCAGACTGAGGAGGTCTGAAGCCTCTTTGTGCTACAGCGCTGCTGCCATTGAAATAGAATAGCTGCTGGGTCAAAAAATGTGATGCTTCGTTGTTCCTGATGGTGAAGATTGACGCATTGTCTTTCAGTGGTTGTTTTCATGTTGAGCGTTGTGCTTTTGCCACATGGACTCACCATGCTGTTGAGTTTTACATGTTATAGCCGCGGTAACAAACACCCTGGTGCTTAAAATTAAATGTGTGAGCCACATATATGTAAACACGATTGTCGCTTGGCAGACACACTTGTCGCGATACCCTTGACACACATAACAGACGATAAATTGAACAACGCATGATAAAATCCAACTTTAGATATATACACCTAACCACAAACGCGGCTCCTTTGAATATTTCCTGCGTGCCATGTTGCCAGAATTTATGAGATGTCAAATCAACTTACACGTGTGCAAGCAGTCTTAAGCAAATTGATTGGGAACTTAATGTGTTTTGACGTGTTCGAAGATGAAAACTCTGCACGCACTAGCCTAACAGCAGGCTAATGGCCTTGGGGGTTAGCAGCTAGCCGCTAGACCAACCAGACACGCTACCTCGGCTACGTGCTGCCCACACATGTAGCGCCGCCTGGCCACACTTGAACAAGGCTCAGCCAATTTCATGGCAATTTGGCAACGGCATATTTATAGTTTGTAATAAAAAATAAAATAAAGAAAAATCCCTGCTATTTATGCTTTTTGTTGTCAATAAGACCGAAGGTCCTTACAGACTGGGAGCCAATTTGTGAGGTGAATTATTTTTTTTATTTATTTTTATTTTAAAGAAATCTCTGGAAAAAGCGGCCGTCATTTTTTTCACTTGTGTCGAATTTTTCGGAGGCGAAAAGACGAACGGCTGGCAGCTTAATTGTATATTGAGTTACCTGCAAGTAACTAATGATACACAACAGCACAGCTGCCCAGCAGCCATCATTCAGACTGCTGTCTAGTCCTTGCAAGTCCAGGAGCAACGGGTGTTTTTTCTTTTCCCTTTTCTTTATGGAAAAAAGGGAAACTTGCAACAGTGCTGCTTTGAGTTTAACAGAGCCGGAAAATAAACAAGATGAGTGGAAAACTATGTTTAAAGGCTTCGAAATTGGAGTGGGATCGTAAAACTTTAACATCTTTTGGCTATACAAGTGCATTCAAATCTGTAACCATTCAGATTTACTGTTTAATCTACTTCCATTGAACTGCATTGTTGCACGTGCACTGGCAATAAAGGCATTCCGTTCAAATCATAGTAGCAATTTACCTCAGTGCTGAGGCCTCTCGTTCTTCATGTTCACTCATTTCTAAACTGAATCCAGTCTTTGCTTCCTACAACTGCCAACTCAAGCCTCCGTCCCTTCTACTCTCTCTCTCTCTCTTTTTGCAACTTATTTCCCTCCTCTCGAGGACGGCCAGGACCTTCAAATTTTCCAAACATGCAGGCGTTTCTGAAACTCGCCGGAGCGTTCTCTGCCAAGTGACCTTGTCTGCACTGCGAGGATGGCAACGCTCATCATAGTGTTAGAAAAAAAAAGACTTTGGATTTAGTTCAAGGTAATATTTTCCCCCCCAAAAATGCTACCCCCTGCCGTCCCTCATGATGGGTGCCACTGATTTGCGTCACAGAAACGCAGGTTTTCGCCTACAAAACTAACAGAATGCATTCAAATGAAATCCCTCCATCCCCGTGTGTGTATTTAGCATTTGTTTAGCTTATTTTTGCCGCTTGCTGTGCGCGAAAGTACAAACGTATCTCCGGCCTGCATTGGTGCCTCGCAGGCTGAGTGCCTTAAAAGCCCAGCGGCACTTATCACAGCCGAAGCTGACGAATGAATGCGGCCGACTGTCTGGCGACGCATTGATTGCTTTTTCACCACGGGCGCCCGCGAGCGAAGCGAACTTTCCTCACGGAGCTGATGGGAAAACGGCCAAGCGCTCCGTTCAGCCATGCCAGGTAGCCCACGTGCACAATAAGCAAAGCGGTGGCACAAAACAACTGCGATCAAGTATTATCAGGCACGCCTGTGTCAATACGGCCAGCCTAGCGCTAGCTGCGGAGCGTTGGCAGCTCTTAGCTAGCCTTGCACAGGTACGTGCCTGGAGAAGTCCAACCTGCGGTTGTAAGGCGGGCCGACACGAGCGCACGTGACGGATATCGACGCGCACGCGAGCACAACGCGGCACAGCTGCTGCGGCATCTGGGCCATTAAGTAAATTAGACGTTTTTAAGAGAGTTGTGGGAAGGACTTTTCGGCACTTTAAGAGGATGTTGACAGCTTGAACACAGAGACGCACAGGAACAAGCAGAGTGTCGGAGTCACAGAGAACATCGCATGCAGTTCACAGCCAATCCGTCCAGGCCAAGCGGAGCCTTCCACTGCAATTAACACCTGCCATTCCTTCCAACGCCTCTTCTTTTTTTCTTTTTCTCTGCCGATTTGGCTTCATCTGGCGGCAAATAATTGCATGTTTGACTTCTCGGCGAACAACTGAGCATCCATTTCCAAGCGCTGGAGCATTTTGGTTGCTTTCATTGCTCCTCTATAAAGTCTTGTCCAAAAATGCTTTCTGTGTTCGTGTCAGTGCTCTGCTACTGTGTGAGCAACAGCGCAAGAATAAAATGTACTTGTGTCGCGAGTGTCTTTGGGGAAGGTCGGAAGATTATCCAAAGAGTAGATGGTATGGAGAGGCAAAAAGTATAATATGAAAACTTTGGTATTAGCATCTTTTACATGGACTCGTGCAAACTTTTGCAAGCTTATGTCATTGCAACCATTTTTAATGAATTGCACTTTATAAGTTAATCCAATTACACTGCAGTTTTTTTTTTATGTATCCCTGAAATATATGCAGGTTAAGCAGGCGGAATAGTCTAAAAAAAATTTAAAAAAAATTAATTTTACAAATTAAAAAGCTTTTTTAATTATTGGTTGTAAGTAGGAACTTTAGTTTGTGCTTGACAGGTAAAAAAAAAAAAAAGAAAAAAGAAAAAAAAAATGCTGGACTCAGGAAGGATCGACCTCATCTCACCTCATCTGATATTTTTCCACGAGTTTGACCACACATGCTGTGCATTTGCTGTCCCTAATCACTCAGTAGTTTGTGTAGTTGCGTTTTTTTTTTTCCTCTCACAAATCAATAGAGAATCAATTTTTAATAAACACGTATATTGCAAAAAAATCAAGCGTCCCTCAGATTGCAATTCAAGTGTGAGATCTCTGGAGCCAAATCATTATCGACGCTGTACACGCCCTCGTAAATGCACCGAAATAGAAGCAGCTGACATCAGGCGACAGGCTCCATGTTGCAACTTTGCCTTTCCAAAAGTGACCAAACTCACTCTTTCTCCTTCGGCCACCGCTGCCCCGGCAGCGTTCCGTCTGCCGCTCCCGTCCCCCAGTGTGCCGCCTCCGGTCGGCTGAGCTGGGCTGAGACGTCTCTCCCTCAGACTCCAAGGCCTTTTCAGATCTAAAGTCAACTTTAAACAGAATCATATGGAGCGTTGATGGGGAAATAAATCGCACGTCGAGCGAGAAACTGCACACTTCACAGAGAATGTGGCAGCTCATTTGCTGCAGATGCTCCAGAGTTGTCGGGCCGGAACAGACGGATGCGTCGCTGTGAGAATCTCCCCTGCTCGACATTCCCTTCACCTTCCCGCTGCACTGTGACGGTGGCCGCCGAGAGAGACGGCAAGGTGGGGGGGGGGGTGATCGGTGATGTTATCAGAGAGTAACTCTGTCGAGGCGGAGAAGACGTTTCCACCAGCGTGACTAAACTCCATCCACACAGGGGTTATTTTCAGAGGGGCCTCATTAAACTCTGCTTATGTGTCCCGTCTCAACCGCTTCATCCCACGGAATATTTCTCTAGACGGAGCCGTTTGGAAACATGGTAATGCATGAATGACAACAAAAAAAAAAAAAAAAAAAAAAAAGGTTGACGACTTATTTTGCTCTCCTTTACTTTTTCATCAGCAGCAAACATTCCAACACGGAAGTGACAAAGCACTTGCATTAGTATTATTAGAACCATTGCTAACATCAGGTGCCGTCCAAATGTGGATTTTTTTTTGGGATTTAAAACGGACCAGAAGCTCACCTTGACCACTGACCTTGAAGCTTCAGAACAGGTATCCACAGACCAATGGGTGACGTCAGGTTGACTCCAACCATCTTTACAAACACCCACTGATTTCTACACACGCATTCACTGGGTGACTGAATGAGTCAATTAAATGAGCCTGATTCTTTTCAGGAAGTGACTCAAGTATAAAAGCTGCTTTTGGACCAAAACTGCCTTAAACTGGAGGAAAACTGACCAGAGGTGAGCCAAGCTTGGCTAAACTAAAACCCACGCAAGTCATTCCTATTGTAAAAATCAACAGATTCGCTTCTGAAGAACCAGTGCAGCCATGTAACAGTTGAAGATCATCATTGATCAACCTTAAATATAATAAAGGTCCATGTTCAGTAAAAAAAAAAAAAAAAAAAATTCTGTAAGATGATTTGTTGCAAGGGATAGTCCAACCATTTTTGAAAATTCCACTGTTGCAATAAGCCATATAGTCATATGAGTAGGTACATGGCATTTAATTACCAGTGCTTTCTTTTGCAGTAATTAAACTACCACTGCTACTGTTATATTGCTTATGTTAGCAGTCAGATGAGCTGCTGCATGGTCCAACAAGGTGAAATCTGTTTGACATGCAAACTCTAATAAAAAAAAAAAAGAGAACTCCAGGGGGGCGGCAAGGCCTCCAGGGTGCAGGCACAAGTCGCTGACACCTGGCAGCTTGACAACGGCACACGCAGGACGGATGTGCTTTACCAGCTCTGAAGAGGACTTTGCCTTCAGGGGTGACGGGACACGCACCAAGGAGAAGAAGAGAGGCCAAGCGGCGGAAGAGCCAGACAGAGCCGGGCCGCCGCTGTGAGGAGGGATGGTGGGGGGTGTCGGCCATGGAGCGCCTCAACAACGCCGGCTGTTCCCATCGCTGAAATTAAAATGAAATTCAACCCAGCTTTTCTCATTTCCCCCCAGAGATTAGTGACCAAGGCTCATCAGCGTCCACAGCGTGTGTTCTCAGCTGTCTCGCAAGAGGAGCAAGCACTCGGATTTATTTTCTCGTCGTCTTTCTCACAAGAGGTGGGGGGCGGGTACGGGGGGCACGTCCTTGCAGAGAGATGAGTCACATGTTTAGCCAGTTGCGGTAAAGTGAGGCTCAAATATTTGTCGTCGACCCCTCGAGAGATTCAGCAGCTGCGATTCCTTTTCTCAGACCCTGACTTCACTTGCCATCATGGTGACACAGCACAATGTAAAAAAGTAGCAATTCATTGATTTCATTTTCCTGGTGCCCCCCCCCCTTATCCTTGAAACACACACAAAGAGTGACAATAACTGGGATGAAGTACATTTTCAAGGGATTCCAAAGACTTTTTTCCGTATGTAGTCCACTTGAATGATCTGTATGCTAACCGTGGTGATGATGCTTGGGACTGATGGTATAATAGATCGAAACTGTGTCAATCGCATGACTCGCGTTGTGAGTCAGGGTCTGAGGAAGGAACGTTACCACTTTTTAACCGATTGCCCATATTCGATCAATTTTTCAGTTTTTTTTTTTTGAAAGTTTAGAGAAAAATTTGAGCCAATGGATGCCTTATGAAAAAAAAAAAAAGTACCCAAAAACCTGGCATGCCAGATGAACAATTTCACCCTTGGGATGAATCACTATGCGTATGAACCCGTAGAGAACATTTGTAAAGGGGCGGAGGAGAGGAGCGAGCTTCTGTCACACATTCGTACTGGGAACGTGGTGGAGAGGAAGAGCTGCAGGCGATTTAATTGTCAGCCGTAAATATCTCATCTAACATCTTCATCTAATCTATGATTGAAACAAAAATTGACTGTCTCTTGCAGTGAGCGCTGCCCTTTTCAAACCTTCGATCTATCCCGCCTCAGATTAGAGCAGCACGGGGGGGCCGGGGGAGGGGGGGGGACCGTTATCATCTCTTGACATATTGGCTTGTAGGAAAGCAGGCTGATCAAACACACTTTGAAGGCTCTGGCCAGAAAAAAAATAAATAAAAGTTGATTAAAATGCCGTGAAATAAATATACTGAGGAGCGGACGGCAAGCCGCTTTGCACGGTGCCGGTATCACTTCATTTTCTTTTCACATGAGTGAAAGCCTGAGCGACAGTCACTGCCCCGGGCTGATGTCTACACGTCGAGAGATAAGCGTGCGTTTTCAACGTTTTCGGAAATTCCGCTGTTGCAATCAACCATGTGGTCAGAGTTGCCAACTGTCCCTTCAAACACAGAACTGTCCCGTATTTGTCCCGTTTCAACTCCATGCGGGACGGGGTGTGTTCCCGTTTTTCCCAGTTGTCTGGAACCTAATTTTATTTTTGATGCACCTCACGTTCGTTTCCGCAGAGTTCGCATTCAAAACCGTCGTCTACGTAGCTGCAGGCAGTGCCATCGCGCAACCCATTCACAGCGACTGCGTTCTGGGGGTTTACCTTGAAAACAACACCTCTCACTATGTGACGCTATAATTTCATAGCATTGAGTATTTAGGATTTGTTCGATTGTGCACAAGCTTTGAGGGAGGGAGACCTGACCTCTTAAAAACAACATCCACTGATACTTAAAAGTCATGACCCTGCCACTATGACTCTAGGGATTATAGCAATAAGCAAATTTGCCAAAATGTTGAACATTTCAGCAGCAAATGGAGAAAACATTATAGAGTTAATATGCAGTTCAGCGCTTAGCTAAATTCTTGCTAAACACAACGGGGGCACAAGGGGAAGCTATTTATGTTATGCTTGTTATGCTTTTCACATTAAAACGCTGTCAGCCCTGATATATTGCTGTTGTAGCTGAATCAATGATAATTTCTTCAGCAGCGTGCATCGTTTGCAACCCATAGTCGCCTCTTCCTCGCGGCCTTCAACGCAGTTTCCAATAGTTGATCCTCACAAAGGTTCACCCCACCTCTTAATCCATAACGGAAGCTGATTGGCTGTGGAATCCAGTGAGATTATGCAACTAATTTGATGAAGAGCCTGATGGATTTTGTTCGAGGGGCACAAGCTGTGTTCCAGAATTGGTCTCTGGGAAATTTGGCTGCAAAGTGCCAGTCGACAGTGGAATTAGTTAGTGTGCTCGTGTTTAATATGTGTTTTATTTCCACAAATTAACATTGTGCTTCTCGGGGAACCTGACTCATTATCAGAATTGTGTTATTTCTTTTCTTTTAATATTTACTTTGTTTAGAGAATTGACGCTGGAGAAAAATGTGCGCAAAAAAAAAAAATACATTTCCTGCCTGAATTTATTCAAACAACAACTAGGTGCTAAAATGACTACACCATTTAAAGCTGCATTTTTAACACTGAGGTTTCACAGCTTTTGAGGTTATTGTCATGTCATGTACTTTGTAAACTTGCTTGTTGCCTGTTTGTCATTTTTTTTTTATTCAGATTTTCTGAGTGATACTGCCTTTCGGTTAGGCGGCGTCACGGATGGTGAGGCTGTGTGATACTATATAATTTGATATCAGTCAGATACCTTGCATGCATGGACAGTATCACCAACACTGGCTCTTTTTACATGACCACTTTCTATATTGCTTTTCGTAGTTCTTGCTGATACACTTCAATGTACTGACATCACTACTCACATAGCTGCGCAGTTTGAGAGGATCCGTGAGCCGGTAGATGATGTAGCAGGATGACGATGAGGCTCATTGTGGTCCATGCAATCGCACAGGTCCAGCACACCGAGCCAAGTCCGTCCATACTGGTGATGGTAATCCCGATTAGCGTCACCATTCACCTTCAGCTTCAGCGGCTCCTCTGTGACAGCTGACTCCTGGCTTTTCCTGCAACTGTCCTGGCATTCAAAGTCCTCCTTCTTTTGAGAGATTATGTTGTTGTGGCGAGCAAGAAAAGAGCAGTCGAGTTCGGGTGTCATTTTGTTTGATGTTTTGTTGTTTCTTTTTTTTGAGATGCGCGAGCAAGAAAGGGAGACGAGAGTTCGGTCATGAATGTCAAAGTTTTTTTTGTTGTACGTCGGTGCATGCAGTTTTTGCCGGCTACGTTAAAAAAAAAAAAAAAAAAAAAAAACATATCAATAAAGCAACACTGTGTTTAAATATATGTCACCAAAATGCTAGGAATTTTTCCCACCGCACCGCAGCCCACACTAGTCACACGCAGGTGAGCTCACAGGTGAGTCCACTCCAGCAACCTCTCCTTTCATTCACTTTAACTTCAGTTCCATCCGCAAAGTCTCTTCCAATTGGCCCGTAGTCCATCAGTCAAACACACTTAGACTACATTGGCTCCTTCGACAGGAAGAAAACAACAACAGATAAAGCAGAGGATTCTGGGTCATGTAGTGTTCATTCACTCACAGGGAGAACATGCAAACCCCGCACAGAATGGCCCCAGGCCCGGGATCCAACTGACCACCTTCATCTTATTCACCCCCAGATGAAAGTTATATGAGTTAAAGGTCCAGTGTCATCTCAAATGTAACCCCTTGATGTCACTGTTTCTTTTCAAAATCTCCAAATATTGCACACTTAACCTTTAAAGCTGAGATGATTGATGAACTGGTGCTTTGTATGACAAAATACAAACAATAGTTAGAGGAATGAAAACTCATTGCATATACAATGGCCTTCACCCATATTGATATAAATCTTACATATATGTTCAACCTATGGTGGCATTACTCACAAATGTAAAAAAAAAAAAAAAATGAAATAAAATAAAAAAAGCCTGAACTTTTGTCCTTTTTGCAGTGTAATAAAAAAAATCACAAAGTTGCCTGATTTTGATTTGTTTGCTGTAATTATTTGGTTTTCTTATGAAAAGGCACTGGCCAATACGGGCGTTGGCAGGACTTTCTGCAAACAGATTATACTCATCACTGCTGAAACAAACACATCCTCACTTCAGATTCGCACCAGCTGCCAACTCTTTTTCAGTCGCCGAGTCTCTTTCCAAAACAGCGGCTCTAACTGCACTGGCACCTCCACCCTCGCACTTTGTCATATCTTGTTATGCAGGAAACATTGGTGTGTAATGGATTTTTGGTGCCAATCAGTACAAGAGTAAGCCCCAACAAAATGTATGTTGTTGTTGTATTTTTGTAAGAGAAAGTCTTTTTTTTTTTTTTCTTGTTTTTGCCAACAGGAGCATCATTTTGATTCACAATCCAACCCCAGGCTGAAGTCCAAATGACAGAACCTAATGAATTTGTATTGAACCAGCCCTGCGGGCTCTAAGGACTCAGTGGTGGCTGTTTATTTCTGTGCTGATACCTCGCTCGGATACTGCAGTCATACCAACACAGCGAGTTGGCTGGGTAAACACCAACATGGGCGTGGAAAGAGTGATTTCTCACCTTGTGCTAGTTTCAGTTTTTAGCTTTCAAGAATCTAATGCGTGCGCTTTTAGTTGAATTGAATGCAGAACGAAGCACAAGTATGATCCAGTCCTCACTCATCCGAGCCCTTCATGACAGTAGCTCATACATTTTCTGTGTTCATCTTATTTAGTGAAGCGCAGAGGCAGGAAACATCTCCCTGATTTATATCTCTGAATTTCTGACACCCCAAACAAAATAAATAATTCACAATTCCTCCGCCGGGATTTGATTTGAACCATCAGCCATTAGGTTCTCTGTCATCATGGATGAATCCTTTGCGGCAGTCACACAGAACAACTGGGATAATTGTTGTGGTTTTAATGAAAATGGCAGAGGCCTGCCAGGTTCCATTTCATTTAACAGACTGCTGAAACAATACCAAAGAAGAAGAAGGGCCAAAACCAACATTTTGAAAGCCATTCCAAGTCCGCTTTGCGGCGGCGGCGGCGGCACAGAAAAAGCTGAACACACAATGGCCGAGGCACTCAAAGCTATTCACATACAGAAATGTCGTCACTGCTGAGCGAGCGCGCATTATTGAAAGTATGGCGGGTTCAACGGTCTTTGTTTGGTAATAGAATATAATTCAATACAAGTGCATTTCAGTTTCACAATGGCACAAATTTGAATCGCAGCACCAAGCGATAGAATGCGACGCACTTTGCTGTGCCGCTCCCTCCCCGCTTTGTCTGCATTGTCATCACGGTCACATGCGTTTCCCAAATGCGATTTCACTTTGGAGCTGGCGGAAATCATGCGATGACATCCAGGCCAATCAGAGAGCGAGAGAGATCCATGCACCTGTTTACTTCTGCTGATGGCTCTTGCTCTCGTTAAAATGCACTGCAGCTGACAGATGTAAAACACAATCAAAGCAGAGCAACATAAGTCATCTCCATTGTGACACCACTGATTCGACTGTTGGTGTCTCTCAGCTGGGTCATGTTGCTCAGTGGCCTCTACCAAACACCTCCCGATGAAGCTGTGGGAGGACAAACATCTCCCAAACTGATTCCAAGACAGGCTGTTGTCAGACCGAGCTGCAAATGTTGCACCTCTTGGCTGTCAAAGCCAGTGAAAAGTCGACAGGAGTTGCCAGGGAGACCCAGCGGGGTCAGTTCATAGCCTGACACAACACTTCAATATAAAGTCGGTCATAGTCGGAACATCACAGGCCACTGGGACCCATCCGCTATTTGGATGTGCTACTTGCACTGGCGGTTCATGCATTTCACTCCCAGGCCTTCAATAGCTGTGTTTCCATTATAGTTTTTCCGCAAAATAAAAGCGATATTTTTTTAAAATTTAAAAAGTAAAAGTTACACTTTTATAAGTGGATGGTGAAGTCCCAGGTGTTTTTTCATCTGGCATTTTCATTGTTTGATCCAGCAGGCCTTCACAACCTTGGGTTCCCCAGATGATGGATAGCCATCGTGGCAGAAATTTAATGACTGTGATATTTTTGTCTTGGTTTTAAAACAGAAGCTGTGAAGCAGTTTCAAGGAAGCCTGCTTCATCACGGTCTTGGGACCGGAGACAGTTTGCTTGAAAATTCTGACAGTGTCAGAATTTTGGGACGAACGTCTGAGAGTGCGGCCTCATGAAACGCTGCTGCTGAACCCAGACAGACAGTTCCGTTTGCTATGGAGGCAAAGTGCATCAAATAAAGACATATGGGGTGCTGAGAAAGTGAGCAACCTTGTGGAGTTAAGGGCCAGGAATCCATCCGTGCTCAGCTTTCATTTCATTTCTTGCTCGACCGCGGCGGCTTAGACGGATGGCGCAAGCTGATGACCTTTTGTTCGTGTGCATTGACGTGGAGTCGTGTAAGTCGTAGCCTTCGTTTTTGCGCCTTTGTCTGTGCACGGCAAACTTCAGCTCCCACCCAAGTTCATTAAATCCATGTAGCTTACAGTCTAGAGAGATAGAGAGCAACATTCACTCCAACTTCTGCTTGGTCCAAGTGTATAAGTTTCTTTTTGATTTTTGCTATTTTTTGCAAATATTTCAATGTGAAAATGTTTAGTTTGTTGTTGTTTTTTTTTCATGGTTTAAATAGCCATGTTTGAATTTAATCCTAAATCCAGTTGGTCGCCTTCTGTTTGCCAGAACTCCACCTTCATTCCACTCTTTCACAGTGAGGACCGCTATAAATGACGGACCTCTTCTCTGTTGTAAGACTTGTTGTTCAATTTTATTTGCCTGGTGTCAGTTGAAATAAAACAAAGTAAAATCGCTTGCAAACTTTAGCAGTTCTGTGTCTGCAGGTCTGTCTGTGATGTTGTTTCCAAAGGGTGGCAACCCTTGGAAACACAACATGGTAACAGAGTTCTGCTAAGCCTCCAGATTCAGGGTTAAATCTAGCATAATGTTAGCTAAAATTAGCATATCCAACTCATTTACTCAATGTTCACACTCTTCTTTTTTTTTTTTTATCTTGGAGGAGGCAATGAAATAACACCACTATCGAGCTTCCCGTAACAATTTTTCGCCTTATATCTGACAATTATTACCCCTTTCTCTTCTAAATGTTCTTAAAAGATCTACAATTTTCCAGTTTCCACTTGACATTAGTATCATTTGAAAAGAAATTTGTGAGACACTAAAAAAAAGTTTCACTTTCTGAACCGGAGCTTCGGGCTCACGCACTGATCCTAGGATTAAGGCGTGTCAGTTCAAACAGCTCTAAGCCACTATTCTGTATGTCTTCGGGGTGAAGAGCACTCTGTGTGTTGGCGCTGCCAGTGGATGTGATGGATGCTTCCCTGGTGGCATTCTAAAGAAGCCGTGACTCTTTGATTGCGAGGCAGTGGCATCAAAACCTGACATTCACGTCAGAGTTTGATGCCTCTTCACAGCCCAGTCGCTGTTTAATATTGCTAAAGTGTTTTCGGCAACTTTTTTTTTTTTTCCCTTCCTGCCGGGAAGTACCAACATTCAACGCCTGATCAAGATGACGTCTTTAATGTCCGCACAAAGCACGCCGTTTCATCTCCCGACAGCAACAGCTGAAGGCGCGACACCAATTTCCGTCTGTGAAGTTGTTTGTTGACTCTTATGACTTTACTAAGACTTTTTAAGTACACAGACGTGCGCACGTGCAGCCCAGGAGTAGGGCCTGAGTGGAAAACCCAAGGCTACGTTCAGCGATTTATCTCGTCAATAGCCAACAAGATGATCATTCTTCTCCATTTGGCTGCGTTAGCCCTGAGTGAAACACTGTCCCGCAGAATGGCAAATAAGAAATGAGGAGCGAGGGAGCGAAAAAGGAGTGGAGCTACACTACTGGCTGACGACCCCCACCGCCTGGTGGTAAAAATATGCGGGGCACATAAATCATTTCTCCGTGCGGAATTTACAGGCCGATAGAAACCAGGTGGGGAAAGAGCTGAATGAGAAACACTTGTGTACATCTCACTTTTTTAAGGGGGGGGGGGGTCCGCTTTGTCCAGTGCCATACTGCCCCTCCATCCCTCGTCCCTCACCTCTTATTCCTCTGTTCCTCTGACTCTGCTGTCTTGTCTTCCAGCCTCTGCTTTGATCCCCTCAGAGACTTTCCCCACACCTGTTGTATGGAAGATTTGTCTCTTTGCTCCGCCTAGATTAATCTCTTAACCACTGCGTACTGGTCTTAGCATGAAAACCCACGAAATGCATTAATGTCTGAGTCTCATTTTTTTAAATCTGTGCAATAAAATCTCTTTTGGAAAAAATGATGTCTTTCAACTAGGTACCAATGAAAGCGAACAATCCCGGATTAATTCCTGCACAGACCTGAGAAGTTTACAATATTATGTTTTATTGCTTCAATCAACATGCAACTGTTTGCATTCATTTCAGTCACTTTATCAGCCATGTAGCGCAGCGCTCTGTTGTGAAACTTGCTCTCTGCAGTTGTGGGGAGCCTTTAGGAGCCTTTGTGCAACACATGGACACCAGATCCACGTCCTCGTCACCGCATTTGGCCAAATGTTTTGGATTACGTGAATAGCCGGAGCACTTTGAGCGGCAATGATTTCCAGGAAATGTTCACATGATCGAATCCCAATCTATTAGCTATTTTTGAGTATATTTTGATTACAGAAAACTAGGACACTTTACCTGGCCATGAGGTTGGTATGGATAGAAAAACTGTTTTTTTTTTATTATTATTATTTTCTCACTTTTTATAAGGAAACCCATGAAGACCGAAACGTCTTTTCTGTTCGTACAGCAGATGCAGCAAACAGCTTCACTAACAAGGATTTAACAACAGTAATAATAAATTGTTTGTCCCCTGATTAGCATCTCTGTCTCCTGTCAACAGCTGAAAGAACTGAAGCATTATTCATTTTCTTTTCTAATTTATTTATCATGCAGAGTAGGAAAGAGAAGAACCACAAAACAAACAACTCCTCCACAGGCTCACAGTGGAATAAAAATTATAATAATTATGATAATTGAGGTTAATTAGGCACAAGTCACTCATCTTCCAGACACAATTTCACTTTAAATCTGTGTTTGTTAACACTTTGAGCATTAGTAAACCATTAGTAAACATTTTGTGAATCTTTTCTGCATTACTACTACATCTATCAATTTTTTTTTTTTTTTTGAAATGGTAACTCACACTACACACACACACACGACAACCAGATTGTAGAAATTCACAAAATTGTTTTCTGTTTGCCTCAGGTTTTTTTTTTTATCACAATATTTAAATGTTGATAAAAGAATGTTGATGTCAAATTGAAACCTTTGTATTTTTCATTAGGGACACACTTGTACCTGGCGTCTGTCCTGCTGAAACCCTCCATTTAATAAAACACTGATCCAGAGCTCTTAGTGCTTTGTTTTGTATTCATGTAAATTCTGCACTGGTTTCTCATCATCTACCAATATCCCCTTGGTGCCGGTCACCTTTTTCCTTTGTTTACTTTTATTAACCGTCATAATTGCTTCCAATGCGGTGTCTCCCATTCACTGGCTCTCCGCCGCGCTGCCGCTCCTCTGCCCCGAAAACAGCCGTGAATCAACGCGGCGATAACATCGATAGGTTCTCACTGGGAGAGATGATTCGATTATGTGTGCGGCCCAGAGCAGAAATAGGCGTCGAAGTTAAAGGTTGAGCTACCGGTCGCTGGCGCGGCTCGGAGCCGGAGAGCAGAAAGAGCAGGGGGGAGGCCAGTTCGTGTGATTTAGAGGGGAAGCCGCGGCACTTGGATGTAATTCACTTCGCCCTCTCCAGAGGAATCTATTTACCCCCTTCCTGCAATTATGGAGCCGTGTTTCCTCTCCCAACACGTTTGGCTGCCTTGTGTGTGTTTTCTTGCATGCGAGAGCTCACGCAAACACGCGAGTGCCACGAAGCCGCTGCGCTCTGTTCTAAATCCCTCATTAAGTGCTCTGGTGTTTTTCTCTGGTGTTTTCCTTTCTCCCCCCCCCCCTCCGCCCCAACCTCCGCTATGTTCTGGCAGTCGTGGATGTTTATCCTTGCGCGGCATTATTAGCTTTGAGTTGTGGAAACAAACATGGAGCCTCAGTCACCCCCACAGCTCACAGAGACACAGGGAGCCAGAAATACAGAATAGGAAAAAAAAAAAACCTCAGACCAAAGGCTTTTGTTTCCGCTTTCAAAGACATTTCTGCTGACAGGCATCAGACACAGTTAATTGAATGATTTCATTTTGTTTTATTTTATTAGAAAAGAGGAACTAAAAAAAGGACCAAAAATCTGACCTCCGACCTTTTGGAGTTTCTTGTGTATCCACCTGCATAAAAGCCTCTAAAAAGCGTTTGGAAAAGAAGCTTCGGCTTTAATGGGAATTCAACAAACCCATATAGTATCCCATTTAAACAAACCAATCAGAGTTTTTACTGCCTGTGAAACCAGGTGACACGAGCTATGGGGCTATCATTAGTGTGAGGGGTGACACATTATCGACGTAGTGTGAGCCCTGATGCACCACATTAAGTAAACTCTGCTTGGAGTGAACTGAAAACACCGTGAAAAGCCTCCAGTGTTGTTCTTTGCTCTTCTTTCAAAATAAATGCAAGAAAAGCCTCTATGACAGCATATGTGCTAATCTTTTAGCATTAGCTTGGCCGGCTGTCACTTCCTGCTTTCCAGGAAGTGGTTGCTTCCTGGTTTCAAGTTTCGATACAGCCAGAGAGAAACTGATTGCTGATGAAATTCAATGCAATCCTAAAATCGCTTGACAACACTTAATAACGTAATTTTCTAGATCCACCTGATACACAGGTCGTGCACTAGGACATTTATGGAAATAGATATTAATGTCACTGTTATCTAATCGCAGAGTAACAAATGTTTTCAAGAGGCCCTTTCCCAGTTCCATATGTGGGGAATCCACTCAAAGCATTCATAAGCTCCTCTACTTCTATGTTTTTCTCTTCTTAAATCTTTGGGTAAATAATCTGGGTAAAAGCCAGCCAACCAAGAAATGCATAAGTTGTCATTTTTAATAATTGGTGTGTTAATTTGCATGGCAAGAAATTGAAAAGGTCACTTTTTCTAATAGGGCTCCTTTAATATTCGTTATTGAACCCTCAAAAAGTTTTTCTTTCTTTTTTTTTAATGCCACCTTGGCCAGTCAATGAAGTGTATCATCCTCGCATTACAAGGCAATGCAAGTAAGCCATTAGCACCAAATGTTCCCCTTCCCGTTGCTCAATAATTAAGCCCTGAGCAGGAAATCATTAGAGAGTCTTAAAGCTTGAGATTGTGGAAACATTAACATTCTGGTCACAAACAGAAGACAGGCAAGAGGGAGTTTTTCCCTCCGCCGCCACTTCAATGGCAAAGCTGGGGTCAGAGCAGCAGGTCAAATGTGAACTTTCTCTTCTCCTTTATCCATGACCCTTTTTTGGTGGGCTGTGTTCCATCTTCCATTTGGATGATCGCCCATTGCTGCAACTGCCGGTTGACTGTGTCTTCATTCTTCCATGTAGGAAGACTGTGAGAAGACCGAGTTGTGCGTCTAGACTGCTTTTAAATCTACCACACATTGTATTTTTGAATTGCAAAAAATAAATAAAAAATACCAATACTAATAATAAGACTGGTAGGTTGACACCGCACACTTTTGTTGGTTGTGGACTCTCAAGCTTTACAGTTTGTGGATCTGGTTGTGTTTAAAACACTTCACTTTAAACCATCGTAAACCACCAGATTGTATCCAAGGGTTGTTCAACATGAGCACATACCCACAAAAGGGAAATCATATTTTTGAGAGTATGTGTGCCAGTATCTTATAGGATAAATGTGACAGAAAAATTGAAAGAAAGCAAAAGTATGGGTGTTTTAAAAATCAAAACATTAGAAAGATGTGAAAGAACTGAGCAACGTGAACCTCATAACAATTAATTTATTTGGATCATTTTTACTCTTAGTTTGCATGAGAAGGAGCTCTCTCTCTCTCTCTCTCTCTCTCTCTCTCTCTCTCTCTCTCTCTCTCTCCCTCAAAAATGTAATCTAACTTTTTTCCAAGTGACTGATTGAAATGAAATTTAGGTTGACTGAATGTGACATAAATAAGAAAGGGGTCACAAAAAAGCCTTTAGGTTGTCGTCTACATTCGTTTTGTTATTTTCAGTCATAGTACAAAAGACGCTGAAGGAATATTGTAATGTTTTAATCATGAATGCACGGGAAAATGAATAAGAAGCAAAACTGAGCTGGACTGAACTGGATTGTTTCCGCATGTCTTCTCTGCCGGAGGCGTTGTGAATTTGATTTCAGCCTTCTGGGAATCACGGGGACTAAAACATTTTTGACAAACTTGCTCTCTCAATAGATGGAAACAACTTGAAATCATGTGTCACTATTTGTTCATCAGAACAAATTTAAAGTTGTGAATTGAATGGGGGCAGGGGGTATTACATACACAGAAAAATATGTTAAAATTTCAGCGGAGGACTGTGACTCAATCGCGCACTAAGTCCATTTTTGCCCCTCAGGGACTCAGAGTCTTATCTGTTATACCAAAATATAATCTGCAGCTGCTCCGACTGACAAAGAACACGAGCCTGTGTAAACTTCAACTTTGTGTGAACTGTATGGGAAGTCTCAGCGGGAGCGGAACACTGTGCAGTCCACTTTTCCTGACTGCAAGTAGTCTCTGTCATTAGTTTGAATGTATGCCTTTGTTTGGGATTATCATGGCTCAGTGTCTTCCGTGCTCGGCTGTTTGACTCATTGACAAATAGCGACCAAAAAAAAAAAATAAAAAGCCCTCACGTTAGCAGGTCCAGCAGCCCCCCCATCAATATACAAGCTAATCGACACAGCCAAAGCAAGCCACAGAACCAAAATCCAATTTAGACCTTGTCCGCCTCACACATACTTGTAAAGATGAAAATGATGTTCGCAAAGTAATGAAAAGTTTAAATTGCAAAAAGCCCTGATAATATTGATTGGTTGCCGTTCCCTCAGCGGGGCGGACTCCACTTTACGGGGCCGGTTGCTCTTGATGGCTTTATTATTCTCTCCCCCCGTCAGTCTGAACTCCAGCGGGTCAAAATGTGGGCGTGTGAATGGCAGCGTGCGTTGGTGTTGCGGCGGCCTCCTAAACAGCCCCGCCCCCGCCACGCCGTCCCACTGTAGTAAAATATGTGACCCTGAAAACGACTGCATGTCTAATGAAAATAAATGTTCCCTAAAAATCCTATCAAGTGCGTTGATAATCTGGCCGACTTCTCCTTGAGTTGCCCACGTAACGGACTTCACTGAGGGTGGCAGTCTTTGATTCACGGTAAACCCCTCTGTCATGTGCCTGTGTAAACCGTCGCGTGTCCATAAAGACGGACGTCGCTGGGGCCTCATTTAAAGTGTCGTAAATTTTGATCATACCGCGGTGGCAGGTTGCAGCATTGAATATAAACCCGGCCTGTGCGTGTCAGCAGACGAGGCGAGCCAAGCTAACGCCTGACAGTTGTCACAGGTCACAGTGGCAGCCGTAGCATTTCACGGCCACGTCCGACTCAGTCCTACCTGAATTAATAAACCTCATAATAGCATCAATGTAACACCGTGGCTTCAGAGTCCACACAGAATCACACTTACACATTACATCACCTTTATAGAGGCTAGTAAAGCAACACTCAATATCCAGGGCTTGTAAAAACCTCAACAAGCTCACATTCACGAGAGTAGGAAACTAAGATGGGGGATACAAAAACAAAAGGCAATTATCAGAGATTAATCGACAAAGTTTTAATAAGTCTGCTCAAAGTGTGCCACGTGAGCTTGAACAAGTTTGTCCATTGTTTCATATACACACCACACAACAACGAGACGATAATGGAATAAACCACTCGTGGGAAAATCAAAGTGAAAAAAAATCACCGGCGACTACAGAGAATAACTGTATTATCATATTAACGGTAAAAAAAAAATAATAATACTTATTTGTGTTTTGTATGTTTAGGTCTCTGGTAGCTCACAATATGGCGCTCACTGCCACTAGGTCAATCTGGTCTTTGATTGAAGATCATATGTACATTTTATTGAGATTTATGTGCTATAAAATGGTGTCAAACATTGGCCAAATTTCAAATACATTTTCAAAATATTGAGATAGGTGTCGGCGTCCATTCACTTGATGGACAGTTCCACAGGAATGGACTTGAAAATAGAAAGCGTTAAAAAAAAATATTCAAAAAAAAACAAAAAAAACGACCCTGAATGGATGAGGATGCCAGCTGGCACTAAATCACATTCAAGAAGGAAAATGATTGACAGCTTCATACTGGACCCAGTGGCTGTAAGGTTCTGAAACTCTGACTTGGAGTCATCAGCACCATCGCGATCGATGGCAAGATATCTCACCGATGCTTCAGACACGTCGACCGTCCTTGAATAGGTATCAGTTGTGCAACCACAGGGATTGTGTGCACGCTGGTTGACAATGAGAGGTAATAAATTAGCACCAACTTGCAGGATCGCACCTCACTGTGCAGCAGGCGAGAGCAGCAGCAGCAGCAGCAGCAGCAGCCTCCAGCTGAAGACACGGCTCTGCGGAAATAGAAGAGGAGAAAAAGAAGTGCTGGAGAGGGTGATTGATAGATGAGATGCGTGCGGTAATAGAGGGGTGACAATTGAAAAGTTGGTGTGTGTGTGTGTGTGTGTTGCCAGGGAAGGGGAGTGGTAAATGGATGCAGCCCCCCAGGGGTTTTATAAGAAAATATATCTGCTTTCCACTGTGCTGTCAGAGAAGGGGAACAGAGTGGCAGTAACCTGCTGCCAGTCTGGGGGCCCGTGTTGACACTGTGTCCGTGTAATTACAACATCGTCCAGTGTTGGGTGTTGTGTTTTTGGAGAGGGGAGAGTCCGCTATCCTCAGCCAGCGTGCTACATGCCGTATGTTTGGCAGTTGACAAAATCGAAATGGCTGAGACGCGGACGTCTTGGAGCGGCGCGTCTCCGTTTACCGCTCACGCACCGACCAGAAATGCCCGCTCACGCAAAACTGCATGAAAGACGTGTGACGTAATCTGGCTTTGACATGGTTTTGACTTTCCTGAGGACTTAAGTGTTTCTCCGTGAGTCCGTGAGTCCCACAGTGCCATCTACTGGTGATGGGTTTTTGGTCTCTTTTCAATGGGGCCACAGTCCTGAACAAAAGAAAGGATTATTAGATATTTCCAGGCCCTGCTGTGCTTCAGTACGCAGCATTTTAGATATTAGCCAAATGCGTCAATGCTATTACAGAAGTTTTGCTCCGTTTTTTTTTTTAATGGTGACCTTGTAGTGCAGTACGAGCCACAAAATGTTCTTTGTTCCCACCGAGTAGGAGGACTTTGAAGAAGATAGAATCAAAATAGCAATATGGAGCGTTGTCAAGCTAATGAAACTAAGGACAGGTTTCCATTTTCCCACTGCAACAACTGCACTGAACTCCCTGGTTGTGTGTAGAAAAAGCAAGACATACACAACTGGGTTGCCAACAAGGTCTACATGCACTTCAGAGGTGAAAAGTAGGCCGGCTGACAGGGCCACCCATGGGAGAGAAACAGGAGGAGCCCGGTTTTAGTGGCTGGATCATTGCAGCAGGACAGTATCGCCCTCAAGGCTGGTGGCCAAGTCGAGGGTTTTGACTTTATACAGCAGTTTCTGTCTGTGTGTGTGTGTGTGTGTGTGTGTGTGTGTGAGCCTCTGACCATCAGACTGTTTCCAGAACAGCTCACCAAGGCTCAGAGGACGGGCACGTGAAGACAATCGGGGGATAAAGAAGGACACATTTAAAGTGAGAAATTGCTTCGGGGAGTTTCCACTGTGACGGAGACGGTCACGGGGAGGTAGCGAAGGCAGGACCGGAGTGCAGACGAAGACCGGGCTGCAGTTGAAAAAAATAAAATAAAATGTTTATTTCAAAACAGAACTTCACAAAAAATGTCCTCGGAGGGTTGCAAAAACAAAAATCCTCACAAAACCCAAAACCACGCGGCCGATTTACACAGGCTGTGGAAAGCAGACGACCCGACACGAACAGAGTGAGACGAGGATTATTTATACAAGAGGGCAGGGGACCACAGGTGAGAACAATCAAGGGCAGGGCCGACAACGATGCGCAGGTGAAAGTCATGCCAGCAAATAAAGAGGGAGAACGTCAACAGGAAGTAAATTTCAGAGAAGACAAGGGGAGACGAGACTATTAAAATAAAAGAGGAAAACACTAAAAGAGCAGCCCGGGACAGAGACGGCAGTCATTTTGTGTCCTCTCTTGTCATAAATCTAGGATCTATGATTTATAGCAGAATAAAAGTATTGCCGGGGACTAATGTTGGGGTGGCTGCACCAGGTCGGATGAAGGTCAGTCAGGCAGTCGCGCGTTTTTTAGAAAAGAATGTGATGTTATAAAAACTGTACAAGTCCACTCTCTTATTTAGTTACCATATCATCATGTTGTCACTTTAAAAAAAAAAAAAAAGACGTATCAGAGTGCTTTGGTTGAGGTCCGGGACCAACTGATCTAATCTGCCAAAAAAAGCTGGATGTTGTGCTGACTGGTGATGTGAGTCACCGCCTAGAGCCGGCCTCTTCCTCTGTAAAGTCACACGAGGCATGAAGATGTGATGGCCTCTGCGCTCCAGGTGCTCCGTGCGCGCGACGTCTGAAGGCGATTTAAGCGACACATAAAGACGACGGACGTCTTTCAGAGGGTTTTTGTAGATGTCGGTCCAGTGATGAAGGGGAAAGGAAGCTGCAACGGGAGAGAAACGGGAGTATCCTCCTTGCGAATGGGTTGCGCAATGGTGTTGCCTGCAGCGGATTACGGCTTTGAACGCTGACTCTCAGGAAACGAACGTGAGTTTGCGTCGGAAAATGAAAATTGACGTGCAAGACAACGTAGAAATACAGGACAGACTCCGTCCCGTATCGAGTCAAAAACGGAATGCGCCGTTCCACTGTCAAACACGGTACAATCCTGTGTTTCAAGGGACGCAAATTCACATTCGCCTTCAGGGACTAGTAGCCGCAGGTGTCCAACGACGCCGCAAGTGCGCTAGCTGACGTCATTATCCGCTAAGCTAGCAAAAAAAAACGCTCTCCTCGCTACGGCGTCACATTTTAATCATTCCCCCTCTCCTCTCCTCTCCTCAATATAGAACTGTAATTACAGTGTCTCCTTTTTCTTATAAGCAGATAAGACTTTCATAATGGCTCCCCAGAGAGCCTGTTCAAACTTAATTAACGCTGGCTAAACAGTCCTCTCTCTCCCCCAGTCTCTCACATCCTATATCTCTCTCTACCCGCATCCCCCTTCCTACCCCCCCTGTTTGTCTCTCTCCTTCTTCTTATCAGACAATGGCTGCTTCTGGGGGAAGGAGGCCGTCTGTCATTGATGAGTGCTAGAAAGCCAGCGGACGGCAAAATGAAAGCTAGACTCGACATGGGCTTGACTCATAAAG
Source organism: Thamnaconus septentrionalis (assembly GCA_009823395.1). Lineage (NCBI taxonomy): Eukaryota > Metazoa > Chordata > Actinopteri > Tetraodontiformes > Monacanthidae > Thamnaconus > Thamnaconus septentrionalis. Next base: position 20,153,964 of record CM020513.1, read on the forward strand.
AAAGGCGGGGGTTGGGGGGTCCAGGGGGGTTCTTGTTGGCCCCCAAGTGTGGATTTATTTTGTGTGTGTGTGTGTGTGTGTGTGTGTGTGTGTGCGTGCCTTTTGTGCAATTCCTCTGAGCAGCGTAAGCCCTGAAATCAGGCCCTGATCTCCGTTTGAGTAGCCCGCTCTTTTAATTCCCATTTGTTTGACTTAGAGAGATTAGCCATTAATTACTGGCTAGAGAAATTTCAGCACACACAAAACCACACACACGCACACACACACACACACACACACACACAACGTGCGTTCATTAAATCTGCGCTACCACACGGACCAAGGCAGAATACCACGGAGCTGAGAAAGCATTGTCCAGCAGGACACACACACACACACACACACACACACACACACACACACAAGCTCACTGCAGGCTGGAAGATGCTGTTCTGGGAGAAGATTGGCAGGTTTTAGCTGAGTGTAACATCAAGCTGCAGCATGAGAGCGCGGGGGTATTAGCGCAGACAGACAATCTGGCCAAAGCCGAGGCAAGCTGAAGACGATCACAAACACAAGGCACCTGAGTCAGCAGAAAACAGGCTGCTCGGGTGTTTGCACAGAGCCCGTCGGAGCTCTCGAAGACCCTTGACATCATCCCCTCCTTCTGTTTTCAAGGTCCAAGCGAGCCCCCACCCTCCCCCTCCCCCGACCTCCCCGAGCCCAGATTGGAACACATCTGGCAAAGATAAAGGTAATCTTGCTGGAATTAACTTTTACCTCTTCACAGCTGATTGAATTATTTGTAACACTTGGAGCCACGAACAGGAGATTCGTAGGCAGAAGCTTGGAGCTGATTGTTTTCCCTTTTAAAGTGCTGCAAGAAGAATGAGCGGACTGGAGTTACGTACGTATTGCACCCACTCGCGTGGCTGAAGCAATTATTGCAACGGCCGAATTCGCCAAAATGTCGAACTTCACCTTTACGCCGGATGATTTGCAATGATGTGATGAAAGGGATTTCTAAGGCAGGGCCTGGTTGACACATGAAGCACATGGTTCACTACAGAGGGTACTGCTGGCAACTGTTGTACCGAAGCAATGTCACACTCAAGGTTGTTTTGTGTTCGACTGAATATCAACACACTGCATCAAACACTCACTCAACATTTCATTCTTTCTTCTTTTGTTTTCCCCCGATCTTCTCCTGAGATATTTAGTCGAGGAGACATTTATACAAGGAGTCTGCGCCATTAATATCGGGCAGCGTTTCCTGGGCAGAGATCATTCTGCCCGCGTTTCATGTGTATTGTTACTCGTGTATCAGCAAATGAATATGGAATAATAGCAACTAAAATCTCAAAGGGGCTGCAGGTCCAGTTGTTGAACAAAGCGTGGTCAAACAGTGACGGCGGCAGAGTGTGAGAAAGAGTGTGCACTGCATGTGGATGCTGCCCTCTTGTGGTCAAAAAGCTATTCACGCCTCTTACAATTTTTGAGCCTTTTTTTTTTTTTTTCTAACTTGCGATTCAAAGGAGAATATTGTAATTATTGCATAACATAACGCATTGGTAACACCATGGTGTGATAATAAATACGAGATGGACTGTGTACTTGCTCCCTGTTGGTCTGTCGCTTTGTTTTGTTGGTTTTATTGCAATAAATGACGTTTTTTTTACTCTGTACCATGTACTGTTGACTAATGAGAAGTTCCTCGCAAGTGTCTTAACGTCCAAAAGAAAATCAATGTTTATAAATGAAAGAGGGAGGGTGTGTTGAAAATTTCTTTGACTCTGATTTTGAGTCAATTTTTTAATCACTCAGTCACCTCTTATATCCCGTATCGACACAGTAGGAGTTAAAGTATTACGTTTATTAAAAACAAAGTGAAAATGAAAATATGTTCTATCATTGTTTTTCATGTTGTGTTATAACACCGGTGTGGCTTTTGTCCCCCCCCCCCCTGTGGTTTCACCCATTTTAAAAACCCCGTCCCCACAAGACCCCACGAGGAAACCGGAAGCACAACTCATGAATTGTCATTTTTTTTTCTTTATTGTTTTAAAGTCACCAAAAAGTTTTCTGCATAACTACATCCAATAGCATCCACTGTTGTCGACACGGCGACCTCATCCACCACCGAGTGACGACAGCATGACATCATCGGCGCCACCTTGATGAAGTGGCTCAAACGGCAGTAAAGAAATTACTACTGACAGGCCCGTCCGTCTCCCCCCCACCCCCACCCCCCCGCCCCCGGAGTCCGTCGCCAATAAAAGCGTCTCGCCGCTACCCGTGTAAAGCACAAACATTGCACATCAAATGAGAGCGTAGCATCATCAAGTCTCCTTCTCAAACACTGCTGCCTGCTGCTGGAGGATCCCACCCAGGCCCAGGCCCAGCTCCAGGCCCAGCTCCAGGCCCAGGCCCAGGCCCAGCCCCAGGCCCAACCCCAGGCCCAACCCCAGGCCCAACCCCAGGCCCAGGCCCAACCCCAGTCCCATGCCCAGCTCCAGCCCCAGTCCCAGGCCCAGGCCCAGCTCAAGTCCCAGGCCCAGGCCCAGCCCAGTCCCAGGCCCAGGCCCAGGCCCAGTCCCATGCCCAGCTCCAGCCCCAGTCCCAGGCCCAGGCCCAACCCCAGCCCAGTCCCAGCCCTCTCCTCAACGGGAAGGTAAACAAAACGGGCGTCTCGACCACCACGCATGGCTTTATACACTGAGCGATGGGGTAGAAGTGTGACGGTTTACTGCAGGTCCGTCGTGATGAGACCAGTCGAAAGCACCAATAGCACCGAGTCACGTGACGCTGCAGCGCCGTCTAATCTCACCTTTGCGTCATTTCGGGCCTGGAAACCTACACAGTGAACGTCATCCTTGCGCCGGCCTGCCTCTTAAAACTGCCCCCCCCCCCCACCAACCCCACCAACCCAAAACATAAATAGATAAATAAAAATCTGTGCTTCTTCTCACTTCTGACGTTCGTGTCTGACACAATGTGACCATTAAATGTGTTGTCAAAGCCGGCAAGTACGCGGTCTACATTGCTTTTGATTCCTTTTCGAGATATTCAAAATTCAAAAATACAGAAGTACAAAGTGATCCGTTTCACCCCCCCACCCCACCCCACCCCGACCTTTAGAAATGTTTGACCGACCAGCTGAGTTGTCCACTTTGTTTCTTTGAAGATTCTCAATACATGTAAATCTACGTACAATACCATTAAAAAAAAAAATCTGTTTTAGAAGTGAGGCCCCCACTTTGTATCACTGTATGTACGATGTAAGATGTCAACTCCAATTGTCTGAAGTTCCTACGCTAAAGCCTGACCCGGTTTCGCCATAACCTAATCTACATGGGATCTTTAATTCAATATTTTGCTGTCTTTTTTTTTTTTTTTTTACTGGAAACATTTTTATTATTTTATTCTCATTTTATATTTTCTTTCTGCATATAAATCATCTGCACATTTGATGCTCTAAAACAGCTGCATTTGGCTCCTCATGAAAGTGCTCGTTTCAAGTTCAGCTATACTCTATAGACTATATCTCTACATTGCTATCTATGCCCCGGCCTCGTCCAAAATACTCTTGTTTGGTATCATCTGCCACCGTCGCAGTCACCCTAGTTTGTCTCGGCTGTACCCACTTCCACTTGGTGAAGTTCATATATGGCTATAATCTCCCTTAGATCCACCGAAAAACGATGGAGAGGTGACGTACAGCATTTTCTCCCAGATCCCCAAATACTCCTCAGAAAAAAATGAGGCTGAATAGAATTTAGGCTGTGACATTCCTGGTACTCCAAACAAACAAATAAACCCCCCAAAAAACACCACTATTTCGACTAATATGGCTACAATATATTAGATTTTTTTTTCCGAACGTAAAGAATGTCGACACGGCAGCTTGACGAGAGCCTTCCCGCAGCCCGACGCTCCTTTGTAAAATTTTACCTGCTGTGTTTTTTTTGTTTTTTTTTTACCCCCTCCGTATTAATATTATATGCAAAAAGATGATGCGGACGATACAGAGATGTGCGCGCATGAGAGGAGGCCGGGGAGTTCAAGGGAAACTCCCGTTTACACAGTAAGGGAAACAAAATTAGTAGGGGGGGGGCGGAGCAACGTCAAGCTGAGTATCCTTCCCGCAGCACTTTGCATAAATCTCGTCATTAAATCATCTGCTATGTACAATAATACGTCGTTAAAACCGTAACGTACGCCTCAGCTGAGCCCAGCAAGTCCCTTGACCTTTGACCCTTGAGCCTTTCTTCATCAAGACCAAGACCAAACTAGCAGAACTCTAAAGAAATCCTTTCGGTAGAATACAGTGAGACACCTTTCAAGTAAAAGAACTGCTTTTCTATGGAATGCAGCTCACGACAGACCCCCAGTCGACTTGAGAAGACCGCTTTCTGCTCTGGCGGACCCAGGTCTGTCTCTTCTTCTGCCTGCCTGCCTGTCTGTCTGTCTGTCTGTCTGTCTGTCTGGCGGCTGGCGGACAGTGATGGACAGAACATGGAGACAAACTCTTGTTTTCGTTGCCGAATACGATGGAGGAAGTAAAGCAAACAAAGTCATTCCTTCGGAATAAAGTACAGAAATGCCATCATAACCACAGACAACTAAGCCGCTGATTTCTCGCTGAAAGTTTTTTTTTTTTTTTTGCGTTGAAAAATAAAACACTGCTGGAGTGAGAGGTAAACACCCACTACGTCTTTTTTTTTTTTTTTTGTACAGTAACCCCTTTGCAATAATCAAAGCACGGAAATAAAAGACGAAAGCACACAAATACTCAAGAACTAAAATTAAGACGGCTCAAGACGAGAATTTTTTTTTGTCGTTGTCGTCGTTCTTACATTGCTTTTTCGCACTGGAGTTTAAAGTACACATAGTAACCAGCTGCAAATGGGGTTTTACAAGGAATTTAGGAATCGTCAAAAAAAACAACAAAAAAAAAACATAAAGCACAGTTTTAAGTCAGTCCAGCTTTTCCTGGCTTCACGGTGGACATTTCCGATAAAGGAAAGTCCGGGACGGTCGCGAACGGACCAGTTCAGAGAGAGGACACTGCTGGCCGAGGCTGGGCCCCTGCTGTGGTCGGAGTGCAGTCCGCCGGCAGAGCGGGTGAAGGCCGCCCTCGGTCACGCTGTTATCGTGTGGGCACAGCTCGGCTCAGCAGTGTGAGGGGGCCTGTACAGTGGTGCTCTCCACAGAGGGAGCTGGCGAGGGCCGCACTGTCAGTCACTCCAGAGTGGGGGGGGGGGATGGAAGAATATTTGTACAGGCGGAGGGGCTGAAGCAGAGCCTGGAACCAGGGAGGAGGCGCTGCTGAAGATAGAGGGGCTCAGGACCCGGAGGAAGGAAATAGAGGCCAAGCCAGGAAGGATCGGGGGCGGGGGTCCGCAGGGGATCGAGGTGGAGGTGTCAGGCTGAAGTGAAGAGGGGGGGGGGGATTAAAGCCCAAGGGGGATTTTTTTTTTTATTGGATTTTTTTGGGTTTCCCCGAGGGAGGAAGGTCAGTTCTCTGCCCGTCCGAGGAGGAGACACCTGAGGAGAGAGAGACATGAGCAGCGGATCAGTTTCAGGCTGAACTTGGCGGACGGCGGTGTTTAGAACAGGAATGTTTGGAACGTGCCCATGCACGCACGCACACACACACACACACACACACACACACACACACTTGCTGTTAAGGCTGTCAAGTTCCCCCCGGTGGGATGAATCAATGTCCATCTAAACTCCCCATGGCCACCACATTTACACAACATATTTTTACATCATGTATTCCATATTGCCCAGCACATTGACAAAGGGACTGTGCTATTTTTTCCTCCATTTGTACAAATGCATCTAACAGTCAAATGAATAACACACGTAAGGCAGCAAGACGAGCTGATCAACAAAGGAAACACGATTGCAACCACAAGTCCAGGAAGAACACGGACTCCAAACTGGCTACTTTTTGGCAGCAAGTAAAAACAAGCAGAACCCAAAATACATTTAAAAAAGAATAAAAGCAACAGTCCTTGAACGCTGTTTGGTTGAAACATTGTCGTGCCTTGTTTTGGTTTTGCTTTCCCTGTCGCAAGTCATTTTATTAGGAGAGCAAAAACATGATTTGTGCGACAAGATCAATTTCTGCTCGCAGCAACACAACAGAGCACCTGCGCTGAACAAAAAAAACAACAAAAAAAACGGAACAAAACATCATAGCCGAATCTCTCCAGTGTGGACATTAAAAGACAAGCTTGTAATAATAAGGCAAATTCTATTAGGCACCTCTGAATTATCTATTAGTCTTAAATAATTCATGAGAAGAAGAAAAATGACAGCGCAGCCCATCAAAATAATTTATGCCCACTAACTAGTTGCCCGACTGGCTCGCCAGTAATTCTTGTTCTCGGTGCAGTTCGCTCACATTTTGATTAAAAATGGAACAAAGAAATAAAAAAATAAAAAAAAGAAATTGAGCAATTGGCTGTTTGGAACACTGGACTGTTTGCAAGCAGTCGGAAAATTAAACACTGAACAAACACACTGTTGATAGGAACATGCACGAGATACAAATTCAAACAACAAATTCTTTGGAGCTCATTTTTATTGACTGTGCTGACAAGTTTGTATAGACAGAGAGTGCAGCACTAGCCGACGTGCCAATGTTTCCTCGGCACACAAAGTAGAGGCAGAACGTGGAGGCGATTAAGATTTTGTACTCGCAGGCTAAGCCAGGTAGCCACAACTGCCCAATGCTGTTGGAACTGCTTCAAAACTGCTTCAGTGAAATTCTTGTCGGGCGCAAAGTGAAAACGAGCCGTCTCATTAAAAAAAACCCTTCTTGTGCTTTGTTTTCAATGTGAAATCGTCATCTCAGTCTTCTCGATAACACTGCTGCTACTGCTGCGTAGATATGCTGATCTATTTTAACACAGCCGCTCTCTCCCTCTGTCCTTCTTTTGTCTTCCTCCGGGGCTTTTTAAGGTCGTCATGCAGCAGTTGCCTTCTGCTTCCTGCGCAATTAAAAGGAAGCCGACGGGCTCTGGAAGCCTGAGCTGGATAGAAAACGTCCTGCGTCGGGAGTCGCCAGCTCTCGGCAGGTGGATCACTCAAGATTTCAATTTCGAGCCATCCGACTTCCCGCCGCTTAAAGTTGTCCATCGTCGCCGGTTCGATTATTAATCTGAAAACATTATTACACAACGTGATTGTGTAGCTAAATATGGCAGCTCGCTTGAATCTGACCAAAGCCCTCCCTCTCCCGAGCTTGCCAGTGAACTACGGTGGCCTGCGCACACAAACCTGCGTCTACCTTCTTCTTCGTTGGTTTATCTGAGGACGCAAGCGTTCACCCTAAATACGAAACGTGCTGGCTTGTCCACACTGGGCTTCCTTAGAAATACGACGGTGCAAGATGGCAAAAACTGGGAGCAAGAGCCTTAATCTATGTATGTTCTTATACAATCTATTCTATGGGTAGAAAACCAAAGGATTTTTATTGTACTGCGAGTGTGAACTTCAATAGAAACAAGTGCTTAAAGTTGCCTTTTTTCTTTGGGCTTTTTTTTCCCAGTGCCTTTAATCTGCTTAATCATTCTGCTGGAATCAGTTTCATCTGTTGCTCAGCTCGGTGAGAAGGTCACACGACAACATCAACGACAACGACAACAACATCAACGACAACGACAACACGAAGCAGCGACGTCGACCCACCGCGCTGCTGGTTCCCACTCGGCGACGGAGCTTCAGCAGATGGTTTCGAGATGGCGCGAGTTCTGTTGGGAGAGGGAGAAGAACAGCTTCACGCACCCGTCCAAAAGAAGGAAGAAAAGCAGAAGGTAGGAGCAGTGCGTGCGTCTCACAGGCGTGTCGCTCCACTGCCGCGGCAGGTCCTCTGGCTCGGGCGGGTAGGACATCCAGGACGGGCTGCGGTACGAGGACGGCGGCGACATGACGAAGTAGTCGGAGTAGCCCGGGCGGTTGGCCGAGATGGCGTAGACGGCTGTGATCGGGTTCCCTGCGGCGCGTAAGGCGGGATTTAACCCACAACCTCCCAGCGGAAGTCTGGCGTGCGGCGGCGCCGCCTCACCTGAGTAGTTGGTGATGGACTGGTCGACGGTGACGGTGGGGAAGGGCGTCCTGGACAGCGGCAGGTAGGGGCCGCCATTGTGCTGCTGGGCCTGGAGGTCGGAGGCGTCGGACACGCGAGGCTTCAGGCTGACGTCGGGGGTGGAGCTGTGGAGACAGTGAGGAGAGTCCGTCAGTCAGTCAGTCCGTCAGTCAGTCAGTCAGTCAGTACGTCCGTCAGTCAGTCAGTCAGTCAGTCAGTCAGTCCGTCAGTCAGTCAGTCAGTCAGTCAGTCCGTCAGTCAGTACGTCCGTCAGTCAGTCAGTCAGTCAGTCAATCAGTCAGTCAGTCAGTCAGTCAGTCAGTCAGTCAGTCAGTCAGTCAGTCAGTCAGTCAGTACGTCAGTCAGTCAGTCAGTCAGTCCGTCAGTCAGTCAGTCAGTCAGTCCGTCAGTCAGTACGTCCGTCAGTCAGTCAGTCAGTCAGTCAATCAGTCAGTCCGTCAGTCAGTCAGTCAGTCAGTCCGTCAGTCCAGTCAGTCAGTACGTCCGTCAGTCCGTCAGTCAGTCCGTCAGTCAGTCAGGTCAGTCCGTCAGTCAGTCAGTCCGTCAGTCAGTCCGTCAGTCAGTCAGTCAGTCAGTCAGTCAGTCAGTCAGTCCGTCAGTCAGTCCGTCAGTCAGTCAGTCAGTCAGTCGTCCGTCAGTCAGTCAGTCAGTCAGTCCGTCAGTCAGTCCGTCAGTCCGTCAGTCCGTCAGTCAGTCAGTCCGTCAGTCAGCGGCCGTCCTCGACGTCCGCCTCCGTTTCACCTCTGCAATCTCTTCACGTCCTCTTTCACTCCGTCCATAAATCTCCTCTCTGCTCTTCCTCCAGGCCGTTGGTTCTCAACGGGTGGAGTCACATAGTCCTTATCATGAAGTGACTCTGTTTGTATTGCACAGAGTTGTACAGAGTTTTTTAAATGTGCACCTAAACATCTCTAGACTTTATGTATAATAAAATATTTTAGTTATTTTTCTCTTGAGATATTGTCATGTTGCTCTTCACCTCCTGTCTGCCACCTCCAACCTCGGCATCCTTCCACTCATATATTAACTCTCCCCACTCTGTTCATGTCCAAACCATCTCAGCCTCTCTGGCTTTATCTCCAGAAACATCTAACGTGTTCTCGTGTCCCTCTGGTGTCCTGATCACGTCCATCATGGTCACTACCAGAGAGAAGCTCAATGAGATAATAATCAGAACTCAGGTGTGAGATAATTCTACTCTGCATCCAAAGATTACGCAATATAAACATCAACAGCTGTGCACTTGTTGTTGCAGAGCAGTTTTTGGAGCCCGGCAAGGCAGCGTTCCCCAGCCTTGACGTCAACATCTATTGAAGAACAGTTTACTGCAATCAATAAATCGGTGATGTGGTTTTATCCAGCACAACACTGGGATTCAATCCAACTAGATAGGATTCTGCCTGCCATTTCCCCCCTGGCTTGCTGCACCCAGGACAAGCACACACCTGTGATTTCATCAGGGCGACGCAGCGAGTGATGCAACAGCACCATAAATGACAAGCAGAGAAAGAGGTGTTTGTCCTGCAGCCAGGTGGAGGCCGACCTCGTGCTCGGCTCTGGTTATCACGCTCACTGGAGGCTCAGTGTAAACTCTTTTTTTTTTCTGACAACCCTCTACATGCTGTAAATATTTCTGGTGTACTGACAACATGTTACCATGTCTGCTTCCACTACTGCAACACACTCACACTCATAATACTGCTGCTTTTTTTTTTCCTGCCAGTAAGAACCATTTTAATACGTGCAAACAGATAGATAGATAGACAGATAGATAGATAGACAGACAGACAGACAGACAGACAGACAGATAGATAGATAGATAGATAGACAGACAGAGATATATAGACAGAGACAGATAGATAGATAGATAGACAGACAGACAGACAGACAGACAGATAGACAGATAGATAGATAGATAGATAGACAGATAGATAGATAGACAGACAGACAGACAGACAGACAGACAGACAGATAGATAGATAGATAGACAGACAGACAGATAGATAGATAGATAGATATATAGACAGACAGATAGATAGATAGATAGATAGATAGACAGACAGACAGACAGACAGATAGACAGATAGATAGATAGACAGACAGACAGACAGACAGACAGATAGACAGATAGATAGATAGATAGATAGATAGATAGATAGATAGACAGACAGACAGACAGACAGACAGATAGATAGATAGATAGATAGATAGATAGATAGATGTTATTGAACCCAAACTGGGAAACTACACTGTTGCAGCACTAAAAAACATCTCTGACAGATTTTTTTGTATTTTGCCTCTGCAGGCTGTAGGCTTGAAACGAACTACAGCAGGAGACTGGAGGACGAATGATGACACGCAGATGCGTACTACAGAGGAATTGGAAATGTGATTGCATCACCCTCCCTCTCTCAGAGTACAGAGCACCTAGCACATGTATAGCGAGCAGAGTGACAAACTGAGGGTTGGGGGGGGCAAACTATTTCCTACTAATTAGCTCTATTAGTTCAAATTAAAATAAACGTACAAACCAAATAAATCACAATTGTCAACATTCACAATAACAATAATTCGATTTTTTTTAATTATTATTATTATTATTATTATTCCTGTTTCAATCTCTCTCTCTCTCTCTCCAACTCGTCGCAGCACGTCAAACGCAGTTCGTGCACTGTCTGTCCGCTAGGTGGCGATCGCCTCCCTCTTTTTGACGCACAGCATGCGGGGCCGTCTATCGCTTCCCGCGACGTGGAAGTGCCCAGCAACACCGCGCGCACAGGCCCTGCATTCAAATAAGGAAGCGGCTCAGTTCAAACGGTGCAGACTAACATAAAAACCTGAGAGAGACACAGAGCGACAGGAGAGAGAGAGGGCGGGATGTGGAGGGCAGCAAGTTCAAATGATGCTGATTAAAATTCCGCCCCCCCACCCACCACCACCACCACCACCACCTCCCTGCTTTCACTCTGTTTGCACAGTTAATATTTTCATCCGGCACCGAGGTTAGTCCCAGCTCTGCATTTCGATTGGTTGAGGGGAAATGCAGAGGGAGAGTACTGTCAAGTCTTCTGCGTGACCTTTAAATTTGACCTCTGTGAGATGAGTTCCCTGCTCAACCCACTCAGTGGATGCGTGTTGGTTTGTTTTTCAACCCATGTAATCATAATTCATACGGATGACACACCATGCACTTCATTTATCTATTTCGACTTCCCCTTTTTCCCCAGTTCAGCTGTAGCCACGTTGTCAGTATGTAGATAGCTGTAAATTCAACCGTCCATAAGATGTAAATATCTTCATTTTTTATTTTCATTGCCTTATTTCTTTGAATTAAAAGTAGTCTAAATTGATTTGTGGGGGTCTTACCGTCGTAGTGAGGTTCCAGGGGGCGGTCCCGGTCTGGAGGGGATCAGAGGTGGAGGAGAGCCGATACCCATATCAGGAAGCTGTGTGAAGCGGAAACCCTGCAGGAGGCAAAGACACACACACACACACACACACACACACACGGGATATAGAAGCGAGACAACACTGGAAATGCACAGGACGGACGGACGGACGGACGGACGGGCAGACGGACCGCCCGAGCAATCGCTCGGATGTCTGATTAGCGAGAAAAGACAGAAACAGATGGAAGCCGCGCAGGGCAATTTTTATTTGCTGCTGTGTGTTCAGCCTCTAAACACTATAATCCCTGCAAAGCTGCTCCCTCGCTGATGAGCTGTTGACAATGCACCGACTGACAGCACTAACTGCAGCTCTCAGGATCTGAAGCTATATGTGTGTGTGTGTGTGTGTGTGTGTGTGTGTGCGTGCACGCTTGCGTGTTCTGAAATATATACAAAAGCCAAATACCGACATGCTCAGAGTGGTTCTGTGTGTGTGTGTGTGTGTGTGTGTGTGTGTGTATTTTGAACCAGTACAAACACTTCTTTTAGTCACACATAACCTTGCACACTCGCCCTGCTGTTTGCTGTCTCTGAATTGGGCTATTTAATTGGGTAAACCTTTCAACATGAAGTAAAAGCTACTGCTGAGGAATAAAATAATCTGAGACAAATTTATATATATATATATATATATATACATATATATATATATATATATACATACATAAAAATTAATCTGATGCCTTTTTTATTTAATTTTTTTCATTGTATGAATATTTAAAAGGAATTGAGAAAATAACGAAATGATACTGTGAAGATTACACTATTTTGAAACATTTTAAATTTTGAAATAGTTACACTACCATAACATTTCCAACAGGGTACAACACTTGTATTTGCAACCAATTGCATTTGCAAAGTAATCCATCCCAACACTTGCTCATCCATTATATCTGTTCCTACTGTGAACTGTCAAACTCTGCGACTCACGCTGTACTTCTACCCCCTTTGTTGCTCACCGGTTTGGGCAGGCTGCACTGGTGCATGTCCTCGTAGCCGACGCTCCTCTGCCTGCCTCCGCAGGGATGGTTCATGGTCCCCGGGGCGCTGGTCACCCCGTCGCTGTAGTGGCTGGTGTGGGACGGGTTGTAGGCCCTGTGGCCGCCGCGGTGGTGGTGGTGGTGGTGGTGGCTGGGAGAGAGTGAGAGACAGGAGCGTCAGCGGGAACTGTTGGGCCCGGCAGGCACTCTTGAGGTTGTTTTGGCGCCCTCTCTGGCAGCCAATGGAAAATTGCACCAGAGGGTGGGTTGAGGGTCTGATGTGAGTTGTTGCATGTGTTTGAAAGCATTTGCCTGTAAGTTGTTTACGTCTGTATCATCGCTGCACACGTCACATGATTGTTTGTCAGTATCTAACGGGCTAATGCTAATTAGCCATTGCCATTTGGGTGGGTGTTTGTTTTGGCATTTTGTATTCATTTTTACAGCACTGTGTTCCATGCTGAGTGTAGAAATAATACACATTTAATATTGTTGATATCATGAACGTTTGTCATTCATTCTAGCACATCATTTGTTCATAAAATTATATAAGCAACAAAAAAATCTAAGTTTGGGAGCCAAAAGAGCCACCGGCTCTTTTTAGTGAGCCGAGCCAAAAGAAACGGTTCTCTGCAAAGATTCAGAACTCCCATTATTAATAGGAATAAAACGAAGAAGAGAAAAAAAAAAAGCCAGGCATGCAAGCGCAATATTCAAACAGACTCGTTCTCTTTGTTTTGTTGAGAACAAGCCAGCGGTGGGGATTTGAAAAATCCCTGTCAGGGCTCTGAACTCAAAGAGAACTACAGAGAAGTTTACTTGGTGGGAGGAGACGGGGGGTCGTGGTCCGGAGGCGCCAGGCTGAAAGCGTTGCCCAGCAACATGTGCATCTGCGTGCGGACCTCGTCGATGGACGGCTGCGAGCTGAGCGAGGACGAGTCGGAGCCGCGGTGAGCCCTCACTCCCAGGCTGCCGGTGCCGGTGCCGGTGGACCCGGCGCCGTAGCCCAGGGAGCTCATCAGGCGGTCCACGTTGGTCTCCTCGTAGGGCTCCGGTTCACCCTGCGAAAAGGCTTAATGTCAATTTAGCACCTCGTTAATTTACTGAGAGCGAGTGCTTAAAATATATTATTGCACAAACCACCTAACGTCTTTATCAAGTCACTATGTCCTGACGATCAGAAGCCCAGGGCCACTGAGTTTCACCTTGACAACTAAAAAAAAACTACATGTGGGCGATAATTGTTGTATTTAGTGTGGTTGGGTACAGAGGTGGGAAGAAACAAAGTACAAATACTTTGCTAACGACGTACTTCAGACAAAACAGTAGATTGCTGGAAGATGTGAGGACGTGGACGGTTTGTTGCGATGTCACTGCAGGTCCCTTATGTGAAACCACGTGTTGCCTCTTCCACATCGTTTGTTATAAATGTCAAGGAGACGTTAAGGAGATGTAATTAAAGATGTTAATTACATTTGATTGCCAATCCCATTGTCGTCAACCGACTGTATGAATGGTATTAACTAAAATGTAACTTGGGAACTAAAAAGCAATGTGACTGTATTGGCCGGCAGCAACTCTGTATTTTTCTCGTTTATTTTGCTGCTGTTTTTTTTTTTTTTTTTAATGTAAGTTTGTTTGTTACTAATAATAAAAAAAATAAGCTTGTAAAATTATTTCTTGTGAAACAGGGGCAGATTAATTCAGATTATTCTTCTTTCTGCTCCCTTTCATTCTAGATTATGGAAACCTTTTCATTATTTATTTATTTTTTACATTAAATTGTTATTTTCTTTTACAAATGAATGAAATAAAGAATAAACTTTTTTTTTGTCCTTGTTGATTTTCTTTGGTTTTTTTTTTTTTTTTTTGTCTCATTTGTTGTAATTTGTATGCCGGCCATCGCAGTAACAACACAAGAAGAATTGTGTAATTGGCTTAACAGCATGAACAGAAAATTAAAAAAAACAAAAAAACATAGCTGCAAAAATAGTTTTAACGAGCTTGCAAGAATGACCTTCAGTCAGCACCCGAAAGAATTGTAAAAACATGATGTGCTTGTCCTGACAAAGAGGTAGAAACCAACTCCGCACACACACACACACACACACACACACACAAAAACAGCCAATACCGACGCAGAGAACTCGGCGGGAGGCTGCGAGAACAGAAAAGGGCGCACGCACGTTAAAAAGGAGGCCGATAACATTTGGGCTAACGCAAACAGACGCGCTCTGTTCATCCTCGTTGCCGCTTTAACAGTTTGCTGCATCCAGGCCTCCGGTTATCCGCTGCCCATCGGAATCCATGAGCAGGCTGTAATCATATTCACAGTCATTGACATTCAGCAAGGTAGCGCCGCCACCGCCGCCGCCGCTGTTACTGCGCTGCCGCAGCGGCATAAAGATCCCTCTCTCTCTCCTCTCTCTCTCTCTCTCTCTCTCTCTCTCTCTCTCTCTCTCTCTCTCTCTCTCTCTCTCTCTCTCTCTCTCTCTCTCTCTCTCTCTCTCTCTCTCTCTCTCTCTCTCTCTCTCTCTCTCTCTCTCTCTCTCTCTCTCACCCTCTCTCTCTCTCTCTCTCTCTCTCTCTCTCTCTCTCTCTCTCTCTCTCTCTCTCTCTCTCTCTCTCTCTCTCCTCTCTCTCTCTCTCTCTCTCTCCCTCCCTCTCTCTCTCTCTCTCTCTCACTTCCCATTTTATCTGCAGCTCTCTCACTCTTTCTCCCTCTCTCCACCGCTGGCTGCTGCTGCTGCTGCTGCTGCTGCTAAAATGGAGGAATCACTTCCCTCTTATCTTTTGTCCCCCCCCCCCCCCATCCTCCTTTATCTTTCCATTCGCCGCAGATTCATAAAGTTCACGGAGGGGCGGCTCCGTTAACCCCCCCCCCGCAGCCGCTGCGAGCTGGGAGCGTCACGGCGACGGCGGAGGAGAGGATTAACGTTACAGATTCTCTCTGCAGATTACGTTATTTTTTTTATTTTTTTTGACAAAGTGGCGCGGCTTTGCTCCGAACAACCGACGCCACGTGTTAGATCAGGGGTGGCCAAAACTACGGCCCGGGGGGCCATATGCGGTCCGTTAAGCATTTAACGTGGGCGGCCGAACTCGAAGAAATTACATGAATAGTTAGTCAGTCATAAAATAGCTGTATTTCATCACGAGGTGGGTTCACCAAAACACTCCAGCCATCTGCTCCTGCTCCGTCCCCTCTGTCAAATTTTAGCACCCATTGTGGCCCCACCGGTCAATAAGTTTGGCCGAACACTCACTGTGCTCGGCCGGGTCAGAGGTCAAACGTGAGCTCCCCCTGTGTCACAATGTATTCTGGGTAATCCAAAGACACTTTGCACGTTCCTGTCCAAATTTCACACAAAACGATACACACGCCTGTGATTCGGCTGCATTTTTTTTTTTTGTTACTCATTGTTTGTTTTTTTGTTTGTTTTTTTTAAGGCACAATCTGCTTCTGGGATGACTTGCGCGTCTACTCACATCATAGCCATTGTTCCGGATGCCCCTCCTGGACCTCTCTCTCAGCACCAGCAGGTCCATCTCTGTCTCCACGGGGCTCGGGCTGCTCAGGGACTGCCGGCTCCAGTAAGTAGGCTCCCTTGGGTGGGAGTACCTGAAGTACACATGAACGCTCCTTCAGACAAGCGGCTGCAGTTGTAGCTTTACAGCAGCATACGTTTAAGCACACATAATACGACGTGGTGGCAATAAGCGAAACGTAAAAAAAAAATAATTAAAAAAATCGATGTTCAGGGAACATCAGGTGTGGCAGCTTTTTAAAAATACAGTGTGTTGGCCAAGAAAAGTGAAAACAGAGTTTCAGTGCTGTCTATATCCATCCATCAATATATCTATTATCCATCCATCTATCTATCTATCTATTATTTGGGAGGTGTCTTCATCATGCATGACTTATATACACACATATATGTGTATATATATATATATACATACAGATATGCCAAAAGAAAATAAGCATTTTTAAATCAAAAGTCAATTCTCTGAAATGAGAATCAAATGTGTCGACAGTGTTGTTAACTCATTTCTACTATTCTCTCATTTGTAAAATGGCCATCTCAATATTTCCACTTATTTTTTTTTTTTATTTGTTGCTTTTTCTCCCCCTAAAGTGTTTCATTAACTGAATCGCAGCGAAAGGCAAAAACGCAATTTGAACAAAGGTGCAAAGTTGCACCATTTATACCGACGGCGTCACACGTTGAGAATGCCGATCCGCTGCCTCCTCTGGCGACAACCTCCCACCGCTCCTGCTTTCTCACCTCTTGTGGCACCCGGCGAACGAAGCCCTCTTCTCCTCGGCGGTCATCGGCTCTTTGACTCCGGCGTCGTGCCGGCCGTGCCGGCCCTCGCGGTGGCTGTGGCCGTGGCTGCCGCTCTCCGACAGCGAGAATTCTCCGTAGCCCTTCCTCCTGGCCTTCTGACGCAGTTTGTTCCTGTAGTGCTCGATGTCCGACTTCTGCTTCAGCCCACCATGGTTCGCCTGCAAAACGGCCCGGCCGAGCGTGAAACCCGAGCAGACAACGGCGCTGGAACAACCGAACGAGCGCCGCATTAAATGTTGTGATTAATTTAGCTTTTAAGTCGAGAAACATGTCATGGCTAAAAGAAAAAAAAAAAAACTTGGGGGAGGGGGAGGGATCCTTGTGGTCTCACAAACATTCCCCGCAGCTCAATAGTCAGACTGGCTGTCACGCAGTAAACATGATATTTTCTGCTAATGTGCACCGATCAATTACAGATGAAGTGGAAAACCGGAGAGTCCCTGAGGGGATTTTCTGCGTTATGCTAATACGTTCGGGGATAATTTATCAGCAGCCTGTCTGTGCACATGTCTGGCTCGGCTGCAGAACAGTCCAGTTGGATTCAAGAGGGCAAAGAAGTCCCTCTTATTCTCCAAGCCACGTTGTGAGACAATGTTTTGAAACTTTTGCAAGAGGAAACAGTTACTAGCTGCTTTTCCATTACCCCTTAGAATTACGCAAAAAACCTAAAAAAACAACTGGTAATGGAAACGCCTTAATTTGGAAACACCTCTCAAATATGGCGAAGAGGTTTTGACGCTCTCGTGAGCTGGTTTTTCAACGTCGAGGTATATCACAAAAGTGTCATGGAAACACTTTTCGCATTTACACGTTCCCGGACGTGACGTCCAGGGGTCACGTGACCAGTTCACTTCAAGTGAAAACGCAAAATGTTTTGTTCCCCCACCCTCCTCAAAGTGGGATCTCGGGGGACGAGATTTTTCGAGAATTACGGCTTATGCAGTTCAAACCATTCAGTGGAAACACCTGCCAATCGCAGTTCTTAGTTTGTCGAAATTTTAGAATTTATTGCTTTCATTTTGCGCAAAACTGCGATGGAAACGCAGCTGCTGTGCACGTTCAAATATTCCAATAGGATGGGCTGAAAATACGCACAGTAAGCGACAGCGAATGTATTTCGTACGTCGTAGACTTGAAGACGATGCTGATGACATGCTGATAAGCATGCACTTTTTCTTCCCCTTTTGCATAATCAATGGTTATCAACACAGCTACACATTTAGGCACAAGTCCTTCCGGTTTGGCGACGGCCGTCTGCTGGTCATGAGACTCTCCAGCCTAGTCAGTGAACTGCTTTCTGTAAACTGGGCCTTCCCGACGTCACAACGTGCACTGCAGCCTCACCTCCCCGTTGAGCACCACCGAGTCCTGGCTGTGGGAGGAGGAGGAGGGGTAGGAGTAGGTTGGCTGTGCCGTCATGGGCTTGATGGTGATGAGACGCAGGGAGCTGGAGTGATCTTCGTAGGGGTCTGAGAAGGACAGAGCAAGAGAAATAGGAGGTACACACACACACACACACACACACACACACATTAGTCAGGAGACAGTTTCATCCAAACTTTAAATTTCTGTCAGTCACGTGGAGAACATCCGTCAAACAACAAAGTGCTTTCTGGCATTCTGTCTAAATTGACTTCATTTGACCTCATCCAGCGCTCCTTATTTATTTATTGTTTTTAAGAAAAAAATCGAGTTTGGGATTTTCATACAGCGGCAAGTTAAATCTCTTGCCTTACTCCCACGCATGATGTTTGCCTTCTTTAGTTTCAGCATTGCGACCGACAGACACGTACAAAGGGAGCCGTTTCCTCCCCATCCCGGCAATACCGGAAACTACTGCTCTAATTAGTGTCTCTCTTGCTTCAGTTTACGCTCCTACCGAGTGTCCTTGAACGCCATCTGTCCCCGGTAACGTTTTCCGAGCCTCTCGCCATCTGATCTGCTGTTTTAATGGTTTTGAAACTGCGAATGAATCGAATCCAACGCGGGAGATTAAACCAAAAAATGTATAAATACTACATTTGCGAGCGCCAAGCAGCACTGCACTCCCAACTGCAACAACGGGGCGCAGCAAATCGAATATTAACTGCATTTTATGTGAAGCTGCTGGATTATGGAGGAAGCAGATGTGAGAAGATGATATGATTCTTTCTGAGGCAAAGATTATCCCACGTTTTCCTAACATTGCTATGTGCAGCTAAGTCCACCTTTTCTCTTTTCTTCAGCTTTTGAAAGTTTGCGCAAACAATTTCCAGAAATAATTCTGGAAATTTGCCCTTTGTGACGTCACAAAGCAAATCGATGTCACTCTGACACCTATTCAAGGATAAGAGACCACCTAATGCGCCTAAAGCTAAATACTCTGCTGAGCAATCAACTGAGATTTTAGGATGGATAATGATGCCAAACTGCGGCACAGGAGTCCAAGATGAAAATGAAAATGAAATAAACATGATCTTAATGATCTAACAGTCAAAATATGAAGTGAGCAAAGTTTTAATTTTTTACGTCCTTGTCCTTGGCAGAGAAAATGAAACTCTTTGTGACGATGCTGCGGTTATTGTGTGGAGCAGCAGATGGACATTTGTTGTGTTGCTCAGCGTGACTCAGCGTCGGACTGACATCACGGCAAACAACTGTTTGGTTTGTGGGGCCGCAACAGTGTTGCTGTGAACTCCCCCTCTGAACCCGCCGCTGTCATCCCGGCTGCAGCGGGGGTCGTCAGGCGGGTCAGCGGGGGTCAGCGGCGGTGGCGACACGCAAGTGGCTGCCAGAGGCCACGGCAGAAGCCAAACGCAGGCACTGCTGTTTTAAAGGGATAGTTCAACATTTTGTCAGATGTTCAACGTTTCACTTGTTGCTACAACGCCTGTAGTCATAGGTGCATTTGCAAATTACATTTTGTAGGCCTGGAATTTTGTAAAATCACTGAAAGTTTTGGAAAAGTCACGAAATTTGACTGTTTGCCCCTTATAAACTAGCAGACTTTGTTTGTTGTTTGAAACCCCATGAAGGTTATGCTCCAATGCCGTGAACACAATGAGCCTAGCTGACCATCACTGTGTAGTTTCATCATCAAGCTTCCTAGCGAATACTGTCTGTATTTTTTATGTTTCAAACAATCTTTGTACAATGAGGTAATTGGCAAAGGTTCACATGTTTTTAAGTATGAAAATTCTGTATTTATAAGTAACGGAAGGTCATGGGGGAAAAAAATTGGTTTTGAAATTTTGTCAGTGGAAAGAAGTGGATCAAAGCAGGGTTCCTTTGATCATCAGTGGCTGTTGTTTTGAGATCCGGTCGGGGGGGGCAGAGACACCAGCTGCTCTTTGAACATATTGGAGGTGAACAGTTCAGGTCTCTCCCCCTCAAAACACATTCAATACACAATGCAGCAACCCCAAAACGCTCTCGTGGCCATGCTGTGACCTGCACATTCACCACACTATGAAATAATAATGAGTGATTGTTAGGACAGGGTTCTCTTTTCCAGAAAAATGTTTAGCTGGAACGACATTTTCAGACACACCTGAGAGATTTCAAGAGCGCATGCGTAAGTGCAGCTACTCCCGTCATTAAAACAACATATTTTGTTGATTAGATGCCAGAAACCAAATGGCTATGGCCCTGTCTGAGGTCTGACCCCCCCCCCACCACCCCGGCACTGACAATTAAAGGGAATCTACCTACTTGCAGTATGTTGAACTATCCCTTTAAAAAGCATCAAAGCTGTTTTGTTGTTTTTTTTTTCTTCCCTGAAATAGCCGAACGCAGTGAACATCTCGCTTCGTCAACAAAATACATCTTTCAATTGCCGGAAATAAATCAAGCTCACACTGCACAAACTGTAACTAAAGGCAATTTGTTTGGGCGCATGAGGAGATAAACAGTGTGACTCAAGCGGCAATCTGCTTGCTGACACGTCTCTGGCTTTACCGCTTCACACTCGTCACGATAATAGAGATGAGTTCAGGGTTTTTTTTTATCAGCAGCGCTCACAGCATGGATGCGAAGTGATTAAGCTGGCCCCTTTTCATGAATACATTAATAAATAAATAAATAAATAAACATACGAATAGAAGGCTGCAATTATGAGAAATAAAAATACTCCCCATTTGCATCAGGTGGCTTAGTTTGAGGAAGTGGTTCTCAACGCAAAAAAAAAAAAGCTAGCTCAACTTGTATTGTTTCATAAAGGTGCACTAAAACACTTATTTATATGTCAGCATTATGTAGACAACTGTAAATAATCCAACTGTTCATACAATGTAAACATCTTGTTTTTCCTTCTTGCCCTACAAATATTTTATTTTATTTATTTATTTATTTATTTTTAATTAATGTCATTTTCCCTTCTCATTTGCACCAATTTTCTTTGCTGTAATTATGCAAATTTCCCCAATGTGGGATTCATTTCGGCGTTCTATTCTATTCTATTCTATTCTATGTCGAGTAAATAAATTATTCAAATTATTTAATTGAATTGTGTATCCAACGTTTTCTGACGGGGAAATGGGAAACCGGGCACGATGCTGCGACCCAATCAAAACTCTCACATGGGTCGCGATCCACCAGTTGAGAAACGCCGGCTGAAGGGATGAAAATCAGGTGACTATTTTTTCCCCCCTCCTGCCGCAGATTTGACAAACTGGGTCGTGAGTTCCGATTGTTATCGCCGTCTGCTGCTGCTGCTGCTGCTGCTGCTGCTGCTGCTGCACCTCGTCAGGTTACCGAGTGTGTCCCGAGCGAGCTGATAAGACGCGCCGCCTCATCTCAGACACATTGTCTTGGCTTGCTCGCTTGCTCGCTGGCGGGCGCCCGACGTCTCCCGTTTTAGACCTTCACCCCCCCGGTGTCTCCTTGCTGCTGATAGTCGGGCCGGGCCCTAATGAGTTTCACCTGTGTCTCGTTACCTGTCTACCGCTGACTATATATAGTCTTTGTCGAGCTCCACTTTTCAACCGAGCCCTCCGGCTCGCTCCCGGTGAAATCCTCCCCGAGATTGTCAGACTTGTGTGTTATGCTTTTTCGTTCGCATGGCGGATTTGCCGCCGCGCTGTCAGGTTTTGTTCACCAAGCGCCCCTTTTCTCTCTTTGGGAAGGAAAAGCGTCACAACAGGGCCGCCGGATTCGTGTTTTGAAGTCGCCCGCCTTGCCGTGCATTAATAGCAGCGTCAACGACTAACTATGTCACCTAATTTAATTACAAAATTGCCGTCAAGATTTTGTCGACCTCCAAAATTTCCACGTTGAACCTCGAGACGCCTCTGACATCTGTTCTGAGTTTCTGAGTTTGGAAACTGAACGCCGTCAAGTTTAAACAGTTGAGATCGCTTTTCTAAAAATTTAAAGGAGTAGTCAAAATGTAATTAGTTACATCATTATTTAATTATA
Source organism: Thamnaconus septentrionalis (assembly GCA_009823395.1). NCBI lineage: Eukaryota > Metazoa > Chordata > Actinopteri > Tetraodontiformes > Monacanthidae > Thamnaconus > Thamnaconus septentrionalis. The sequence continues at coordinate 20,176,243 of CM020513.1, forward strand.
TAAAGCAATTGAAATAGTTATGGCAGCTCTGTTGCCTCACAGCAAGAAGGTTGTGGGTTCGATTCCGGCATGTTCTCCCTGTGTCTGCGTGGGTTCTCTCCGGGTTCTCCGGCTTCCTCCCACAGTCCAAAAACATGCATGTGAGGTGAATTGGAAACTCTAAATAGTCTGTAGGTGTGTGTGTGTGTGTGTGTGTGTGTGTGAGTCAGAGGTTGTTTGTCTCTATGTGGCCCTGGCGTTGAACTGGCCACTTGTCCAGGGTGCCACCCTGCCTTCCCCCCATGACCGCTGGGAGAAGCTCCAGCAGACCCCCAGCGACCCTGAGCTCAGGAAGAGGCGGGTATTGGAAATGGATGGTTGCACAGGTTGCTTGCAACTGGTGGTTATTTGACTTCCTGTCTTCAATCACACTGCCAATTCTGACCTCTGACCCCTGACATCAACTAGGCACTTTTCTCCACATAACTGCCGCTCATTGGACCACTTCCTCCCTACCTTCTCTGTGAACCCTCAGGATGGTTGGTGCTGCTTTTCGGGAGATACTCAGACCAGCTCGTCTGGCATCAACAACCAGATTCAAAGTCACTCAAATCCCAGTTTCTTCCCCATTCCGACGTTCATTCACTTCACTTCAGCGAATCATCTTCAGCGCTTCTAAATTCCTAAATGCTGCTGCCATTAACACTGCACCTGCTAAAGTGGCTGATCAGATCATAAAAAAGAAAAAGATAATGTTCCCTTAGTTCACTCACACACACACACACACACAGACACACACATGCAGTGGTGCTGAGCTCTTCTGGGAGAACATGGCGTTACCGTCGGTGTTGGGGAACTTTATTTTTTCTTGCTCTCCCTGAACGACACGCCGGTGTAAATAATAAAGCGAAACCACTCGGCTGCGCCCTCCAAATGACATAACAGCCATCGCGAAAGCAGCAAGAAAAGCTCCTCTGCCGCAGGTGAGCGCCTGAGCAAAACTCTACCTTTGACTGGCAGGAGGTTGTTGTTGCACATCGTCGGGAATTGCCGTGTCTCATCCCTCGTTTGCCGTTTCTCCCGAGATGCACTTCACCTTCGTTGGGAGTCCTTCTTCCCGTTGCATTTTTATTTACAAATTTCAAACCAGATTTCAAAGCTCCGCCCATCAACGCGGATTCGCTCTTGCAAACGAAAGCCGTGGTGACGTCAAACGTGACTTTTAGAATCCCGGAAAATCGAAGTGAGCGCAGCAGCGGAGGTGCAATGTTGACAGGAGGCTCGGTGGAAAGTGAATGCGAGATCTCCTCGGGGATTATTGACGGCCAAGAACCACGGCGGGCACGACTCGAGGCCCCAACGGTTACGAAGACAAACAGCACGGCAGCGGCAGCAGGCGTAGCAATTAGTTTTCCACCATTAACGCTGGGCAGTTCACAGTGAATTCTTTCAATTCAATTACTCATCCGTGTTGAGACATTGATCACGTTAATGACAGTGACTTAACGAGGTTGGACACAGATAATATCAATATTTAACTATTTGTTTCTATTCATCTCAGCCAGTGTTTAAATTATCATATGATCACTTCAACAACATTTCTGTAAATATTTGTACTTATTATATGTCTTATCGATTTTATCTATGTTCATTTATTTATGGGAACTGATATAATCTAATATAATGACAGTAAAGGCTATCTATCTATCTATCTAGCAATCCATCCATCCATCATCCATCCATCAGATAGGAAAAATGTCCTAGTTTAGTTAACCTAAGCTTCTCCAGACTTCATAACAAAATATTTCTAATTATCTTATTTTGAAGATATTGTCATTTTCAAATAACCCTAGCCACCATGTCGGTGACCCCTGATCTAAATATTATACTTCTGAATGATTCCCAGTTTACTGAAATAAGAAGATCTCGGGAAATTTACATGAGGCTAAATTCACTCTGGCTGACGCTGCGCTAACATTTTCTTTTCAGCGCCGCCCGTGTTTGACAGGGACCCAGGTGACGCCGCCTGAGTGCAGTTTGGCAGACGTGACCCCCGCGGTTGTTTATTTCCGTGCAGACACTTCCTCTGATGGATCCCTCCTGTCAGCCTCAGCTCATCTCTAACCTCTCCCGAGTCATCGTCCACCTCCTCCCCTCCTTCAATTCTGAATACTCTGTCAAACGAGACGCCGGCGGTGTTTCATTTTACCGGCTGGGCTTTCGGCTGGGCTTCGCCGCCGCGTCTCCTGACTGACTAATGGGGACGAATCCGAGCGCCGCTGCTTTGACACGCGGCCTCGTTATTCCCGAGTACGAACCGCATGCTGCGAGCTGTTTTTTACACCTGATGTGACGCGACTTTCCTCTCCGTCTCGTTCATCTCCACCGTAAAGTGCGCCCGCCGCACGTCGCTGCTGACTGATCCCGGCACGTAAATTAAAATGAAGTCTTGTCAGGTTAAAAAAAAACAAAACAAAACCCTGCACCGTTAAAGAGACACAGGAGAACCTGGAACCGTTTCTCCCCCGCTTGTTTTCGTCCGACCCTCTTTGAGCGCGTGTGACAGTAGCGAGTGTGGTGTTGTGCGTCATCGCCGGCCGTCCCACAATGCAGCAGGCTGACTCACTGTGGGAACGAGTGTGTTCCTTCACATCGTCAGCTCGCATTAATAGTCATTTTGAGCAACGCCTGTTTGGAGATTTGTCTTCTTTTTTTTTTTCTTTTTTTTTGTACAGGGTTTCAGTCGGGTAGGAACTTATGTTCTTGACATTGTTTCCGGTGGGGCTCGCTCTGGCTGAGGTACCGGCCTGCTTTCTAAAACTAGTCCCCCCCCGAATCCAAGATGGCGGCCCATTCATTTGAACGAAGTTGCTAACCCAGCGCACACGTGAAAAAGTCTTTGACTTCTGCATGAATGGGCCCACAGAGCAATGCCCAGCAGTGTCGCTGTCCATCGTGCCTCTGTTACTCATATCATCTATCAATTATTTTTATTATTTCATGTCATTTATGGACAATGGACATTATGTGAAGCTTTTACTCATCTAAAAATCATAAATCAAGCCAAACTTCACAAACTGGACCTTTAAAAGACCAAACAACACCACAGCGTCACTCTGGCTTCCTGCTGTAGGAACATATTTCTGCGGCGTCCTCGCACTATTCTAACAGCAGCTGCACTTCCATTGTGTCTACACAAGTACACTTTGTACACACGTTGCATTGTTTACTTGCTGAGAGTTTTTTTTTTCTTCTTTTTTATGTCACTTTCTTCACTAGAGAGACGAAAAGAAGGAGAAAAATTCCTCATACGTGTCGCATACTTGGCGAATAAAGCTGATTGTGCACCTCCTCCTCCTGCTCCTCCTCCTCCGCCTCCTCCCCTCCCTCACCGTTAGTGCTCCTCTTGTGCAGCTCCTCCTTGCCGTTCTTGCTGCTGCCGCCCGTCGCCGTCCTCCGGGCCGACGAGCTCTTGCTGGTGTTGAGCTTCCCGGAGCCGTTGCTCGACATGGAGCCGTCCTCCTCGCTTGGCAACCGCCTTCCGTATCCATGGCAACACAGAGAAGCGAGAAGCAGGGAGAGGAGAGGGGAAAACGATAGGTTAGCCTCAGAAGAAAACAAAGGTTGGGGGGCACATCACCTCACGGTGAATGCAAAGCTGGAGAGCCACTTTATAATAAGAAGAAACCTGCAGGAGAGTGAGTCGTTTGCTGCTGTAATGCGTTGTTTTTTTTTGTTTTTTTTTTTAAAAGGCAAATCAAACGGTAGCGACCTGCCCAACCTTGCCTGTCAGAGTTGTGATCACTTTGAAAAGTGGAGCTTTGCTGTGAGTTTGGCCGCTCTGGTCAGACCTCCAACCACTTGTGATTCTGTTGCTGTTGTTGTTGTTGTTGTTGTTTTTTTTTATCTTGCGTTCAAAGCTTGAATCAAAGCGATTCCCGCTGTCAGCCTCCATCACTTGTTTTAAAGCCGCACTGATGATGGATAATCTGTCTTCAAACAAGTTAAGCCGCTCAAAGTACTCCGGAGTTATTGCCAATTTACTGAGAGCAAACACCACCGGCCCTCCGGTCCATTTGATGTGTGTGTGTGTGTGTGTGTGTGTGTGTGTGTCAACTTTTGATCTCTTTGCAGTTGTTTGCTAGTGGGTTTTTTTTTTTTTGTGTTGTTGCTTTTTTTGAATCGTTGAATGGTCCAAAGTTGTGTGTCTGTTGCAGTGTACTTTGGCAAGACTTTTCCAAAGGAGGAATTTTTTCAGGGGATTATTATAGAGACCAGCAGTAAAGCAGATATATTCTCCATCCCCTATCGTTTCATTAAATACACGACTTGTATTTGTTTTTCATACAAAGTGCGTGAAGTGGGGGTCGTCTTGGTGAACGGAGAGACATCTCGTCTCCTCCAACACAACGGCAGGTGTGTAAAACTGAAGGTGCACGAGTCAAAGGTGCACAAAGCATCATGTGACCACTGTACGATTTTGTCTGTCTTCCTGCTCGACACTTGAACAATCTGCTCAAAAACAACAACAACAACAACAACTTGTGGATAATTTGACAACAGAAGCAGGCGCAAATGTGACAGCACGGTTGTCGGTCTCTCGGTGCAGAGTTTCTGCTCCGGAAAAACATTAGCAGAAGGCTCGATTAATAAGTGAGTGATTGATCCCCACCAATAAGCCTCCCTGCCACCTCATTTCAGGTGGAGGCCACTGGGGAGCAGCAGCGCCACCTTTCTCCGATTAAGGGGTCAAACGTGCTCAAATGAGCTTAAATTACACTCAACCCTTCTTCCTGTTACTGAGGCGTTCAGTTTGCAGTTGTGATGACTCGACTGAAAGTCGGTGGGGAGGAACAAAGTACAAACCTGCTCTTTACTCTTGTGTTTAAAAGACACAAATGATGTTCGCAGTAACTCCTTTATTATATTATAGTTGTAGTTGCTTGAAGTGAAGATATTTATTGTAGTTCAATATAAAAGTGGATGATATTTTAGAGGGAGATTATTTTAGAGTGATTTGGCTTTCAGGTCACTGCTCAGTTTTTTTTTTCAACAGAGAGAAAAATAAAAACACTGAAAATATTGCTTCCAAACATCCAAAAATGGTTCAGTGGTCATGGCTGGTACTGATTACAGTTTGGCTGTACTGCATTTGAAAAAGAAGAAAAAAGACGATAGTATCATGTAGCCAAGCTGTTAAAATGGATCCAGGTGCTCATGCAAGACCTCTGGTCAGTTCAGCCCAGATTATTCTGTCACAACTTTCTCATTTTTGCATCATCAAACAAATGTATTGTTTTGTTAATGGCAAAAAATGTAGTTTTAACTTAAGTACATTTCAGAAATCCTACTTCCTGACGCTTACTTTAGTAAAGGAATTGGTTTCGTACTTTTACTTTACTTTAAAAATTCTCTTTGCCAAGTGTCTGTCATTTCAGGTGGAGAACCTTGAAATATATAGGACAAACGCCGAGCAGCGGCGGTGATCTCATCCGGCCTGATCTCATCGGGCAGCCTGGACGGAAAAAACCCTCGGACGTGTCTGAACAATCTCACGGAGACACGTGCAAGCGCTCGACTTGAGGAGCAACAACAGCGATGCAACAATGTGACAACGTGTGAAGCGTGAATGCCGCCGTCTTCGCTCCTACCACACACACACACACACACACATAGACACGCAGAAGACGAATGCAGGCGCGCGCTAACACAGCCGGGAGGCACGTGAGCCTCGGCGGTCACACGGCGTGACAGGCTCGTCCACAGGTGGTGGCATCGGAGGCATCGGCAGCAGTGGACGCAGGGCCATGGGGCAGGACGGCACCTCACCCACCCTCGTGGGAGGGGGTGGAGCACACGCACGGTGGAGCGTGCGCATGCGGCAAGCGGCCAGCGGTTGGCGCGGACTAAAGTGTTACATTATCCAGTCTCTAGCCCGGGGGTGGGCAAACTTTTTGACTGGTGGGACCACAGTGGGTTCTGAAAGGGGCCGGAGCAGGAGCAGATGGATGGAGTGTATTGGTGACTAACATCATAGGAGGAAAAATATATCATGGGATGAGTAGAAGACATGTGGTTTAATGTCAATTGAAAATGAACAAACAACAATGAAAAAATAGATGAATTATTGTTATTTTATGACTTACTTACTATTAATAGAATTTTTTCAAGTTTGGCAGGCCGGATTTAAAAGCTCATCGGGCCGCAGTTTGCCCATGCCCGCTCTAGCCAGGATGGAGGAGTTGGAGACGGTGCCTTCAGTCATTGCTCTTTCAATGTATGCATTCAATAATTCAGTGACTGCAGCAGAGACCATATGGATCCGCAGTGAACGTGAATTAGGAGCTTTCTGGGACGGAGAGAACTGCAAAGGAGGAATCAGCCAGTGTCTGAACTGACTTTAAGCGGTTTAATGAACAATTGTGTACACGTATGATTGGCTCACAAAACACAACACGACATGTTGCATGTTTCACGGCATTCGCCATAACTGGCTTGCTGCATGTCATGCGTAAGCAAGCCGCGTGTGCCTGATGGGAACGGCTGCACTGTGTCAGTTGCACATACAGTATGTTGCCCCATGCAATATGTACTGCACACGTGCAAACCCACAAGCTGTGCTGGGAGCGAGTGGAGCTTCCACCTGACAGGAACTGACCGGGTCTGTCGGTGCATCATAAAGACATGATCTCAGTGTACCTTCTTATAAAGAAAGCACAACTCTGTCAGATCTGTCTTTGTTTTAAAGATTGTTGTACTTATACAAAGAGGAAGTAGATTTAAAATATTTTATCATACATTTAATACTTTTTTATACTTAAAAAAAAAGTGTCTTTTTTCATCATAATGTTTATGTTCAATTTCAATTTCAATTTAATTTCAGTAAGTGTGGTTCAATAAAAGCCTTTTTCAAGAAAACAGCATCATTTGAGACAACTTCTTCTACTCTGCAGAAAACTTTGCACTCTCACTTGGAGTCATTTTAGCCTTTTTCTAATCAGAGCAAAAATATACAAAAATGTTTTATGGAAACGGACCACGTGACCCTGTGCAGTTTGTGTCGCCCTGGGTGTTTTGATAAGGAGTGGGGACAAGTGGCCCCTGGCATTAACAGACATGTCTGGGCGGATGATGAGAACAAAATGTTCCTCGTCCTCATTTACCCCCCCCCCCCCCCTAAAAAAAAATCTCTCAACCATCCTCGACAGTATTTCCTGAAATCCTCTCTCCGTTCTTCAGCCGGTTTGATTACCGCTGCTTTCCCCAGCAGACACGTTGTGCCGTCCTGTGATGTAACGACTTTTTATGTGGCCTCGTGGATTTGTTTTTGGACCGGCTAAAGGAAACGCGGCACTAGAATTTTTATGGTTTTTTTTCACTTTTCGTAAAGTAAATTTCCCAAAGTTTTAATGGTTCAATAAGAACATACTTCAGTCGTTTGTCACGCTTCCACCCGACTGGTTATGCAATCCACTGCACAGGGGATAGCGGAGATGATGAGCAAGATTTAATAAGGGGGAAAAATCTGCCGTGCAGGATTGAAATAATCACTGCATTTTGGCTGCAGCGTGCACGTGATTGATCAGTTTTAGCCTAGAGTCATCGCCACATCCATGGTTTCTGTAATGTAATATGATGGTAATGCGCTAGATTGTTTCCTCATTAGGATGATGCATTAATGAACGGGCAGTTCAATGGCAGTTCAATCATCAACAACACATTTACAAATGAATTGCAAATGTACAGAAATGGTTTATTCATAAACAGGTTCCTACACATTAGGGAGCATGAGCTGATGATGACTAAGTCACACAAAAACAATGTGGACGCAGCATTTTTTTTTTTTTAATAATATTTCAATCATATATTATATCAATTATATGTTTACAAATTATGTATACAAAGTATATAAATGTTTGTTCATGATTTGTTCAAGATCTACTAATAGCTTATAAATGTTTTGCAATTGAAGCTGTAATGTATTTAATAATCATTTACAAATGGACATATTTTGTTTATTCATGATTAGTTAATGATCCACTGCTAATTGCTTATGAATGTGTCATAAATGCTGGTTATTACTATCAAGTGCTACCAGAAGGAAGTGCAATGAGTCGAGGAGGAAGTGGCGTCAGCCACAAATCGTGTTTTCACCAAGACTCTTCACTCTGTTCTCATCTCCCGGCTATTTCTGATTTCTGGTCTTATTCCCTGTTCAGTAACTCCTGCAGGAGTCCTCGTGTAATTGCATGCTTTGTGGTTGGTCTGCTTTGAAAAATAAATATAGACATTCAAACAAAATGCTTCCTAACTTTCTAATTACCGTCAACCAAGGTGAGTTTCTTTTCTTTGTTTGTTGTTTTTTTTTAACCTTCACCGGCCGCTCTGAGAGGGTTTTAACTGGCTCAGCATTACTTATACAATACATACCTATACGACGAGGTTGCTGAGGCTGATTATCGCACATCCCCAGCAGGACTTTTTTTTTTTTTTTTTTTAATTCACTTTCATCATTGTTACACTAAAACGCTCCCTCTGGCAGGGCCGTCGCCGAGACTCTAAATATTCATGTGTTTATCCTCCTCGAGAAGCAGAGCACAACTAATCCCACCTCCATTCATTTAGCGGCGTGTAAATATGACGCCGTGTTCAGTGTGCGCGCCTCCGAATTAGCATTTCTGAGAAGGGGGGCCATGATGCATCTCATTTGTCACTTCCTCAAGGACTGACGTCCCCCCCGACTGTGGTTGTGTGGGTGGGTGGGCGTGTGGGTGTAGCCTGTAGTAGAGAAACGTCTGGGGATGGCGAAAAAGTGAAGAAATTCACTTTCCAACATTCTGCTGGAAATGTGTTTTTTCACTGCGGCGCACGGCTCAGATAAATACTGCTAATCCCTGCGCAGGCTACGGGGGATGAAAGTGTTTTGCACATTTTTGGGAAATTTGTGTGTGTGATTCTGACAAACGCACAAAAACGTTTTCTCTCCGCCTGCACACAAAGGACTGTTGCATCGGAGAAGACGCAGAATAGAAGGGGAAGAAAGATGCGTGGTTTGAAAAAATAGACTAAAAAGCCAATCTAATGAAAAAATGTGATTAGCTGCAGTAAAATGAAGCCTCGCTTCTGCAGAATCCATCGTCAGTATTTGCTATGAGATCAAAGAAGCTGGATAATCACAACAGCACAATAGGCCTCAAATACAAATCAATTGTTTTTCTGCCGACTCATTGGTTTTTGGTCTGTTTGCACTGTGTGGAAGTGACTTTACTTTGAAATGAAGCCTGAATAAGGTTAGGTAAAGGCAGGCTCGGGGGAACTGGGTCACCTGCTTTATCCGGCGCCGAAAAAACTTTAAAAAAAACAAAAACAAGGATAAATCCTCTCAAAGTACCTTGGCGACTTGTCTGCACTACAAGGTAAAATAGGCAGACAGGCAGAATGAAGCAGACACGATATTCATAGATAGATAGATACCGCACTACCCCAAAATGTGTCCATATTTCTGGCATGGTTTTTGAATTTGTGATGTTTTTATGAGACAGAGGAGGCATTTGACACAAATCAGAGAAAAACAAAATATACATTTTTGTGTTATTTGTTATTTGTCTTGTAGAAAAACAAAACAAACAATGGTACAAATTTCATTTTTTTAAACCTATTTCTAATGATTGATGACACACGTCAGCGTGTAATATATCAACATGGAATTTACACATTTAAACATTGTTTGTTTGTTTGTAACCTGCTAGAAGAAAACACGGTTCACACTTTACTGTTTTTTTGTTGTTTTGTTTTTTTTGCAACGTCAGCGCTGCGTCACCGAAATTCCGTTTTGCGGAAAGAAGCCGAACGTCATTTGTAATTCCAAAGATCAGTCCCAGACGTCTGAGGGGCCGTTTTTTTTTGCCCTGGGCGTCAGTGTGCAATGAGGCGGCGGCGGCGGCGGCGGCGGCGACTGATTGTGCCTCCGCCTCAGTTCCAGCTGGCATCCGCTCTGAGAGGGTCGGACGACGCCGAACCCGACGAGAAAATGATAGCAGGCCTCCGTCACGGCTCCCGCGGGCCCTGCGTCATTTGAACTGGTAAATGTGCATCATCAACCCTAATGGCCCCTCCACTCGCAGCGGGATCTTCGGGCGCATTACGTCTCTCAGATTTAAAATCTATAACCAGTGAGCCTCCACCGTGCAGACGGAAGAGCCGTTTGCATGTACATCCCGCGATGAACGCGCACATCGTTATTCCGCTCGCAGGCTTGGAGGACACATGCGGTCAGACCGGGAGGGGATTTGGCATCGATCACGGCTTGAACTTTCTTTGCCTGTCTGTCCTGGCGGATCTCCTTTAAACGGCCAAACCCCCCCCCCCCCGGAACGCTTGTTGGTCTGACTGCATCATATTTTTCCAATGCGAGGCATTAGGAGACCGAGTTAATCCTGTTGTTACTTTCCTCCCGTTTGTTTCCAGTCAGGTTTAGTGGCGTGGCGGCATCATGATGTTTGATGATGGGCTGTGCAGTTTTCTCTCGACCGATGGTTTGATTTGATTTCTGTCAGAACTGTAACCGGGACCCGAGGGGGTCAGGGGTGGGGGGTGAAGGGATGAGAGTCTTCCAGCAGAATATGTCCATAATTTCGTCTGTCACATTCAATGCTGGGGCTGATCGATGTGTGTCACAGATAATAGGTGTTATGTAACCTTTCGTGCCAATTCTTGGTTCCCGTCACTATTTGAAAAAAGCTGTCCATCTGGGAAACAGCCAATAGGAAGCAGCCTGTCCCTTTAAAAACAGGCCAGTCAGATTTTAATGACATTGGGAGCACTTTCTGCTGTAGCAAAAGACTTGAAATTAGAGGATATCTGACAAAATGGATATCAGGACTTGCTTATATACATATTTTGTTTTTAGATTTAGAGCAACACAAAAAAATATATAATTGTCAAAAAACAATAGAAAAAAACCATTTAACCAGTTTGTAAAGGTATGAATTTAGTGCTGGTTCATTATTGACACTGCCAGTTTTAGTCTTTCTGCAACCAATTCTGGCGGCCCCTGCTGGCCAAATGAGAGAAGGCAGGTTTTAGCAGTTTCACATTGGCATCGTTCTTGAAACCGCAACCTCTGTCCATCTTTCAACGCAGTCAGTGGGGTGGTTTCATGAGTGAGTGCCTGTTCACCTCACAGAACCACTTCATATTGAAAAAGTATGATTCTTTGGAGTGATGTGCGAATAAACAGCGGCTTGTAAACTATAAAAGTTTCCCATCAGTCAATGGTTCGGAGCAGCTAAGCCTTCCTTTATACACCGAAATGCTCCTCGTCGTTTCCCCTTTTTGTCCCCGTTGCTGCCCCAGCGGCAGACACGCGGCACCGGTCTCATGGATCACTGCCACGACGAGCGCCGTCTCCAAACAAGTCTTTGTTGTCACTGGATTTGTCCCCCCGATCGCGTCAGTCAGCCTGAGCCCGCTCTGCTTACCGTCGGCTTCTCTCCGGCTTAACCAGCAAACAGCGCCTGCTCCCGCTCAGAATCTCGGGGTTCTGTTCCCCCGGCTTGTTCGCTGATTGAAACAGCTGCTCGGGAACTTTGTGGTGCCCCCCCCCCCGCCACCACGACCAGGCCTCCAGCTGAGAACAGTATGTCCGCCGGGCTCATTACCGCCTGTGCGTCCCTGCGCAGAATCACAAGGCTGCCGGGGCCGAGTTCAGCGGGCGCTGCCAAAACATCCACGTTTACACGGGACGCCCCGCGTGCGGACAGTCGGCGCTACGCAAGTCTGTCAATAGCACGCAGCGATAGAACTCGACGTGCCTCTGCGCTCGGCCTTGTTCACAATCTCCAAGCTGACTCACGCTGATCGGGACGATCTGTTAAAAAGTTTGTCTTTTTTTTTTTTGAAATTGCTGTTTTCTTTTTTTTAGTCAGATGAAGAAACTCACATTTGTCCCCCGACTGCGGCTCTTTCCAGCTTCACGCAGTGTTAAAGCCTCTTTAGGCATCAGTTCTCCTGCCAACTTGGTTGATTTCTCACTTCTTCTCGTCAAAGTGTTTTCAGCACCAGTAGGCAGCCGTTCATTGTGAAATAGCTCCGGGACATACTGCGCTCTGCCTCGCCAGCACTTATCCACAGACGGCGTGAGCAAGAATTGGACAGCTTTGGAACCAAATCACTCATGAAATGAGCAAAACTTGTCTTTTTTCATTCTTGAAATTCTGTTGTCTCAGTTTTGAGATGAGGTAGTGATCATCGCCAAACACAAAATAAAGACATCAGGGCACAAAGAGAGAAGCAAGTCAACGGCGTCGCCGTCTTACCCTCCTTTGTGAATGTCTGCAGACGGAGGCCTCTTGATGGACGCCCCGTCCTGGTGGACCTTCTTATCCAAAGACAGCGACAGCGGAGCGTCTCGCACCGGCAGCCCCAACACCAGAGTCTCCTTGGTAACAGAGACCGAGTCATCACCGGTCCGGCCCATGTGTTTCTTGGCGTAGTCAAAGCCCTGGACAGGCTGGTGGGGGGGAAAAGTAGAGAGAAAAACAATAGACATGTTAGCTATCAAACTGGAGATTACTGATTATTCAAAAGAAATAAGTTGCTGTTTTTCCAAGTGCACGTCGGACTGACGCCACTTGATGCATGAAAACAGCTGGCTAGCAGTTCCCTGCACATGAAGCGCATGCAAGAGCAGCAAAAAGGCATCACGTGATGCGGTTCCCCCCGGCACACTGCAGCTTCTTTTCCTCCATATCACAGGCTGACACGATGGGGAAATAGTGCAAGACGAGGCCATGAACAACCAACAATACAGAGCAATGACGGAGGAGGCATCCAGCACGCAAGCACAGCACACGAGGCTTAAAGCAACTGCTGTGAGTAGCATCCCAGCGGTATGAAACAGTAGCACTTCATTTTATTATCATTATTATTATACTGTTATTGCTGTTTTTGTTATGCCTGCATTCCGCTACAGCGCCCTCCCCTCCCTCAGTTCTGGAAGTTGACCTCCGACCTTGGACTTGAGAGTCGGGATCCGCCTGAGGTCTCTGCCTCCAGCTCTTGATTACCAGTGTCACTACAGTGCTCGTTCTCCTTCCGAATAATTGGTTGCAGCATGAAAGCGTGGCGCGGACCTGCGCGGCATGTAAAGTTCCCCCGCGGTAACTCTGTTGTGGCATTAACCACCAACGACAACTGAGCAATTAAAGCCCGGGGGGTTGTTAATGTTATTCTCCAGGAACATTCAGAGAAAGCGCTAAATATTAACAGCAACGTCTGATTTCAGGTGAATCATGTTTTTTTTTTTTTTTTTTTTTTTTTTAATATAATAAGTTTAATTTGTGCAAATGAGTGCATAATCTGGGTTTCAATGAAGGGAAAAGCAAATTTAAAGATTCACAGTCAGGGATCACAAAAACAAACGTTTTGTCGTGCGTCATTACTTGTGGTGCAGATGCTGGGCAACATTTACATGCCAGTCATTAGCAACACGCTGACATTACATAATAGCCAGATCATCTTTCTGCAGGAAAAAAAAGAAATTTAGGTGATTTATAGATTTATATTACTTGTTGTGCTGTTATGTATGTCTGTGTTTTTTGTACTTTTTTTTAATATGGACCTGAGTCTGGAATAAAGTGTAGCATATTATATATTCTGTTTAGCTGTTATTCTGGCATCATCAGCTGTCCGAGTGTTAGCAGTCAATTTAATTTAGAGGCTATAAGAGAGAGAGACAGTCTCTATCTATCCATCCATCCATCTTTCTATACTACAGTCTGATTAATGAAGAATGGATTGCAGTATAGTTGAGGATTGGATTGGCTTTCAGCATGTAATAAAAAAAAAAGCGATTTCTGATTCATCCATGTTTTCATATTTGCATAAAAAAAACAACAAATGGATTTTGCCAACACTGATCTGATCAACAGTTCCGCCACCACAGTGAAGCATTCTCAGAGATCTCATTTGCCTTGCCTAAAGCACAGGGGAGCCCCACACAGCACAACCGATGTCACACTTGCACGTACACGACCCGCCTCCTGAATATTAAAGAACAAAACCCAGATAAGTGTTGCTTCCATTTTAGATTAAGGTAATTGGATGGACATCCCTCCCAGAAGCAGGATTTATCTGTGTGGGCGGCATAATAGAAGGGTGGGGGGAAAAAAAATAAACAAATAATCAAACTGAACAGCACCTTTGAAGTCGAGGGGCCTTTGGCAAAAAAAAAAAAAAAAAAAGGAAGACAAAGAGGGAAGCAGCAGAGGACGTGTTCTGCTGAAGCCTCCGAGGCCGAGACACACTCACTGCGAGACTAAACGCCTTTCGACGGAAAATGAGGAGAGAAAGACGGCGTTGACGTTACACAACAAAACCCAGTGTGCATCCTTGAGCGGCGGGCTGACGGGATGTGCGGCGACACGGCGGCTGTGTGTGTGTGTGTGTGTGTGTGTGTGTGTGCAGGGAAAACGTCCATTAGCCTCATAGCGATCGCAGGTCGGGCCTGTAGCCTGTGTAGCTGCGGTCAACGACGCTGAAGTTGGCACCACATTCGCCGCGGTGCTTCTTAGGTTTCCAATCCACCTTAAAAAAAAAAAAAAAAAATCCGCAATTTGACCGCTACATGGCTGTGCTTATCCCAACACTTTTCAACTTATAAAATTCAGCGAATCATTACGTCTATGTTGAGGTGGATTTTCTTCCAAAATTATACAGTGGAAATGGACATGTGAGGTATTATTGTAAAGCCTAGAGCTCCCAGGCTTTACAATAATACCTCACATGTCCATTTCTACTGTATAGTTTTTGAAATAATCCACCTGAAAAACTGGATGACTGCAGGAACAATTTAGAATAAAAGCAGTCACGTGGACATTTCAGGTGATAACTTATCGCCGCTCCTATATGTGAGTCATGAGCTCACCCTGGCTCCGCCCCTGGGCCCGAGAGATGACCACGCGATGCGTCACCCGGTGGCTGATGTGTCGCGTACACGAGGCAGTATGGATTCTATGGAGCGACAGAGCCGGAGGGCCGTAACCTTGAAAAGCGAGGCGGACATTTGACGGCCCTCCTCTTTACCGCAGCGGCGGCGGCGGCGGCGGCGATGGCGGCTCAAGGTCTCCTGCGTCGCTTCTCCTCCGCCACTTGCTCTCACCTTCCCCCCTTCAATCAGCGCCCGCCAAATGCACGGCGACTTAACGAAGGGCCGCGTTTCATCCTGCGTGAGCGCTTCGTTTTAACGAGCGTCTGGGCTGCAGACAGAGCCGGTGGCGTGGCAAGACATGGGTGTAGATTTTGTTGGGTTGTTTTTTTACGTCTTTCCTTTTCCGTAATTTAGAAACTAGAAGCCGCTGATAAAGGGGTTTTTGTTGTACGGGCTAAGCTTGCGCTGGGGCCTAATTTTAACTCGGAGCAACAGACCAACAGCAGCTTGATGAGGTAGAGCAGATGGATGAGATATGCTCAATTCCCCCCGCGGCCACGGTGATTTAAATTCAGCTCCGGCAGGGTGACTCGAGGAGGCGCACGTCCAAGGAGCACGCGTGCGTAGATGCGGGGATGAAAAAAAAAAAAAACCTGGATATTAAAATCTAAAGTGAAGCTGGCTGGCTTCCCCAGCAGCACGGCGCTCGGCCAGAAGCAGGTGGAGGCGATGACGCGGAAGAAACACAAGTTGCCTCGAGTTCAAGAAGGTGTTTTTCATCTCGTGCAAATGAGAAATTGATTTTTTTCTTCTTTTTTTCTTTTTTCTTTTTTTCTTTTTTCTTTTGGACCTCTACCATTCCACCAATTGAACTCCGTTATCGCGTGAGAACAACAAGGCAAAGCGTTCAAAGCCATTCAAAAAAAATAAATAAATAAATAAATAAACGGACAGGCTGTACAGAAGTCATGACAGGTAATGAAGTGAGTCCAGGTCTGCAAAATGACTCCCGAATGCCTAAATCCACACGCAGAGACAGCGAGCGGCCCCGTATTGATCGGCAGCTTTAGCTGTCCTGCTCGCTGACTGATAAGCCCAGCGGTTTAGTGACGCGTCTCTCCCTCTCTCACACACGCAGTAGATTAATATGGAGTCGCAAGCCAACAAGTCAGCATTTGCTTGGTCTTTGGTCGATATTCCTACCCTGGCGTACCCTGCATGTTGGGCACTTCTGAGGAAACTGAAGGCAGGTCCTTATTTTCTTTGGCTGACAGTTCCGTCGTATTGGGACAAACGTGTTTATCTTTCCTGATAAAAGTAACTGTGCGATTGTTACTGTATGTATCTGTAGAAAATGCAATTTATCAAATTCTATACTTGCTGACTCACGATACATTTATCACCCATATTGTGTGTTTCTCTTTCTTTTGCACTGTGCACCTTATGCTTCATATGCACCATCTGTTTGTCTGTAACTGTGTTACTAGTGACTAAGGGACATGCGCAAGAATTCTAGTCTACCTGTTTAACCTGTTTTTAACTTGAATTGGCAACAAACTCTACTCTTGGTCTGGTGAATTTGGCTTGCTTTCTATGGATGTACACTGACTTTGGGGAATTCATTGCGGAGACCAACTAAATAACAAGCATTGTTGCAGATGTGACAGAATTCAGTTGAGGCTGTTTCTTCTGGCAAGTTGAGCCGAGCACCTGAGAAAGACGAGTGCAGCCTGCAAATAAAGCAACTCCACAAGCCACTAATGACTGGTGAAGAGGGAGCCATTCCCTAGTTTGGACATTTATTTACATTCCCCCTTATTACTGTCTTACGGCTCTTCACACCGAGGAACGCCGCTCAGTGAAAGCAGAGGGAGGCGTTGATTTCCAGAGGTCTTCCAACAACTCTCCGGGGACAAGCACGGGAAGAGCTTTCCTTAAAACGGACACAAAATCATTTCACCGACGCTCGAAAAATTCATCTGCCTTTAAGTTTGGCGTGTCGCCACAAGCCCTTCCCAAACTAAAACTAAATGCCCGAGTAAATTATTTATCTCGTTTACTCATGCATGCCACCGCTGGAGACTGGAAGAAGGATAAATACTGGCGCGGTTAAGAACAGCGATCGCGAGCCTCACGGCGCCGCTCGTGAGATCATTTCGGAGTCGGTGAATATTTCATTAAGCCTCCCCACCCTCGCCCTCTTTAAACACAAGACAAACAACGCTGCACGTTCGGAGATGTTTCTTAGTTCTCCAGTTGGAACGTAAAGTCCACACGGCGTTTCCGGGGACGGACTAATCAGGCGGCTGTGTTTCATATCTCGTCTTTCACATCGCGCTCCATCACCTGTCGATGAAGTCCCGCCTCCCGTCATCCATCACATCGCTCGCCCCGCTTGACCTCCCGAGGGGACGGGCGAGGCAAAAATAACCTACGCAAAAATAATCTGCTCCCACAAAGCCGCAAGTACCACGGGGGGGACGAAGGCGTCTGCATTCTCCTTTCCCATTCTGTCGCCACCGCTCTTCTTTTTTCACCTCGCCAGGACACAGCAGCCGTGCCGCGTATGAATATTAAAGAAAGAAAGAAAGAAACTGGGTTGATTGTCCATACAGGGCTCCTGCTGTGCCACCCAGGGATGAAGTGGCTACAGCAGAGAGGATAAAGAGATCAGCTTGAAGGGGAGAGGAACTGGCACACAGGCAGTCTGGGCTGGTGACACAGGCCTGAGTCACTCACTCGCGGATGCAGCAGCACAAAAATAGACTCTGGTTCGGTTGTGCAGGTGTTTGGGTTACTCAATATTGCGAGACAATGGCTCTGCTGCCCGGCAGAACTCAGCTGGTACCTGTTTGCCATTGGCCTCTCTGTGTTAATTCAGCCCATTGATTCAAAGCGAAGAGGCAAAGCTTTTTTTCAGAGTGTGCAAATGTTGCACCCCCACCCAACACACACACACACGCTTCCTTCCTGGCTGGCCTCTCTCTCCGTATTGATCTCTCGTAGGCCGCTGGAGATGGTGTTTGCAGCACGAAACGCCCCATGCAAGATTTTTCTCTTTTTTTTTTTCCTTCTTCTTTTTCTTTTTTTTTTACCCAGCAACAGCCACAGGCAGCAACATACAAAAATAAACAGCCAACAACAATGGCGATTGGGCAGAGTTTGATGCACCCAGCCGTCCAGCCGCTAAGTCATTCATGAATGTGCCTGGCCAGAGCCTTAGAGAATACCTGGTGGTGATAGCTGCCCTCCCTTCGATAGGAGGAGGTCTAGACGGGGAGAGAGTCAGAGGGACAAGGTCAGGGAGGAGTTAGTGATGTCATAAATAAAACAGGACAGAAACAAGGCAGACAGGATAGGACACGGTGCAGGACGGTTTGGTGCGGTACAGTGGGGCGTCACAGGATACGTAGATGCACTGATAAAACAGGATAAAGGATTTAAAGGGGGGGGGGGGGGTTAGTAAGTGCACATGAACCTCTGCCTCTCCGTCAGCAGAAATATTAGTGTTTCCAAGGGGACCACTATCAGTGACGGACCTGCATCCGACACAAGAATTCTGTAAAAAAAAAAACCGCAAGCGGTTTGGATTTGTTTTAACCGGATTTGGATGAATAACATTAAACAGTATTCAGGTGTAGGCAGCCAGGTCCATCACTGATAACCGTCCCCCTGGAAACACGACATGGTAACAGAGTTCTGGTAACAGAAAAGCGACCCTTCAGATTTAGGATGGCATCCAGCATAATTTTAGCGAATGTTAGCATGTTAGCATGTTAGCATGTCCAGTTATTGAAATTTTCTCACAGTCCCAACTTCTTTTGGCTCCTATTCAATGGTGTAGTTTTTACAATCTGAATCTCTGACTCACTGCTGTCAGATGCAACTTTTATGCAAAATATTTTTTACTATTTGCTATTTTGTCTATTCACTAATATCTTTGCACTGAAACCACAAAATGTGTAAAATTATTTATTTTTCTCTTGCTTGTCTCCTTGCTTTGTCAAAGACATACGTGCAGACACTGCAAAAACAAAAGGTTGATTGGCAATACCCAAAGATGTTTTATATTAACACATCAGTATGCGGTTAGATTTTCAAGTTCAACACACCATTGTATAAACAGCATCAGGATAAATTTGATTAAATTGTCAGACAGGGCCTCTGTGGCCTCAGAACATCCTCTAACATCATTTTCCTCCGCCATACACAACCCAGAGCAGCATAATGGTTTTGTTTTTTGAAATCAGTCCACAGAATGCCTCAGGAACATCAGAAACATTCCGCAGACATTTGTGAAGCAAGTTCTGCTTCTGCTGCTCGGAGTGAAGGAGGAGAAAAAAAAGTGGTCAAGTCTTTAATTTTTCTTTGATCTGGAGACAAAAATATTCTCTCTGTTGATTTATTCATTGCTCCAGGGTGCCGGGTATCAAAAGTTTGTGTGCAAATGTTGATCTAAGATCACACTGTAACCAGAGCAGGATTAATTGGACGGTTTCATCAAAGTGTGGCAGGACATGCTTCTGCGGATAAAGGCTCATCATCACGGGATCTGATGCGAAACACACTTTGAGAGAGACGATTCTAAACAGCGCTGAGTCACAATCGCAAGTCCACTCTGAGCAAATGAGGCTGCCAGCATGTTGCTTGTTTGCCACTTGACTGACCGCAGCTCCACGGGCGTCTGTTGTGTGTTACACAATGTCCAAGTACACTGTTCGACCCGACTGGAGCCGCTGGGAGCGATTTCATCGCTCCCATCATTTAAAACCATTGATTTTTATTTAATCTCAGATGAGTTAATGTTCAGTGAGCGCCATTATTGTGAAAGGGTCAACGTCACCCTAAGGTTCGCTTCCAATTCACTTAGCCTGTTCCATTTCATCTTGGCCGATTAGTCTTTGCTGCACGCTTGATTAGCAATGACTGGGGGAGGGAGGGTTGTGCAGGAAGAAAATGAATGGGTGAGCTCCGCCCCTGCAGGGTTGCATTTTTCTGACGAGAGGGAGCGAACTTTAACCCAAATGGTTCTTCTGAATTCTTTTTAACCGTTTTGAAACCAAATTCTGATGTTTAATTTGCGATGCGGAAGTCACGGAGAAATAAAAACAATGTTGAAATGAAAGAAGTCAAAGCGAGGAAGTGAAAAAAAACAAGGTGAAGGAGTGACCTTGGAGCGCGCTTTGAACGTCCTGAAGGGGCCCGTTTTGAAGATGACCCTGTTCCTCTGGCAAAAGATGAAGGCGACCATCCCAATCACCACCAGCAGCAGGAACAGAGGCGTCAGAACAGCCATGATCCACAGGTTATCCGGAGGCGTCTTCACCACAGCTGAAAGTAGACCAGGTATCACTTACAGCAGACCCCGCGGGGAAAAAAACAGTAGAAACAAAAACGAAAAAAATCACTCTCACACCGTTTTATTTGTTAAATCTAAATTAGCAAAACAGATGCTTTTAAACATAGTTTGCTACCTTGTGGCCTTATTTTAAATGCCGTGTAGTATAAGAGCAGCAGTAGAGGACACACACCTAGCACTATGTGGTTGTTCAATAATAAATCCAAATCTTGACATTATGTAACGGTCTTAAAAGCTGAATTTATCAATAACGTATGAGATCTCAGAAGATGTCTTGATTTTGCTGCATTAGGGTGAGACGGGGCCATGAGTCTCAGGCATATCTGGGTTAACTCCCCTGTAGCTTTGCAATTAAATAAATAAACACATGAATAAATAAATGATGCACCCCAGTGCGTCGCGCTCAAAAAAGCCAGTTAGCGTGTTTTTTACCCCCCGAAAAATACTATTAATGTATCTAAAGAAGAAACTGCGCAGTGGTTCTCCTTCTCGTTGGAAAAAAAATGCTTTAAAGGACCACATTAAAAGAAATTTCAAACATGTTTTTCTACTAGCAAATCGTCAGGAAAAAAATCAAATATGCCGATGATATGTTGTTCTTTCAGTTTGAATTACTCACACTATTTGTTCCCACCGAGCATTGAACAAAGCGAAGTGCACGACGCCACGCTCAGTTTCGGGTTGAGCGCGGGAGGAGCTGCCATGGTGATTGGCCGGCCTCCAGTTTGGTAATTACAGATTGCGGGGAGATGCGCGGGGTGAAAGTCGAGAGGGAAGCACTGGCCCCTCTGTCGACTGAAACCTGGCCACTGATCTCCGACAGACATTACAACAAACATTAGCGCACGCTAACAACCCTTTCCAGCCGGGAGCCTCGAGCCAAGTGCTGATTTTGAAAGACTTTGGTTATTTTTTTTATTATTATTATTTTGTATCGCCGCCCTGAAGCACTGCTGATTTTATAGGGGAATTATAGAAATTATGGAGATTTATGGAAAACCCCGATGCAGTAAACTGAGACTGTCACGCTTCAGTTCAGCAGATAAACCCCTGAAGAGCGGTTCAACTGGGACCCCTCTCAGGGGTTTGTGTGTCGCAGCAGCAGCTGCTGCTGAATAGAAAGTGCAGAACCATATGAGCATGGATATGATTAATTACTGAAACAACAACAAAAATAATTCGCAATAACTATATAAATATTTCAATGGAAAAACAGAGAACTGACACAGTGCACAATTTCTTTTCAACTCATTGAGTACAGAGCAACCTTAACCTCATGTTTGCTGTCTTCCCTCCGCAATCCCAGTTGGCACTCCGCTGCAATCACTCGCATACAACTGTAGCATGACACCTCACTGGAAGAACAAGCTTACGTTCAGCCTGCACTTGCACAAAGTAGCCCAGGGTCAGAGCCATGGTCTGGGAGTCCAGGCTGCTGAGGGTCTTGGCAGCGTTGGTGCCGCTCAGCGGCGCTCCGTTCTTCTGGACGTAGTAGGTCATCTCTGCTGGGTTCTTGGGACCAGGAAGACGCCTCATACTGACCATCTGAAGATGACAGTCAGTGGTCACGATCAAGCGGCTAGTGGTCTAGCTGTGTATTAATACATACATTTATAAATACATACATACATACATGTATTTATATATAAGTACATACATATATGCATTTATACATAAATACATCCATATGTATATACATATGTGTATTGTGTATATACATTTGTGTATTTATCTAAATACATGTATGTACACACATACATATACACTGGCACATACATACCTATGCACATATACATACATATGCTTGTATAAATATACATATATACATACACATATATATATATACACACACATATATATGTATATATATACACATATATATGTATATATACACACACAAAGCAACATTGCAAGATTTGTATGTGTATATATATATATATATTTACATATGTATATATATATATACACAATAGAAATCTTGTAATGTTGCTTTGTTGCTTTGTGGATGTATTTGTTAAAGGTCAACACAACAAGTTTCATCTCCTGCCGGATTAAATTTTAAAATTGTCCATCTCTCCTGACCGAGGCGTTCAAAGACCCTGCCGTGTCGCGCAATGGTCCGTCACATTTCCCAAACTGGCGCCGCCTCAAATGACCGCAAGGAGTCGTCAACCCGCGAGATAACTGCACTCGGGGCAAAAGACACTCAAGGATAACTGAGTCATTTGAAATCTCAATTTCCTTTCATCGCACATCACACACAATTTTCCTCCCTCTAATTTGGCAAACACATCACAGGGTTTAATCAAGTTTTGGTAATTTGATTTTGTCATAAAATGAAAAAAAAAAAAAAGAAGGGGAGTGCGTGGCATTACAGGCTGGTTGATTCCTCCTCACACTGCGAAAAATCACCCCCTCCTCCTCCTCCCATATCTGGAGCCTCTCCTCCCCTCCTGCCCTGCTCCTGCTTCCATAAAACTAGTCATCTGCGACTTCCCATAAAACCACAAGGGTGTAAAAGGCGTAAAGCCCAAGAGGAGTCAATCGCCGTCTTAATTTGCGCAGCATGGAACAGTAAGCAAGCAGAAAGGGGACGGAAACATCCACAACATATGACCTGTCAACTGTGCCAAAATACAGCCCCAGTCCTAAATCTATGTGGAGCGCTCAGTGCGGGCAGAAACGCTGACGCTGCACGCTTTGAATCAAACGCACGTGATTTGCACGCACGCTTCTCATCGTTTTTACAATCAGGTTGTCATTTGGGTGAGACGACGGTGCTGTGGCTTAAACGGCTCAAAGCAAGAAGGTCGTGCGCTCGATGCCTGGTCCTTTGGTCATTCCTGTGTGGAATTTGCAGTGGAGGAGGAGGGCAACATCAAATATTCCAAAAAAGCAGAGAACAGTGGCCTCATTTGTCTTTAAATGCAATGTAAAGTGTATATATGCAGTATATATAGAATCTTAATCAGCATTATTTGATGTACTGACAAAAAAATTAAGTAAAAAAAAAAAAAAAGTACTAAGCCAATCGTTGATTACTGACTTCAAATAGGATGGCAAATGTTCTTGAGCGGTGGATTTTAGACTTAGGAAAAATAAGAAACTTTTATTTTGCCCAAAATAATGGAATAATGGTCCACCTGATGTAAACCTGTGAATGTCAGTTGATCACAGCAGCCAGTTTGCACGGGGGAATGACATTACCACAAAATCTGTGGCGGTACTTTCATGCGTGCAGGGCTCGCTAACGCGCGCAACCAGGCCGATGATCCTTGTAAACATCACACCTGCTAACAACATCTGCACGTTTGACGCGTCGGCGGTGGCGGCGGCGACATGAGCGTTCAGCCACGAGCACGCTCATCGCGTTGTTGGAGCCCACTAAAGCGCGCGGCGGGCCGGCGGGTGAGAAAGAATGCGTTCACACGTGCCTGCACGGTGTATCCTCCCACGGTGGTGGCCCGGCGAGCCCTGGCCGTCCGAGGGCCCTGGCGACCCGCGACCAGGAAGAGCTCGGCCAGCCGCTGCTCCATCAGGCTGGCGAAGCTCTGGTAGTTGGCCTCCAGGGAGGAGCTGTCGACGTCCTGGATCACTGTTGAGGACAGGCGACAGACAATGAACAGAGGAGGGATTTTAGAGGGGGTCGAAGAACTGGGCTCAGTATCACGTTATAACATGAAACCATCACGATTTTACATGACAATTTTCACGTTATAACGTGATACTATCAACTTATTTTGTGATCATTTTCACGTTATTTTATGAAAGTTTCACGTTATAAAGTAAAAAAAAAAAAAAAATCTCGTAAAAATGTGAAACTATCACGTTATTTTGTGATATTTTTCACGTTATAACATGATACTACCACGCAATCTTCCCATTTTTACGTGAAAATTATCACGAAATAACAGGATAGTTTCATGTTTTTACTCGATGACTTTCACGTTATTTTCTGAAAGTGTCACATTATGACGTGAAAATTATCACGAAAAAGAACATGACAGTATCACCTTATAAAGGGAAAATCGTCACGTAAGAACCCAATGGTTTGACGTTATAACGTGATACTGAGCCCTGTTTTTTTTTCTAGGGTGGCAGCAATGCACTTCCGCAGGAGGGGACGATTGAAGAGGAGGGAATAGAAAAAGAAAGAGGGTGAAGAGAGAACATTTTGGTTCTTTTGGGGGGAAAGTATGAAGGAGTGATGAGGATGGCCAACAACAGTCGGGGGAAGGAGTGGGACGCTGGGAGGGACTGGATGAGCATCCCTGCTATTTTAAAGCTGCTCATTCAGAAACCTCAATTATAGCAACAATGACGCACATCTCCTGCTGAAATGAACACACACACACACACACACACACACTGGGGCATCAGTCACACACATGATGTGATGTGATGTGAAGCGATCTCTATTTTCTGCCCCAGTCAGGGAGCTGTGAATTATACATCAATGGGTTTTTCGCAGGGAAAAGTAAAAGGGCCGAAAGACATTTGGAGCGTGGAGCACCAACAGCGTTGGGCTGAGGGATCAGCGCGGCTCGAGATAAGGCCACAGTCGGTCACCCGGCGGCAACTTTCGTTTTGTTTTGTTTTGTTTTGTTGTTTTGTCCGTGCACGCACCAGCGGAGAGCAGCAGAGGTTTACCTGTTATCACCCAGTAATTCTTTGTCGCCATCGATGTGTTGAGATTATGGTATTCAAGGGCTGCAGGGAAGAGCAGACAGAGAGGGTTTGTTAAACTTGACACTGAGATAGATACCTAGATAGATAGATAGATAGATAGATAGATAGATAGATAGATAGATAGATAGATAGATAGATACCTAGATAGATAGATAGATAGATAGATAGATAGATAGATAGATAGATAGATAGATAGATAGATAGATAGATAGATAGATAGATAGATAGATAGATAGATAGATAGATACCTAGATAGATAGATAGATAGATAGATAGATACCTCTGATAGATGATAGATAGACAACAGATGCAAGTCTAGATGATGAGATTAGATTATTTGTTTGCCTGCTTCTGCTGTGACCTGCATGATGAATTAATGTTTGCCTTTTGCATGAATGTATCCTTCATTGTGATGAATCATATTATACATCATATTAGACAAACCAGTGTGTCTATTTCAGCCAATTTTGTCACGGAAGGCAGCTGCTCCGATATTTTGTCACGGACAATTTAAAACACTGCCAGGTTCATTTTTCACTAATGAGACCTTATGAAAGATGAACTATCAAATGTATGAATGTTGCGGGGTTTTTTTTTTTTTGTTAGTTTTTTTAAGCACTCATCACCATCATTTTCATTCCCTCATCTTTTACACCCACCAAAACAACTGATAATGATATTCCAACGGTCCAATTTAATGCAAGCTGTTGTCTAATGGCTCATTAAAATGCCAATTTATGAATAATATAACACAGACAAACACTCTGCTTTAATATTTATGAATTAGTGGCCGGCCTGTACAAAATGACAAGCTTGAAATTGGATAAATTGTCCAAATGGATTCAGATACAGATTCTGTTTGGTGTGAAACACGATCTGATGGATGACATGTTGTTTTTGGATAATTACAGAATCAGGAGCCACCCGCACAGCTTGAGACTGGCGTGTGATGTAGGGGATTGTACAAAAAGAACTTTCACTTGGAGACTTTAGAGTGATTCCAAAGGCAGTCTCCGTAGTGTTGCACTCTCTTTTCCAGTCCAGTCCATCAAAGTCTGCATCATTATAAAGGCACCTGGGTGAGCACGTCACTCTTAGGTCTCTGTCGCAGAGAATATGATGGGACCGTCAGTGGGCTCCGTGGTGAAGTGTAACCCAGTCGACTCAACTCTTCGTGAACTCGGAGTGGGTTGTCGCGGACGTCACTAGCTTGCTTTGACAGCCTGTCGACCAACC
Source organism: Thamnaconus septentrionalis (assembly GCA_009823395.1). Classification (NCBI taxonomy): domain Eukaryota; kingdom Metazoa; phylum Chordata; class Actinopteri; order Tetraodontiformes; family Monacanthidae; genus Thamnaconus; species Thamnaconus septentrionalis. Next base: position 20,202,435 of record CM020513.1, read on the forward strand.
AGACAGTGGCGCGTGGGGCTTTGACTGAGCCACCGAACTAAGCGATGCCGCCAGTATTTCATTGAGTCTACTGTCTGCCTGGGATCCTGTAGTGTCAGGACAGCCACGTTTCCCTCCACAAGTCCAGGGGGCAGTATGGAGCAGGAGGGTGAAGAAATAGTCAGCCAAAAAAGCTGACGAACTTAAATTAGTTGATTTAAGTGAATGAATAAAATCCCACTGTTTTCAAGGTAGATAAGCACAGACTCACTTTTGGGGTCTAAGAAAACTCTACTTTTATTTTTTTGTTTCACAGCAGCTTTGTGTCTGAGCGCCTTCGCACCTGCCTCATTACCTGTTTCGCTGTCAGCCAATTTATTCCTTCCGTTGCCGGTGACTGTCTGCTTCTGTCTCTATCAGCCCGCCGTCCCCTCAGTCTGTTGACCTCTCCGGGTCCCAATCATCTGTCAACCTATCTTTCTTTATTTCCCATCTGCCCGCTTCACCATCTGTCTCTACCTCGCTCCTCCGAGCCGACTGTCTGCGAGCGGCGAGCGCTCGGCTCCAGTCGGTGGATGGGCGGTTAATACCAGCCGGTGTCTGCCGCCGCCGCCGCCGTCACCGCCTCGTTACATTAAAGCAAACACGCTCACGCTTGATGAGTTCGTCCGTAGCTGGAACAACCTCGCTGAAAACGATTTAGATGAATTGGGCGCCATTGTTAAAGGGATAGTTTTGGCAACAATTTTGGCAAATTCACCTATTGCTATAATTCCCGTAGTCATGGTAGAAGGTAGATTCCCTTTCACTATCAGTACCTGGTGTTTAGATATCAGGGACTTGGAGCAGAGACCTGGTGTACCTGGTGTTTGGTGCAGCTACAACAATACAATACGTTTGTTGAGAAGAAGTTCACGTCTGATCATGATAGACATTGTGGTGGATAGTGAAGATGATTTCTTTACCGGCCGAGACCCAGGCTGTTTTGATCAGCCTGGGTCTGATCCGGTCACTGTAACCCCACCCCCCAGCTGCACCGAGACATGACTGGACAAGTCACTGGAGTCGTCTGTGTTTGTTTACGGCTATTCTTACACTGCCCATTAATCTTCATCTTTCCACCTTCCCCAAGCAATTTTCTGAGTGTTGCGCCATTAGTGTGAGGGAAACTGTTTTAAGGGGGACCTGCAGGGTTTGTTTTGTTTTTTTTGACGCGAAGTGGGTTTGGATGTGACCATTGTGACATGTGATGTTAAAAGCCCTTCGGGTGTTGAGAGCCCGCGCTAATACATCCTAATCTAATCCCAACAGGCTAAAATTAGCTCATTCTGAGGGCACATGCAACGGACTGCCTTTGGTGTGATTCAGATGGTAGGAGCTGTACAGCTGTTGGCCCTTTAGAAAATCTCACAGATGTCAGAGTTGTGGAGTGGAATACACCCAGAGCTGAGGCAACTTATTTTATTCATTTATATTTTTGTCTGTGTTCTTCCTATTAGTCAAGCAGCAGTTTTGGATACAGTCGAAAAATTTGTCTAATAGGTACAGAAGGTCGGTGGTGTCCAGAGGTTTCAATGTAAAATTGCGTTGAGGTTTGTTAGCCTCCAGAAACTGATATATATAGTTGCACAGTGCAAAGGGCAGAAGGTTCAGGTTGTAGTAGTAATTTTCTGAGGCTTGATGTCACATTTTACTATTTCAAGCCTTTGCTTATCTGGAGGCTGTGAATACATCATTATAGGTCCTGTATCTTACCCCAGTCTCCCATGGCACAGCCTCCCCAAGGTGGGGCGTGACAGAGAAAGTTTGAGAACCACTGCCCTAATGCCATGCAAGTCTATGGGGTCAAAAGTCAACTTTGTCCTAGAGACATGGGACCACTTGCAGGTTCATCAGGATCCCTCAAGACACAGCCACGTCAAATTTGGGGCTTCTAGCCCATGAGGAACCCCGAAAACCCTAACCCTAATTCCAGCAGTAACCCTAACCCTAACCCTAACCCTAATTGCAGCCTTATCGCTAACCCTAATGCCATGCAAGTCTATGGGGTCAAAAGTCAACTTTGTCCTAGAGACATGGGACCACTTGCAGGTTCATCGGGATCCCTCAAGACACAGCCACGTCAAATTTGGAGGGGGCTGAAAGATTTTCTTCCTCCAAGGTGGGGCGTGACAGAGAAAGTTTGAGAACCACTGCCCTACATGAATCAGGTCAAACATCCGGCAAGTCATAATTTATTTATTGTGCTGCATTGGACCTCAGTGTTAAGAGCACTTCCTCTGTGCTTACGAAAAACAACTGTGAAATCAACACGTATAATAGCGACTCACATATATTAAGTGTAGTGAAGTGAATAGAAGGCTTAAAGTTGTCCAGTTCTGCAGTTTGAACAAGCAGATGGGTTCTGTTCTGTCCTTTTCAACCGGTCCAAATCTCTCTTTTCCACCTTTGTAAATATTTAAAACTCTTCCACTGCTGGCCCTCCTGCGTCTTACCTCCCACCTCTGTCTGAGGAGCGCTTTAAGTCTAAAACAAAGCTTGGCAAGCACACTTTCTTCCGAATCGAGATCCTTTCTGTACACTTGTTCCCTGCCTGGTGCCTGGGAGATAACAGACCGCACGGAGCAGGGATTCGGGCACAGTTCTGACTCTTGTGTTTCCAAATCAATCTTTGGAGCCGGAGGGGGAGACACTGACGTTTGCTAAGAAAACTGCATTCCACATGCCACAGCGCATTACTGTGAAAAATATGCAGCAACTACAGCAAGAAGATTTGTTTTTTTAAACAAAGAGAGCCTTTTCCTTAATCTGAATCTAAAAATACACTTTTATAATAAACGTAACCTGATTTTATTTGGTGGCTTTTTGAGTGTTGTTGTTATAAGCAAATTTACTTTAAGACCATTCAATAGAAACACCTGCAAAAAACACAATTGTACTTTGTCAAAATTTTAGAAATACTCACTTTTATTTTTAAACTGTAATGGAAACGCAGCTATTGTTGCCTTGGAGATACATCAACCGAATGAGTGTGCGGAATCCCGACTGAAGCCCAATAGGTATCATAGACATTTCTGTCTGGGTTCTGGATGGGTCAATGCCAGCCAAGTATCCGAACTTGGACTGTCTTTGCTTTTATTTGAAGGATAACAAACAAGCTGAAGGTCAGGGACGACATCCACTCATCAAGCGCTCGAATAAAGCACGAATAAAGGCCATTCCACTTAATGTGCTCTACCGCATTCTATTTCCGTGTGGTCAGTGCACATGACAAAGTTTGAAGTGTATTTCCCGAATGAAAAAAAAATCTTTACTGAGGTTTGACTTACGCTCGGCGATGACCAGAGGTGGGTAGAAGAGGAAGTATCCCACGAGCTCTGCCGTCAGCTGGTTGAGGAGGCCGCTGGAGATGGTCCCGTTGAGGAGCACGTCCTGGTTCTTCACCACATACACCAGGGACACTGACGGAGAGCCCTCGTCCTGGGACACACTCTGAATCTACACACACACACACACACACACACACAGACACCGCACTGTCTCAATATTTCATGGGAATCACCTCAATGTCATGGTATAATATAACTCTATATCTCGCGACTCTTCATTTATGGCCACAGACTGCGACGAGCGCATCCATAATTCAGCCGTTCATTCAGGGATATCCAACACTATCATACCAAACGTCCTGGACGCCCATGAAGAATGCATGACCAGACACAATATGACTCTTTGAACGAACAACCTTTTTTCGTTCTATAATAAGACCCGCGGTGCCACTCTGGAAGCAGTGCGTATGAGTCACCATAGTAAAGTGGCTGACGAGACGAGAGACCAGGAATTCCCATCACATTCCTGAATGAGTGTTAATATTTCAGAGGATGAATTATAAATGGGCCCTGTATATCGGCCCCTCGCTTGCTGAGACCTACTTATTACGATCGTAATGCCCGCTGCATCAATATGCGGCGGTGGCGAAGAGTACCTTGACAGCCGGAGTGCAGGAGCAGGAAATAAATACGAAATGAGAAGGAAGCTGCGAACAATAAATGTAAGGTCTGGACCTTTATGACGAAGGAAGAAGAATGAGGCTCCTAAGATGTAAAGATGTGCAGCCGCTGCGCTCACTTTTTTCCCAGCGGGCACCTCATTCTGCTCATTCCCCACTTCCGCCTTTATCAACAGTCGTTTTTGTGTTAATTAGCGCTGTAACACAGCGTCCCCGTGGCCGCACGCTTCCAAATTCTTGACATTTATAATTCACATTAGCCTGATTAGCATGCGGCGTGCAAGTGTGACACACTTGGCTGCCTTCATTGTGCCCTATAAATAGCGTCCTAGAGGCCATATTGTACCTCCACAGTCAGTTTACTGTAGGTCTCCAGCACTTTGTCCTGGGCCTCGTCAAAGGCGTTCTCCAGCCGCCGCTCCAACATCTGGACAAAGCTGCAGGAGTAGATGTGGTCCGTTGGGCCGACGAACCGCAACACTGTGTGGGGGGCGGGGGATAAAACAGTAATTTAACAATGTCTTCAACTTCACTGTATTTCAAAAATAAAACAACTGCCATTCAAACATACAATTCAGTGTTTTTACCATTGCACTATATATATATATATATTGTTGTTTTGTGGAGTTAAAAAAGGGGTTTGATCATTTCCATGCACATACAGCTTTGAACGTACTTCTAGACACCGCAATCTCAGACCTTATTAAATTGTGCATGGAAAAATGTAATTCAATATTGCTGCCATGATTGCGTCTATTAATATTGTGCGAGCAAATATATGACACTGAATGTGGTCTCTCGTTCTTCCTTTTTACCAGGATGATTTTTTTCAAGAGACTAATTAAGCCAATACTGTGAATTTGTTTGGCTGTATCACTAAATGCATTGAAACAGCCTTGAAACATTTTGAAGGCAGTTATGACAGAGACTATTAACAAACACAATCTTCTTAATGTCATGGACATATATATATATATATATATATATATATATATATGTGTGTGTGTGTGTGTGAGTGAGTGTGTATCTAAAAAAATAAACCTTGTTCATTTAAACTGTGCTTCAGGTCAGACGAATAGCTGAATAGCATAGAATAGATAATAACTTTATTGATCCCAAATTAGGAAACTACGCTGTCGCAGCATTAAAAACTGTACAAAAAAAAAACCACGCTATCCAGTAATTACGGTAATGACTGGAAACAGTCAAATCAATCTGTACACAACAAACAAACAGATTCTCCAATCACACCACACTGTTCAGGAATTAAAGCCAACATCTTCAGTTCAAATGCGTCCATTTTAAACAATCACGAATAATAACAACAAGCTGGTGTCGGGACTCCACACTGAAGGCAGAAATTGCTCCAGGCGCTCGGGAACAATCAGCATCACTCGGCTCTATCTGGAGTGTCTATCTCGGGCTGCGTTTGGGGTATTAACGAGCGGCGCACTGGAGACGGATGCTGACCGATAAAGGAGAAGAGAGGCGGGATGATGGCTCCGTCCTCCGCGGAGGACGAGATGGGCGGGTGGGGTGGATTTCTCCGAGACGCGAGTCTCCTCGTGGGAAGAGAGCGGGGGGACCAACACTGAGTCGGGCAGATTAGGGATAACCTTGTTAATGCTGTCTCTGTGCTTGAAGGCAGGGCCACAGTAGCCCTGCCCCCCCCCCTCTGTCCTCTCACTGCAATAGGAGCGTCGGAAGCATAATCTGACCTAAATACAAAAAAATTTTGTTTGTTTGTTTTTTTCCCCTCTCATCGCCCGCAACGTAACGCAGACACACCCGGCCGGCGCTGACCCACTTGGTCGTCTTCTTATGCAAACTGGATGGCGAAGAAGCGTTCCAGCAATGAGGCCTTGGTTTGGATTTTCTGTTGTTGTTGTTGTTGTTGTTTCTTTCATTCCAAGCACCCACTCCACGTGCTGCTTGCGCACCGACGTGCAAAGTGTTTACCGCAGTGTCACCCGACAAAGCTGCACAATATGTCGTTTTTAGGCGAGGGCACACGTATTTGTGCTAATGGTTTATTACGGCTTATCAGAGCTCCTCTATCAAAGGAGCGCGCGGCCCACTGTGATTGTAGCGGTAAAGATGTATTTACTGCCAACTGAATGCCCCCTCACGCACTGCGCTTAATTACAGATTCAGAGGAGCGGCTGTAATAAAGCGGACAGAAATGCAAATTTGAGGCTGTTCTGTTTAGGTAGCCCGTTGTGTGCACTGTATCTGTATGTAAAAAAAAAGAAGAGCTGTCTGATGCTGCCGTAAACAAGGCATTTGTTTGCGAGCGTCAGATGAAGCAGGACCTTTCGGAACGGACAAAAAAAAAACAAAAAAAAACTTTCTTTGGCAAATATTTGATGAGAATAATTGTGATTGAGTGAAATTTTCTGGGTGTCCGAAAACTTTTTTCCACAACTGCACATATGCCATGCAAATGATAGATAGATAGATAGATAGATAGATAGATAGATAGATAGATAGATAGATAGATAGATCGAGAGATTGCATTATAAAAATATGTTCTGTTATAATGCTGAGAATATTTAACCAAATCAAACACTGCCACGTCCAAAAAAAAGTCATGTGTCTTCACTCTGTGCATACACCAAATTTATAAATGACATTTAACTTCCCACATTTGCCTACTCTACTACTGTTCCTGCCAGTCGTTTGTGCACAGTGTGTGTGTATTAGTGTGTGTGTGTGTGTGTGTGTGTGTGTGTGTGTGTGTGTCTGTGTCTGTGGGAGTCTGTGAGTGTGCGTTTCGTTAAGAGGCTTAAGAGGCCGACTAAATGAATGGACCAATTTTCCTTTGCTCCGCAATCACTTGGGTTTGTATGGGATTTAGGGTATCAGAGAAGAGTAAAGGAGAGCAGACATGTAATCAGAATTTTCTAATTTGGTCTCTGCTCCACTCGTCCCCTGTGTCTCCCTCCTGCGCCGCGCTCGCTGCTTTCCCTTTCAGTCGCCCCCCCACTCACATGTTCCCCGCCCTCGTCCTCCTCCACCGGCGTAACTCTGCTGTGTTTCACCCCTCTGCTAGGCTAGGGGGGTGTGACACTGCAAAACATCCAGCGATCCGCACTCAGTAATTAGGGAGCCAGTATCCTTCATACCCGTTGTGCCAGGAGTAGCAGTAGCACTTCTAACGTTTTATTACTAACGAGTGAGGATTGCACTCCAATTTTTTTCCCGCTCTGCGATGAACTGCTCCTAAAATGCTGCCCCCACCTGGTGGGTCGAGGGAGCGCAGGGCGATGAAGGGGAGGAGCAAATGTGCAACACAGGATGTGAAAGGATTCTTTGGCCTAGACAAGTATCGATCTCATCACACTAATATCGATCTGATACCAATACCAACATTGGGTTATCGTTATCGATATCTGGATTAATCCGCCCAAATACTACTTTTTATTTTCACAACATCGCATCATTTTGATATCACACTTTGACTCAAAGCTAGCGCTGGGTATCTTTAAAAAGAATTTTCAACACAATGCCAATTTCGACAATACCTTGGTTCCGATACTGCTTCTTCAACCGTATCGTTCCTTTTGATACCAGATGTTTTAAAACCAAACAAAAACACGCTGCCATTACAGAAAAACCAATCACCAGCAACTTTCGATGTTGACGGACGTACGACAAATGATAATTGGCTTGCAGATGCTGCAGTTTACTTTCTTGGATACCTGAATTTGGCGCCAACAAATGAGGAATTTTCCAGATTTTTTTGACGGTAAGTTTGGTACCCGGCCCTACCCTACCGTCAGCTTCGCTCACCTGTTTTCAGTTGCAGGTGGATGCTCGGCACCGGCACCCACATCTCCACGGGAACCAGGACCGCCTTGACCAGCGGGGTGTGCTGCCGGATGTCCGACAGCAGCCTGTCAAAGCCGTAAACACTCAGGGCCTCCACCACCAAGGAGGCGACGTAGACAGTTTTGCTGCTGGTCACGTAGTAACCCAGCGTCACGTTGTGTGGGCCGCAGTCTTCGCGCTCCACCTGCGACAGACGGAGGGAGCGGAGGGAGAGGGAGAGAAAATAAAACATTCACGCCGTAACCTTGATTTTTCACTGCGTCTACATTTGTTGCATTTGTTTTGTTTTTTTTGTTGTACGCTGGAGGCAGTGTAAACACATCCAAAAGAAAAAAATTGTGTGTTCTCGTTTCAAAGAACACAGGCTGCAGAGGACAAAAAAATATATAAAAGGAAAACAAAAGCGAACAGACAGGAAGTTGGCGTTGTGGGTTTCAGCGTTCTCAGAGGACTCTGGTGTGAATGAGGTGGGAGCCACACGCCTCTGACATGTGTGGTTTTAGTGCGATAGGTTGGGAACACAAAAGCGCCGCGCTAAGAATAGCGATAATCCCCCCCATCGCCCCCACCCCCTTTTTTTTTTTGGACTCCCTTTCAAGTCAAATCTTCCTCGAGGGCCTGTTTTTTTTTGGGGGGGGGGGTTCGAGCCTTTCAAACATCCGCAAATCTCACTAAATTTGTCCTGGAAGGACGAGCACGCGAGGCAGCACAGACAGCGGTGAGTCAACGCCTGCTTTTCTGGAACGAAACGCCGCCCACCTTCCTCCACCTCGAGCCGATGCTACAGCCGTCCATCGCGCTTCCTCTCTCCTCCTCAACACAGAGTCACGTATGGAGACGCATGCAGATCCATGTACGTACGGAGACGCTCGGAGCTTCTTGTCCTCCCCCTGTCATCGTTCAGCAATTCTTCATTTGCGTGTAAATGGACCGTAACCAGCCCACTCATCAAACAGGATTGCTTTCAATTGTGCAAAGCAAAGTAGACTTGAATTCTAAAAAAAGAGACACATTTGGGGATTACAGTGCAATTTTTTATATATGTATATTTTATGCGTGTATTTGTTTGTTTGCGTGTTTGTTTCTTTAGAAATGGGTTTTATATCTTTGTGTTTTTGGCAGCCAAGTGTGGCTCCCAAAATTCCTGGGACGAAAGGATTTTCAAACTACTGCTTTGAATCAAATCCAATTTAATTGGATTTTATCGCATTTAATGAGTTGTTCTGCATTTAAATTTTCTTTTTTTTTTTTTCTGGCTTAAAGGCCAAATGTCTGACATCAAGGCATCGACTGCCATAAACTGAATTAGAAAATAGATTTAAACGATTTTAGTTTCAATCTGAAGTAGCAACTGTGCTATTTATTCTAACTTGGTTTTTAACTTAACTACCAAGAGCCACTAACAGGAATTCCATTATGTGCAGGCATAATTCAATAAGGATACGGATGATGGAAAAAATGAATAACTGTTGTACCTTAATTTTGCATAAGCAAGCATACTAAGGCAAAGTCTTTGAAAATTTGCTTTGAAAATGTGAAGTCATGCCCTGCATGAACTGGCGACTCGTCCAGGGTGTCACCCTGCCTTCGCCCGATGATGCTCCAGCAGAACCCCGTGACCCTGAGCTCAGGAAGAAGCGGGTATTGACAATGGATGGATGGATGGATGGATTTTAACTCATAAGTTAAATCATAGGACACTGCTGCGTAGAGCGCAGGTAACTTGAGCTTAATATTCACTTAATTCAGCAAAACCTGTTTTCATGAAACGTTTTGGACATTAGCTCTGATTAGCTTCTCAAATTAGCTTCTGAAAAAGGAAAAAAAAAAAAAAAAAAAAACACCTCAAGCAACCAAACTAATTTCATACATTCATTCGGACCAAGCTCTGGAATAATGCTGTTCCCCCGAATGCAAATTTATTCTTAATGCAAATAAAGAGGTTTCATGGACAGGCAGTAACAGTTGATAATAAACTCTCTCATAAATAGAAGAAACTGAATTTTTTTTTTAATATAATTTGCCTGTAAATATTGCTTTGGCAAGGAAATAAACACACATTTTACATTACAGTGAAATGACATTACATTACAGCATTTTTATTGCGATAATCCTGAGCCCCCTGCAGGTTAATGCCACTTCCATTCCATTTTTTTATGAGCCCTGCAGAAGCTGCTTGTTTGTTTCCGTCATTCATTTGTTTTGAATCGTAATTGAAAAGCAGTCTGCTACCTAATGCACACTGCTTTGCCCTCACCGTCTGCTTGTGACTTCTGCCTCACTGCCACTGTGCTGTTGCAGTAAAGCTGACAGGGCTTGACAAGCAATTAGGGACAGGGAGATATTTAATAATGGAAAAAAAAACCGCTGTCACATTCTAATCGCACGCCCTTTGACAGGGTTGTCTTTGGTAAATCCAGTACCTGTTTGCTGTGCTGATGTGCCAAAATGTCTTTTTAAGCTCAGGCCAATTTTACAAGTCATTGCTGCCACTGTCTCTCAGTAGATCCAGATTGCCGGATAATGGTCGACATTATCTGATGGAGAGGATGAGCGTGTGTGTGTGTGTTTGTGTGTGTGATGGGTAGGATGTGATGGGGGGGGGGGGGGGTAGATGAAAGTGGACTGGAGCTCAGAGAGACTGAGTCATTCCCTGTGCAGGCGCACAAACAACTGGATAAAAATAGAAAAAGAAGGAGATGAAGACGAAAGACAGACGCAGAGCGAGATGAAGGGAGGCAGGTGGACAGACAGAGGGGAGGGATGGGCACGACAGGGAGACAAGCCAACAGCAGAGACGGACAGGTTGGCAGAAAATCAATCGACTTAAACCGAGGGAGCAATCAGATGGAGGGGATGGGAGAGGGAAGAAATACAAGAACTGTAAACATTGGGAAAAATACGCGGAGAGTGTTTCAGAGTGCAGAGTAGGAAATGAAGACAAATGGAAAAAATAAGCAGGTTGAAAAAGAAATATGAGAGCGGCAGCGCAAAGATAAATAAACCTATCTGGACACAAAGACAAACACTGACAGCAGCGATGCAACAATGTAAAAGCAACAGAATCAATTGATGTGTATTTTTAAATCTACAATGTGTGTCAGGCAGAGTGTGATGAGCCTCTCTCCGCAAACTTGTTAAAAAGGTTAAAATTTGACATTCAAGCATGGTCTGCATTAGTCACCTCACTGTCTGTCTGCAGCACAACTCACGCGAGGCTAGTGGGTGATCGCGCAGGCAGAGAAAAGAAGGCTATGGAAGAGAATCGCTTGAAAGATGGAATATCTGCACGTGAGAGCGCTAAAGGCTAACACCACCAGGTTAAGCTAGGGCTAGCGAGTATAGCGAGAATAGACACCGTGTTGCTCAAGAACATGGCTGTATTTGGTTTGTGGGAGAAGCAGCAGTCAGAGCTGGACTCCTTGCTTCCCTCCTTGCCATGAGGCCGAGCTGTGAACAGACAAATAACTCAGTTGCTTACACTAGCTAGCCTGGCCCCGCTCAGAAAATGAACAAATAACTCATTACTCATTTCTCACCGGAGAAAGAGAGACGTGTCCCCTTGTTTATCATTCCCTCCTTCTTCAGAATGAAACTGATCATTTTCCTGTTTTGTGGTTTATGTGCGCAGGTGTACTTCCCCACACCCTTGGTGACTGACTACATTCTTTTTGGTGAATGACTCAAACGAGTCTTCTGAAGAAACATCTCAAGACTGTGGAGGAAATGACTATTTTGGGACAACCAGGTGAAACTGTGTTTCCTGATCTGTTCCCCGACTTTAAAGGAGCCAGGCGCAGAACTGTGGATGAGTCACTAGGTGCCTCAGTCGTGAGCAAAACAAACAGGTGCAGGAGGCACAACGTTCCCCTTATACTGACTCTATGATCCAGTGTCCGTTACTGTCGTTTAACCACACAATCTGGGACAGGCGAAGTGGTAGCAGAAGTCACACAAGGAGGGAACTTCACTTTTCACTAGCTTTGCATTTTTTGTATGTAGTCCTATATATCTTCACAACACTGTTGATGACAAACGGGAATGTTTCTTTACCCAGTTTAGCAAGAGTGCGCTGTTTGTTCACAATTTCAGTTTGTTTGATTTATTTCCCATTGTTTTGTCAAACTGTCTCCAACAGATGAATTAATTCAGGGTAAAAAAATAAAAAAATAAAAAAAAAGTCTAAAAGCTGCAATCGAACCCATTTTCCCTGATTTTCACCGTTTTCATAGACTGTGACGGTTGACTGCAGGGGACACTGACCTGTGCGTGGACAGTGGAGTCGTTGAGGGCCCTCTGCAGGGCGTGGCTCAGACCCTTGGAGAGGTTCTGCTTCAGTATCAGGTCCAGCCGGTTCCTTCGCAGCTCGATAGACAGAACTGCAATGAATGAGCAACATCAAAAAGAACAGAAGTCAGTAACCTCGCTCTGATTAAATCAACCCCATCTACTCGCTTAATCAATCTCACATTGGCTAAAGCAAAACTTGCTGCCTGAAATAATTAATACAGCACATCAAATGTCTTCAACCCCCCACAAAGCAACTGCGCCGCTATTAAGGATTTAATATGCTGCCCAAAGACACGGGACCTGCTGCCAACCTCTGTTAAGGCCTTATTAGTCCGGTAATTGTTGGAAAGGTCAGAGCCAGCAGCACCTCATTATGAAATGTTTATTCTGGAGGAATATGCGATCTTTCCTTCAAACGTAATATGTTTGAACGTAATGACATATTGCATTCATAATTACGTATTGCATTTTAAGATGTTTTTTGTGATGTGTGAGACTGACGACTTTGCCGTCTATCAGTTATTTCATTAAATTTAACGACAACTTTTTTTTTTTAGTAAATACAGGAAATTTCAGAGAAAAACATAATAACTGTTTGCCTCCTGTAAACTACAGGGTCAGAGGTCTTCGGCTCATTCATTCACTCATTATGAACATTTCTGTGAAATAAATTTCTTTCGGTAAGGTTTTGGCTACATGGACCTCCTACCTGTTCTGACCCAGAACCTCTCGGTGATGTTGCACGGGACGTTGCTCTCCCCGGCAGTGGTGCTGGATGGAGGTTCGGTGGTTGTGGTGGCAGGCAGCGTGGTGTGGGCGGGGACGAACACAGTGGTGGGCGGCGGCTCGGTGGTCGTGGTGGTGGCGGCGGTCGTGGTCGTTGTGGTGGAGGCGGCGGTGGTGGTGGTGGTGGTGGTGGGCGCAGGGGTGGTTGTGGTGGTGGTGGTGGTGGTGGTGGTTGGGGTTGTCGTGGTGGTGGTGGTGGTGGTGGTGGTTGTAGTGGTGGTGGTTGGGAGTTCAGTCGTGGTGGCGGCGGCGGCGGTGGTCGGCCAGGTCGTGGCAGTGAAGGACTCTGGCAAAGTCGCGGTCGTCTCGGCGGCGGTCACAGTGGCGGCGGCGGTGGTGGAGGGCGTGGTGGCGGCCGCCGTGGTCAGCCGCCGACCGCCGTCCTCGGTCACGCCCCCGCCGGGCGTCGCCTCGAACGCCGCACCCTGCGTCCGGGCCTCGGCGGAGGACAGCAGCAGGGTGGACACGGTGGTGGGCGACAGCGACGGGCTGACGGTGGTGGTGGTGGTGGTGGTGGTGGACGCGGTGGTGAGCCGCGAGGAGTTCCTGACCGGCACGGGCACGGTGGTGTTCCACTGGTGGGTGGAGAAGGGGCTGGTGATGTTGGCCGGCAGCGTGACGTCGTGGTCGCCCACGGTGGACAGGAGCGACTCCGGGACGGTGGGGAGATCCCAGGCTGGCAGGCTGCTCACGGACTCCTCTGCCAGGGAGGAAGACAGTTCAGAGTTAGATCACAACATCTTTGATTCAACTGCTTTTTGCTTTTCTTTTCCAAAGGGCCAAATTGCGATTGAGGCTTTGAGCGAGCGTCCCGTGCGTATCGCAGTTGTTGGATTGTGTTTTCCTTGTTATCATGAACACACACAGTGTCACGGTTAGGGTTTATCTCAACAAAACCATTAAAAAAAATAATAAAATACTAAACGCGCCGCTTTCAAAACAAACTGGATCAAACGTGTGTTGTTCAGAGACAAGTGGCCGGAGGCCCAGTTGGATTCCCACTTTGAATAATGTTTCCCTTGCAGTCTGTTGCAGAAAGGTCAGATTTTGAGAGTGGGGAAAAATGAGCTGGTAATGGGCATCGTGTCGAAGGCAAAAGAGTCCATGTAGTGTGCACACAATGCACTCTTCCTGGAAGCAGCAGACCAATACTAGCATGCACGACATCAGATTAACTGGATGTATGGCCACCTAAACGTGGAAGGAAATGCAAATTCTCCCAGCAGTTTCAGCTCAACGTCACCTTGTCAGAACTGAGACTAGGTGGATAATTTAGTGATAAAGGAATAAGGTTGCGAGAATCACTGCACTGCACTGCATTGAGGGTCCTACTGATGTGCCAAGACAGCAGAGCAGTGGAAAAAATAAAAAAAACATACCCAAGCTGGAGTTGCTGTTGCTGTAGGAGGAGCTGTTGTTGACAACGACCAGAGAGACGTTGTCCGACGCCGCCGTCTGACTCTCGACGCCACTGGCTGGAGAGGAGGAGGTCGTGGTGGAGGGAGGCAAGGGGGCGGACTTTGTCGTGAAGGAGGACTTGGATGAGGACGAGTAGGAGGAGCTCCGGGTCCACGCGGCTTTCGACAGCAGTCCGAGAGGTTTCCCCAACGCCGGCGCCTGCAGCTCGGTGGCGACGGACGAGAGGGCCGGCTGCTCTTTCTGGCCCGCTCCAAACGTCTGCAGCCTCTGCTGCTCCAGCCAGGCAGCCGGGTCCCTGGGCAGGCCGGGCTCGGCGTCCCCGGGCCTCCACTGGGTCCCGACTTGGGCCCAGACGCCGGTTCCGCTCATAATTCCAGTCTCGGCGAAGACCTTGCCGGCCTCGGCGCGCAGCCCTGCCTCCGTTTCCGTCCAGACTGCCGCCCCGGCCCCGGCAAACACTTTGCCCTCGGGCCAGGCTCTGGGCTCGGCTCCACCGAACCCATCTTTGTCATTAGCCCCGGCTGTGTCTCCGGTCCCGGGGGTGGCTGAAAGGTCGGAAGGCCACGAGGGATCCAGAGGCGAGACGCCACGTCTTGGTGACTCACGGTGACCCTGCTCAGCTGTGGGACACATGAGGGAAGGGAAGGCGGAGATTGGGGGCGGGGGGGGGCGGGGGGGAGAAACGGAAAGAGCGTTTAATTAGTAGTTCCGGGCAGCACAGACGGCGTCGAGCCATCCGTCCCACAGGCTGATTTACATAAGTGTAAACACATATGCAGTCATGACGGCGCACAGCTGCAGCGCTCCGAAAACGTCAGTTTGTCCTTAAACCAGAGTGGCTCAACTGGCCCGAGGGTTTGAAACTGCTGCCCTCACACTTCCACAACACACTCGAAATGAGATCGACGACGTTGCTGGCCCTCGACTCGCAGGCACGTACACACACCTCCCTGAAAGGATTTGCAAAAATAAAGCACTAAAGCTGCGACTGTGGGGGAAATAGTAATAATGTCTGAAGTAGGTCACTTATTGGCGGATAGAGCATCGGGAATTCATTTAGATGTTCGGGAGTGTACCAACTGGGACACACACACACACGCACACAAGCTGCGATTTCCAAGGTACTAATCTGATCTGTGAGGTTCGCCAGTAGCCGTATATTATATATTATATATTATATATATATTAAACAGACGTGCACTTCGGGCCAGCGCTGATCTCTGATCTCCCGGGCAGAGTTCGCCTGAAGCGGTGACTCTCATCATGAATTTGACATCGCAAAGGTCTGAGACACAGCAACTAAGCCCCAATGCTGACTTCAATTCAGTTCAGCCGAGCTTTGGCCTTCAGTCCCATTCTGTGAACAGACTTCGCTGCGGCTTCAACAAAGGATGAAGGTTTTGGCAGACTGAGGCGATTATCCTGCCTAATACGTTACAGTCTCAAAGGCACCTTTGCTTTTGGCGCGGCCGAACGGTGAGAAAATAACGAGGCCGACCGACCGACCGACCGACAGATCCAGACGTCAAGTTTCTTTGTTCTGAAAGCAAAAAGTTGTGACGCGTGTTGAGTGTCATCGACCGGGGCATGAAAATTTCATTTCATTTCTCATTTCGGCGCTCCGCTCCGATTCCAGGCACCAAACATGCAGAGCGCGCACGTTTTTGGCACGCTTCCCGCACTCCTCGTGTCTCCACCAGGGGGGGGATTTGCTTAATTAAAAGGTTTGACTTTGTGCACGCCAAGGCTGCCGAGACCCAGCTCCAGTCGCAGCACCTCAAATACTCTGGGTACCTGCTGTAAAGCTCCTCAGCCCTCTTGCCATTAGCCGGCACCGCCGAGCAATCTGTGTCTCATTATAGGACGTCGCATCGTATATATTCATGAGAGGGAATGAAACGCGTTGACAGTTCGTCCTGTATACGGGATTCTTCGGGGGGGCCTCTGCGTTGCGAGAGCTCCGCTCGCTGGTATAAGAGGGTGAGAAACGACGGAGACGGAGATGGCGGGGCCAATTACTCGGGCTCCGCGGGGAGGAGAGGATACGCGCTTGTTAAACTCGGCTAAAATCTAGCGTTTCCTTCTGTTGTCATGTCCAAAAAGGCGCCTCGAGCCTTCTCTTTCTGCACATGGTGTTTCCTCTCGGCGCTCCGAAACAGACGGTGGCTTGACATGTTTGGAGTTCCGTCTGGAGAACAAAAGCCGTCAGCCGACACCGCGCCCAGAGGGATCTCGCTGCCCGCGGCTGATTGAGCTTCACTCCTCGCAGTCTTACCGGTGTACAGGTGAGGCCCAGGATGGCTTTGTTTTTCGTCTCCACGTGGAAAATTGTCTTCGCTGATCACAAATGAAAGGTCGGCGGAATCGTCAGAGCTGCGACTGCGTCGCCGATCTTTGTTGCGTGAATCTTTGTTGTGTACCTGGGATCATTTTTGAAAAGACAGACGCGACAGACGTGTTCCTGCGGCAGAAGAACACAGCGGCGGGAAGTCGGAACGGCCGTTACCCTCAGAACGTGTCCGTCTATGCTGAAGTGAATATTTGAGTTACCTTGCAATCATCTCAAACCAGTCTGTCCATTTTTCTCTGACCTCTCACATCAACAAAGCATTTTCAATCGTACAACTGCCGCTCCCTGGATCTTTTCTTTTTCTGACCTTTCTCTGTAAAAACCTCTGAGGTGATATTGCTTTCTTCCCTATGCTGATGTGAAGATTCATTTGATCAGCTATTTGTTATGAAGCAACTGAACAGGTGTACCTAAAAAAGTGACCAGAGTGTAGATACACCAAAGCAAAATGCTTTTTCTTGCTTTCTTTTTACTCCCTTCTTTTTATAGACCTGATTTTTTTTTTTCCCCTTCAGTTTAGCAGACGTTGCTGTCGACATTTCTCTCTGGAAAACTGGTCGATTCAATCAAAACCAATGCGCTGCTATGATGGACCAGAGGCCACGTGTATAGTAAGTACCACTGGGAGGTAAAAAGAACATATGTGTTGCTGAAGTTAATGGGAATCAATGAGGCCATTGGGGCACTGAAAGGATGAATGGAGAGATGAATGGATGAATGGATTTGGTAGTGGCTTCCGGAGTGAACCGACCCATATGTTGAACTGTTAGTAGTATTTTGGGTGTTTTCTTCTCCAACAGCTAGCCACCTGCTCTGGTGGAGCGCGACATATGCGACTGCAGCATCGGACCCCTGGCGGAACGCTAGGAGAGAGGAGCCTCTGCTGAGAACGAATATGGGCATGGATGATGGTGGATGGTGGACGGCTGTAAAAACCGAACGTGTGGATTAAAGATGGATAAATGTGGATCAGAGCAGAACGGACCCGCTTTATCTGCTTGGACAAAACACACGGGGCGTTTTTTGCCTATTTCTGTTTGAGGACATTCAGCTTATATGCAGATTATGAGATTCATCGCATGGAAATGCTGACACAAAGCACCATTGGCCATTTTACATATTTACACAAGCTTTGGGCCGGAGTTATGGTATGCATTGACTATGGTGCCTGGCCAGCTGGCACGACGCATCCTGGCACCCTTCTGAAAGGCCGCCACAGTCCTGCAAAGCGTTGCCAGGTTGCTACCAACGCCGTGACCTAGGGATTAAGCAGTCCCAGGTGTCCGAGAAAATATAATTATACACATCCTCAATGAATGTTGGGTGGATTTATCCTCCCCAGCCCGGTGTACAACACTAGCAGTGGGGCTAAGCAGCTTCCGGCCACACTGCCACGCCGACCATGAGCGAGACAGGTGGTCAGGAAGTGGGTGAATGGTGGCCAGCCAATTGGTTGTCAGCCCGGCATGGGTCAGAGTAAGTTTGGGAGTACGCCAGCCAGTTGTCTTTAACTTCAATTATCTTCTTGCTTCCAACCGGCGTGTTGTCAATGCGGCCACTTTTAACACACAGCTACTAATATCTTCAACGACAGCAGGCCTGGTCTGTGCTGCAGTGAAAAGTCGCAATACATTTTATCAACATATTTACGGGGGGAAAAACAGGATGTTTAGACCGGCAGAGAAAGCCTTGCTGGCTCTGACACTTTAAAAGTGGATTTTGCTCGCAAACTACCATCACTTGTGGATGTGTGCAGTGTGACCTTTTTACCGGTAGTACATTTATAGTATAATTAATGCAATCAAATATTTATTGTATAATTCACTGAGACTAGAGCAGGCCTGGTTAACCACACACAGCACCACTCAGCTAAAGTCAACAAAACGGCTTCAAACACACAGCTTCTCATTCCCTGCTGAAAATCTGTATCAAGTCGTCCAAAAAAGACACAGATAGCACAAAGATAGCATCTTGGAAGAGGTCTTTTTTTTTTCTTTTTTTTTTTAGGAAATCTGAATTTTGTACAAACACAGCCCAACCTCTATGGTGTTTTCTTCAACTGTGTATTTCCATCATTAAACAGGTAGATTTGAGTACTTTTCAATGCGTGCGCACTGACAACATCACATACAGTGGCACCGTTTGGCAAACAGCAGATATAAAGCTGATTTCATTTTGGTTCCGACTGAGCTCAACTATGAACGTTATATTCAATGTGAAACATTTTCTTTCCTTCCATTGTTCCCATCACTTGGCAGATATTTTAACAGGTTTTAGGTTGAGGTAATGTTTGGAAGATGAGAACAGGAGGAGTATGTTCCTGCACAACCAACAAACAGGACAATTTCTTGTGCCAAAACGCTGAACTATTTTCTCCTTGGAGATGTAAAACTACTTCACTTCGAGTGGGAGTGCCGGTGGTGAGAAAAGAGTGAGGACATTCTCGATGTGGCGAGGAACGCGGTAGGAGACGCGGTGATCCGACGCCAGTTGGTCTCGTCCAAGAGAAGGAGGCCGTCCAACAGGACGGACATGTAACCATTTCCTGGTACTATTCAGGGCATCCATCTGTCCGTGCGGAGGCGAGAGCGGGAAGCAATTTGGATGGATTGTCAAACGGATGAATGATCAGGTAAACAGAGCCGTGGTTAACAATGAATCAAAAAAAAGAAAACGCTACTCAACAACTTTTCTGGAAAAAAAAAGCATTTTCATGTGGATTTTGGAGGGAGTTTTAATCCTGGCATTCGTGCGGCTTTGTATTTGCCAACTGATTAGCGCGAGCGGGGTTGTCGCTTTGACAGGATCTGGGAGCATCAAAGTGCTTTTCGGAGCGTCCATCTGTTTGTGCGAGATGAAGCAGAAAGGATGGCAGTCACAGTGCGGCGGCGGCGGCGGCGGCGGCGGCGGCAGCCGAGAGAGCCGTGACATCGAACAGCATCACTACGATGGCACCTGTGCGCTTGAACCGTGTCTCTCTGTGCGAGAGCGAGAGACCAGCAGCGCTTCTGAGAGAACTGCCAAGTGTGAGGAAAAACTGCCTGGCAACAGTGTTTTTTTTTTTCTTATGTGTGAACGGACTGTGACAGATCTTCAGCGACTGTAAGAGGCGAGAACAGTTTTTAGGTCAGTATATCGAAACGAAAATGGAATACTTAACAATGGAAAAATATTTTTCTTTATCGGACGTTCACATTCAACGTGGATATATCAGTGGATTGACAATGAATGAATGGATGGATGGATGGATGGACGGATGGAATGGATGGATTTAATATTGAATCATCAGCTAGAGAATACAAGACCTCAGAGTATTCTGGATAATGTGTCCATATCAAGTTTAAACTGAGAGTAACGGCCTTCCTTTCTGAACCTATTTCCATACTTCCAGCGACTTCCAACGTCACGTTTCTAATATCTGAGCGGTGCGGAGCAGCACAGCAACGTCTCCGGCTCCCCGTTGACAAATTATTGCTCATCCTCTGTTCTCACTTCTCCTGTCGTGTCAACTTGTACGCAGTGCACTTTTTCCATGCCGTAGGAACCTGACTGAACAATGTCTTTCTGATCCGTAAATCCATCCATTATCCGCTGCCGCTTCCAGCATCCTGGCTGCAGCTACAGTTCACCCTTCGAGAAGACCTTTGACATATGTGGGGCCGCGCCCGTGCAAGTGTGTCTGGCGCGCGTGTGTGTGTGTGTGTGTGTTGGTCCTTGACCGGACGCTACGGGGGTAGAGAAGCGTAAAAAGTCACAAAATGTCAAGCTGAAATGTCATTTTTCACAGCTCTTTGTACAAGTATTCTGGGCGTTCCGCTGGGGCCCGCAGGCCCAACATAAAAGAAGTGCCCCGTCAGTCTGCGCCACAATAGTTGTGATCCTACCTTTTCCGAAACAGAACGTTTTCAAGGGCGCCAGCAGAAAGGATTAATTGTTTCCTCTCTGGCTGTGTAGTTTTAGAGAAATTGAATTTGGGGGGGGAACATCTTTTTGAAGCACCGGTGTGAGATTGGATTCCAGGGCACCTTTGGCGAAGCGCCTCTTTGATGGCATAATGTACTCAAAGCAAAAAAAAAAGACAAAGTAGGGGAAAAAAGAGAACTCTTATTATATGCTAATTATAAGAGACCCCCAACACCCTCAGTTTGTACTTGCGCTGCAGTTTCCAGCACAAACCCAGACAAAAAAAATATGCCTTTGAAATGCCAAAACAATTACTCAGTGGAAAGGAAGAAGGCGGCGGCTGAAACTATCCGAGGTATCGGTGAATCAGCCGCATCACTCGCCTCCTGCTGCCGGCTCGCCGCGGCTGCCTGTCTGCAGGTTGCCGTTGCCGCGACAGATAAAGAGGAAAAACAGAGCGACGCCTGTCCCCGGCCGCCGCGCTCCCGTCTGAGTCACAGCCGCAGTGGCAGCAATGAGGCGGCGCAACGTTATCAGGCAATTTCACGCAACGGCTTGCGAGCGCGTCTTTGAATGCGAGCGGAGCACAGAAAGCGAGCGCGTCGCTTCGTTTACAGGAGGAGAACGTTTGTGAGGGCGGTTTCCTTTACAGAAGGAAGGTGTAAACAATGGCTCAGCAGAGTTCTGGGCGAAGTGGAGGGAAATGATCGTCGTTTAATATCTGATTATGTCCATCCCACGGTCTCATCACACCCCTGCACTCAACGCAGCTTATGCTAAGGCTGCGGCGGCATTGGATTTTTAATGGCAGGATGAACACACACGCACACACAAAGGCTTAGCACACGTCTGGCAACAGCTTAAAAGAGGATGATTAACTTGACCCATGAAAGTGTGTAAATCTGTCATGATAAAAAAAAAATAAAAAATCATGATTAGACTCCGAAGAAGCAACGAGGCAAAAGCCGAACGTCTGCTCACTGCAGTGGCAAAATTTCAAAACAGAGCAGCGAGGACGGAAGATCTGAGGAGTCGGCCGCAGATTATATTTGGAAAAATACTATACAGTTCCGTGTTTGATGTGCAAAAAGCCAATGAGCTCAGTGACGCCGCCCCACCCACCACCACCACCATCAACCCTCCTGCTGAGTGACCTACATCCAAACAGCCAGGCCGTCCCGCAGTGAAGCAGCCTCTCATCGCGCTCTCAGCGCTTCATGAAATAACACTTTTCCATACGCGGGCCGCGCAACAGCCACCAGGACGTTCAGCGCTGATTAGAATATGATTGATTCGAGTACAAAGTCATCTGCATAATAGGTAGTATTTCAAAGTTTCGCTCCCTCCGCCTCACCTCCTTCCCTCCCCGCTACTTTCCTTGACTTAATGGAGTCGACTCATAATTGGTTTTGATATAAGGAATGACTGTGAGAAATTGGTTGAGAGACTTACTTTAGAGGCATCGGATCAAGACTGGACGAAATGAAGTCTTTATCCTAAAGGCCCATTTAAGGATTATGCTTTTTTTTTTTTTTTATTGCTTCTAAAAAATCTTCAAAGTGGCAGCCAACTTCGAATATGGACAGTTGTCATGATTTTGGAAAAACCGGCGAACCCACAGGCAGAACACAAAACAAAACAATAGCAACTGGTGGTCTGGCAGCTGGAGAGAATTCCGGCGTTAAACGGGCGAAGATTGCATTTGAATTGTTCAGCTGTGGAACAGAGGGGAGGAAGACGTCCCGCGTCCGCTGCGCTTTGGCTTGCTACGTCCTGCTTTTACAATGACAAACATGAAATAAAGCTTTGATTCTGAGGCGGGCTGTCAGAGATGCTCTCATGACTCACTCCACGACCTCACGTTGCCGTGCGTGAAGCAGCATTACAAACACACTCCGTTAGAATCGTCCTTCGGCTCTGATCGCTGCGGCGCGCGTCCTTTCCGTCTCCCGTTTAGCATTTTACCAAAGATATCGTGAACCTGAAATAAATCTTGCTCATTGGACATCGTAGGCTTGCGGACGACGTGCTGTGTAAAGTGGAGTGGAAGCAGAGATGCCTTCTTGAGTCACACTCATCCAAATGGAAACGTGTCAGTTTTTAGGATGGCGACACGGCAGGCAAACACAAACGCAGGTGTCAAACAGCTAATGGGAGATTATCGTATTGCCTGACGGGGACGTCGGCACGTTGGCTGCAGAGTGAAAAAAAAAACAACCTCAAAATCAGTGCCAGGTGGCCCCCGAAACCGGAAGCGAACCGAGGCAAGGTCAAGCCGCTGGCTGGCGGCGTCAACCGACGGGGAAATAATCCAGGAGGTCAATTTGTTCCAAATCAAGCTCCCACCTGTGCGGTCTGAGCAGGTGCACGCGAGCGATACGCATCGGGAGAGTTTCAGTCGTCCTCTGGAGCGTTGCAGCGGGATTTTCAGCAGCGATCTCCGAAGCAATAAGTGGAGCACAGGGGGCAGCGTGTAGTTACCAGCGCGACCTGCAGGCTTAGGCCCCAGGGGTGAGGAGGAAACATGGTGGGGGGGCAGATAGAAAAGGAAAGGTGCATCAGTGCAAACACGCGCACACCGCATTGGCGTTGTGCATTGTTTATGCACGAGTATCGCAATAAATGTCAAGACTGCCTCGCCGTACTGTTAAGTCATACGTGACATTGTTAGGTAATTTAATTTCAAAATAAAAATATTTGTGATGAGTTAGATCACTGGAAAAATGTGGAATTAAATTATGGTTCCTTTTGGAATTATTATTAATTATCATTATACAACTTACACCTGACCAATTTATCAAAAAAGGCTGGGCCTTATGTTGAATTATTTCATCCTCCTCATGGTTTTCTTGCGTACTGGCTCGACACAAGCACCGTCCTTTTCTGTTTCCCTCCTCAGATTCCAGTTTGATACTATTCTGATGCTTCTGATTGGTTCTCCTGTCACGTTCGGAATTTGCAGCGCCCCCTACCGCTGGCCTGCCAGTTGAATTGACTCCAGTCTGAGCAACTTCTGCCTCCATCTAACCCTGTCCTCTGCATCCTCATCCTCTTCTCAGCCCATAAATCTCCTCTTTGCTCTCCCTCCAGACCTCCTGGCTGCCACTTCCAACCTCGGCGCTGATAACTGATGTATTCACTCTGCCTCCTCTGACTGATGTCCAAACCATCACAGTCTGGCCTCTCTGCTTCATCGCCAAAAACATCTAATATTCGCCATCCCTCTGATGTTCTGGTCCCTGATCTTGTCCATCCAGGTCACTCCCAAAGAGGAACTCAGCGTTTTAATCTCAGCTTCCATCGCTGCCTCCTGTCTTTCCCTCAGTGTCTCTAAAGCAGACGACATCGCTGCTCTCACCACCGTTTTTTCGACTACACCTCTACTTTCATTCTCGCTTGAATCTTCCTTCTCCACCCATTCCAACCTTCTATCACTCGCGTCTTCGCCTCTTTTCCACACCCTCGATTGCTGCGACGTCAACAAACGCAGTCACGCTGCATTAGCATCCTTGTCAATCTATAATGTTCGGGATGGCAGTTGTTCCCCGGTCAAACCCGATCAGTCGGGCTTGACTTGCAAAGCGGAAGAATTGTATGACAGCGTGTCGAAAAATCAAACAGGGACACACAAGTAGGTAACACATCAGTAGGGCAGTAATTAAGCAGTCATGCAGTAATTAAGGGAAGGACAAAAAAAAAAGAGAGGGAAGCAGGCCGAAGGCAGCGCAGCGCCTCATCTGTGCCGCTCCGTCACATGGTCCCGTGTGACTGGCTGACCCAGTCATGTGACGGCTGCGGGGCGCAGGGCAGGTCAGCCACTCCGGCGGAAACAGGACTGGGAAGACTTCCTGAGCGGCTGTGACGTGCACACAACATGCACTCAAGCGTCCGGACCGTAATTGACGCATCCAAAGTCACACACACACACACACACACACACACACGCAAGTCGGCACGACAGCAGACGTCTATTGTGAGGCAGGAGGACGACAGTCAGCCACTCAGACAGGCTGAAGTATTCAGAGGCAGGAATAGACGCGCTGCTGTAAACACGCCGACTTTCCACCGCGTGTGTCCCGTGGGACACGAAGACACGCAGACACACCTGAAGCTTCACTTTGAAGTGCACATGCACTTTACTGGGATGCGCTGGTTCCGAAGGCCCTGATAACCAAGACGTTAAAAACAGAGCCTGGCAACCCAGTCGGCGAGGCGAGAGAAGAAATCTGGAAAAACTGTCTTCAATTACATTTGAGAATATGAGGGAGGAAATGGAGTCCTGCTGAGCTGCTAGTTGTGTTGATGTGCACCAACATGCTCAGAACATCTACCGCCATCACCAGCATTTCTCCATATCACCAGTCAGACCATGCCTGTTTGTTTTTCCCCTCGTGCTGGTTG
This sequence comes from Thamnaconus septentrionalis, assembly GCA_009823395.1. Classification (NCBI taxonomy): domain Eukaryota; kingdom Metazoa; phylum Chordata; class Actinopteri; order Tetraodontiformes; family Monacanthidae; genus Thamnaconus; species Thamnaconus septentrionalis. Next base: position 20,227,403 of record CM020513.1, read on the forward strand.
GTTTTCTACATTCCAAGTTTCACTCAGAGCATCACCACACGCCGCCTCAACCGTGTGACAGACTGCGACTGAAAGAGCAGAAAGCTGTGTGCACGGCGCTGCCTGTCCGTAATGTGTTGGAGGGCAGTCAAATTTGCAGGAAAAAAGCAGTAGTTCAGGTAATATTTGCTTTTTGAATTTCCTTCAAACCAATATTTGATTTTAAATGTGCCATATTTCAAGACACAACGTGACTGCCGACAAAAAAAGAAATGTAATTTGAAGCTTCAATTATGAAGTTCAGGTCTATTGTGAAAAGGGTTGAAAAAGTTCATGCAAGTTCAAACACACTCAATATGGAGAAGGCCTGCAGTTACTCATTGAGCAGTGGAGCAAATTTGGCTTTTTAACAATTTAGCGTTTCGCTACATTCAATTCTATTTGAGGAGTCTCGGTTCAGACATCCAGGCATCCATGATTTTGCTCGCTTTGTCACTAATTCACACACACACACACACACACACACACACACACATGGAGGTGTGAAGGCTCGGGGTGCTGCCTGCCAATGTGATTGGCTTTAATCTTTATTCCACACATTACCAGAAATTTTAATTTCACATTAGCGAACACTAGCGCAACATGAAGGGGCCTCAGTCCGACAGCAACACAACCTCAGATTACACGGCAAACAGCAGCGGATGATGCAAGCTCTCTTTGGCAAGAGAGACGCTGGCCATCAATGATCAACCTGTGTGCGAGTGGAACTGGCCCACCCGGAGGCGGAGGTGCCCTCTCTTTTGTTCCGCTGAAAAACCCAGACACGTCCATTTCATCAGCGCCACTGCTGGAAATCCAGCTATGGCCCCGCAGAAAGTCATCATGCGCCCTCCGTCATTAGGGAGCTGTTACTCAGGCCGCTGCAGAAAACGGGAGCAGCAGAGGTCAATTGATTAGCGGCGTTATCTAATATGCAATAATCCTCTGCCAGTCCGTCAGACCGCACGGAGAGCGCAAACAAAAGCCCGGTGGGACACATTGGCCAGTGTTGCACACTCATCTAGGTTTTTTTTCTTTCTTTCTTTTCTTTTTTTCTTTTTTTAACACATTTTGAGCCCCCCCGCCCCCCCACGGCAACAGAATCGCTCAACGACCAAAGGTCACTCATCCATCCTGCCAACCTCCATTTTTACAAGCATGTTTAATACGTGTTGAAATTCAAGCGGATGGGGAAAGGTTAAGCTGAGACAAAAACAATTGGTCACTACTTGAGCCTGCCACGCCTCACTGCCCAGGGGGAGGCTGCTTGGATACAGCAGTCCTTGGAATTAATACGGCTTATTAGCAGAATGAAGAAGAGCACCGGAAGCTCCTCTCACTGGGTGACACGGCTTTGTTTCAAGGCTGACTGATTGCGTCGCCCCCGGCGCTGATGCAGCCTCTATCCACCAATGGGAAATGTGATTGCTGAATTAAGGCGTTGTGAAAAGATTTTTCAACTTTAATTGATGCTCTCTGATTCATTTTTCAATTCCATGACTTGTAAAGTGGAGAGTAGCACCGCTAGCGCTCACACTGACATGGCTGCCTGGCACCTACTGACAGCTGAGAACGCGCCTGTCCACACCGGACCGTCTAGACGGGCGCCACGTGTCGATGACGGGGGAGCTATCGTCCACATTGGAAGTCAAAAAATATCTTTGAAATGAGAAATGACATTGATTCTGAAGACAAAATGTGGCTTCAAATGTGATACACAGAAGAATTAGCTAACCACCTTCCAAGTTATGATTACCTTACCATATTTTCTCGTGCCAGATGAATGCGTATATGTATGGATGTATGGATGATAGATAGATAGATAGATAGATAGATAGATAGATAGATAGATAGATAGATAGATAGATAGATAGATAGTTTCTTGTCTGTTTCAGTAAAAAAAAAAAAAAACAGAAATTTGTCTTTGTCACAGCTTTAGAAATTTCAAATTGAAAATACACTCAAACACATTCACACAGATAAAGACTGCAGATTATTTTTTTGCTGTTGTATGCGTATGACATAAGGATTTTGGGCAGAAAAAAAACAAACATTTGTGTTGGTTCAACCAAACACCAAACGGCCAAAGGTTAGAATATCCCCTGACGTTCCAAAAACATAACTGAAAAAAAAAAAAACCCTCAGCAAAATCAAATGTGGGACAAAGGTTCCCATTCCTGACACTGCACTTTAAATAATGAGGCTATTATTTCATTCATCATCATCGTCATATTATTAAACTCATGCTTTTAGCTCATGAGGAGTGGCGCACAGGGGGAACAAAAACTATTACATCATCTCCCTTTATCTATTATTCACACACACACACACACACACACACACACACACACACACACACACACGCATCCACCCATGAATAGATGGAGACAATGCTACCCAGGCATAATCCTTGTGAGTACACAAAACAGAATAACTTTGAGTGACACACACACACACACACACACACACATACAAAGAAACATGAAGCACAAGAAAACACGTAAGAAAATATGCACATCCAACACGCACACACAGACACACACACACACACACACACCAGTTCCGATCCCATCTCTCGCTTCATTTCCCACAGCCGACCTGGTGCTGCTTGGGGCTCCGCTTGCGTGACCAAAACGTTATGATGACAGATGACCATGGTTCGCTGCAGAGAGATGCGCGCGTTTTTTTTTTTACGGACGAATATTGCCAAGGCCTTTTTTTTCAGGTTCATTCCGTAAAGCGCCATGGCCTTTTCAGTTTCGCTGATGTACCAGCAAAGAACATGTGGCACTTTGGGATTTCAACAGGAACGCTGCTGCACAACGTCAGACGACGTGATGAAATTTTAGTCGCGCGCACCGATACGACTGCGACGCCACCTGGCACTCGAGACGCAATTTATCACAGTGCCAGCAGGGGAGGATTTTTTAAGAATAACACCGAATTAAGAGCGTGTAAAACAGCGAATTAATTCAAGGAGAATTCTGTTCGAAATGCTGGGAAATTAACCTTGCCACACGCGGAGCACATTATATTTCTAATGAACTGGTGAGAAAAAAAAAAATGCCCTCGAAGAAGCAAATACAAGAGTCCGTGGGCGTCATGGGTCAGTGCAGCTTGCTTCAGTCTGCCTTCAAACACCCCCCCTCCTCTACCCCCCCACACCAAAATCCCAGAGGATTCACAAAGCAACTACTGAAGCAAAACCAGTGGAGTCGAGGAGTCAGAAAAAAGATGCATCTCTGAAGTTTCAAGCAAACCCCGAGGAGGTTTAACTTTCAGTTTCACTTTTCTAAACCAACACGCACAAAACATGTGTGGTGAATTCTTCAGGTGGCTTCGAGGGATGTAGATGTTGAAGGAGTCTTCGCTGACACTGACTTGGTTGTATAAAAACAGGTTTATTGCAGAGAAGTCAGAAGTCAAACAGGCACCTAGGTCGCCTGGGGGATCTCTTTGGCCTGATGTGAGCAACTCCCAAGGATCCTTTGTTCACATCTCTTCTTATACACCCCTGTAACCTGAGATGAAGATACTAGGAGTGGGGGAGAATCTATACATTTCTTGGCCATACCCCCAATGTTTACCGGAAGAAGGATTTTGCTGGCAGGGCTGAATAACAAGAGGCCCATTGACCAGAACCCTTCGAGGCACCATATGGAATCGATTACTGCCTTATATGGAGAGGTTCAACCCGGGTCCTTCTTGGTTCAAATGAGTTCATGAACCTAAGTTCAGGCCAGTATATATACAATGGGCTTATGCACATAAGTTCAGATACTACACATGAAAAAAAAAGAAAAAAAAGTTGTGTTTAAAATAGGAGAGGCAGAACTTTGTCAATTGTCCATTCAGGCTGCTGGGTTGGTAAATTCTCCTTCCTCAGCCGTGAAAATAGAAAATAGTGAGGACAGAGTTGGGCGGGGGGCTTAAATGTTAACATGTTTAAGTGCTCAAGTAATGTTATTTAGAATTAATATAAGCTTTCAGGAATGATATATTGCTGTCAGTCTATCTTACCCATCATGTACTTTCACAGGTTTTTTTACTGCATCCTCACAGATTACACTGAACCAGTGAGTTTTTATTCAGCACACTTCAATACGCACTTGTACAGCAAGTTGTTGTTCCTTCAGCTGAATATTCTTGACAGTCGAAGTTAAAGAAGAATACAAAAACTCTGCTGAGGGTGTAGGAGGAATTAAGTAGTGGCACTGCTTGAGGAAAAAGCAGCAGATATTTCTGGAGCTGATGCCAGACAGCAGCTGCTTGAACTGGCCGTGGCAGAGGTGGGTGTTGTGTTTTAGTATTCTTTAGCTCTGTGAAAAAACTTTTTCCTCAACTGGTGGAGCTTATTTTTTATTTATTTTTTTTTATATTGTTCCTCAGGAGATGCCAAGAAGAACTTGGCAAAGGAGTTTAGTTTGTGATTTGTCTGTAGCTTCCTGATAAAGTGAAGTTGTTCCTCTGCCTATTTACATAGACCATTTTATTCAAGGAGTCTTTAAGTGTTATTGCATTAACAGGAGGTGGTAGCCGAGATTGGTTTATCAAAAATTAACATTTTCAGAGAGGGCCTTCATTAAAATTGCTTTCAAAAACATACTGTTACATAACAGCAAATATGAACTGAGTGACTCCCAGCTGCAAATGATTTTTCTTACTGACTTTGATGCCTTCAGAAAAAGTTATAAAGACACTTTCCAGTGTCTCGCATGCGTCACCAGACGACCAAAAATGTCTTGGATCAGCTTTTAGTGGTTCTCTGCGTCCGCACGATGGCAAACAGCAGCAGCTGTTGTTTTTTTTTTCTTTTTTCGGGTCAGATGGGGAGTTAGTCGCCATCGGCGTAAGTGGAGTCTCTTTCTGGAGCGGATGTCTGTCACTGGGGGTGAATTCAGCCCAGCTTTATTGAATCTACGACGATTGCCGCGACGGCCGTAATAAAATAGTCTGAGAGCCTCGATTTCACCTCACCCAAGGGAGGTTCTTAAACTTTGTCTCCAAAGAGAGGGGATATAATGAAGGATGTATGAAAAGCTTTTCGCTCCATAAATAAAAGATGTTCTGTTCTTTTTCTCACATTTGTAGGATTTTGACAACTGAAAAAAAATAAAGTGATTTAAAAAAAAAAAAATTGTTTTTACAAAGTTGGAAATGGAAACTTGGAGGCTCAACAAATTCCCTTTACAGTCTTTTCCCTGTCGGTGGCATCCAATGATGGTGGACTGAACGGAGGAAACAGCTGAATCCTGAGTGCTATGTGGTTTTTTTTTAGTATGTGGATTCATCATTGAAGTTTCTATACAACTGCCCTGTGTTTCTACAGGAAACTATCACAATGAGTCATGGTTTTTTTTTTTGCTACGTTAACTCACGTGTGTGAAAAGTGTCTGTTTGTGTGTTTGTAATCAGCCCACTTCAGGTCGGGTTTTCACACAGCGTGCCTGTCAGCCGCTTGGCGCTATCTTTCCTTTAAAAAAAAAAAAATAAAAAAAAACCCGCATGCAGCAAACAAACACCGTGCAAACAAACCAGCGCAGCCCTCACACATCAGAAACAGGAAATGAAGCTGAGAGCTGTAATTCTCTTGTGATTTCCTATTAACTCAAGTGTGCCCTCCAAACAAAACGCATCGCGCCGTCACATCCGCGCACACTTGACGAGGGAGCGCTAATCCTGACTGGCCGCTGGAGCTCTTTGACTGATGATTTTTTTTTAATATTGCGTGCAGCAATATTGATTTTACACTCGTGCATATGCAAAAAAAAAAAAAAAAAAAAAAACAGCTGCGGAAAGATTGGCCACGTGACCTTGTGCACAAACCAGGAGTGTGAGCGTGTTTTTTGCCCTTGCTTCGTCCCCTGAGGTGTCACATGTGTGTGTGTGTGTGTGTGTGTGTGTGTGGTTTATAAGACACATATGGCGGAAGCACATCACACGGACGGCAGCCGTTGATCCGATTAAATTTCGTTATCCCTCGACCGACTCCCGCAGAGCTGACGCTGAGACGACCACGAAGAAGACGGAGATGTTGATGAAAGTCTCCGCAGTTTCCTTCTTCTTTTTTTTCTTCCTTTAACCGCAATAAAGAGAATACAGGGCCCGCGCTAATTAGTCCGACGTTACGTAAGCGTCTGGTAGGCGAAAAACATCGGGCTGGTAGGAAGACGCGGCGGCACACCTCTGAAGTCTGCAATCTCAACTCGTCTAGCTGAACACAAACTGGGTTTTTTCAGAGAGCGGCGGCTGTGCACGCAGCGTCTCCCTGCCGCTGACTAACGGTCTGATCTGGGCTGCCGAGCAGCTCACGGCCACCCAACACCCAAACTAGGTCCCTGCGTGATCATGCATAGTCATGAATGTTGTGGCCTGACTTTCATCAAACTATTTCTTTCTGTTCATACAGCAAGAAATTGTTCTGCTTAAGTGAGTGACGCAACCTCGGGCCGGCACGCAGGTCGTAAACAAGGAAAACGGGCGGCAGGGTGGAAATTGATTCACTTCATTGACTGTGATTTTAAAGGTCCTGCGTAGTCAGAATATTCATCGAGGAAGGGTCTTAACTGCCGTCTGACAGCGCCTTTCGTACTTAGGCTGACTGCTCGCCTCCTCAAATAAACCAACGAAGAAGAAAATAGATGAGATTTGAGCGTGCAGGCCACTGTAGTTCACTGGCAAAGCTTGGGAGAGGGAGGCTGAGCAAATGAGCGCCGCAATCTAAAATCTGACCACAAGATGGCAGAGTTTTACACACTGTACCTCTCACCCGCATCAGCCCAAACCATATTGCAGTCGGACCGCCGTGCCTGCACAAATTGATTTATGAATAATACTGCTGTTTGTCCGCCGTCCAAAAGCGTTGCGGCGCGAGTGAATGGTCTTTGGAAGGTGCTCAGATGGCGGCTGCTATTTACGTGGGCCGAACGAGCAGGCTGACAGCCAAAGACCCTGACTGGGGTCACGGTAGCTGTGTATGTGCGTTTTCATATTTTTCGTGAAAAAAAAAAAACCAGCAGGATGAAAGTATTCCTAACGTCGCCATGGAAACAGAGGAGGCATGAAGCAATGAGTGCAAGCTTATCGAGTGATTTAAAAAAAAAAAAAAAAAGTCAAGCGACTTTATACTAATCTGGCAATACAGCAGCTGCAAATATTGTGAGAATCAATCACATTCAGATGATCCTTTCAGATGGAAAGATCGTGCAGCACGAGGCGATGCAGAGCGGGAGCACGAGGAGGTCGGGGCGAGCGCGGTCTAACGCACGCTGAAGTTCACAGCCTGTTCCAGCCCAGCAAATCATTTCCTCTCCGTTGACCCGTGGCCCGCTCGCAATACCTAAAATATGGCCTTGCGTGGATCATTAGCGTCACTGAGGAGCTCCTGAGTGGAGCTGCTGATCTGGTGCTTTCAGGTTTTGATTGCGCAAAGCATTTTGAGACCCCTCTGGATGGGATTTCGAGCTTAGAAATAAAACCTGGTATACATATATATATATATATATATATATATATATATATATATATATATATATATATATATATATATGTATATGTGTATATATATATGTATATATATATATGTATATATATATATATAGTTACATATACATACATATTTATATATGCATATACACATACATATACACATATATGCATACATACATATGTATGTGTATATATATATATAGATACACACACACACACACACATATATATATACAAGCATGCATACATATAGACATATATACAAAAATATATATAACACATATATAAATATATACATATATAAGTATTTAGACATATTTTTAGTTTGTATATAGATGTATGTATGTGTATATACATACATACATATACGTGTATGTACACACATATATAGGAATGAATAAACAGAGGACTGAGTGTAACAAAGTTATTCCGACTACATGGGCAGCGGTGTATTTCATGCCCTGACCAGGCAACTTTTTTGTCACTGGCGACGGCCACCGTGTCAGACTTCACATAAAGTCATTCTGTGTCTTGTACCGGCAAGAGGCCACACAAGGCCATGCAAGTACTGCACTGACCCCTGCACTGCAGCCCTGCCTAGCACGGGTATTCAGGGAGGCGGGACAAGCAGCCGGTCTGGCTTATTTACTTATTCATATGTTCACCGGTACAAAAACAATGCGCCGCAATTGTGAAAGACAACTAAGTGGTTTCTGGTGCGCACACAGCTATAAAAGTAAATCCGTGACCTAACAACCCCTCGGAAATAAAGAGTCCCTGGACAGGCGGGCTCACGCGGTGACGGAGGGAAGCGGGGAGGGAAGCGGGGAGGTGAGCAGCTCAGCGACACACAGTGAGTTGTAGGAGGGGAGGCCAAGCAGCTATAAATCCTCCACCCCTCGCCGTCAAGCCTTAAGAAGCAGGGGCCGATTAAATTTTTATTCTGTCCCTCGCTTACCTCCCCCTCTTCTCCTTCTTCCTGCTTTAGACGGAGAGTAAAAATAAATCTCAGCCGTCTGTCGTTGCCCTGTTTGGCAGCTGAAAACGAGCTCTTCTGGGTACGCGGAGGGACAAAAGACCCAAACAAAAGATTTTTATCCCAGTCATTTTTGTTCTTTAAAAAAAAAAAAAAAAGGCAAGTAAAATTTAATAGCGCATTTAAGAGGATGACCACAAACACACCTCACAAGGTACGAGGAAACATAAAAGTTTTAAAACAACTCTGCGATGCAGTCGCCTCCCTTGAAAAATGACGGTATTACTGTTGCATAACCAGTCGGTGACGAGGGCAGAGCAGGATTTACAAGAGAGGTCAGCTCGGCTGCGAAACGAGAAGAACACCAAAATGATGCTAAAGAGATTAGCGCCGATACTGCAGTAGCCCCAGTTTATCAGGCTGAGGTAGTATTTAAAAAGAGCAAACATTTCAAAAAATAACGAGAGGGTTTTTGCTCGCTAGAAAAAAGTCTATCACTGCTTGGCAAAAAGCCTTGACCTGGTGCTAACTGTGAAAATAACCTGTACATTGTGACAGAAACAAGGTTTATTAAAGTTTTTCTCGCTTTTTCATTGGGCTTATCCCTTTCCAACATTTGTATTGACTCTCTCCCAACTGGATTTGGATAATAAATGGATGCGTTGGGGAAATGTTGTACACGGCCAGTCAGGTTAGCATGAGAATGGATGAAGAAAGTAGACTACGTTAAGTCCCGGACAATTAAGGGCATTTCAGAAACTTACTTTGAGAAGTAATTATTCCTTCCAAGCATTTCTGAATGCCCACTTTCAAGTTTCAGCTTTTTGAACACAGCATCTACGCAGCCCGCGATGACAAAATGTGATTGTGACACTGACAGTGACAACAGCGGCGTCACCGAAGTGAACGCTACACATTTCACACATTGTTTCCATAAAATAAAAAAGGAGTGAAGAAGACTTGTCGCTCCCTCTGGGGTTGTTCTTTCCCTCCAGACCCCGCCGCCTCTTCGCTTCATATTGAACCAATCAGGATGTGAAACTCTCCCCCGGTTGCTGTTCAAACGGCACACATCCAGCGGGGGAAATTTCCAATCCCAGGGCCGACACTCCATCTCTGGAGTTGTTATTACCGAGGACAGAGTGTGCTCTCCATCATTATTTGTTGCCGGCACCGGCTGAGGCTTCTCCACCACCTCATGAAAATCCCATCATTATTCGGGGTCACACCTCTTTCAGCTCTTTCAGTCGCGACCCAACTCCAGAAAACTGAACTCATCCGCAAATGAACATTGATTTTATTTTTTTTTCCGCCCATTCCAAATTTCTTATTATATTTCTTGATATAGTTTTGCTTCAGCAGGAAACTTAGACGGCCATTTTTCATTTGAAGTTTTGGCAGTTTGTTCCATTGCTATTAAAGCTCTTTGCCTGTGACGTTGCTTAGAGTGGCTTAGGTCCAATTACGATACAGCTTTAAATTTAATGAACATAATTCATGGCGCCTGTGCGAATCATCATTCAGTCATTGTGATGCTTTTTAAACCATCGCACAGAGCCACAAGCTCGACCTATTTCACTGTCAATGTCATACAATAATATTCATCAACAGAAGAAGCCAAATTACTTGTGTAATCATTGTAAGGTATGGCCATAATCCATGAGCACACAGCTGTGTGATTGTAACAATCAGACATATAGGATTATGTAATACATATTAAAGGGATTGTTCAACATTTTGGCAAATTCATCTATGGCTGTAATCCCAACAGCCATATGAGTAAGATTGACGCAACCCCTTCCCAGACGCTATGTATGGACGCGTGAAAGGAATCCAATTTTCCGACTGGTTTCTCTTAACAAAGTGGAGAAAATATTATCTCCTCTACTCAAAAAAATACAGCCCGAAGATCCATTGAGATGATTTGACCTCTGTGAATTCACATTTTTTATCGCCACCCACAAAGGGTGTTACTTAAAACAGCGACGCGTCCCTTTCCGTCACGCCCAGTCACGACTTTGCGACGGTGAATCAGCGGGACTGGTGGCAGGACCCTCGCTGCCGCTAAATGGAACCCAGCCATCACTCACTTTTTTTTTATTATTTACAAAAAGTGATCAATGGTAAATGAACGTATTGTCCCTCACGCACCCTTGCAGCAATCCTGGCGGTGGAGAAGACGTCAGCCTCGCACGTACGTGTTACACAATACGAGCGAGAACGACGTCCACCATTGTACCTGCAGCGCTGTTCTACGTTATCTGTTCTCGCGCTGCATGTAAGGTTGCCTAGGAATTTTGGAACGATGATAGGGATCGTCATAATGTTTCATCATTACGCCCAAGCAGAAATAAGAAAGAAGAAGCCATGGTTAAAATTTAGAATTCAGAACAGTTATTGCCTTACAGGGCTTGATGCAAGTAGAGAGAGCATGTCTACTGCCACAAAACATCAGCATTTCAGAAGAATATCAATCCTCAGGGCCGAGACCACTACCGTGTATCTCAACAGTGAGGAAGGTGAGAGTTACGTGTGTGACCTGGCTGGCGACTGGCCTCATTTCAAGCGATACGCAGCGTCTTTCATGCCAGCTCACGAACATCTGGAGGAGGCGGCAACTCGCTCGCGCAGATGTCCACGGCAACCTGCACGGAAGCCGCGTCTCCGCACACTTTGGCAGCACCGTTGGGAAGAAGGAGATTAAAAAAAAAAAAAAAGAAAACCTCTCCAGACTTCCACACGAACGAAGCCGTCCGCTCTCAGGAAACCGAGCGTCGCATGACGAAAGGCATCGTGTGAGTGAGCTGCGGACGTGTGAAGTGCTCTCGTGTTCTCGTGCAGAGGCGAGGCGCAGAAAATAATTAACCCCCCTGGAAAACACACGGCGGGGAAGAGAAAGAGCTCCGGCAGATTAGAGAAATACAAAGTGTGGCTAATTGGGATTATGGGGGGGGGGGCAATTTATCCAAGAGGAGCTTCTTCTGTCGACCCCGTGTGATTTGTCAGAAGGCCAGGCCATGCATGAAGAATTGAATGTGCGAGCCGTGGAAATATTCATGATAGTCTGCATATGAAACTCTCTCCCCCCCTGCATCTTCTCCCCCACTCCCCAGTCTCGTCCTATATTTCTCCCCGTGCGACGGTTATCCTCCTCGACGCGCGGCCAAAGTGGACAAAGTCAGAAGTGACGGGGAGACGAGCGACGCGAGGAGCGGCTCAGATAAAGACTCCTCGGAGAAGCCGGAACCCGCAAGGGGAACAAAATCTGCCCAAATCACGGCGCCAGGAGAGCCGGCCGTCCTTCCTCCTCGTGCGTTTCTGCCCGGCAACAGTGAGCAGAGCGGCGCAGAGCGGAGCAGAGGCGGCGCCTGCCAGTAAAGACACCCGGCGCGGCGGCAGGGCAGGCAGGCAGGCAGGCAGGCAGGCAGGCAGGCAGGCAGGCAGGCATCATCGCAAGGCTTTTTTTTCTCTCTTTTCCCGGCAGCTGAAGGGGAACCGAAGTCTCTGAAGTACAGATGTGTTAGCGACAGTTACGGTAAACCGCGCCGACAGCGCCGGCGCGACAAAATGGAGGACGAGCAATCCATTATGAAACGCCGTCGTCATTAGCAGAGGTTTTTGTTTAATTAAAAAGGCCTTCGCTGTATGAATTTGGAGGGAGACGCAAGCGGAGGGGGGGGGGGGGTGGTGAAGTCCTGGCGGTGGTACGGATCTGATGAGGAAAACCTCCACGTCCAAGGCCGAGACATTTTCTAGTCCAAAAAACAGGAGTATTACATTAAAAAAAACATCGATTATTTTTAAAAATTCATCTTCATTTAAAACATTAAACACATTTTCTCTCATCTACGTGGCCCAACTGTCAGATTCACGCCAGTAATGAAAGCATCGCCTAGTTTTGATCCTCTGTCAAAAGCCCGTTGAACACTCCAGCAATGATTGCAGTCTATCGCTTTCAATTCATCACACCCCCCCCCCTCCCCCGCGATGACATCACTTGTTGGCGGTGAAGGGTGAAGGTGAAGGCCCAGCTGTAGCACCTTCCGCTCGGCCGCCGCCTTGGATCACTTCCAGGCGGGTCGCCCCCCTGATGTGCGGCCGCACCTCCGACCGCCCTCGGTTCCCTCGGTGACACAAAGAGAAGGACGGCCGGCTGTGTGCGGACCAGCGGCCGGCATGAAATAAAGGCGCGGTATGAAACTTTAATCAGCATCGATCGCACTCTGGGCCTCCCTCTCAAGTCAGGGCGCTGCTCCGACTCGTGTCACTCAACTTGATGAAATGTAGCGGAGGGTGTGGAGAGCGAGGATGAGGTAACCAGCCAGCGCGAACCTCAGGCGGCTGCACGGAACACCGACACTCAATCATCTGAAATATTTCGTCCCATCTTTCACTTTAACAGTCTGTGGGAAATTTACACAAGCTGAGAATGGATTGACTATTCATGACTGGGTTGGGCCAATTCACACTTCAAAATCCAATAAATTACACGTTGTTTTGTTTTTTTTAACGATGATTAGACATCAGATGTAGGGTGGAACGGAACGGAACTAGCGTGTAGGTTCTCGGTGTCGCTGGAGATCTGATCTTGATGTGATGCCAATTTCGATACCTTGGTTTCGATACTTTGTTTGATAGCAGGTGTTTTGAAACCCATTTGAAGAACAACCGAAATGCATTGTCATTACAGCACAAAGGTCTTCGCATTTTACTGGTGATTCAAATCAGGATCTCCTCCAAATCAAGTTTGTTGTATTCATCCAACGTCCTTGGCACAAATGTTGCATCTTGCTCTATTTTTGATCCACCTTAATGAAGTGAAGCCACAGTTTAATGTTTGGCATGACGCTAATTTTCACTCTAACGTAATCAAGTTTGCGAGTGTCTTCAGTTCACGCCTCTATAATGTCAAAGCTTGCCGGCAGCGACTTTAGATCTTGATGCCAAATGATAATTGGCACATGCAGAGATTTACTTTCTTGGGTATCAGAATTTGGCACCGAAAGTTGATTCATTTTTCAACATTCAGTAGAATTGGAGCATTTCAGTCGGTGCTGCGGGTTCGATACCCAAGTCGAAGTTGAACGTTTGTGGCAATAGCTTCAATGACTGACATGAGCACACTTTTGGACAGCTGCCTTGCCCGTTTTCTGTGTAGAGGGGATGGAACCTGCCGAACCTTCCGCCTCAGATGCTAAACGTTTCCATTTGAAAGGGGCAAAAACATAACTTGGCTTTTCCCGCCCTCGCTGCCGTATCCTCCGACGATTGGCGACGGGTCCCCTCCAATTTGTCGCGGAGAAACACGACACGACACGAGATCGATTGAGCAGAAGTGAACTGTGAACCGCTCCGGGAAGCTCTCGGAACAAATCGCCGGGACGCTGTTTGCTTCGCCGCTCGGAAGAAGACGCGGCAGAGGGAGCGAGCGTTGCTTGCTGTTGGTTCAGCCTGACGAGGCTTTTCTGAACCGATGAACTGAGCGGCGCCAAGCCGCTGACATCAAATAGAGCAGGTTGTAAACGCGGCAAGCGTTCTCATCTGTCATCCATCATCAGGCTTCCCAGAAGCCTCACATTTGACAGCTGGCATGCATTATACGCAAGCTTGGTGCTGCAACGCACTATGGATCCAGTGCGACTGGCTGCCGCGATGAGTCAAACCTGCTGAGAATCCAGATATGCAGAGGAGTGCAAATTTGTTTTTACACAGCTAATATAACAAAAAGTACGCAACATTTTTTTTTTTTGCCATCGAATCTGAGACAGGATTCAGAAACAGCTGGTAGTTTTGCCTGTCAATGAACTTCAACAGCTAGTATATAAATAAATAAACAGTCACCTGCATGCAAACCCATTCTGTGCAACCACAGCATCACAGTCACATGCAACATCTGCGACTTGCCAATTCTGGCCGAATGCACAATTCCCGTCTTTCCTCTTGACAGCAATTCTGGTTTATCTCGGATGGGAAACGTCACTTGAAACTTTTTTGTTGGTGCAGTAAAGACAGTAAACTGTTTTAATCAGATTGTGCAGGAGGCCCAGAGCCACAGATCAGATCTGCGGCCAAGGCCTCAGAGGACGGACGGACAGGATTCCACACCACACCGTCTCTAATCAGACCCCATTGATCAACTTTGATCGACGACAGCGGGAGAAGCTGGAGTGAAGGAGAGAATTTCTCAGTGTGGTAGTACAATTCAATTCTTCACTGGTCCACACAATGCAGACGGAATCAGGCAGTTTATCAGATTCTCTGATTTGACACCTCCACTACCCAAAAAACAATGCTGCAATGCTTCCCCTTGTGGTGAAACTTTTTGGTTTGTTTTTCTGTCATCTTGAAACACAAGTGAGAAACATTCATGACTGGTTTTCACATTGAAATTCTTTTTTTTTATTTTTTTTTTTTTTGTGCTATAGAGCCAAATACGTCCACAGCCTAGAGTTGGCGGGAAACAGGATCATTCAGCTGTCAAGTACAAAAAAAACAGATTTTTTTCCCCTGTGTGTCACAGGAGACCGATGTATTTAAGTATGTACGAAAAAACTTCATGTGTCAACTCCAAAAAATGTAGCATACAGGTTTCCAAGCTTGCTCCTGTGTTTTTTAAAAAGCCGACATCTGTTTTCATCGAGGCAAAAAGACAAGACAGCATCAAATAAATTAATCATCCATGCTTATAGGGCTGCCAGCGAAAAATCATCATCCGTTAAACCATAACTGTTGGAATGTGACACGGTGTGCCAAGGGGGGTTATTTAAATGCACTTTCAAAGCCTTTGATTATTTCTTCATTTATTTTTGCCATGGCCCGAAGAGAAGAAACTGTTTATTATAAGGAACCATAATCAAACACTTCCAAACCAGTGGATCCAAATACGAAAAAGAGGAAAAATATCTGACGACTGTGTGTGTTGCAATAAAAAGATTGATTTTCTTTTCCATCATCACAACTCCATTCTGAAATCTCACTTCCATCTTACATTACTTACATCCATCTATCTATCACTGCTTATCCTAGCAGTCTCGGTCCAGGGTTACATCCTGGACCCTGTCGGCAATTTATCACATGGAGACAAACAACAATCCACACTAACATGCAAAATCCGCACCCAGGCGACCCGGAAATCGAACCCACAGCCATTTTCCCAAAAAAGCTCAATTCAAAAGTCATTTTTAGGCAAGCTTATGTTTGGATAAGTAGTTAGCATAATTTAGGCTGTGGCCAAAGCAACATACTGCTGCATGTCTGCACTTCTCCAAAATCCAAAGGAGACCAAGAGGATGAAGTAAAACAAGAAGAAAACAACAGCTAGAAAACAAGCGGCTGTTGTTTATGAGATTTGCCCATGCGGTGCATTTTCAGCAGTTTTATGAGAAGGCTATGACATTTTGACATTAAAAAAAAAATAACAGAAATGCTGGGGGGTTGTTTTTGTTTCATGCTTTAATTCCTTTCCATCTGTCTCTGCAAAGAGTCAAATTCAGCATCACACTGTTGTTCTACTTGGAAGCAAAATAGTCTACATGGAATAATTCCAACACATTTACTTCATACGTCCATCATTGTTGATGGTTATTGGACCCCTTGTGTTTGCTCTCATCCGAGCCACGCAGACCTCGCCAACTACAACACGGGAGCTGCAGCTCTGCTGTTAACTGCCCAGTTTCATATAATTATAAGCAGATATCAAAAGGCAAGACAGTCCACTGTCTTGCCGCATGCTCTCGTTAATTTCGGACAAATTAGTGGCTGGCTGTGGCCCAATCTTTTAATCTTCGCTCCATCCCCAGGGTGCTCTGGACACTGGCGCCGCCTCTAATTTGCTGAAATGAATGTTGCTCTTTTAACTTCCAGTGTGTGAAGTAGAAGTGAGAGAGGGGTCACATGCGCGCATCGTGTCCACTTGTGAAGAAACAGCACCGGCTGCAACCAGAGGGGGCAGTCGAGCGCCCCACCAAGCCCCACCCACCGTGCTACCCTCGGGAGAAGACCCAGCACTCACTCAGATACGCTATTTCAGTCGCTGACTGACAAACACGGGGCGCACGCCGGAGAAGTACTCGCTGCTGATCTGTTCCCATGGTAACGCGGACCAATAGATCTCAACTGTTGACTGAGGATGAAGATCTCTGCGGGCCCATTAAAGGGAAGCACCTACAAATACTCGCTCACACTCTGCGAGCGCCCGCAAGACCATTCACACTCGTACGCACGTCAGTCAGACACGCCGGCTTTTGGTTACAAAAAATAGAGGTGGAGATAACCAAAATACAACAGGGAGGTGTTTTGGTTTTTGGTTACTTTTGATAAAAGAACCGCAGCAGCCGCATGCTTAAGTCACCAGGTGAGGGGAAAGTCAAATCTCCTTCAGCCATGCTTGGAAAAAGCAGAGGACAAGCAGTTTCATATAAAAGGATATGTGGAGCGCGAGTGGGCGATTTACTCTGATCTAAATGGGGAGGCAGGGCACACAGATCTGTATTTTTTTTTTTCCCACATTCTCTGGCAACCCTCTCCGGTTTCTCTGCTCTCCTTACGAAAAAACATGAGCCAAATGCACAGACATCCATTTAAGAAATTCGAGCTAATCGCCGGGGCCGCGGTCATCCGTTATTATGCTAATGCGAGAAACTGAGTAATGGTGGCATGTTTTAGTAAGACGGGGCAGGATTTCATTAGGCTCCAATCTGAGAGGATAATAAAAAAAAAAAAAGAGAGAGAGAGAGAGAGAGAGCACTGCACTGATAGTGATGAAGTGCTCCTCAGGCTTTTGACACCCTAAGCGTTCAAGGTATTTTATTGCTGGAACCTTTAACTGTGAAATAGTGCCGGCAAACTAGAGTGACAAAAGTACCAAACTCTTGTCAGTATTAAGTTGGAAATAAATGGCAATTTGTTCTGAGAACACCTTTACGTTTTGTTTTGTTTTGTTTTAACATGCGTGAATGGCAATGAAGCATCTGATCCTCATTATATTTAAAGATACACACGATGTCATTTCAGAAGATGTTAATTGTGACTTGTGGTCATTGAAGTGCAGCTAGACTAATGAGTGAGTGAGGCGCAAGACTTAAACCGTTGTTTGTTTCCAAACTGCATTTTATTTTTATTTTTATATACATCTGGGGGGGGGGGGTTGCTATTTTAAGACTAAAGAAAGCATTGCATGCATAAAGGGCCTTCTTTCTCACTTGCACCAGCACATTTGTCATTTTTTTTCCCTGTTGCTTTCACTGTTTTGCTATTGTTACGACGGTTCATTATGACTTTTTTTATGCACTCAGCAGCTCCGCATCACGCACAGGAAAACACCCTGGGGTTAATACGGGGTCATTATTCCTGAAAGGAGAGGAGACATTTGGCATTTAGAATTTCCAAATGTCACCCTCATTGCCCCGTTCACATGTGGATTGGTGTAATGAATGTGAATTTCAGCAAAGACCTCAGAATCTTTTCTCCTTGACAGATGCAGCGTGGACAAAGATTTCTGCTGATTTATTCGCTGTGCTTTTATTTTGTCCAGCTCTTTGACCCTTTGTAGACTGCTACCCACCATGAGGCAAGTCATCCCCTTGGCGTGAAAAAATGAATAGGTGTAGCAGCTGAGTTCACTTATTCCTTTGAACTTGGTTGCTTTTTACTACATTAGGATATTATTTGCTCAAGGCTTATTAAACCACAAGACAGTGGGGGGGGGGGACCTTGACAGGAGACAGTCCTCAGAGGTTTGACTCGGCTTAAATTAAATCCTAAAAATAAAACTGATGTATTCACGTCATTCGCAGTGAGTTTGCTTTCACGGATCCAAGCCGAGAATTTCTTGCAGCCTAAAAAAAAATATTATTACAGTAGTTAAAGAAGGGGAGACAGGTAGTGGAGGGAAAAGAGTGAATTATGCCAAGCAGTGCTAAAATAGGATGCTGTTGTCACGTCACATCATCTGAACGTGGGGGTTACTAAAGTGCAAAATGCGTCCTCGGTAAGTGCTGTTGTCAAAGCAGTATGATTGAAATATGTAAGAAGAAGGGAGAGGGGAGAAAAACCCCTCTTAGCTGCTATTTCTGTTTTTCCTGGAGCAGACTGTGAATTATTTAGCCCATCCAGGCAATGAAACGTCCCCCGATGGACCCTGGTCGAGGTTGGTGACCTGAGGGCTCGTCGAGTGGCTTCTCTGAATGAACACAAAAAACTTCCCATATGACAAGGGCACGCGGTGGCGGGGAAAGGAGGGCTCGATCTGCGGCGCGTCGAAGCGCAGCGCAGCGCTGCGGCGCACCGCGGGGGGGTTGGGTTGGGAGAGACGCGCGGCGTCGGTTGTTTTCTTTTCGGAATCAACCCGGGGCCACTTGCACGGAGGAAACGACTGATCGCACCGACGGGGGAGGGGGGGATAAGAAACAAAAGCTGTGCATTGACATCAGAAACACACCGACGTGCCGCTCAGAGCGCGTCAAGAAATGACTCGCCGCGCTCCAGTCGCTGTTTGTCGCGCATTCACCCAACAACTCGTCACATTTCAAACCACCCAATGCGTAAAATGATCGTAAAGAACAATGCTGAGAGCCCTGTCATCTGACAGTGAGGCGTAAACGAGCCTTCACCACAGGTTGAAGGTAAACAAGGCAGCCGTGTGTCTTACCGTCGGCCAGGCAGCTCTGCAGCATCAGTAGCATCAGCATCAGCACCGCGCTCACGGCCACAAAACACCGTGCGGGTGTCCCTGTCGGAGCCCGCGCTCCCTTCACCTTCCTCGGCGTACAGGCGGCCACCATCCCCGCGCCGAGGAGCCACGATGAGCAGCGGCCGTCTCCCCCCTTGTTTATTCCTCCGGGTCCGAGTCCGAGTCCGAGTCCGAGTCCGGGGCTGGAGCTGGAGATGCTGTTGCTGCTGGGGAGGAGCGCATGTTTGGGAGCCATTGGTCCAAACCAATTAATCCCGAGCGGAGAGCATCTAAGGGCGCTGCTGCTGCTGCTGCTGCTGCTGCTGCTGCTGCTGCTGCTGCTGCTGCTGCTGCTGTGGTGGTGGTGAAAGGCATCCGATCAACGTGCCACCGGTGCGGACAAGCGGGGCTCCGCTCTCCATGAGCCTGCTTGGAGGCTGCTGTGGATGTGGACACAAAAGAATATTAGAAGAAAAAAAAAAAACACACACACACACAAAAAAAAAATGGATTCTTTTGTTTTGTTTTCTTCGCGCGTGTCTCTGGATGTGTATCGCCGTGCAGTCGCGCCGTCCTACTGTGTCTGACGTTCCTACTGCGACCGCAGCGCGCTGCTCTCCATCACCGCTGACAGCCGCATCAGAGCGCCGCTACAGCACCGGAAACACCTCGGTGTTTCATTTCGAAATAAACGCCTTTCGATTCGTCTGTGCGTTTGTAGGTTCAGTTTGGATACTAGTGAGCTAGCGCAGCCTTTGTTTACATTGAAATAGTACGATGGCAACACTACCAAACAATATAATATAGAACAATATATAACAATACAGTCTCTTCATTTATTATACTCACTCAGGATGAAACCTAGGCCTGTTAAGATGCACACAAAGCTACCAATGAAATGAAAGTAATTAATGAAAATGAATAAAAGAAAGATATCTAAATAAGTCTTTAAAAAAAAACTTAAGTGAAATTGGATCATTTTTCACGGCACACCTGACATTGTTTCATGGTACACTAGCGTGCTGCAGCACATTGGTTGACAAACACTGGGCTTGTACACTCAATTACCAAACACTGCTCAGTTTTGTTTGGGGAAAGTGCAAGCTTAGGTTGACTGACTTAGACTGCATATTTTAAAGCTGACATACTTTATCTATTGAAATTGCCTCAAACAAAGTCAACGTTAAAAATAAATTCCATGTGAAGCATCAATTCAAACTAACTAAGTCTACTCGTATGGATCCAGTCAGTCAATGTAGTGCTTGGCCTACCTTTTGTTGCTGAAGCAAACTCTACTTTTCCTTAAAAAATGAGCCGAAATCAATCTTTTATAGTAAAACAACGAGCAAGTTTCTATCTATTGACTATATTACCAGTCTATTGTTATTATTATATTTATTATATTGTATTGTAGTTGAGTTTTTACGGCGCTAATAGCCTTTCGCAGAAGAGAGTTGCTCCACTTCCGGTTAGCTAAATCGGTTTGTGACTTGACGGAGCTGCTAGACCAGCAGGTAGAAACGAGCTGCGCATTCGGTGTAATTATAGTGAACATATCTGGAACACAGTGTGATCATTGCGGGGGCCAGTATTCACTTTGTCCCCAGACCGGAAACGCGACAAAACAGAACATCGCTTGTAGCACTCCGTGACAGTGGGCAGTGTCTGCGGTTCGATCAGAGAACTATAAAGACGCCGCTCTGGTCTGCATGGGTCGAGGCGTTCAGCTGGAGTCAGGCGGCCCCTTCAGGGAGCGGTGGACATTTCAAATTTGGAGAGAAACACGACATTGGGTTTAGTTTGAAGAGCTCAACGTTCTCCCAGTGAGAATTGGTTTGAGCCTGCCGTGACATTTAGAAAATCCTTTTGTTGTTGTTCCACTTAGTTAGTTTGTTCATATTTTTTTTTTTTTTAGTCTAATCTAAACAACCGTCAACAAATACAGTACATGAGAGTTATTCAACAATTACAATTGACAAAATGCAAGAAAAACGTAGATATGATATTAGTTATAAGAGTAGTAACGGCCGCTTAGTTCACATGCACAAGCAAGAGTGAAGCGGATGCAATGGCCGAGCCAAAGGAGCCAGAAAAGCCACAACTCGATGAGCAGTGCTCAAAAAATACATTGTATGACAAGAGCAAGGTTATAAGCTGTCGACTGCGGCATAGTAATTCCTAACTAGAGTCACTCTCACAGCTAATTATGAAATAACAAATGAAGATAAGGGTGCAACATCACATCCCAAAATTATTATTCATAACAGACTGCAGCATAGGTTTGCAGAGTTGTTGGCGCTGTGTATCATGTTTATGAGCGTTCCCAGATGCTGGGAGTACTGTAAATTCAACTTTGGTTGCAGGCCTCAGGCGCAAATTTGAAAGCGGAAAGTTGCTTCCGTCCTTGCCATTCTCCTGGTAGCCTGACCTTTAATAGCTCTGACTCTTTGAAACAACCAGCGATCGATAATTCACCATCTCTATTGCAGATGGCGTGCCAAGACAAGCCTCCACATCATGACCAACAGTTTGTTCACATACCAACACCAGCAATGAGATAAAAGCTCTACATCTTTACATTAGTGCGTGTTGGATTTGCCACCTTTGGATTCATCTGCTCAGAAAACCAAAAATATGTTTGTGCTGCTGAGCGAGACACATCTCAGACTGCAACAGAACTGGATTTATCTATACCGATTGAGGGCAAACATAATCCTTCATATCAGATGAGCCTTGTCCTAACCCTGACCACCCGATCACTCTTACTCGATTGGAAGGTCCTAGATAGCGCTCCGCTGTAGGGGCAACCGGGAGGCCATGGCCACAATTTGCTGAATTGAGGGGCATCTCGGTGTGAACTCAATCACGCTCAATCCACTGGAAAGGCAACCCGAGGGCACTTAGCAGGTTTTTGTTGTCCTCTGGAGAAGAACCCTAAAGGGCGCATCATCAGGTTTTAATCTGACATCCAAGAGGGCACCATTGCTACCTTGTTTCCCCCCTCTGACATTAAGACAGCAGGATCATGGATCAGGACCTTTGACAGAAATGGTTCCGCCCTGTCGTTTGCTTAAATGTCAGGGATGAACCGAGGGGATAACCCCCCAGCACACAGCAGTAATTAACCTCAAGCAAAATCTCGTCGAGGTAATTACGACTGAAACTCAATGGTTGTGGCTGCCTATACATTCTGTTTGAGCTTGTCCAAAAAGTACGTGTCATCACAAATCATGACACAGAAGCAAAAGACAGGTTACTTCATTATTGATCAGTCGTATTCAGCGTGACACGATCGCATGCAGTGCGTTCAATACATTTTAGCTGGTTAGACTGCCACCTGGTGGAGATGCCTGTGCTCAACCGTACCACGTACTTGGGAGTTAAAATTTCGGAATAATTAAGAAACACATTATTAACACAGTAAGTGTAAAATAAAACCAAAACACTTGAAAATCTAAAGTATCAAAATACTCAGTGCAAAGTTAACCATCAAAACAATCTATTTCAGTCTTTGTTTAAAAAAAAAATGCTGACAAAATAATATAAAAACGTTTTTTTAAATATCTTTACATGTTTCTAGACCTGAACCTCGTCAATCAACATCAGATTTTTATTTTTATTATTATTTGCACACTTCTGTACTGACATTACTGAACACATGATCGAACTCGTCTTGTCAAAAAAATCAAAATGGAAATGTGCTCTTAGATCATACATCATACTATACTAATATCACTGTTAGATGTGCGTTATAAATTAAATGTATCATCATCATCATAATTCTTATAAGTGCATGAACCCACACAACACTTACTGAAGCAAAAGATCTTTTTAATTCAAAGTGAATCTTGACATAGAACACCATCAATTCATAATTTGACACTCACTAGTAAAGAGTCACCAAGAAGGAACCCGCTTTTTGTGACAAAGTACATAAGGCTTGGTCACACGAAACTCACTGAGAACTAAAAAGGGGGAGAGGGGGGGGGCTGCAAACTTTAAGAAGACACATCATTACATCCAAACAATTAACTTTTTCCCAGTCCTCATCTTGTTGTATATTGCACAGTGCAGTTGCTACATGTCAAACTAGTGTAGCATTTAAGAAATAAAATCAAATACAAAATCATATCGTCACAAAAGACCTACACATATTTAGTACAGTAACAGTTTCAATTTAGCAATCATGTCTACATATTTGTGTCTAAATACAATAAATGTCAACCTGATTATTAGATTGTATGTCGTATAAAAATCGACCTTAAAATGTGTCTTAGGTGTCAAATGTATTTTGATTCTCAGCCCAGGACCCAAAAGAGATGCTCCACACCGATGTTCATCATTAGGGGTTGATTTCCATTATTTCAAGTCCCAATCTGTAAAATACTGATGTACACAAACCAGAGCTGGTTTCCATTTATCTTTCGTAAAGAGCAACAGCGAGAAGAATTCTCCGCTACCGTTCAGACTGGTCACAAGTCCTGCAGGTGTGGGACTGCGAGACCCTCTGGTGACTATGTGGGGCTGCCACGCGCTAAACCCAGAGATGGGACGATGTCGAGGGGGGGACATCGCAAAGGTGGCCAGTGAGTTTCATCTCATCGCAGATGCCGTGTTGACAGAAACAACCCAAACAAAAGGGGAGAGGCTAATCGCCACGGGGTGAATCAACAGGTCGCTCTCCATCAAGGCAGAAGAACACGTCGTCGTGTCGTCACAAAACACCAACCAGGTACGACGCTGAGGTTCGCGCGACAGTGTGTGTGCTCCCGTTGGCGTAAGTATGGTCAGCACAGTAGCATGTTAGCCAAGTACAACAAAATACACTCACTGTTACAAGCGATATAGTCAAAACTATTACAACTCGAAGCATAAAGTAGATGAGACCGGCCGTGTAATACTGCCACCGTGACAAAAAAAACCCTTGACTTGTCTTCTATCACCTTGAAACCTTTCTGATCATTTTCTGTTTTCCCCAGCTAGCTGCCACAATCGGATTTATTAGTTGAGCGGAAGATAAGCTGCCGACTTTGAGAAATTTCGATGATTAATTACGAACGTCATTGGGTTTTTTTTTTGGCAGCGTACGAGCCAAAGATCTGCTGGTTCCAGCATTCTGAAGTGTGATTTACAGCTTTGCTTTGTCATTTATCGCAGTGAACGAAGAGTCTTTGGACCGTCGCTTTTTGACAGAAGGGAGCAAGACTTTGTGCTTTGTGAAAGATTTCAATGGAAAAAAAAACCATCCGCTTGACTGTAAGCCAGTCGTTAATAAGAATAATCAGCTGATTGATGAAAGTGAAATAATGATGGCTTCCCATTGCCACCGACTATTATTCTTTAATAAATTAACAGCTTCAACAAAAAGATTTCCAAACGCTCTCGAGAAAATACACTCGGTATTTTTTTTCTTCTTCTTCTTCTTCTTCTTTTGCCACAGTGGCAGCCGCGGGCTTACACAGATATAAACGGGACAGCTTTGGACCTAAAAACTTAAGAGCATGATTGATGAATAAAGCATTTAGACAGAGCCCCTGACTACACCACATGATTACGTTTACCTATGGTAATAGCTGCATAATAAGTAGTATCAAACAAATCCAAATGACACCAAAAAAAATAAAAAGGAAAGCGCTGTGTAGCCATCAGAAACGCGACAACTACCGTAGTTCATCGGCGAACTCAAAAACGTCTCGTCTTCCACAAATACATTCAGGTTGTGGGGATAAAGCTTTGCATTTGTGTACGTTCGGGCCCTATTGTTTTGCGAGTAACTGCACGGTGTTCTCGATGAGCGCGATAAAACATTCCCTGATTTGTATTTTCTTAGGATTTCGAAGGAAAAAAAAAATAAAGAAAACAAATGCGATTGGTTTCAGACCACAAAGTCAGTCAAAAAAAAAAAAAAAAACTTTGGGGGGGTGGTGTTTTTTTTTGGGGTGTGAACAAAGGAGGTGATCCCACTCAGGAGGAACGTGTCTTAGAAATTGTCTGACTGGTCTGACGTCACCAGTCAGCCGCTTGTCTGAAGAAAGGCACTAGTTGTACAGTACAGAGAGTTGTAGGTACAGTCTAAGGAAAAAGAAAAAACACAAAGCAATAATACATCAACACACGGTTACAGAATCCAAGAGTGAACCCAGCCTACGTCTGAAATACTGATGCTAAATACGCACACACACACACACACACACACGCAAACACACACACACACACACACACACACACACACACACACACACACACACACACCAAAAAGCAACAGAATTTAAAAAAACGAGAAAAAAACAAACGAGAAAAACAAAACTTCCATTACAGCAGTTTTCCAATCACTTCAACACAACAAAGCTAATATACAGAGGCACTAGAATATGAGAATAGCATTCAGTATGCTTTAAAGTAAAACCCACCTCTATTTGTATCTAGTCGCTGGAACTACAATACAGACGAGAGAACGCAGATTAGAATGAGATTAATCATCTAAAATTCACAGCTACGAAGTGGCGGAAAATCAATACATAGCAGCTTATTATTATCTATACATTCCATATACAATTTGCCAGACATAGCTCATAAAAATAAAACATCAACCAAATCTTTTTTTTTTTCTTCTTCTTCTTCTTCTCCTTTTTCCAAATAGAGATCTCACAATATATTCCATTGGTGACAAACGCAACAGTTTTGCCCGAGGTGACGAGAGAAATCCTATCGACCGTGCTTCAGAAATGAAGGATGAGCAGTCTTTGGTTGCCGGTCGGAGTCAATCGCCGGGCTCCGCTACTACACACACACACATACACACCAAACGCAATTTTGCGCGAGTCAAGGCTGTGCATCCACCCTGAAAGGAATGTAGCAAGACTGAGGAACAGGCGTCGAGAAAACGCTCGTCCCACACGCGGATGCTCCCGACAAAACCCTCTGACGCACAACAGCCCAGCGATGACACTGTAAAGTTCATAGGTTATTTCAAACACTGAGAAGCGTACGGGAGTTAAAAAAAAAAACAAAACAAACAAACTTAAAACTACATATCTTTTAGTCTATATGCCACTCCCAAATACCTAAAAAGTAAAAACGCGTTAATGCAATTCTAGCCTAAATGCAAAAAAAATAATAATAAAAACACAGCAACCCAGAGGCAAATCTAGATTGTATTGCAGTTACAGTAAACAGTGACAATACTGTTATCAGTTAAGTACTATAGTGAATAGAAATTGATTATTAAAATATCAAATCACTCTTTCTGTACATAAAAAGCTCATTCAGTCAAAGCCCTAAAAAGTGCAGCCTCTAGCTAAAGTAAATCCATACCAAGTTAGAAATCAAACTCAAGTCAAAACATATCCCAAAAAAAAAAAAAAAAGGGGGAACCACAAGCGGTGTCGCGTCTTTCCCGACGAGCCCGTCACAAAGTCAAGAGTCTGGAGGTTAAGTGCTGCGAAACCCATCGAAAAAATGTACAATCTACAAGCTCCTGAAGTAACGTCTTCCACTCTGGTTTTTTAATTTTCTTTTAAGGCACTGGGAGAAAGAAGGCGGCGATGAACTCTGCCTCCGACAGCAGACGTGGAGGAGGAGGAGGAGGAGGAGGAGGAGCCTTCGATCCTGGTTAATACAGACTGGGATGGCTTTAGAAAACAGGGTCCGACCGGCGAGCGCGACTCACGCTTACAAGGCAACGGAGATAAAGGCGGGGGAGGTGGCCCGAACTGAGACGGCGACGAAGCGTGATTCAAAAAATTCCAAGAATTCAAATTCTCTGAACGCGAGTCAAATAAAAGACAGACGACTTTGACGGGGAGGTAAAATCCAAAGGAAAATGTTCTCGATTCCTCTTCGTCTCGCGACGCTTCGCCCGTCCCCGGTAAAGCTTTCATGCTCGGCGTGATTGTGTTGCCGAGCCGACAGACAGACAGACAGACAGACAGAGACAGACACAGACCAAACCCTCGGCGTGAATTTGGGGATCACACAATATCCTCAGCAATGTTCCCCAGTCCTCCGTGATGCAACAACCTCTTCGTTCAGACTCTTTTGGACCACGTTTTCTCTTCTTCATCATCATCATAATCATCATCATCATCATCATCGTGGTCGTCACCACAAGTGTCCGTATTGTGCTCTGCCGCTGGGCCTGCACGCCCATGTCGCAGCCGCCCAGCGCTGGCCGCCGCCACTCCTGGCCAGGAGGGGGCGCTGTGGCCCCGCGCCGCCCCTCAGATGTAGGAGAACTGGGGGTTGTGGCTGAGCTTGGTGGGGCTCAGGGGGAAGCCTGTGTAGGCCGCCGGCGAGGCCATGTAGGGCTGGTGTGGGGGAAGGGGCTTGAAGGGGGGTGGGGTGGGGGGCGTAGCCCGGCTGGGGGTGGGAGAGGATGGTGGGCGAGGGGAGGATCCGGTGGTGCGGGTGCGGGTGGTGGTGGGGGGGCGGCGGGTGGGCGCCGATGCCCAGCGCCACCTGGTGGACTAGGGCGCCCCCCTGCGGGTGGGAGAGGCCGTAGCCGTGCTGCAGCAGGGGCGGGGCCCGGGGGGGCAGGATGGCCGGGTGGTGGGGGTGGGGGTGGTGGGGGCCGGCGGCGGGGGGGTAGGACAGCAGGGCGTGCGTGGACAGGCCCGGGTGGGGGGGCGCCGAGGTGTGCGTGGGGCTGCCGTGCGGCAGGTGGGCGAAGGTGTGCGTGTGCACCATGGGAGGGATGTAGGCGTGCGGCCGCAGAGGCCCACAGTAGTTGCCGTTCCACTCCTTGCTGCCGCTGTGGTTCGAGGTGTACGGCGCCACCTGCGGCAAAGGACATAGGGGGAAAACGTACTGAGACAGAGGAAGAGGAGGAGAGGCCTGAGCAGGGCCTGAACGCACACAAATGCAAAGACAACACGTGTTTAGGTTCAACAATTCAGTGTTTCGGAATGAAGAGGGAGTGAGGGCCACAAGAAGAGAAAAAAATAATAATAAAAAAAAAAAAGTTTCGCAAATAAAATCGAAATCTCAAGATGAAGTCAATATTTCAAGATTAATGTGGAAATTCCGAGAATAAAGTTGAAATTCCGTGAATAAAATTGAGTCAAAGTCAAATTTTTTGGGATTACAGTGGAAATTTCGTGATCAAGTCAAATTTCCGAGAAAAAAATGTTGAGAATGAAGTCAAAATTTCATGATTAAAGTGGAAATTCAAGAAACCAAGAAGCCTCGTGGAGTACTTCCATTTTCGCCAGTTTCCTGTTTACTTTATTCACAAAATTTCAACTTAAAGGTAATTCTGATAAATTTATCGCGTCGCATCAACACAATGTAAAAAAAAGCAGTAAAAAAAAAAAAAAAAACAAAACAACTGACCTGCCCAAAGCCCAGGGGGTGCTGCTGGGGCTGCCCAGTCACCTTTTGCTGTCGGGACAGAGAAAGGGCGGATGTGAGGAGGGGGACGCTGTGTTGTCCGGCAAGGCTGCAGCGCCCTTTGGGTCGGGACCATGAGTCTGAGGCTGGGTGAGACACACAGAAAGGAGTGAGTCAAAATCTATTCAAAAAATAAAGTTTAAAAAAAAAAGTTGGTCTACATGAGCTGGCAGGTCCAAACAAATGCATGCATACATCAGAAATAGAAGACCCTGTGAAACTGGAAATGTAGTACATGTTAAACAGAGACGCTTCACTTTTCAGGCGGAGGCCTTTGCTGTATTGCCAGCAAGTTAAAATAATTAAACTAATTCATTAGATTAACTGATTAATCTAGTTAAACTAGCCGGCAATAAATAGCACTAAACGGTAAAAAGTGCACAGTCTCCACATGGGAAGACTATCTTCTCCCAAAGGGGAAATAACTGCAAAATGGTTCACTTACACAAAACAAAACATTTCCCGATTCTTGGGAAGTGTGAAGCATTGGGCTTGAAAAAAAAAAGTGTCCAGTCATCAGCTCTGAATACAGATCCATCAAAGCAGCCTCAAAGACAAAAGTGAGCCGGTTTGAGAGCTTCTTACCAAAATAAAAAGAACGCGGATGAACACATTCAGAATATTAAACTGTGAGGACAAAGCAGTGACGCAGCAAAACTGAACAAACTTTGAAAAAACTAGGGCAAACAGATGATTCAACACCTTAAGCTTGCCATGTATTATGATTACACAATGAAGTGGTTGAATCACAACTTAAGCAGAGCGTTTCTAACCTATTGATTGAACGTTTCTTTACTCTTGACTTCAGTCTAAGACCGACTGCATGCCGGCCAACAGCAGCACAGGACAGAAAACACGCAGTCAGTGTTTGAGGATGTTTACACGGCTGAAGGAAGGAACTGAGTAAACAGACAAAATAGGCCTTTTCTTGAGAAGAATCATGTTCCAGATAAAGTAGCTTATTGTAGCTGCTAATGCAAAACAGAAAATGACAGAAATATAAAAGTGGGCAGGCAATCCAATCAATTTCTGGAATGAAAAACAAACTGCTGGCACTCAGAAGAGGCACCTTAGAGTCAGAGTTGATCCTTGGCCAATGATCTGTGCACGTTTACCAATTGACGTTGCACCAACTTGGGGAAAGCGACGTCTCGTTTTGAAATTTTCGGAAGATATTTTCAGATCAGCGCCCAAGGGACAACATTTGTTGCACAACAAAAACCAGCAGGAAAAGAAAAACACGGATTTTGGAATCAACACCGTAAGAAATGCATCCACCTTTCTCTCCAGCTCGATGAACCAACCAACAGACTGCCGATTATGAAACCAGCTCGATTTGTCATGACGTGACGCGAGCCTCACTCTCCATTGCAGAACAAGAAACATGCATCAGTGGCGGTAAACTATTAAAAAGTCATAAAAACTGCGAGGCCAATACAAATCAATCAATCAATCACTACTAGAGCTGCTAGAACTACAAATCCCAGAATGCTCTGCTGGTATTTTGGCACGTCAATCAGGACGAGACGTTCATTGAAGGATATCATTTCTTAATTGGTTAGTTTTTATTTTACCATTTCATTTTTAAATTCATTATTAGTCAGTGGAAAAAATGTTCCTGTTGAGATTTAAATCGATTTTAATTAAATTTTATTTATTTTTAAATGTATTTATTTATTTATTAATTTTTGAAATTCGATTTTGCATGTGTGCAATATGAACTTATTTATTGGAAAGTATTAAGCTTTGCATTGTTCCATATTTAGTGTTGAAGTAAAACTTGTTTGGTTCCATATAAAAAGGTTCACTGTTCTATCAGGCACCCCAGGTTTAACCACTCTGTTGTATTGATGGAGAGAAAGCTTTAAAAAAAATAAAAAAAAAAAAGGCAGGGTGGGAGGGCACGCTGAAGCAATGCTAGCATTGCCTCATACGGATGCATTCCCTTTAGGTGTTGCTTGAACACGAGCCACTTCTGCTGGTCTCTCTCAGTCACCTGTTAGCACCTCTATGCACCACCAGGGGGTGGTAAGCCACTACTCCGTTTGTGTGACCTGGAAAGCAGACACCAACCAGGACACAGGTGACATACCTCATCACAGGTGGCGGATACGACACACATTTACGGTGGGTAAGTGGGTGGAGGGGAACAAAACAAGCTCCCATGTCGGCTTAAGTTGTAATTTCATCATGAAACCTCTGATACACAGAATAAAATGCACCCAAACTATCAACATACAACACAGGAACACACACACAAAAAGGCGCGACCGATGGACCGACCTGTTCTCTGAACACCCTCCTGCATCCCTCCAGTGTTGTTGTTCTGCACCCTCATCGGCGGGACCACCATCGTCCTGACGCCACGGGGGCTCCGGCCCTGCGCCGCAGGGGACGGCAGTGGCACGACCATTGCAGCCAAAGGCGGGCGGTTGTTGTTGTCGAGGTAACGGTACGGACCGTTGGCGCGCGGGGACGCCGACGCGTCCGACGCCGGCGAGCCCTCCACCGTGTCGCAGCCGCTCTCCGGACCCTCGTCCTCGGACATGCTGGAGAACAGGAGGGGGACACACGGAGAGGCGTTTGTTTCGGATGCTGTCGGTCATTTTGACACGCGGCCTCAAAAGAAGAAGAAGAAAAAAAAAGTAGACTACCTGTTGGGCCTCTTGCACGGCGAGACGGAGGGGCTGGACTGCAGCGAGTTGGAGGCGAAGGAGCTGGTGCTGAGGCTGCTCTCGGGGCTGCTGAGCGAGCACACCCGCTCCATGGACACGCTGGTGTTTCTGCACGCCTCGCACGCGCACTCCGCTTTACACCTGCGGAAGGTGCACGACGGGTAAGTATTGCTGAAGCAAAAAGTTACACTTCAACTTGGTGCAAACGAACAAATAAAATAAAGTGAAATTTTCTGACAGCACTTGAACTTGAACTTAAAAGGTCCAGCGTGTGAACTTTGGCTCGATTTGTGGTTTATATATTGGTGAAAGCTTAATATACAGCCCATAAATACATCATAAGTGTATACTCGCTGTACAAGTAAAAGTCACTTATTTATATCTAAGAACATACATAGAGCAAGAGTCTTGCTCCCAGTTAGCTGCCATCTTGCACCGCCATATTTCTAAGGAAGCCTGGTGTGGACAATCCAGCTGCCTGACAGCACGTTTCATATTTAGGATGAATGCTCGTGTCCTCAAATAACCCAACAAAGAAGAAGGTTTGTGTGCGCAAGGATACCGTAGTTCACTGGCAAGCTCTGGAGAGGGCAGGTCAGTGAAAGAGTGCCGCAGTCTAAAATGTAACCACTTAATGTTGTTGTTTCTTTTCAAAATCTCCAAATATTACAAACTTAATCTTTATAAGTGTGTGGATGAGTAATCGTGGTCTGGAAAGTGTCTCTTGCAGGGTGATTAAACAGTTATTTCCGACAAACATAATGCCGTCCAACTCCATGGCTGAAGACCATGTAAGGTGACTGATCTGTTAAGGGCTTTTTTTGGTGCGTGTGTGCGTGTATAATTTAAATCATATTTTAATCAACAATATACAATTTCCTCCGTCGTCAGACCCCGATATCTTCCGTGTCGCTCACCCTCGCAGATGAGCGTCCTCTTCGTCCCTCTCGTCGTCTCCGTCAGACAGGTCGCTGTGGATGCTGATGACACTGGGGGCGGGGCTCGGCGTGTCGGCCATTAAGACGGCCACGTCTCGCTGCTGCTGGCTGGACAAGTTCAGCTGGCCGCCACCCGCCGGAACGACCTCTTTGAAGCAGGTCACCTCGTCTTCTGCCTCGTCTTCCTCTTCATCTGCGTGTCGCAC
The DNA here is from genome assembly GCA_009823395.1 of Thamnaconus septentrionalis. NCBI lineage: Eukaryota > Metazoa > Chordata > Actinopteri > Tetraodontiformes > Monacanthidae > Thamnaconus > Thamnaconus septentrionalis. The sequence goes on from CM020513.1 coordinate 20,259,760, forward strand.
CACCCGCCGGCCGCTCTCGGCCTGCGGCGCCTGTCTGGGAGGCTGCTGCCTCTGGGCCACCGCCTGACTGACGGCGTTGGCCATCCTGGGGGTCCGACAGGCTGACGTGTGGAAGTTGCTGAGGTGCGGCAGGTTCCTTTTAACAGAGCGGTTGGTGATGATGAAACTGTCGCTGTTTTTTTAAAGGGCGCTTCTTTTTTTAAATTCGAAAAGCGCCGAAACTCACCTGTTCTGACAGTTTCTGTTCCTCTTGTTGGCCGGCTGGGGCCACACGACGTGAGCGATGCCGACGTTGATTGGCGGATGTGCAGAGAGGGCTGACATCTGATTGGCCAGAAGAGGCTGCTGCATCACTGAGCCAAAGTGGTTGGTGTGGGAGCGCACTTTCCTGTTACAACAAATGGTAAAAAAAAAAAAAAAAAATTAGTTAAAGAGTTTAATTTATCTTATTTAATCTGTAAATGGAATACAACTTACATTAAAAAACTATATCCTAACAACAATGTTGGGAACACAAATCTTGTTGATGACCAAAACTAAAAACCCAACCCACAGCATTTCCTGTGTTTAAGACAAACTGCCATCACTGGAATAAATGTTTGGGATTTTTGGGCATTAGATTTTTGGATCAAAACTAAAATGTCTTAGCCCTTTCCTTGTATATCTGCCATTTCTTTGTCACTGTAAAGCTAAAAAATAAATAAATAAATAAACAAAATCAGTCAAGTGAACTATCTTGTTAAGAATGAAGTGATTCCACGTTGACGGTAAGTCAAAAAAAGTCAAACTTTCCAAACATGTAATTAAAGTGTGTTTGCGTCAAAGTGACTAACCCCCAGTCGCCGATCCTCTGCGGGCCAACCATGCTGTCACTGGTGAGGGAGGCTGGTGGTGGTGGAGGTGGGTGGGACGGTGGAGGGCCCACTGTAGTCATCTGCTGCCAGGCTGCTGGCACAAGGAGCTGCTGCCCTCGGCTGGACCACGCTTGCTGTAATTAACATTTAAATGTATTAATTAAAGTTGCCAAATTGTACCTGATGTACGGCTTGATCCGTCAAACTGAAATATTTGGAGTCTTACCTGAGCTATGATGCCAGCTCTGACCGGCAAGGGCTGAATGGGAGGGGCCTGAGTTACCATGGGAACAGTATACGCAGCTGGTTGATTGAGGTTACCTTAGGAAAAAAAGAACACGAACCAGACCTGCATGTCACTAATGATCGAAAAAAGGGCCGCGGTTTAAATGTCAATGACACCTCAATACACGAAAGCACTCTGATAGGAACTTTGTACAGAGACAGAATTAATAAATTATCAAAAACTTTCACAAAAGGCTGAAAAATACTTTAAACACACAATCCTTGAGGTACAAAAGCTTCCAAATGCTGATAAAAGGCTGTTATGTAATCTTTGCAGGCAGCATAAAGTCTACATACCTTGCATGGGGGGAGGACAAAGAAGGACCGCAGGTGGGAATGAGTCACTGCACCCAAACTGACCATTCCCGGTTGCAAGCGCAATCCCGGGATGCAGCACAGATGTGGCCGACTGGCTGAGAGTCTTTGGTGGAAAGAAAGAGACGTCAGCGCAACGAATCGAGGACAAAGTGGCAGGCAGAGGGGAAAAATATGGAAAGATATGGAAAAACATTACAAAACGATTCACAATATGAAAGTATCAAGAGATGTGCTTCATATGAATGACCTTTCGGCAAACGAACAGTAACAAATTCAAAAGATGATCATTGTCTGAATGAGCATCTTTGCAGAAGACACAGACTTGAATTTGAAATGTCCATATTTTGGGTGCACTTAAAATGTTTAAACTAGTGGTAGATAAAAAAATTTAAAAAAAAAGACATAGCTTCTGCATTTAGAGAAGTTTAAAATGTCTTGAACAAAAGGGGATGGCACTTAAAAGGAAAAACTATACTCAAGCTTGGCAGTATTAAACCCCTCAGCATCATAACGTGATTTAAAATGAACAACTGGCTGCACCGTCTCACCTGAGTGTGGACTGGCATGTTGCCGTAGCTCAGCGGAATGGCAGTGGAGGGGACTGGGCCTATTGGAGGTCTTGAGAAGTGAATGGTGTTCTGATTCAGGGCATCAACAATGGCGCTGGTGGGCCGACTGTGGCACATGTCCATGATGCGAAAAGATGACTGCAGACTGCGGAGGAGATGAAGAATATTTTATGAATTTAGGTCAGGTTTGTTTTTTGCTCACGACACCATTACGTCAGATTGAATGGGAAATAAAAACATCATGCACATGCTTCCAGATGAACCTTGGAGACAACGGGCTTGTGCAGTGTGGCAAACACTGGAATGTGCTTGTGCACAAGTCCTTTTTTTACACAATCACTTGTCTGTCAAAACTTATTTTGGAGCCTTATAAAACCATCATCAACTGCAGAATAAAACGTATCTATATCTGTATATGTATTTCTAAATTCAAGATATGTTTATTATTTCAGTAAAACAAAACAAAAACACTAAATACTTTGGTCGTGTCTGACAAACAATGACAAAGGGACTGGTAGCGTAACACGCTTGAGAAACAGCCACATTCTACCAGGGCGATCCCTGACTGACACTTTCACCAGAAGTCTAGCGTGCTAGAATTGCACAACTTCCTGCCTAGTGTGACATCTTCAACGGCAGGGTGATTTGACTTCTCCTTCTGCCTCTTCTCCTCCTCCACTCAGTTGTTCCATCTAGGGGGGATGTCAGGGAACCATCTGCCACCATCTGTTGTATCTCTACCTTCTGGATCTTCTTCTCCCACACCAACTACCTTCACTACATCCATACAGGTCTAAGCTTCCAAACACGGCAAATGCACCCTTGAGCCTTTTCAATGTTGTTGTCCGGCCTCCATTGTGACCTAGAGACGCCTACAGAAAGTGTTGAGCAACTATTGGCAGAACTGCCAGTCCAACTGGCAACTGACCCGACCAGGCAAGAATTTACACCAGCATAATAATTTCATTCTTCTCTGATTCTGACCTTTAAACCTTGCAGTCTGATCCAGGTATTAACTGTATTTGAATTGTTTTCTTTTGGTCACACCCACTAACGCATGCAAAGTGAGAATACATCACAATCCGGATTTAACAGTGCGGTGAGTAAAACAAAAAAAAAAAAAAACAAACAGGAGGAGTGGGCCGGGCAACACGTTTTTTTTTTCGCATCGACAACAGTTGTGCTGGACTCACTAGTTGCTGTGTGGGTAGTCCAGCAGATGAGTCATGGTGAGGAAAGGGTGACTGAGTACGCTGGCGGGAACGGTGCGCTCCTCGGCGGTGATCAGCAGCATGCACTTCAGCAGAGACACAAACTCCCTCCTGTCCACCTTCTCTGCCTGCATGTCGCCATTGTCGTGACTCAGGACCAGGTTCACCTGTGGGACGGCGAAAGTCAACAGAGACAGAATATGACTGGAGGTGGAGAGGGTGGCAGTGATTTCAGGTGTGCTCCTTCTTGTGGTTTGGCTTTGGTGAGAGTCATCCAGTGTGTTTGAACCCACATGTGCGATGTCATCCAGACAGCTGAAGATGTACTTCCTGGCTTCTTTGGATTTCAGTCTCGTCTCTTTCTCGTGCTCCTCTGTGGTCTGCGGAAGCAAAAGGTTAAATAAGAAGCATTATTTTTTTGACACGTACCTTGTGCATGTACGCTACCAGTCAAAAGTTTGGACACACCTTCTCATTCAGGTTTTTTTTTTGTTTATTTTTTTAATCTCTGCAACATTCTACACTGCAGACAGATGCTGAAGACATCAAATATATGAGCAAGATATATGCAATTATGCAGAAATAACTCTAAATATGCTTTTTATGAAAGGTGGCTACTGAGAAGAATTTAAATATAAAACATGTTTGAGTTATTTGACACTTTTATTGTTTCACACAGGATTCCATGGGTGTTCATACGTAGTTCTGGTGCCTTCAGTGAGAAAATGCAATGTCAACGTCAACAAAGACGTTAAATTCATAGAGTGTGTCCAAACTTCTGACTAGTAGTGCATGTGAAAATCATTGTTGGGCTAAAATACAGTTGAAATGACTGGGGAATGATCCAAAAGTATGCAGGTGAATATTTGGTTCACATTCATTTGTAATTATTTAGAAAGGTCGCCGGAGCACAGCTTCACATTTCCTTGAGATTTCCTCGGGGGAATGTCGGCTTTATCCTGTTTAGAAAAGCTTATGCAGCTGTTTCCTATATAGAATGTGCTGCCAGGTCTTTTTTTTTTCCCCCTTCACTGCTGGAGGGGCTGTTGAACCTCCCATGATTAGCGTCTTATTTGCCGATTTAAAATGCAACGTGAACAACACAGGAGCGCGTCAGGTTCCGGTCGGCTGTTTAAAATGCTTGCGAAAGTGCGACTGTGTCGCGTGCATGCGTGCGTTCATGTGTGCAAGTACTTTGAGTCTCCAGGAAGCGTAGGGAGAGTCGGACTCTTTGGTGAAAAAACGCACGGTCTTGGTCCCCTTGTTGAGCAGCGGCTCCGCGGGTAGGCCCTGAGTCTGAGAGATGTAACGGATCTGGACAGAGAGAAAGCAAAATGGACACTGTTTAAAAAAAAAAAAGAAAACTCAACTGCAGTGAAACGTGGTGGTTAGAGGGAGAGAACAGCAAATCATTTAATTAGCCCAAAAACTCTGATGAGGAGTCAAAAACACAAAAGTCCAAGAGTTAAAAGACAATTTATTGAACTATTAACGAGTTGTCATTCATTCTCAACAACAGAATACCATTTATGGGAGGAAAAGGAATCCACCCATAAACCCTCTCACAAGTAAACTTGTTCTTCTCAGCACATTTTGTACTTGGCGGAAAGCTGGGTTCTTCAATCCAACGCATTCGTTCATTCCTGCCCTCTATCCCCAACTGCACTCTACACTGAACAAACATGACCCAAGCAGATGCAGCACACAAAATAAATTAAGGAAGCAGTAACATTACTGCCAAAAATACTGCGCATGTGTCGGTTTATTTTTGAACGGCAGAAGATCTTGTCTGAATGGAGAGCGTAAACTTTGAGAAGTGAAATCTTGCAGAAACTGCACATAGACGCAGCGACCGGGTACCCGTGACAGGCCGCCAAAGTAGCATATTAACATTCCGGAAGGCTGACAAAATAAAATACAAAGGCTCACAGCATGAGTGAAGTATTTAAGTGCGTTTATTGAGCGCAGTCAGCAGCCACGCAGGAGTCGTCTCGGTTCACTTGTCCGTCAGCGAGATCCGTCGACATTCCCGGCAAGTGCGCGGAACAGCTCGTCTGCGCACGTGAACCATCGGCGCTACGACTGGAAGCCTAGTGGTTTCCAGACTTTGCCTTCGCAGCCTGCAGCGCAGTTTGCAGAGGGGGCATTTCAGGGCGCTTTACGGTCACGGCGTGATATAATCGTCGACGCACGAGTCATAAAAGCATTGGTGAAACAAGGCACAGTGTCGGATGGTGACACAGAGACAAACGGTTGTCTTCGCCGCTACGTGACGGGCGGAAATGTTGGAGCGGACCCCGGATGCAAAGCCGGAAGAGTTGTGTGCACAGAGTCCGTTCAATAAACTTAGCTGTTGAAATAATGGAGGCCAGATACTGCGGCAGAGTTCCATAGAAAACACTGTTGGCACCATGGCGAGTGCAGACCATGCCCTTGACCGTTTTTATACCCCTATCAAAGTCCCATGACCAACTGAAAGCCAGCAGTGATTCCTTTTACCGCCTCTGTCAGTGTGTGTGTGTGTGTGCGTGCGTGCGTGCGCATATTTACAGCTCTAAAACGTACACACACAAGTTGGCAAGAGGGATCCTGGACTGAGAACCTGCTGATAGAGCACTGAACGTTCACCAGAGTGGGGTGTGCGCGCGTCTGTCTGTGTGCGTGTGTGTGTGTGTGTGAGTGAGTGTGTGCGTGCGCATGTGAGCACACGTCTACCGTCAGGCTTATGTTTAAAAATACATTTTGCTGTGTAGAGTGAAACTGCAGCGAGCCTTGGCATACGACAGCATAGTTTTGGAGGCGCATCAGCGTGCGTGCGTGCGTGCGTGCGCGCCGGAGCGCGTGCGTGCGTGCGGGAGCGCCCTGGCACGCGCTGTGGCACAACACAGTGGAGCCGCTACGTCGGCCCCGCGCGTGCCCAAAAAACTGAGAGGTACTGCGCCAGAGGTGGACGGCGAATGGCCGCCCGGTAAAAGTGGAGGAAAGAAACCGAACGAAGGCAAACGGTTGAATGACGTCCGGCCGCGCTAAATTCTTTCAAAACAGGGTTTGTTTGTTTGTTTGTTTTGTGTGCCGGCGGGCGGTAACGCTGGGAGCAGGCAAATTCTTAATATTTGTTGTTTTTTTTTAATCCAAATAGATTATGACAGACAAAGTAGTTAACCGGTCATTACAGGGGTGTGGCAGGATATACATACATGTATATGCAGATGATATAACCGTCTACAAACAAGAAAGGGGACGGTCAAGCTGCAGTCAAGTATTACATCAAGTGGTCTTGAATTATTTTTAGGAAGTCTTTTGGAATACTGAGGAGAATATCTAATGTCCTCTGGTTCGAAACAAGACGCAAGGTCTTACAGCCATGACACATGGGGTTGGGGGTAAAGCAGGGGTGGGCAAACTCTTTGACTGGTGGGCCACAGTGGGTTCTAAAACGTGACAGAGGGGGCCGGAGCAGGAGCAGATGGAGTGTTGTGGTGACCCACCTCATTGGAAGAAAAATATATATCATGGGATATGTAATTAGATAATATTTCATTAAATGTCATTAAATTAAATATCATTGGGTTTGTTGGTTTCTTTGAAGCGCCACGGTATTGAGCTCTTTATTGAAATGACTCTTAAAAACAAATGGATGAAATACAGCTATTTTATTAATTACTTAATATTAAGTTCAATATCTTCAAGTTCGGCGGGCCGCATTAAAAAGCCATAGTTTGCCCACGCCTGGGGTAAAGCATCCTTCCACCTCAGCAAAACAACCTTTTTTGAGAGCTTTTCAGGCTTCGCCAGGGATCAAATATCATTTTCTCCCAGCATAATAAACAAGAGGGGCGACCGACAAACGCGGGGGGGCGGGGGGGGAGGTTGTCGCAGCTCAGACGGCGAAAAAACTCAAAACGACTTTTAAAACCTCGTCAGTCCAGCGGGAGGGGAGGGGGGGGCGGGGAGGCGCTGTGAATGAGTCGTGGACCTTTTCCCATGCTCCCCTTCCCCCTCGCAGAGGGACTTGCCTTTAAAGTCCCAGTTGCGTAGTTTGGACCACACAACCCCTGTGGGAAGATAATCACGCGTCGCCAAAAACAATTTCCTGATCGACTCGGCTTAGTTCAGCATTAGGTGGATTTCATGACGGATTTGCTGGACTTCGGTCATATGGGGGAGTTGGGGGCGGGGGATCAGGGAACAACAATAAATAAATAAAGGTTTAACGGAATAATGAACTTTCTGTGTTGTTTCGGGCTGCTGGGGGGGGGGGATTAGAAGTATAGCCCCGCGCTAGCGGTAATGTGTTTGTTTTGCCTCTGGCTACTCCCTGTTCCGACGGATGCCTCTTCAGGGTTTGCCGCCCCCCGCCTCGAGGTGTGCGTGATTTTTTTGACAAGTGTGTGTGTGTGTGTGTGTGTGTGTGTGAGAGAGTGAGTGAGTGAGTGAGTGAGAGAGAGAGAGAGAGAGAGGAATGCTTACCTGGTCGTACTCCAACGCTCCGGGGTAGAGGGGCCAGCCCAGGAAGAGCTCGGCTATCACACAACCCAGTGACCACATGTCAATGGCCTCGCAAAAAGGCAGTCCCAAAATAATTTCTGGAGCCCTGCGGAGAGGAAAGAGACAGGAAAGGTTACGGCCAGAGTCGTGGTGGTGGTGGTGGTGGTAAGTGGTGGTGGGTCTCGGCAGCTTTTGTTGAAAGCGTCAAATCGAGTGCAAAATGATGGACACGACATCATGGTGAGAGAACATAGAAGAAAAAATAATGACTTCCAAAGACACGACTGAGCAGTGACCGTTCAGGCCTTTGTATTGCTCCATCTGTCAGTCCAGTGATTAAAGCTCTGCTGCTGTCGGTACAATCCAAACGGCCACAACTAAGCGTCTTTTAAGCTCAAATTTTCAAAATTTTATTCACAAAATTCACCAACGACGGTGATCGCTCAATACAGGCGTGTCTGCTCGGGCTGGGTACCGGACTACCATACATTTGTAGCACAGACCGAAATGCTGAGATCACAATGACGAATGAAAAATGTGTCGTCTTTCTGTGCCAAATTGCCACACGCAAGAAAGTAAATCGCTAAGTCTACGGGCCAATAATAATTTAACATCAAAATCTAAGGTGGCTCCAATTGGCTGTGACATTATAGGCATGAACTAAAGACACTTGCAAACTTTAGTTTATGTGAGATTGATATTAAGCAAAATGCAATATCAGGAATACAACAAACTTGATTTCAATCACCAGGAAAAAGGGAAATGAAAGTGTTTGTCCACTAACGGCTGTGTTCTTATTTTTGTTCAAATTGGTTTTAAAACATCTGGTATGTTAAAAAAAAAAAGAAAAAAAGTACGATAATAACCATAGTTTCTGCAACAAACGACTGACAACAACAACAACAACTCCAGACCAACAAACGATCACATTCGTGGCGTAAAAGCAACTTGCAACCTGAGACGCGGCAATGTGTGTGTGTGTGTGTGTGTGTGTGTGTGTGGCAACACAGAAAAACAATGGACTATTAAGCCCTGGACACAGCAGCTGAGCAACTGCTCTGCAAATAGCAACCACCGCTGTGACGACCACAAGGGAAATGACAGTTACCAAGCAACGGCCGGACGCAAGACCATAACGTAACAGCATTAAGGGCCAATAAACAGGGCCATAGTCTATCGTCCAGAGTCTGTAGGCGCTCGCGTGTGCATGTACATACACACAGGTGCAGGTGTAGTGTGTGTGTGTGTGTGAGAGACACGTGACAGCCTGCGTTTTCTGAATGGTGGGGGCAGGGGGGCGGGGCTGTATGATTTTCAAATGTTACGTCACAGCAAAGGCGGCCGATTATGCAATACGAAACCAAGCCACCAGGGGCTCTGACACACACAGAAACGTGTGTGACAATGTAAAAGGAGATGGAGCGGTACAAGGGCAATGGTGCTCATAAACAATACTGCAATACTGCAAGCGATCCAACACCAAGTCAGTACAGGGCCAGTATTAGCGATATCAATACTGCTCAAGTGATATTTAATGATCGTTCAGCGGATGCGGTTTTGCCTTTAAAAATGAAACTTAAGATGTAATTTAAGAAAATGTAACTTAGAATCCATTTGAGAACATTTAACAAAACCTATTTAAATGTAGTGTGAAAAATATCGATCCCATTGCAGTAATATCGCGCCGATACTGACAGTAACCATGGTATCGATATTTCGATCGATCCGCCCTCCGCTAACAACATGCTGCATTCTTTTACCATCAGTTTTGCTCTATCCAGCACGGCAGAATCTCTCAATGGTTGCAGAAAACGTCAAAGACATTTTCCGCCCTGATTACAGCGCAACGCACAGAAACTCGTCTGAACTGAGAACTGAAGACACGCCAAACAGAAGGTTTTCCCACCGCGTCCTGCTTTCCACGCCGTTTCATAATCAATCTGTCCCGCTACTGTTCAGTGTGTGTGTGTTTTAGTTTGCTCCTGCTGTACAGGCAGATAAAAAAAAAAAAAAACCTGAAGCCATTGCCCCAGGTTTCCAGAGCTGTAACAGCTCATCACAGAACACACGCACGCACACACACACACAGACACAGACATACACAACACACAGCGGCAGGTGTTTGGCAGCCAGGCCAGTTCCAGAAGCAACCAGTCGCAGTGCAGAGCGCAGTCGCACCAAGAACAAACGGCGCAGACTGGTCGCGTGCGCACAATGGGGACAACTGTGAGCTCGCACAAAAAGAAAGGAAACGTTCACAGAAAACTACAAAATAAAAGAATTATGTGGCCCTTTAAGAGTGAACACGCGCACAATGAGCTGAAACGTGGACGGCAGCGGCCCAGACTGACCGACCAGTTTGAACCGACTCGGCCGCATTGTCAAGGCCTCGGGCGCCGGGTCGAGTTACGTGAGAGCGACACCGGAGAGGTAAAGCAGCGGAGCAGAGACCAGAACAAGTGGTCGGCTTTAAAACAACACTTGAGCGCTATTGCAAGCGTGGAATTATTTAGAGAAATGTTCGCGGTCCCTTGCACAAAACAGTTGGGGTAAAAAGAGTCGAAACCCACATTTATTTAAATAAAGAACCCCAACAAATACAAATAAATAAATAAGAGGGGGAAACATTTTTAAACTGAGATAATATTCACACACACACACACACTTTATATCTACTGAGAATAAGAAGTGTATTCCTGGCGACACACAGCTTCTATTTCTTCAACTTGACTCGTTCATCTCTCACGCTCAACTTTGCAACTTATTTTCAGTTTGCTACACAACCAGTATAACACCATGCTTTTCATATCTTTGAACTGCGAGTGTAGCTTAATTTATGTTACAGCAGGCATGGGCAAACTATGGCCCGGGAGCCATATGCGGCCTGTTAATGTTTTTAATCCGGCCCGCCGAACTTGAAGAAACTATATTATTAGTAAGCAAGTCATACAATGCACTGCATTTCATCACTTTTTCAGTGTTTTAACGGCGATTTCAATAAAGAGGTGAATGCCGTGGCACTTCAAAGACAGACAGATGCATTAAAGCAACAGGTTTTCTACATATCCCATGATGTGTTTTTTTCCTCCTATGAGGTGCGTCACCCAAACACCCATTGTGGCTCCATCAGTCAAAAACGTTGCCCACCCCCTGTATTAAAGGTCTGAAGAAGTAAAAGGTTGCGATCATTGCGTAACCTGGTGTTGTGTAACGACCACCAAACGTCTTGGTTTTTTTTATTTACACAGCGTGCGCCTTTTAAGTTTATGTGAAGGAAAAGAGCAGCGGGAAGGGGAGGGAGGGAAAAGCTGCGCTCGCACATGTTTCCCACTACGGCTCTGGACAACGTCGGGCTCCCAACTTTTTTTTTTTTTGTGCTGGAAAGCCGCGGTGGCAACTACTCTTTCAAGAGGCCCACATCAGGACTACAATTAAGCTGACTGGATCGCTCGCGCACGTCACGCATGAGCACAGACACAAACACAGCGGAACAGACGGTAAATAAAGAAATAAAACCAAAGCAAAAGGCAAAAAGAAAGAAAGAAAAAAAACGTTGACAGATGTTGAAAGCATCCATGAAACGAGACGCTCCTGCTGGGCTTCTCGAGGATGAAGGGCGTGAAGGTCCAGGTCCACGACACACACAGACATAGACACACACACACTGAGGCAGGCAGACAACTTTTAAACACTTGGAATGTTCGAATAAAACGCCAACGTTCGACAAACATTCAATAAAAAGTTTTCCCCTCTTTTCTCTTTTTTTCCTCCATAAAGCAATAAGAACGGATCAGCCTAACGTGACATAACCTCAGCAGATGTTCTCTCTTCCCGAAAGTGCAACACCAACACGCTTTAAACATGCGATTTCGCTGGCGACCGCTCTGCACGCTCTCCCCGCTGCTGTCCCTGCCACTGGGTGCGTTAGCGTATTAGTGCAGCGCAGACTCTTTTCCTTCTTCTAATCAACCAAAGCCTTACTGAGGAAAATGAACAGCAGCAACAGAGCAGGCTGGCAGAAGATATGAGGATACTCTGGTAGGGGTGGGCAATACTGGGGATTTTGGTATCCATCTGATGTCATGTAAATACAGGGCTGGGTTATCCAACACTGATACCGTTAGCTTGAAATGTCAGGATTACTGAATAACTGGATGATTTTTGCCTTTAGTGAGGTGATTATGGTCACAGTAAAACACAGGACAGAGAATTCAGGCAAATTAATAAAAAATTTTATTAACCGACTACAATACAAAACTATTTAACTGTATAAAAACAATACTATGCTAAGAAAAAAGGTCACTAGCGCAAAATAGCAAATAAAAAAAGCAATCTAACAAACTATAAACCTTACAATGTCAACAAGGCAACTCAAACTACTTTTCATTAGAGATATAGACATCGATCTCTACTGATACTCACCTCGGTAACAATATTTAGATCATGCATGCGGCCCATTAAGCTTTTTAATCTGGCCCGCCAAACTTGAAGTAATTATATTTTTTCAGTGTTTTAAGAGACATTTGAATAAAGAACTACATATGGTGGGGCTCCAAAGGCCGAGATGTTGTTCCAACGCTCTCAGCACATGTTTTCTACACATCCCCATCATGTATTTTTTCCTCCTGTGGGGTGGCTCACCAAAACACTCCATCCATCTGCTCCTGCTCCGGCCCCCTCTGTCGAATTTCAGTCAAAAACTTTACCCCCCCCCCCCTGATCTAGATCAATGCACCAAGCCGTAGAATCTGGTGCAACAACAAACTATCAGACTAACAGCTGACTTGCGTGTAGCGGCATCTCACACGGGCGGCGGCGGAAACCAGAAGAAGCGGTGACACAGAAATCACACCTGGATTTTAGGAAAAGCCGAGCAGAGCCTCGTTATGGCTGTGTGCGGAGATGAGAGCCGCCTTCCCAGCCACCCGATCCACTTCGCTGAATTATTCACCAGCAGCCCGGCGCTTCGTTTTTTTCTTTGTGGGAGGTGGTTTGCGTCACCGGCGCCCAAAGGACATAACAGTCACCTCGGCCGAGGCCTGCTGTGTCACGCTGCCATGGCAACGACACGTCTCTGCATGACGGGGCTGCAGCGACAGTCCTCCCGCTGCGGACTTTGTGACGACGCTGTTGGGTTTTTTGTTTTTTTTTTGCAGATGCAACAAAAGATTAAAAGGTGCGCGGCGACTAGGGATTGGCCGAGATAAAAATGGTCAGCGCGATCGCAAGGCTGGTTTTCTGTTGACTGAAAAGTGCAACGGAGGTCTGATCATGAAAACACACAGGCCTTTTTTTTTTAAAAAACAAAAAAACAAACTGTACCCCAGGTGGCTGAAATACTTGTTTGTTCCCATCAGGGATGAATATACATCTGCTCTAAATCCACCACTCTACATGCAAATGAACCCGGACATATCCGCTCGGGAAGCCCTGGCGCCTTGTTGTGGTTGCTTCTTAACCCCGCAGAAGGCAGCAAAAGCACGAAACCGGATTCTCATCAACGGAAGAACTGGAGAAGATACGGAGCAGGCGAACTCAAACGAGGCACAGCTGAGTGAGACGTACTGAGGAAGTCGACGAGTGCACTACCAGTCAAAAGTTTGCTTTTTATGAGAGGTGGCTATTTGGAAGGATTTAAATATGGCCAAAAATGATTTTAGCTTTACACTTTTATTGTTTCCTACGTAATTCCATGCGTGTTCATACGTAGTTTTGATGCCTTCAGTGAGAAACTGCAATGTCATGAGAATGAAAGAAAAGACATTGAATTCATAGGGTGTGTCCAAGCTTTTGGCTAGTAGTGTATATCGATGATGGGCTCCTGTTCAGGCTTCATGTTGTGGGCAGAACTGGCTGACAAGATTTAAGAAACGACCTGAGATGAGGGAAGGAGCAAAAGGAGAACTCGACTTTCATTTCTGCCCTCACGGGGCACAAGTGTCTTATACTGTGTGTACGACCTGGGCAGAAACCAGCTGTGCTCAGTGTTTACGATCATTTTGCAATAACACCAAAACCAGGTGTCACTTTTATAATAATTATCCATTTAAGTTGTTGGAATACAGATGCATATAACGAGCCAAAAACGCATGTGGATCCATATCGTCCTGCCAAAGTTGAAAACTGACTTGTTCATTTTTGACTGTGGCACCAACAGTATTATGAATTATCCAATAGTATTCAATTATCCCACCACTGCTTTAACAACCAGGCCACATAGACCATTTCATTTCAAAATCTATATGGACGTTAATCCGAATAAACACCCTTAAGGAGGAAACGCCACAATAAATACTGGGCATGTCACCGCCTGAGCTGCAGAACGCCCTCTGAGTCAGGGAATCATGCAAATGCCGTTGAAAAAGCTGTTTAATGCAGAGCGATATGACACAGGAACCGAGCTGAACAGGAGGGAACAAACAGGCGTTGGGTCTTTGAATTCACAGGTCGCAGCAATTCCAGTCTTACAACATTATGTGTTAAGCCCTGCAGATGGTTGTGCGTGAAAATCCCTATTACACTGCAATTTTCTGAAATAGTCCGACCTGCCCAACTGGCACCAACAGCCAGGCCACATTCAAGTCACTTTAATCCCCTTCCTTCCTTATTCTGATGAATTTCAGATAATAGATGAAATAAAATACATTCCAACTTTAATGGATCATCTTGCTCGGAGTAGCTGTATGAATAAATAGGGCGAGCGACTCTAAACAGCGACTTCAGCGCCGCCGCTGTGTTTCATAGTTGTGGAAAAAACCAGGGAAAACCCCAAAGCAGAAATGGAAAGCCTACTGCAGCCCTGTGCGCTGCGGCGAGACTCTCATTTTTTTGACAGCGTCAAATAGCAGCCATTACGCAACCTGGGGAACAGGGGTGAGGAAACACAGAGTCCCCAAACAAGCGATAACCTGATGACCGACACACACACAGATTACATCTACTGAACTGGAAACACACAGCTTTTATATCTTCAACTGGACTCGTTCATCTCTCGAGCTCAACTTTTCAACTTATCTTCTGTTTGTTACGCAACCATTATCTCACAATGCTTTTTTTTATTTTCGACCTGTGACTGTAGTTTATTTTATATTACATCAGGCGGGGGGAGGGCAAAGTATGACCCGCGGGGCCATATGCAAACCAATAAGGTTATTAATTTGACTTTTGACTGTCTTTTGCACATCTGCTTTGGTTGTTTGTTGTACACTGAATGGTTTGAGTGTTTGTGTAACTACTGTTTATATCATGCACTGTTTTTTAGTGCTGCAATGGTGTAGTTTCCCAATTTGGGATCGATAAAGTATATCTATCTGCCTAATCCGGCCAGCCGAACTTGAAGAAATTTTTTTGCAAAATAAAAGCAGTATCTCTAAAAGCACAACTGCGGTTTGCAGGTGTTTGGTGTGAAGCGTGAGCCATAATTCTCTGAAAATCTCGTCCCGCGAGATCACAGCGTTTCAAAGCCGTTCTCCTTCATTTCCCTTTCCAATTCCTCGTATAAATCTGCATTTCGATGTCAGCTGCAGTCAAGAATGGTTGTTATATTTTTCTCTCTGATTACTTTTAAATAAAATATTCCACGTCCTCCTCCGTCCAAACATAACGCACCATTTTCACTTGAAGGGAACGGTCACGTGTCCGTTGACACATTTTTTTCGATGTACCTTTATATTGGCACGTCTGAAAAAGCACCTCATGAGAGCGTCAACACCTTTTGCGATATTTGAGAGGTTTTCCGAAGTTCAGCCGTTTCCACGATGAGTTTTTTTATCGAAACATTTAGGTTTTGCGCAATTGTAGTGGGAATACATACGCAGCTAATGACGGGCAGAGGGGATGAAAGGTGCGCACATCCAGGAAGTGAGTGGCTACGCGAGCGTCACTCGACTCAACCCGCTTGTTATACGACCGCAAGCGACCTTTCCATCCGCAAAGAGCCGCCTCGGTGCGTCTGAGTCGAGTCATTCCGAAGCGCGCGTGTATGTGGGTGCGTTAAGCCCCGCTACGAGCACTGCGGCGTGGATAGGGGCACGCCGCGCGAGCACGCCCAGACACACACAGGAATGTCTGGATGGTGTTTTTTCTTCCTTCCGCTGGATCTCGATGTGGGCTTTTTTCGGATTGTCGCGTTCTTCTCTCCCTCCTCCCCCTCGGCCTCCTCCGCGTCCTTTGTGACCTCTCGAAAAAAACATTTTGGTAGCGCTAGGCCATTTTTTTTTTTTTTTAAACTGCACTGTGATCTCAGCGCCGGCGCCACAACTGCTCCAGCACAAAGCAAACAGACACACAAGAGCGCAGGAACACGCGCTCGCACACTTAACCAGGTCAACAACAGAGCAAAGCCTTTACGTTACGCAATAGCGAAGCTCAACCCTCCTCCTCCTCCCAGTCTGTGAACAGGGGGGCCCTCAAAGGGAATTCTTGCTATGTGAACACCGACACGCTGCTGTTCTTTTTATATATATGAGCGAATACGACAAGCAAAGTGTCGGGTCGCCTCGCCAGGGTTGCAAAAAACAAAAAGTCAGGAGTAGCGGCGCTGGGTGTAGCCGTGCGTGCGTGGGTGTGTGTGTGTGTGTGTGTGTGGAGACCCAGCGTCCCTTGCGCAATGTTTCAACGTTGCCCAATCTGATCAACTGTGCTGAAACAGGAACGAAGGGCCGTAAAACACGCCCGTCGAGCCGCGCCGTGGTAAACAGCGAAAGACACAGGCTGCAATCAACCAACCAATGACTTCCCTGCACTCGAGTGCAGACTGCAAACATCAAAGTCACTGTACATGACTGTATCCAGATAAACCCGTCTGTATATTTTTCAACCCGTTATATTATATAACCCGATATGTGCAATGACAATAAAGTTGAATCTAATCTACAAAAAGTGGAAGTACAGGTGTGGTGGTGGTGAAGTCCTTTCTTACACAACTTTCAACTCATAATAAACATTTTCAAGGTGCAGTGTGGGAAATGTACACACTGGACCTTGAAAACCAACTAGGAGCAAGACCCTGCTATAGTTATTCTTATTGTACGTATGAGAACCGTTCTCAGGGAAGGAAAAAAAAACAACTTTTATTATACTGCGAGTTTAGACTTTCATGCATTTATAAGCAGTATGTCAAGCTTTTACTAATATAAAGAGGCTAAATCAAGCCAAATTTCTCTCACACTCACACACACACACACACACACACACACACACACACTGCGACAGAGTTCCTCTTATAAACATCTCGGTTCCTGTGAGAGTTACGCAAGAGCGAGCAGTCGAGTTCTGGAGAAGTGTGTGTGTGTGTGTGTGTGGGGGGGGTTGAGGGTGTGACACGCGAAGCGCCGATCTGATTTACGCAGAAGCGGTGAGGGGTAAAGGGGGGCGGAGTTGGAGAGGGAGGGGTGGCGGGGGGAAGACAAGAGGAAGGACACAAAGTGAAAAGACAAAAAAAAGAAAAGGCTGCCGCGACCAGCGTTTGCGCCGCGAGGCTTTCGCCGCAGGTTCGCAGGGAGCGCTTGATTTTTTTGTGTGTGTGTGTGTGTGTTACGTAACAGCACAAAGGCTGGACACGTAACGGAGAGAAAGGGGAGCGAGGCGCTGCAAATTACCGCAGGAAGCGCAGAGGCTAATATAAACAGCCGTCACTCGTCAAGAGTCGTCAACTATCCGTCTCGGCTGGGAAAGCGACGCGTCGCCTCCAAACCGTCATTCATAAAGACCTCAACGCTGCGCTTCGCATTCCTGAACATTCTGTACTAGGAGGACAGAATGTTCAGGAATTCAGAACCACTGTGTTCTTTTTCCAGGCCTTTTTCAACTTTTTTAATTTATTTTATTCTCCGTTTCTGTTGGGACTGCTGCCGTTTCCACTGCTTTCAAAGCGAGATGCAATAAAATATGTCCTGCACTGATGGACATGAAACTTTGGGAATAACAACTTTTAAATGACGAAATGACAGCCATCCTTTTTTACAACCCTTTTATCTTAGCTGTTAAAGTGACTGCGCTTCCACCACGTCAAAAGACAGTCTAGTTAATGTCCCTTTCTAATAGTTGGGAGTCAGACGTGTGAGCCACAGCCAGAGAGTGAGTGTTGTGAAAGTGAGGGAGGTTGACAGGTGTGCTTGTCTCAGTCATTAAACATTGACAGTGACGGTGATTAAACGTCCCCGGCCTCACCTGTAGTATCTGGACTGCAGGTATGTCGAGCAGACGGCCTTGGACACGTGGCTGGCAGAGCCAAAATCAATGACTTTGACTCTGTAGGGCTGCCTCGCCGGGTCCACCAGCATGATATTCTCTGGCTTGAGGTCCGCGTGGATCAAACCCAGAGACTTCAGCTTCTTTAAGGCTGTTGCAACCTTGAACGAACGAAAAGGATTGAGAGGAGTTGAATATTTTACATTCCGAACGCAGCCTGGTATTCACTCAGCAACGGTTTCCCAATGATAATTGACACTGCCGTGTGTGTGGATGTTGTTACCTGTTGCAAAATGGGCCGTATAATTTTGAGTGGCAGCGGACTGAACTTGTTCTGCTTGAGGAAGTCGTAGAGGTTTTGCTCCAGCATTTCAAACACTAAGCAGGTGTGACTGCGGTGTTGAAAGCACTCCAAGGCGCGCACCACGTTGTGCTCGTCTGCGTTCTCGCTGCTCAAACGTGCCAAGATCTCCACCTGGGCAAAGAAGAGTGAAAGAAAGTTTGGTTAAAGCGGCAAAAAGAAGGAGATCTAGCGAATGGAGGTGGCACCTCTGCGGGAATCTGTAAAATATCAACACCAAGTCTCAGCAGGATCTAAGAAATAGAGGCGTGGCCATTAGCACAAACAGCACCTTGTTATTGTGTGTAAAACTTTCAGGACAATCATATATAGATAGATAAAGATTAGATAGATAGACAAAGAGATAGATAGATGACAGATTTTATTTATAGAGTTTATAGACCTTCATTTAATGTATTTATGAGCAGTATGTCAAGCTTTCATCAATATAAAGAGGCTGAAACAAGCCAGATTTTAAACACTGGACCTTTAAGGTATAAAACACACACACAGACACACACAGACACACACAGACGGGTGTTGTCACCACAAACACACAGGCCCGTCTCACCTCGATCTGCCCTTGCCGTGCGTAGGACGGGTGGTTCTTCAGTATCTTGACGGCCACCACGTCGCTCGTCCCCCTCTTCCAGCACTTGACCACCTGGCCGAAGGTTCCCCGGCCGAGGAACTCCAGCACCTCGTAGCTGTTCTTCAGGGAGCACAGCACCTCGTGCTGCACCAGCTGGTAGTCGCCGTCTCCCGATCCAGTTCTGGTGGCCGCGGCGCCGGCCGCCCCTTCTTTGCCGCCCTCGGGCAAATTCTCCGGGCCGGACGCCGCCCCGACCCCGACGCCGCCGAGCGCGTCTCCGTTGTTCCCTTTGCTGGTTTGCAACATGGCGGCGGGTGGAGGATGCGACGGCAGGACGGGCGCTTCCTCCACTATCTGCATGGCTCCGACGCTGCTCCGATGCTCTCCACCTTGGCCGGCCTTCTGCTCACATCCCTCGGCGGTGGCGCCGGCGTCCGCAAGGCCCGCTCGGCCCCTTCCCGCTCGACCTCCTTCCCGCTCGGCTCCGCTGGCCGACAGACTTCCTCCTCCGCCTCCTACTCCTGGTCTCTCCAACGCTGCGGCCTGCGACGGCCGCGCCTCCCTGTCGTCGAGCTGCGGCCCCCCGCGCCTCGCTGCGTCTGCCCCTACTGACGACGGGACCACGTTGTTGGGATAGGCGATGCCGTAGTTGACCCCAATCACATAGTTCTTGGGCGGCGGTCGGTGCTGGAAGGCTTTGCTGGTGCTGTGACTGCCGCCGTGAGCTTCTTTGTGTCTGCTGGTTTGCGCTGCTGCTGCTGCTGCTGCTGGTTCCTAAGGCACTTGTTTGAGTTGAGGGCAGGTGTGATGGGTAGACCAAGACTTGTGAGGCCATACCTAAAAATACATATGAAAAAAAAACAAAAAAAAAAACAGGTTGTATATGAAATAAATGAGGATCACTATAGCTGTGTTTCCATTATCCCTAGAATTGTGCAAAACCTAAATATTGCAATAAAACACTGTGAATAGCGTTAATGGTGTTTATGCTAAACTTCAAAAAACAAGGTTTAGATTCTCTCATGAGGTGGTTTTTCAGACGTATCGATATAGACGTATATCACAAAAGTGTCATGGAAACACTTCTTTCGCATTTACACGTCACCAGACATGACTTGCGGGGTCAAAATGGCGCAATACGTTTGGACGGAGGAGGAGACGGAACATTTTTTTCCAAGAGATCAAAGCGAAAAATATAACAGCCATTCTTGACAGCAAACAAACGAAAACAGTCGTGAAATCTGCATGTTCAGTTAATATTTTTTTTGTTCTAGACTGATTTAAGTGTTTTCATTTGTTCTTTTGTTTTGTTACTTATTCATGTTTACTTTCATACTTATTCATTTTTGTTTTTTTACTCACATGTTTGAAATAATTCATTCATTCATTCATTCATCATAAGAAACCCAGTATTATAGTATTATACCAGCAGCACAACTATATTTTCAAGCTAAGTCAGAGGTGACAAATCTAAATAGTGAGAACAATGGATGGGACGACACCGCTGGGCACAAATCTTTGTAGAAACCACAAAGTGGTCGATCAATACCAGGCAGCTCCCATTTGTCAACAACGTGCCAGCAAAGTCAGCGTTCCGGGCCTGTCAAAGTTTCAACGTGAGCGACCACGTCAGCCGTACCGAGAGCAGAAGCAGCTATACTGTAAGAGGAGCCGGGGGAAGCCCACTGCATCTCAGGCTCCGCCCCCGCACGCTGCTTAGAAGGGTCAGTTTCACAGCGAGCTGAAGTGCAAAGCCAGCAGGACCCCCGGGGGGGGAAACGATACGCCTCTAAAGTACAGGAGCAGCTCTCTCCCGACACTGTGGGGGAACGAAAAACACCTGCGCACATGCACTCCCTGCCTGGAAAACTCCTGAGACGGAGGATGTGTAAAGACATCCGAGACTAGACCGAGAGTAAATATATCCATACAGTATTGACCAAATTGAGATTTCAGAAAAGAAAAAAGGGAAACGGCAGTCGTTCAAACAAATACCGAGGCTCAGTTGTACGTTTACCTTTACTGTATAAATCTCCAGAATTAAGGCAAAACACCTGAACTGTTTTATCATCAGAAAGGCAACAACAGTGTCCGTCGCCCATTCGGGTGATGGATAGATAACGTGGGGGGGGGGGACAACAAGAAAAAAAACCTCAAGATCTGCAAAGGCGTTGCAGTGACCAGAATACCAACACCTGTGTGGTTGTTTTTAGCAGTTATTAACTCAGTCAACAAGTAATTCAACTGAAAAATGTGCAGCTGTGTGTATGAACAGTCAGTATACAGTATTTAGTTTGTGGTACGTTTTGCTTTTCGTCACCTGGGTTTCGACCGGTACAAAATCTACAGCTCTTTTTCATATGTTGTCAAACAGCAGACTATGATTTAAGAATGTGATTTAAAAAAAAAAAAAAACTTTAGTTAAAACTTTCACCTGTCAAAGTAGTTTTCTGAACGCTCCTTAAACTCAAATGACGGAAAACAAAACATAGGACAACTGAGTCATGCGTTCTGATAAAACCTTCCAACAGAGACACACAACACCGACTTCCGATCCACACAAACTCGCCCAACGAACAGAGGTTGTGGCACATCAGGAAGTAAGTGCTTGGCCACCGGCCTTTATATCTACTGACAGTCACACACAGGCTCAGACAGGCAGAGGGGTGTGGTTTACTTCAGTAAGTCTAAGGTTAATAAATGCTGCTGCAGACACAAAAAAAATGGATCCGACGGTATTGAAAGGCAAAATACAGACGTCACACGGTCGCAGCCAAGAACACAGTTTAGCCTTTGAGTGCACAAACTGGTAGTGTGATATCTCACTCGGTGGGTGACAAGATCCAAGCCTGAAAGGGAGAGCTGTGGCACAGGCGTGTGCGTGTTTTGGTTAAACGCCTAGAAAGAATGCCAGCTGCACAAGCAATTTGTTGCTGATCAGTCAAGGAGACAGTTAACTATGGGTAGGGAAGGGTGTGTTTGAGCGTGCGCGTGCGCGCGCGCGTGTGTGTGTGTGTGTGTGTGTGTGTGCGTGCGTGCGTGGTGGAAGTGTAACACAATCCTCGACACCTGTTGAGTCTTGTGTTGTCAGTGACAGGGCAGGCTAATCAGTTTGAGTGCTAGTATTCGGAAATAACCAAAGTTAGATGTCCCGAAAACTCGATTTATACGAGAACTGTGACGTGTAGTGTTGTGCGTTTTCGTTGTTGTTATTGTTGTCGTCGTCGTCGCTTTACATTATTAAAGCGGCGATTTTACATAGTTACCAGTTATATTCGTAGACGCACTTAAAACCAACTTTGACAAAACAAAACAAAAGTAAACAGGTTTTAAAATTGCACGGAACACACACGGAGCGCAAACAAAGTGTTATAATGTCAACACTTTTCTAGCATTGGTAACCAAAGTTGACTAGCTTCACAGTTAGCACACACGCTAGCAGGGCGCATTTAAAGCGTCAAAAAAAAGCCCAGACAAAATGTGACAAGTGACGAACAAAAAAAAACTTCTCAGACAGGTTCTTGACATAGAACGGGAGCCATACCTTCATTGAGACGTGTAAATTGTTTCACACAGAGCGTGGAGGAACGGGCAAGCGTCAAGGAGCCGCACCACAGTCAAATCCTGCAACGCTGCTGCTGCTGTTGCTACCGCCGCTGCTGCCATCTTGTTCAACGACGAGGAGAGACCGAGCGACGACTTTTCGCACATTTGCAGCTTCAAATTGACGCAAATCACCGGCTTCTCAGGAAAGCCAGCGGCGGCCCATGGTTTCGACGGTCGTCTCAAGTTTCGCCCGGCGCTTCTCTTGCCTCTACTCGGGACAAGGGTTCCGTTTTGTAAACTTTTGCATGATATTTTTACGCCGCTCCTCCCGACACAGACGGACAGCCCCGCTGGCTGCTAGCGTTTAGCCGTCACTGCTGCTGCCTGCTGCTGCTGCCTCGGTAGCTTGTTGCTTCTCCGCATGTGTGGAATGTTGGGGAGGGGAGAGGAGAGGAAGGGAGGGCCGTCTATATATAAGTGTCTCAACGTGACAGCTGAGTGAAAACATATGACTTTCATGTTGTTTTTTAGACTACACTGTAAACCAAGCCCCGTTTCAAATTCGACTAATGCGTTATCAGTCGTTGGCCTGGAAATAGTAGGATTTCTTTAATATTATAATTACCACATTTATGAGTAAACTTTTCTCTCTCGCTCTCTCTACCTTTTGGATTATTTTTTTTTGTTTAACTTTACTCCTTTCAACATTGTTGATACATATTCAAGACATCTAATATATGAGCAATATAAATGAGATTATGTAGCAAAGAAAATGTTGAATAACCAAATGTTTTATATGAAGGGTGGCTATTTTGAAGAAATTAAAATATGAAATGTTTTGAGTTATGTCACTTTTTTGTGTACTACATAAGACAATATATGTTCGTTTATTCATTAATGTGATTATTTTAAGTGAGAATCTATGTAAATAGCCATTAAAATGAAGTTTTTAAAAAGATATTTTATTTTTTTTAACTCTTTCATGTTTACAGAATTGGATTGAAAACATTGGGGATGACAGCTTTTAGGATTTGGGTTTTCGGTCAGGATTTTGTCTTTATTTTTATAACCCTAACTCCAGCCTTGCACTATTAATGAGCCAAAAGTGTCCCCTATAGAAAAACATATTTGTCCCTCTATTTCGGTCAATATCGAAAACAAACTGTTTCAGTTTCCTGCTAAACCTGACGTTTTTGTAACTTGAGTGAAACTGCGTGTTTTTTTCATAAAAAAAAAAAAATAATAATTATGGATGGGCTTTTTCCGGCAGTTCACTGACAGTTCATAATGTCAGAAAATATTGGCAGAGTGAATGTTGCTAGACCAGGTCAGCTGCTCATCTCCTGTCAGTCTCACTTTTTCTGCTTCTTTGTCTTGCATAGCCTGTAACATATCACAGGGTTAATTACGAAACTAAATATTTTCATTTGGGGTTTCCCTTTGATTTCATAAATGACCCTCTTTTTAGAATTACAGTGTCATTATTAGGTGTATGGTTTTAGCTCGAAGGTACTACTATAAACATTATCTATATGTTAGATATATTATCTATACTTCCCATATTTAAAGAAAATGAGAAATGAAAGCATTGTCACTGAAAGTGGCCATTGCACAGGCATCTATGTTGACATTTAAATTTGTTTAAGGGATTTTTTTTTTTTTTTTTTTAAACATTGACCTGTGAACCAAATAAACTCAAATTGGTGTTTTGTTTTGTTCTTCTTCAGGTTACCCAATAGCATATTGGCTTCTGGTTAGACAACCACAATTTCATCGTTGAATTCTCAGTTTATTTTAGCGTCTCTTATATATCCTGAGCCGTTACGTCAGAGTGCACGCTGGAGATCTGTCGCCACCTTCTGACTCAGAGGTAAACTGAACCCAAGCGCCACGTTGTCGAGGCGATGACGGGGCCTTTCACTTTTTCTCAAATGATATTCAAATGGTGATCAAGTCAATTCACCTGTGAAAGCAGCTTTTAAGTGTCTCTCTCACACCAGAACAAAACTGAACATAGCATCTAAAATCTCAGAAATAATGACTAAAAAAAACCCAAAATAGATAAGATGAGAGCATCAAAGAACAGACCATACGGCATGTGACAACATTGCTTTATTGGCTTCTTGGATAAACATTTTAGGAGAAATGTCAGTGTAAGTCAAAGACCTTTTTATTCACTTTGAGAATAGGCGACATTCTGTACTTGACCCACAAAAAATGCTATTCTTTCAGTATGCTTCTTTTTTTTCCCAAGTTATTTTCCATCTCAAGATATGTTTCTAAAACCGCCTCAAAGTTTCCGATGTTTCCATTGAACAGTTGGCACAGACAGACTGCACACATTTTCATGTGGTGCCAATGTAAAAACATGTAGAGTTAAAAATGGGCATCACTAAAAAGGGTGGTCTAAACTTAACCTGCAGTGTTTGGTTTGCCCACTCTGCACTTGACACAACAGGGAACGCTACTTAAAACACGTGTCTCATCCCGTCTTAGTCGCAGCAGCTCTTTATCTTTCACATCTTCTTGCACAACATTTTTAAAAATCTACTACGGACACGTTGTGGCTCCACACACAATAATCAGCGGCAGGATTGGAAGAGTGAACGCTTCTTTGCTGTGCCTTTTTTACATAGAAATCGTCTTTGTGACTTGCGTGCTCTGAGCCTTGGAATGTTCCTTTTCCTGACAAGTTGGATCTCCCACATAACAAAATGCCTGTGACACAGTGACGCAACATGAGCAAATACGCATGCAGACTGCAGTCTGTTCAGAAAAAAACAAACCCAACATCAAAGGTGACATCAATGACACTGCACATAATATGGAATTGAAATCCCACAAGTTGCAACTTTTTTTTCCCGCCACACACATCTGAAGCCTTGATTTTCTCAAACACCCAAACAAACTTTGAAGGAGAGCAGTGACTTTGCACTGTGGCTCTAGAGAAGTAAAAATACTGCTTTGTCATAAACTTTATCCTTGGGAGAAGGGGGGGAAAAAAGTTGAATTGTGAGCAACACAATGCTTTCAACTCAGTCTCTTTCATATGGGTTTGTGTGATTTTAAACAGACCTGAAATTTTGTGAAGATTCAGATATAAAACAACAAAAAGCATAGAATCATTATATTCCTCACACAGGGTTGTTTTCAACATTCTGTCAGTTGTTACCCTTCTGTTAAACACAGTTAAACAGTCTGATGGGAATTGATTTTAAGCACAAAAAGAGACAATTTAGTATGAAAGCCAAACTGTAAAAACAAAGTTTTTGTGTCCACTGTACCATCTTTCTCTGTAAAAGCAGCATGAAACACAACATGGTGTCCTCCGCTGCTTCCCCTTCCACAGCACTGAAATGTCGCACACCGAGTCAGCCAAAAATATGGGTAACAGTTAATGTCTTCAATAAATAAATAATAAAAAGCTACAGAATGAAAGACCCAGTTTCTTGTTACAGTTAAAGTCATGTACAACAATCCACAGATAAAGACAGAACCTCATTTTGTGACATCTTAGATGGAAGATTCGCTTGACATTCAAGAGCAATGTCAAGTTACTCAAGGTAATCAAGGTTTCTTTTAGTGGTTTATGCGTTTATGTATCACAGGTGGACCCACATTTAAAGGCGTCGTGACAATCCTAAAGTTCCGTCTTTGAGCTTTAAGGCTTAACAGCGTAACAGGGGTTCTTCCTGTTCTTGTCTTTGTGCTGCTTCCATCATCAGATGAAAGGTATCAGCTGATAACACAGCCCCAAATTTAGCCATACTTTGGCAAAGATGACACAATCAACACTGGTAAAATGCGAATGATCCCCATGTCCTCCAATACAACAGACCTTTGTCATTCACGCCCCATGTCTTTAACATGAGGAATGATCACATGGTGTGTCTGCACTGCTCTGGACTGCAACAGGTAAAATCACACCCGTCTAGCCAAGGACTGGACCACTACTGTATAATTTGCCGTATAATACAGAGTTTCATTCAATCAGCAGAGGTAATTGCTATGTTTAAATGTCACATCAGCAACTTTAAGACACCTAGAGACAATAGAGGTATGTCTTTACCTACTTACCCTGTAATGAAGGGAAAAAAAAACTATTTGGCCAAATGTCAAATATTTTTTTGAAAGTTTCCTAATGATGCACATTTTCATGTCTTTTTTTGGTCAGGGACCTTCGAGTATCTCAAAAAACAAAACTACTAATCATCAGAACTGCAACAGAAATATGCAGACGAGCATATTTAGCACTCCAGCAAAAATGCTTGGTTCTATTTTCCTGCTTAAAAAATAAAACTTTCAAAGGGACTTGAAAGGCTCGGGACACATATTGAATAGAGAAAACACTTGTACGGTGAAATTTGAAGTACGTGGGACCTTTTAAGTGCAGGGCCGTCATGAGTACTCTTCCTCCATGTAAAGTGCTTGTACGTGTTTTGCCCCAAACCACACTTTCCAACAAGATTCCTAGTGAGTGAGGCAAGATAAGCACAAGTGTTAGAAGTCACACTTAAGACTTGTTGACCGAGGACGACTGATTGCGACACACAAACAACATTAGTAAGTTCTTAGAACAGCATTCCAATATACCATTCTAGCCTTAGTTTTTCCAGTCCTCATGATTTCTATAGTTTGAACAAATGGTTACTGTCACATTTTTAAAATGTTTAATTATGGCCCTAAAACGCAATCAGTCTCGCCAGAAACACTGGACACAAAATGATAATCGATGGCTAATGGAGGTTTTCACAATTATGAGGCCTGAGAGTTTATTAAGCAACACTGTGAGTGAACGCGATAGCAACTGGGTGTCTTTTCATTATGCCAGCATAAGGTGCATAAAAAGAAGCCGTCATAATGTTCTCTTGACACCGTCTCGCAGCTCCCTCGTCTCCTTTTCTCTAAATTGTAGCTATTACTTGCAAAGGAAAAGAGCAAAGCCAAAGACCGCTGCCACTGCACCACGCCAGCGTTTAGGGCTCCTCAGCTCCTGCGAGGACTTTCTGGAGAATCTTTTGGTAGAAGGGGGAGAAGACCAGCTTGTTGTAGTTGACCAGGCGGCTGAAGCGAACGGCGAGCTCCTTCAGCTCCTCGCTGACTGGGAGCAGACCGCCGGGCAGCGGAGGAGGGGTCTTGTGTTGACTGGACTCCAGGGTGGTCAGGAAGTAGCTCTGAACGCGGGAGTCTGAGAGGAGGCGAAGAGGACAACGGGCCGTCACGAGAAATTCAAGGTGCGGGATGGCAGTTGTTGCAAGCGTCGACGTTCTTACCCATCAGCTTGCGGACCGTGTTGCCCGGCTGCGCGATGGCGGAGACTTGACCCCTCAGGGCGTCGCTTCGATCGGCCGAAAACGGAGAGAAGCCGTGTTGGCTCACGCAGCGACTCAACTCCACACACAGCTTCTCGCCGATGGTTGCGAAGGCCTCCTCTGCATTGAAAGACCTTTGGACGGGCGAAAAGGGAAGTTTTTAAGCTCAGCCGTCAGCACTCAACGAGCAGGATTAATTATGTCAACATTGTAAGCCAAAGTGCTGCAATATCTCTTGCAATTTGATTTGTTTATCATCATTTACAGGACATCATGCAAAAAATGTCCCCATAAACAAATAAATCTTCAGCTTATGTGTCATTTATGACTGTGATAAGTTGAACTAAGACTTGGACTCTGAATTCAGATGCCTCATCTTTCACAATTGTGTTTGCATTTTTCAGACGGACCGAATAATATACAGCATCTGTATTTTAAGTGAAACATTTCCAGCCTATTGCGGAAACTAATATAGTCACAGCTTGAACCAAAGTCTACAAAAACTGATTAAGCAGGGCACAAAACTGGAACAGCGGCCATTGCACCATTACGTGACCCAGTCTAATAATGCTGAACTCACTGCGAGTGCACATCTGCGAGCATGACATTAACAGTGTTTTTCACAGTTTCCATCAGCTCAGGCAGGCCAGTGATGGCCTCTCCCGTGGTAGAGTAGACGACGAGGAGCACAGAGGAGAGCAGAACGAGCTGCTCAGTCTCCTGCTGCATCGTCTGGAAGCGGACCAGGTCCATCAACACCGTCTACGCACAGAGAAAGAAGAGTCGAGGGAATCAGGAGCGACAGAACTAATGTCAAAAAGCGTGCACGGGACTGCATGTCTGGCTAGGGAGCCAGAGTTGTTTACCTCGGGGAACGGGTCTGAGGCGTGGTCCCACTTGAGAAGCCGTATGTAGGCGTGATTGTGGACATTGAGGGGAAGGAATGTCGGAAGGTCCGACGAGGCAGCGCTGGAACCGTCTGCCTCAGCTTCATCTCTCAAGCATCTCAACGTGTCCTCCAGCCACTTCTCTGTGTAGTCTAAGGCATCTGCAGGAGAAAACACTGCATGTTTCAGCTGCTCCAAGTTGAAGTGGGCCCTGCTTTTAGCAAATCTCCCCATTTTTTAATTTTTTTTTTGAGAAAATGTTGATAAAGCATTCCACTTTAAAGATTACACCAAAAAAAACAACACATCAAATAATGAATTACTTGGTTGTTTCTCCAGAAATTCCTGAAACTT
Organism: Thamnaconus septentrionalis; assembly: GCA_009823395.1. NCBI lineage: Eukaryota > Metazoa > Chordata > Actinopteri > Tetraodontiformes > Monacanthidae > Thamnaconus > Thamnaconus septentrionalis. Next base: position 20,288,707 of record CM020513.1, read on the forward strand.
GCTCCTCTCGTACTCAACAGACTGCTGCACCAGATGGGGCCTGATGCTGTTGACAGCAAAGTTCGCCATGTCCAGCTTCATCAAGTCCAGCACCGAGAATATCTCCCTGGAAGCAGAAGAGAAATATGTACATGGTGAAATTTGATCTATTCTATTCTATAATCTCAAAATATTCTGGAAAAGTCTGTAACGACCGCAGCGCTTGTTAACGTCTGCATTAACATCTGGGATTTGCACTTCAATCGATCAAATTTTATTTGTAAGTTCGGAAGAGACAATTTGCCTCGGAGGGCTTTTCCCTCTGAAGATAACGTGATCCCACTGCTCGCTGGCTGCTGTGCCGTAAATGTACCAGAATTAAATTACGCAATCTAAAAATAAACTATGACTCTGGACTCATAGCGGCATTGGCTTTGCCTCTTGGCTTACTTCAGCAGAGGCACAGTGTCGGTGATCTTCATGAGCTTGTTGATATCTGCGTCTCTGCAGGGGGCACACAGTGAACCCATCATCGAGACGATGAACTTGGAGAGTCGGCCGATGTCGAGTGCTCCGTTTTCCGCCTGCTGCTGGATCAGAGGCAGGTCCAGAACCTCCTGGATGTGGGAGCGCAGACGGCCGTGGCCGGGCAGCAGGAGGGACAGCAGAGTCTGGACGGAGAGACAAAGACGAGGAATGACAAAATGAAGGGATGCAACTGCAATTCCCGTACGAAAAACACGACAGACAGCAGCAGGACATTTCCAAAAATACAAAGAAAGGATAAACAGTTTACTGCTCTGATTAAAAGCTTCACCGCACCTCTTTGATCTCAGCCAGCAGTTTGATGGCGTGTGTGTAGGTCGGCGGATCGCCCTTTAACTGATCCTCCAAGTAATCCCAGAATGCTTTGTGCATGATCTCCTTCACTTTGTGCTCCAAACTGTTTTGGGGACAAATAGAACTTTTGACCTTGGCGGCAAGAAAAAAACAAAACCTCACCAGAAGATGGAAGGCAAAGCCGCTGCCCCGAATCACAACTCTCACCTGCCCTCCGGAACCTCTGCGGGTTTGACTTGGAAGGCCTGGTTGACCAGGATTTCGTGGGCCAGCGTCATGTTGGTGACCCCTTTGGCCGTCTCCATCAACTCCTCCACAGAGACGAACCTGGGCGGGCTGGCTGTGAGACGCACATACAGAGGATGATGGTGGGATCTATTTTAAAATGATAATCCGTCTTTGTCGAATGCAAACAAGCTAGAGATTAATAATATATGGACACAACAGCTGAAGGAGTTCATGCCTACAGTAAATCCCTTGCCGGTTAATGGGTGTGGTCTGGTCAGTAACTCCGCTCTATTTCTGTCTCTCGGGATGGCTTCCAGCTTGGTAGGTGTTTATAGTCATGTGTGCTCCCGAACAGGTCAAAGGCCTCATTTCACCTTCTGCGCTGATCGAGAAGATTGCTGCTTTCCATATTTTCCCAATGCCGTCCCAAACTTAACGCAGCCTGAACGTCTCAAAGATCCATTCAGAACAAAAATAAAAAGGGACAGAGGCAAATAAACAGCCGTGCTGACTAGAAAAGCCCCTTAGCACGGCCCTTAGTTGGTGATGCATGCTAAATAATGCAGAAGTGTTCCAAGAGAGCGAGAGCAGAGGATACAATGAATGAATGAAACTGGAGCCACAACAGAATTCTCTTTGACGGCGTTTAACCCTAAACCGGCAAATATGCAGACAAAAATATCAAGTCAGCTGATTTCAAGCCTTTTTCTTAACTTTTAGAGTTAGAGTTGCCAACCGTATCTGAATGAAAGTGGGCAACACTATTTAGAACAACAACTTTGAGAAAAGAAATGCAAGAATATAATCAAGAGAGTATCAAAATGAATGAAACAAAACAAGAAATCAAACTGGATTGTGATTTCGATAACACTGCAATTGCTTGCTGTGCATTAGACACAGAGAAGCCTGGATAGATGAATGACCTCCTCGTGACTACAGCGTGTCTCACCTTGAGGCGTGTTCCCCCTGTGAGGACTTGGAGTGTTGGCACGGACCCTTTTCCTTACTGTCGCCTCCACAGCATCTTGGCTCCTTTCCTCCTTCGAGTCCTTGTTGCCTTCATCCTTAGGATGGTCCTCCTCCTTTGGCATGCTAGGGGCTTGATACGTCCACGCTGCCCTGTATGCGCCTAATGCAAATGTCACGATTGCTGTAGGGTCAGTAAAAAAAAAAGAAGGAGAAATGGATAAATGCCCGTTCATTAAAACACAAAGTAACATGTGACTTGCATGCAGCTCTGCCCAAGTGTCTCTCTATCGAGATTGACGGAACCTAACGTTACAAGCAACGATGAGGAGTTTACAGCTGTGGTCCACACATGATGACACTGTCTCCATTAGCAGCGTCTGGCCCGGGGACGCAGTGCATTTAAACGCAGCGAAGCTGCGCGGTACGGTAGCCTGTCTGTCCACCACACGGATGGCGTCACTCCGCTTACCTTGTATGAGAAACACTGGTTAGCTTCTCGGCTCACTTGTCAACAATAACAGCAACCAGGCCTCACACACACACAGCAGCAGCAGCTTCTGGCCACGCTAGAAGTATCGGCGACAGAGACGTGCTACTAGTGTCAGCTTTTCTTCTTTTGTTCCGACAGAGAACCGGCCTTTGTTTACCTTCGAATAATTCCAGTTAGCTTTTTAATTTGCTTTGCTTTGTAGCGTTGAGCCGAGCGGTTCTTCCTGGATTGGGTGGGGCTTTGATGACGTCACAGCCGAGCCTACCTCCAGGCTATAGCAACTGTCCCTATGCTAATTTTGAGCGTTCGACTGAACGCTCTCTCTTACTCAAACTGCTTCATGTATTTAATTTTTCTTTCTTTCTTTTTTAAAAAAAAAAAAAGAAAAAAAAAAGACGTATATCCAACTGCAGATGGTGGCGCTGAAACCCAAGTCGCTTAACTTTATCACATTAATTACACAATGGCATCTGAGGTAGAGGTATGATTGAGAAATAGCATTCTCACATATGCATTTTTGTGCTCCAGCTGTTTAAGTTACCTAAATAAATTCAAATAATAAATATTACTTTACTGCTTCTCCAATATATGTATTCTGAATAAATCAATGCTTTCAAACCATTTTCAGGACATTGAAACTTTATTTGTCAAAAAAAAAAAAAAAACCATGTAAAGATCAAGTCTACACACATTCACTACAATGGCTGATCTAAATATAAATTTATATTAGGACAGTCTAAATTTATGCACAGCAACTTTGGTACGCCTCTCTCACTTTTCAGGGTTAAATAAACACATGCTTAAATATATAGCTTCACCACGGGGAAACGACAATTAAAAGCAGATTGTACTTTCACTTATTTATTTCATTTTATCAAGGCTGCAAATTAACATTTTAATTCTTGATTTAATTCCTGATTAAGATCAATGATCTTTGATCTGTAATGTGTGAACGTGAGAAACAACATGTAGCAGTAAATCCAGAAACGGGCTACATTACAAACCTACAGTACACTGGCAGCAGATTCACCAAAGTACTGGTTAAATATTTCTGGGTGGGCTTGATAAAACTGCCCAAGGAGCCGCTTCCTCTCCTTTGTGGAGATCTTGGTGTCCAGGTGGATGCTGCTTAGCAGATTCCACAGTTCTTGCTTGGTAGTATTGTTTGTTATTGTAGACCCCGCATTGGAAGGCCTGCTGGGGTCCGGCTGACAGTACGTGGCTCCTCAAATAAAGAAGGGAGGGGGTGGGGTGGCGGTTAATTTGATATAGTTCCTCATAGAGCAGTTATTATTTTAACGTTCATTCAAGGGCAACTCCAGTGATGAGGTGATGCCAAATTAAAATTGCTGATTTTAGCAACAGAAAAGAGAAGAAATGTGCAGAAATCTTTAACGTTTGAATGGAAACATGAAAGCCAAAAGATTTACACATTTTGAGGTTGAGACATATTTTCTATGTAAATCAAAGAATTACGGATTAAAAACTGAAATTAACCGTCAATAATGAAACAAGGTCTGGCATAAACAAGTTGTGTTAACTTTTTCACAAAAGTTAACACAAACCTTAACCTATGGATCAAAAGTTTTCATAGAATAAGTTTAAACAAATGTTTTTATTACTTGAAAAAAAAAAAAAAAAAGAATCTCTTGCCTCTGTGATTTAAGTGGCAAGAAATCACTGTGGGATCTAAAGTTTCTTAATTATACAAAGGATCATTTGTAACAATAGCTACTGATGAATCCCTGCTTTGTCTTGTGTGGTGTATCGAGAGCGGACTGAGACTTTTGTAACATTCTCACGCTGTTTTAAATTCGTGGCAATTACCGGTCACGTCGGGCTGCTGTCCCTGAGAGAGGCTGGCCAGCTTGTCACTCACTCCTTTGTGCAGGGCTCCTGGTATCTGGGGCAAAGAAGATTACGTTTTTGTGGCATTTGATGCACGACATCAAAAAAATAAAAAAATAAAACAGCTTTTCTATTTATCAAACCACGCAAGGAAAAACCAGTGTTTTTCCAATTCAGCACCTCATTTCTGTTTTTGATGCAACGCTGCTTCCCCCCCAAATAAAATCCAAGTAATGTCAATGTTCCAAAACGTTATACAGGATGGGTTACAACACCACCGGCTGTCAAAGCTCCACCAAAAAACTGAAATAAATTCAGATTCAACAGATGCAAGAAAAAGACCAGGCAGAAATATTCACTATGTTATAATTTAAATTGGTGTACATTTAATTTGTATACCAAACAAATTGCATTGCTGTTAGCTTTGCTGCAACTGTTGTAATTTATGTGTTTTGTGACACAACACGTATTTGAAGCGGAAAGACGGACATACAGCCTAAAACGCCCGTAGTGTGAGTAGAGACTGTCGCATTTCGCAAATACCAATACCTGTGTAACCTATGGAGAGAGAGCCATCATGCCAAATGACGCACGTACATACAGAAAAAGGCAGAAGCTCCGGCTGAGTCAAAGTCATGCCTGAACAAAAAGGAAAGGTATAAACTTTCACAACCGCCTGTCTTTACCTTGAAAATTTCTTTGATGTTGCTCAGCATAAAGACCACCAGGAGATCCTCTTTGTCCCTTGAAAGAGCCTTGTTGTGGATAATTGGCCGAGAAAAAGACCTCTTCACTGCTGCTCTGTTCTCTAGCTATGGGTGGAAAGAAACAAGGGGAGCGTACCAACAAGCAGGTGCAGGTGCTTCAACCAACATATTTTGTCAAAGGCAGGTTAAAGTGGGTGCCGTCATGATGGAAGTATAAAGTTCTATACAAGAAAAGAAATAAAAAACACTATGGGGTACCTCCTTATCCAGTTTGATCTCTTGGGGGTCAGCGGCCAGAGCCACAAACGACAGCAGCCTGCGCAGCTCGTCTCTGCAGGCAGGAGGCAGCAGCTTCAGACAAAGCTGCAGAGCCTCCAGAGCCGTGGCCAACTTGGCGCTCACTGAGAGGACAATGGAGACCCAGATTGATGAATTTTTGGGTTAAGAAAAGAAGATTTTCTGCAAATCTATACTAGCCTCGAGCCAAAGTATCTGGATCATTCAGTCCTTGGGAGTTATTTTGAAATGACCATAATAGGTTTACTTATCCTGTCTCTAATATTCAAATCTCTTTATGAGTAAAGAAAAACAATCTTCAACCTGGCAGGTATAGTCCTGTAAAAAAAAACTCTGAGGTAATTTCTGGTCAATTTTAAATCTAGGTCCATGTGGTGCCTGCATGCTGTGACAATACAAACGCTTAAATAGAGAGAGAGAGGGGGGGCTATGTTTGTTCTCGTCTCACCAAGCAGGTCAGTGATGGCTGTGTAGACGTCAGTCATTTGCTGGGGAAGCAGCGGAGGCCTCTCGGCGTGGCTGTAGTGTTTCACCAGGCTTCCATACAACAGCAGCTTGAACTGGAGCAAAGCGCTGTGGGAGAGGTGAGATTGCTCATTGCTGGTGTGGGACTGTGCACACTGGCCTGCAGGAAAAAAACAAACAAACAGAAAAAAGGTTTATTTAAATATTGTTGACGGTGGACATTATCGTGGAGCCTAAAGTTACAAAACCTTGTTTTGAATTAATAAAATAAACAGAGTGAGCCCAGATACAAAACCCACTTTAAGTGAGTTTGTCAGCAGGCGTTTCTTGAGGTTTAGTTGTAGATTTTACAGATTAAAGGGTATCTAAAAAAAGACAGAAAATACCTAAAAAAAAAATCCCTGAGAATCAAGAAATGTAGGTGTATTATTTAAGTCAGTCATTTAAGATTTTTTTCTACTTCTTTAATTCATGTTGCAATGCTGTCTGGAGTAGAGCAAAGGTATAAAATATGACGTTTCTTTTAAGGAGAGCCATTTATAAAGAAAAGACGTCCAGGAGGTGACCTTCTGAAAAGGAAATATCAAGATGACCACCACTGAACTTGGCTTGGAGCAACAAAGAGCCCCAGAGCGCAACCTACAGCTCCTGATGTGCAGTGTGACACTTTCCTTCGCCTTGTGATTTCTGGCCGACGGGAAGATGCTCGCAGCCGTCCTGGTCTTGTTGAAAACAGTGAGAGAGCTCCCTGCTGAGGTCCACCACGAGCTGATCGGGCAGGAAGTCCAGGCAGTCCAGAGCTGCACAGAGCCACTCGTCCTCCCTGAGGGACCACATCAGAGGAGCAATATACAAAATGGTGTCACTGCTAGATGTTCTTGGATGTCTGCCTTGGTATTTTTCTCCATTTTTTTTTTTTTTTTTTTTTTGCCTTCCTGTAAACTACATCAAGTCATCTGATCGTTAGCTTGGAGATATGTCCACTCCGTGTCCACAGCACATAGCACAGTGAATGATGAATTTTGCACGTGGCTCTTTTGAAGCTCAACTCACTGCGAATCCTTGAAAGCCTCCAGGATCTGCCTGTCTAGATGGTTGCTGCTGAAGATTAGGTCTGGGTTCCTGTGAGCTGGCACGGTTGAGCGAGGAGGAGTTGGTGGGCCCCGATTATACTGTAGGATCCCTTCCAGCAGGGGGAGCTCTACCAGGTTCAACAGCCTGTTTAGGGTCTGCTCCCTCCACACCTCATTCACAACTGGAGAAACAGGGGGGATCATAGTGGATTATCCCACGTTAGGCTTGACTATGTGCGTTTTCTTAGATTTACAATTTACAATGACAAGTGTCTAAATTTTAAGCTGTGGGGATTCACATCTTTGTCTGCTGTTACCTGGATCAACTTCTCCACATAGGAAATTAGGCAAAACTGAAATGAAATCCACACAAGGTCACGAGTGTCTTACTTGATTGCGGTAAAACGGTGTCAGTGGTTGCTCTGCTGGGACTCACACTGTCCGCCATGGGCCCCACAGACAAGCTGCCAGCTGCAGCAGAGTCTAACAGCTCAGCTTTGACAAGAGTCTGAGGCAATTTGACCGGGGTGGACATAATGTGGATATCGGGAGGACGCGTCTGCTCATTCTGCCTGAAATTCAAGAGAAGTGGCTGCTGAAAGCTCAAAGTGAGGCGATTTTAAAATGAGGTAAAACAGCAATCCGGTCTTGACAGCATTCATTTTACTAAAAAATCCAAAATAACCTAAGACACACATGCCAATGTAAATATTAAATAAACAAGATGTACATAAAGTCATGGTGACGTTACAACTAACATTCCAGGATTTGACCTGTGACCCTAATTCCATGCATGTTTAGTCCCTTCCTTAATTTTAAAAACTCCTTACCAAAACTGTTCACAGTTTCTCTGTCACTATTTCACCAATTAACCAAATGAAGAGGGAGACGTGTTAAGGTCAGGACAAATCATTCATCAGCTTGAATAGTTGGTTGATTATTTACTGTGCAAATGCACAGTTTGCACCCCCACATTGAATCTTCACATCTTTAGTTTGAAGCACATAGAGAGGGGTTCTGAATTAGACCGCATTAAACTGTAAACAGGTTCTGTGAAGTGACAGAATTTAGACTCACTCTGAAGAAGCAATGCCAAAAAGCTTTGGGATCCCATTTGCAAGCACACCTCTTTCCAACTCGTCCACTGAAGGTGTACACGTTACAAACCTACAAGCAAAAAAAAAAAAAACAACAAAACAAAACCTAAAGATAGCCTCTGTGCCAAACCACAAAATATTGTTGCTCTCAATTTTGACTCACCTGTAAAGCGCGCTCTTGCTGTCTTGAAACACGTCCCGCTTGCGGTCTTTGCCAAACACTTTGGTAGCCACGGCCTCAAACACATGGCAGTCCAACAGAGCCTGGCAGACACACGCGACCTTGTCCCGTGACACCGTGGCACCTTTATTTCCAGTCAAATAGAGAGAAGGAATGATCAAGTAATGATCAATCGGACGAATGAGAGATGAATACTGGGAATTTACAGAATTTGATTACACACACACACACACACACACACACACACACACACACACACACACACACACACACACACACACACACACACACACACACACACACACACACACACACACACACACACACACCTTCCAAGTATTTGGCGCCTCTCAAGTGTTCTGCCCCCACATCCACAGCCTCTGAACCCAGGAAACAGTCGTTGTGAGTTTTCAGGTGGACTCGACGACGTTTCACGGCCACAGAGGTCCTCAGGTGAAAGACGAGACCGCTCCAAATCAAAGAGGACTGCACCGGTTTGTTGCTCGCTCCACATACTGAGTCGGGAGCAGGAAAAGAAGCAGGCGGCACGGTTACAGGTTAGCCGTTGCGAGGCTGGAAGTAAGGCAAACCATTCTGATGAATACCAAAACGCGCAGCTACCAATGACTGTACCTTGTGGACGCACGCACAATTTTTCCGCAAGGTTTAGCGCCGCGGCCCTTTCTTTAATTGTTGACATGTCCGCCTAAAAGTCTGTGACAAATTTGAATTCAGCCGAGTGAGCACTTGTCAAACGCCAAAGTACGTGGAGCATGCGGTGTCGGTGCATGGCAAGAGGCCTTGTTCGGTCCGTAGTTGCCATTTTAAAGGTTGGCCACTAGATGGCACTAATGGCCCAGTTACTCTGCACTTGTTTTTATTGATGCACTGTCACTTAGATTGCTATTTATTTAGGTTTATTGATGTCTTTTTTTTTATTTGTTTTTTTTTTTTAAATTGACGTGTTCGTTCAGTACCAGTAATATAGCCCAAGTAGTTCGGAAATAAACATCGGAACCTGCAGACTCACCAGCAGAACGTTTTCTATTGCTTCACTGGCAGGTAGTGCAAGTAACTCACACGGAAAAGACATAGAAAGTTTGTGTATTTCAAAGAAATGTAAGGTTTAGTCAGATACGCCGGTGAAAGTTTATGACTTAAGGGAACATGTTTCAGGACCAACACTTATTTGTCTAATTTGTGTATCGTAGGATCGTAGTGTTTTGTTTCTTATCGGCAGTGGACGCTGTGGGAAATCTGTCTAAATAACTGGCTAGCTTGGCTCGGCTAATTCATGGCTAAAGGTAGCTTAGAAAATGATTTAGTCACCAAGCTAAAAAGCAATACTTTTGTGGCCACAACACATTAGATGTGAAAAGTAGGGTTTCTTTCTTTCTTTCTTTCTTTCTTTCTTTCTTAAACTAGACAGGGTGGAATATTAAAAGATAAGTGTCTTTCTTCCGTGGCTTTAGCAACATATTTTGGCTGTTGAGAAGAGTTGAATCTCTCAGTCAAAGAAGTGCTGTGATATGGAATGCAAGTTTGTGTGTGTTTGTGAGTCACTTAGATAGTACAAGAGCAAAACCCTCACATTTCGGAAGCACAAATCACAGCTCACTCTTATTTTTTTCCTCCTACCACAGGACGACTTGTAGTCCAGCGTGTCTGGTGTGCATGTCCTGACTCCTGTGTAGTTATTTTACTTTGACCAGCCGTGGTTTAACTGCAGCTCCTCCGTTGTCTCCCAGCAGAACTCACCCGGGCCCCCTGGGCCAGGGGTCGAAACAAGACATCATGTCGCTTGATAGAAATGTCCACGCGTAATAGAAAGCACGTCTTAAAATGTGTCTTTCTCATGGCTTGGTTATGGTGGTTAATACCTGGTCAAGTGGATCACACCGGGACCAAATCAGACTTCTGGTCTACTCCCTTACCCCCACGTACACACGTTCACACATTTACACTTTGACACAATAACACACATCCGTACACCCTCTTTCCACCTCAGCCTTGGGGGGTGGGGGGGGGGGGGGGTTCACGCTGTCATTTTATGATAGTAGCTATTTCAAGCAGGGGTCATTGAATTCTCCAACATGATTGATACCAGCATTGGTTAAATGGGAGAAAAAAGCACTGTTCTATTAAGAGATCAGTGGCTAGTGGAGACCTCCCACTTAAATAGTCATATCCCCCAGAGGCATGTGTTTGCGTGTATGCAGTGTGTGTGTGTGTGTGTGTGTGTGCGTGTGTGTGAACCACATTGGCGGTGATGTTGAGGGGACACAGTTAGTGGCACAGGACCATCCACAGGTCAAATTAAATAACCCAGATAATTTAAAAAGCATTGACAGTGCAATTTGTCCATTCATTGTTATTGCTCTGACCCCTATTAGTGTCAATGGGCTAGTTCATTTGAACCTAGATGGCTTATCAAGGTGTTATCTCCTCAGTGCAATGGAATTGGTGTTGAACAAAGAAGAAAAAAAAACTAATGGTCATTTCAAAGCCATTATGTTAGATTGGAGTGATGGAGAAACATTACGAGGCTTTAATGTACCAGTCGGTTATTTCCAATAAAATCATTAAGCAGTAAAATTGCAGATGAGAAAGTAATTATAAGCTTTTTAGTCAAATGGAAGATTATTACTGCTTATTAAACGGCCAATTCTATTAACCTTTTTTGACACGATGTGATTAACAGGAGGCTCGGGCCCAGTGAGACCTTGACCCGTCTTGAAACAAGCGCAATGGATCACAGTTCAGACTCCAGGACGCTTTGCACTTCCACCACGGTGAGTAACTTCTGACAAGTCTGTCTTTGTTCTGAGTTTGTATTCCTCGCGGAACCCAATTTAAAACCTCAAATAATTTCAACTCATCATGAACAGATTATTTTCATTTCTTTGTCTGTTTTGATCTTCATTGAGGCTCTGGCGCACAGAAGTAGACATTTCTTCTATATTCTACCTTCACATTGTCCATCACTCGGATCCATTCATTATCAAACCTGAACCAAAACAGCCTCTCTTGTGAAGCCGTTCTCTGATGGTTGTCCACTGGGAAAGTAAAGGCACGTCTGGTTTTGCAGGGCGGAGGATCTGTGCTGGAACCAGAGCTGGAGACTCTTTCTGGAGACCGTCGCCAAACCTCGTTCACGGAAGGCACCATCTTGCTGCAGTTGGTGGAATTTAAAACTCATCTCGTTGAGGTTGTGGAGGAGCTCCATATTCGGCGGGTACGCTCAACGTCGGCACAGTGGGTTCTGCACAGTCAGTCACAGTTTTGTTCATGAAAAGTCTCCAAAGGTCTTCGCACAACGCCTGAAAGCCATATAGTTTTTACATGTGAGTCATCAAACTTGCGTCTGTGAATATGTATGTAAGATCCATCGATGGGATCGGAAGAAAAAACACCTATTTCTCATGACCTGTTCATTTTAGCATCTTCTACCTTTTCTTTTAATCTGCCTCACACCCTTTTTTCCCCAACAAAAACCTTAGTCGTCATGCATGGCTTTCTGTTAATTAGAAGAGCCGAGGATTTCATTAAAAAAAAAAGCAGTAGAGGCGTTTTTTGTGATTTCACATCCTAGCAGGAAGCCAGCCGCCCCTCCTGGCTGGGTGGACAATAAGACTCTGCTCAGCTGAATGCGCGCCGTGTCAAGATCGGGGTCACATTGACCGTCTGGCCCCTGATCAAAAAGTAAAGAGGAAATTTGTTTGTGAAAGTAGGAAAAAATAAATAAGGTTTTTAACCCTCAGGCAACTGATTTCAGGCTGACATCAAATTCCCAGTGTGCTTAAAGGTTAGGGAGGCCAAAGTGGGTCGTTGGCGCTTTGTTCCCATTTCGTTTTTATTGTTATAGTCGTGTTAACGGCGCCGCAAACACACGACTGCGTGTCAGTCTTCCTCGGGCACCGCTGCCATTAAAGTGCACTGTGCGGCTGTGTTGTTGCTGGGGCGAAGAGGTTGGGGAGGCGAGAGGATGTCATGATAGTGCCAGAAATTCCAGAGCAGGTCGCATTCCAGCCTTCCAGCCTGTTTTTTTTTTTTTCTTTCTTTCATACGGTGCAAGTAAGTTTTTTTTATTGTTATTGTGAGAATGGGGAACAAAAATGTCAGCGGTGAGACATTTCAACTCAAATGACCCGTTTTTTTGTAACATTTATCTCACGGTAATTGTAATGTCAATTAAAAAAAGGTAAAAAAAAAAATGTATTCAAAGTTTTAAAAAAGAAACAAGCAAAAACTAAAAAAATAGACACACACAACGCATTGAAAGTCAATCATTTTGATACAGTCGGTGGTTTTGAGATAAAACTAAAAGTGCCACCAGGCCTGATCCTCAGCACCGTGCTTTGATTTACGTGAACGCCTGCGTTTAATAACGCTTTCAACTACATGCAGACGCAATTATTCCTCGGCGGGGGGAAAAAAAATAACAGCTTTATATCCTGTGCACTCCTGCTTTTCTTTTTTCTTTTTTTTTTTTCTTTTTGGTCCTTTCTTTTTTTCTTCAAAGTGCTGTGCCATGACGCAGGTAGCACAGTTTAATGGGAACTTATAAAATAATCTGGGTGAGTTCGCCAGCTCCCACGTGGACATTAAAAAGTCCAATGGGTATTGACTTTTACCTGCCTTGGCCTGGAGGAGAAGGGAGGATAGGGATGACTCTCCACAAATATCGCCTCCCTACTGATGCTCCTCGCTCAGTGTGGAAGAAAGCGAAAGGGGAGCGGAGAAACTTAAGACCATTTGCCACTCGGAATGACTTTTAAAGAGTTATTGGCCTGCAAAATAAATAAAAAAATATAAAAAATATGGTATTTAGGATTACACTGTGACAGTTATTGATCCGTCTGAACCCACTTTTGAATTTTGAAGGTTGTCGTAACCGTTCTGATATGAGTCACTCATCGTATTTTTCGTGTGAATGTTATTTCTTTGCGGTCCAGGATGCAGAGACGCGTTTGGAGGATCAGATCAGTCGGCTGGTGCTGGACAAACAGGAGCTGGAGTGGGAGAAGGTACGACTGGGCCTCGCGTCAGCGTCCCCCTCGTCAAACTGACGCTTCTCTTTTTCCTTCTTGTCTCCGCCCGCGCGTCAGGAAAGCCTTCAGCGTCAAACTGAAACGGCGGCAAAGCGGCACGCAGAGTCGCTCGTCGGCGTGAAGAAGCAGGTGCGCGCTCGCCGAGTCCGAGTTTGAGATTTAAAGTGTAGATAAAAGACTTAAAAGCCTCGTTTCTTCTCTCAAGTTTCAGGCCAAAATCAAAAGCCTGGAGGAGGAGAAGGTAGGAGGAGGCCAGGCCCAAACGCTCCAGCGTGTGTTTTATACCTATTTATTGAATTAACGTGATTGAGGGCAGCGGTAAATCCCCTCATCTCAGTTGCACACTCTTGGCCCGCGCGGTGGATTCTTTGCGCCGTGCTGTGCTATTTATTGCTTTTTTTCGACACACTATAATGATGTAAAAATTGCAGGGGAAATACCAGGTCAGCGTCGAGCTAAAAGACAGGGAGATTAACAACTTGAAGGACGAGCTGAAGTCACTGCAGGTACTGAGACGTCTCCTCAATGTGCGCCCAACCGTTTGCCTCATTATTTGCTTTTTCGTTAAACTGTCGGAAGGCTTTGAGCTACGGCTTCGCGATTAATCAAATTTAAATTAAAATCAGAATTTTTAGTCAAGTTTAAAAAGACTAAAATCAGAAAATCGATTTTCCTCTCTCATGCTTCCTGGTCGGCGCCTCTAGGCTACCGTAGTGGCTACCTTTGTTGACTCGCGTCTGTAGTTGTCCTAGCTACAGCAGATGTTAAAACCAGGAAGTGATTCTGTATGCCACTACCTGTTAGTAAATATTTATTTTCCTAAGTCGCGTACGGCGTGCACTTGTCCCGTTTTTGTAGCATATTTAACCAGATTTAGCCAAAATATTGAAATCGAAAATCAAGTTTTCAGAGAAAAAATATATATATATTTTTAGGATTTTATTTTTGTCCAAAATGGCCCAGCCCCAGATTGAGCGGAATCAGTCAATAAAGAAGCTCATGCTTCTGAGGGAGTCAGTCTGCTTTCCCCAGTCTTCCCAGTCCTCCCAGTGCTTGTCTCCGCAGAGGTGATATACAGCTGTCCCCCGCGCTCCACTGCATCCTAACAGCCCCGCCGGGTGACACAGACAATAGAGAGGGGCTTTTGATATTCTATCTGGGAGACGCCGACCGCAGTGTTGGGCTTTGTTAAGACCCAGTCGTGTCCATTGTTCGGCCACGGTCTGGTGGAGGCCTTTAATTTAGACATTGCTTCGCATCAGCGGCACTGGGGGTTGAGGTGATTTAACTGTCGTACCGAGATGATCTGCAAAATTGCTCGTTTGTGCTCGCTGGAAACAAAATGGCTCAATTATTTAATGATTAAAACCAAGTAATTTCTAATTGCGATCATTGATATTTTTTTTTTTTTTACCCATGTCATTTACATATACATTAAAGTATAATTGAAATTTAATTCAGTTTCCATGGCTTAAATCTTAATATTATGAAAAAAACATTGATTGAAAAATGTGAAAATAAGTCAACAAACGGGCGATTCATGTGTTTCCTCTCAATTATAAGCCAAATAGGTTATATAGTAAAATGTATATTAATAGTAGAACCAAAAAGTACCTCACACAGATATTGGGAACTGTAGTACTGGCTGTATACACTTTGTATTTTTACAGAACAGCCAATTATACTGCTTAAAAAAATGACCCTTTTCCAAACAGCGGTTTTGAAATAATTATTAGACTTTGTCGGTCCAGAGACATTTTTTGCTTTACTAAAAGCACACCACACAGAAACAGCTCTGTCAACTTTGAAAATCAGGGGGATTTTCACTGGCGATGAGCAGCAGCAGCCGCAGCAGCAGCAGGCAAACCTCACTATCCTGAGCGAGTACAGAAATTTAATTGCTGCTGCCATAAATCGTCGATCTTGAAACTAAATTTTGATGTGTGTGAATCGAGTTTGAGCGCGCTCGTCTCTCGTGGCCAGCTGTTCCATCGTATGTCATCTTGCCGACTTTAATTTTCCAGTACCTTTTCACAAGTCCTCTGTAGCCTGAGGTATTCCTCATCCATTTTACTAGCCCTCCCACCCCCCACCTCGGCAAACATTTGCCTCACGACGTTTGTTTTTTGTCTGAATATCGTTCAGCCTGACGCGCAACTTTCCATTTGCGAGCGTCTAATTGCGCTTCTTCTCGTCTCCATCCCCTCCTGACAGCTGCTGAAGTACAACTTGGAGAAGAAAACAAGTGAGCTGGTAAGGGAAGAATTTTCCACTTGTGCAAATAGTTGACACAGGACGGGTGGGAGTGAGAAAAATTAAAACAGGGGGGGATGAGGGAACGGTGCGAAGGCGAGATGGAAGCTCGGAGGGAAGGGAGTTCATCAGGAGTATCGGATGGGGAGTGCGTGACTCTTTGAACTGCCGGCGCAGCAGAGAAAATATCTCCATTAAAGTATTTTATAACCGCGCCTCGCTCGGTTTAACCTTCCTCGCATCACGGCAAGAGGGAGTCCGGTCGGGAGGCGGTGGGGAGGCGGGCGGGCGGGGGGGGTGGCGGGAGTGGAGGATGAGGCTGAAAGGAGTTGGAGGAGTGGGGAGGGGGGGGGGGCAGAAAGAGAGGAGAGAAGGAAGGAATTACCCGGATACAGACAGTCAGCTTGAAGAGTTGTGTAGCCCAACTGAATGAACGCACCTCACCGCAGTGTTGTCGCCAAGACCGCACTGACCGAGACCAAGACAGTATCGAGACTAGAGAGTCCAAAGTCCAAGACTTTATGTATGGAAGAAAAATAACGGCAAAACGGAAAGAAATGAGCAGTATCTTTCTGAATTGATCATTCTAAATTGAACAGCAAGGTCTCTTTTCAGCAAGGTGTCTTTTAATCATTTTCTTTAACATTTTGCTGCTTTTCAAAAGAACAACTTTGCTTCATAAAATTCAAAAATAAATCAACTAGAAATAAAGGGTCTGTGTCACTCTGGGTGTCACAAACAGAGCGTAAAACGGCAGCAGCTGCATTTGTTTTCCGTTATTATCGTGTCATTGCAGTGTTTGCAGTCTTGACCGGTCTTGATCAAAAAATCCCCAGTCCGCCCAGTCTGAGACCCAGACCCTTAATAAGTGGTCTTAAGACCGAGACTAATCTCGGGTACTGCAACACTACCTAGCGGGACACTGGGTCAGCGTTCCAGCGTTGAAGCACTTTGACTGAAGGACAAGCAGCGTCCAAAGGGAGGCAGCAGCCTGCCGTCTAGAACCACCGCTACATCTCTCACCCCCCCCCCACCAGCTCTCAGCGAGCTGCAGTAAAAGGCGCACAGCCTGCGCGTGAAGCTCACGTCCTTCCTTTTGTAGCTCCGTTAAAAAAGAATTCCAACCGTGGTCTCCTCTCCGTAGGGGGCGCTCACCTCTCTGTCTGCGTTTCTTGCGCAGGAGCAGAAGCTGGCGCTGCAGAGCAGGTCCAAGGACAGCCACTTGAGGCAGCTGGGGGAGGTGGAGAAGCGCTCCGGCGTTCTGTCCAGGCAGTGCGCCGCGGTCAAGCGGGCCCACGAGAAACTGGAGCAGAACGGTGCCGAGCGGACGACGCCACAAAACGCGCAAAAACTGCGGTTGCTTCTGTGTTTACTGCCATGCAGTCAGGCCCATAAATATTGGGACGTCGACGCAATTCTCATCTTAAACACCATCTCAATGCGGATGGACAACGACCCTAAGCTTACTGCGAAAGCAACCAAAGAGTTTTTGTTTTTTCAAGGCAGAGAAGTTGAATGTTATGCAATGGCCAAGTCAGTCACCTGACCTGAATCCGATGGAGCATGCAAATTACTTGCTGAGGACAAAACTGAAGGGAAAATGCCCCAAGAACAAGCAGGAAGTGAAGACAGTTGCATCACCAGGGATGAGACCCAGCGTCTGGTGATGTCTATGCCTTCCAGACTTCAGGCTGTGATTGACTGCAGAGGATTTGCAACCAAGCATTAAAAAGTGAAAGTTTGATTTATGACTGTTACTTTGTCCCATTACTTTTGTTCCCTTTTGGGAGGCACATATACAAACTGTTGCAATTCCTACACCGTTCACCTGATTTGGATGTAAATACCCTCAAATTGAGCTGAAAGTCTGCAGTTAAAGAACATCTTGGTTTCATTTTAAATCCATTGTGGTGGTGTTTACAGCCAAAAAGATGAGAATTGCGTCGATGTCCCAATATGTATGGACCTGACTGTACGTTCCTGCAGATGTGCGACTGTTTAGTTGGATTTGACAATTTTATGAGCCGCAGCTGGAGAAGATATTGGATCAGAAAAGTAGAACTTCAGCTCATAATTATGAATTAGGTCGATATCGTGTCTTTGCCTGCGCTGTATTGCTTACTTTCATTGCATTTATTTGCTTTCAATCGTCAACCGGATGTCTGCAACTCTTGCAGTTGACGAGGCCTTAAAAAGAAACGAGACGCTGACCTCTGCAAAGGCAAAACTGGAAGCAACAATTGTATCACTGAAGAAGGTACAGTATGTGACGCCGCGCCACCGCTTCGTTGGTAACGTTTCACCACCTCAACACGACAGTTTGCCTCAGCGGAACGCGAGTTGCATTCGACTAACAGAGAGCCGTGCACGTTTGAAATGAGAGGCTGTCTGTTGCACTTCAGGAGCTGGAAGATGCGAACGTCAGACTGATAAAGGCCAAGATGTCATCCGCCGTCAAAGACGAGAGCCGCAGCTCCGCAGACAGAGAGCTGCGTCTCCAGCAGCTGCAGCAGCGACTCCACACAGTAAATGAAGATCTGCAGCGTTTCCTCGCAGCCGCGAGGCACCCATGACTGTTTGGGCCACCTTTTGTGTCTGCGTTCAGGAAGCTAAAGTCAACGAGGCTCTAATGGAGGAGAACGTATCTGCAAGAGAGGAGAAGCAGGTACAAGCTGGACCAGCGGGACAGGAAGAGAACGCAGTTAACCCGTGTCAGCGTCAGTGTCAGTGTGTTGGTCTTTAGGAGGTGATGAGGCGTCTCGAGTTCACCCAGCGGCTGCTGTTGAGCCAGACGCAGGCAGTGAGCCGAGTGGAGCTGGAGCTGCAGATGCAGAAAGAGCAGCACCAGGTCAGAGTGGTTCTGGATTCCCCCCCCCCGTGGACCTTTGAAGTACATTTTACTCCACAGATAAATGGGTCAATCTCACCTACAATACAATCGTAGGAATACTAGTTTTCTTAACAAGAGGCAGAACATCGTCTTTAGATAGTGGCTTGCACATGATAGGATAACATGTCCAAATTTAGCAACAGAATTGCGGAAAAGCGGAAAAAACTCGAAAGTGTTATTCTGAGAACGCTGGGAAAAAAGCGACACCATCGGCGCGTTTTTGAGCATTTAATGGTGATGTTGTTTGAATCATAAATGGCTTTAAAATACTGTGAGTAAATAATTTTTGCTTTTTTAAGCAATACCACACAATTTAAAAAAAAAAGAGAAAAATTAGAAAGCCTCTTGAAATTGAAGCTGAATTTGTCAAAAAGCAGCGTATCTCTGAAGTGCACTTCTTCCTTAAGTGAACCTGCATTAGAGGGGATTTTATTTGTACCCCTGGGCGTATTTCTAAAGGTAAAAACCGCGTTCCACCCATTTGTTTGAGATAAACCAGGAATTTTTGCAGCCCGCATTTAAATGATTACAGAGGAAATTTATACACGCGCAGAAATAAATAATGGCCGGCGTTTCTCCTCATAAACGTGATGAATGTGGTGTCGCGTATCAGACCACATACATTAGTGAAGACGGTCCCCGCCGCACCGGAATGATGGCTAGTGTGTGTTTTTTTTTCTCCCCCCCCTCACCCCCCCCCGCCCCCATTTACAGCTTTTATGGTTTATTATTCTCTCTTCTTCCGTCTGTGCCCCCCCCACCCCCACCATTTCACTTTTAATTCACCTGTTCATTAATTTATTAAAATCATTATCAAAATGACACAAGCCGGCTGATTTGTATTAGCGGGGCCGAGCTCTCTCTCTCTCTCTCTCTCTCTCTCTCTCTCTCTCTCTCTCTCTCTCTCCCTGTCCCGTCTGCCCCCTCGCCCCCCCCTTCCCCTGTTCACCTTAAATAAACACATAAAAATTTTAGCATTGCATTAAAAAAAAAAAATCCCACGGGTGATTAATTTTACTGCAGGCCCTTAAGCGGGAACACGAGGTGGCGCGCGACGGGAGCAAGGCGGCCCAAGACAAGCTAGCCCAGCTAATGGAGAGCCTCGCCGCCGCCAGGACCAGCTGGGCCGAGGAGGTTAGAGGGGGAGGGGAGGGGTTGGGGGGGTGGCGAGGTAGGGCAGCCGATTGTCGTCCGTGTCCCCCGTGCGTTTCTTGTGCGGAGCAGAAGGCAGAGCTGTTGGGCGGCGTGGAGGCGGCGCAGCGGGAGCTGGATGGTGTGAACAGGGCTCACGAGGAGCTCCGCTCACAGGCCGCGGCTCAGGCCCGGCTCCTCTGTGAGCTGGAGGTACACGCAGAAGCACCGACACACACACACACACACACACACACACACACACACACACACAACGAATGCACAAGATGTGGATAGATTTCGGGTTTCCGCAAAGTAAAACGAAGCCTCGTGCAGCAGATTGTGACCACATCCCGCCTCTTTATTTTCTTCACACAGAAAAAGCCAATCAGGGTTGCCAGGTTTGCTCCAATCCACCCACGTCCAGCTCTGAGGCCTTGAAGCCAGAAAGTCTGAGCGAGTTGGGAGCCGGAGCTTCGCCTGCTGCCAGTGGAGCAACTGGAGGTCAGCCAGCTAAATATAAACACGGTGAAGTCGAGGTTGTTGGGGGTTTTTTTTTTCACATGCTCGACTCGGAAGTTGAACCTCCTGATACACACAACACACATGGATTCAAGGATTGAAGGAACTTTATTAGCTGTTGCGTACAAATATACGACAAAACGACAAACTTAAAGGCAAAAACATAAACAACCAAGGCAAATATATCAATGAATAAACACAGAAGCTGAAATTAGCTAACAACTCTTAACTTTTTTTTTTCCTCTTGTGTGTTTGTTATGTTTCTGGACAAGATGGCCGAGTACCACAAGTGCAAAAACAGCAGCAGCCAGAAACCGAACAGCCCTCAAACTCATCGGACTCTCCGGCCAACAGCAAAAATGAACGTGATGCTCTGGCACCGCCTGACAGCTGCCGAACGAACGGCGCCTGCCGCGTCACCGACGCGTTAAGCAACTCGGCCGCGGGTCATTCTTCTGCCGACGACCACGATGGTGCCGGAAGGACCGAGGGACGGTCAGGTGATACGAAGCAAGGCGAGGAAGACGCTAATTGGGCCGGTTGTGACGACGGAGCGGAAACGAGAGGAGCCCAAACAGCTGATAGGGCGGACGGACCGGAGGACGGCCAGCGGTCAGCGGGGGAACCGGAGGACGGCGAACAGACCGGAGGAGCGACAGAAGACAGAGCGGCGGGAGCGGAGGGAGCGGAGGGAGCGAGGTCACACGGAGTGGAGGAGAGAGGAAAGACAGAGCCGCTCGTCCCCCGGGCCCAGATACCGACCCAGACGGCTGCTGCCGATACGGCGGCCGAGAGGGGCGACGCGCAGCAGGTCGTCGACCTCGGGGACGCAGGAGGAGGAGCAGGAGGAGGAGCAGGAGCAGAAGAAGGGCCGACGGCGACCCCACCGGCCGTCCCCGTGTCCTCGGATCAATCCACGGGAGACTCCAGGACAATAGGGGGCGACACCGAGCAGGCGCAGCCGACCAGCTCGCCTGATGTCGGCAGTGTCACCGAGCAAATGGAGGAAACCGACGGCGGCGCGGCGGCGGAGTCGGCGGTGGAACGCCAGGTGTCACCCGAGGCGGGCGAGGGCACCTCAGAGCAGCAGCGCCAGCCCGCAGAGACTCCAGCGGCTCCACATCACCACTCCCACAACTCTCCCACGTCGGAGGGCGGAGCAGCTCGGTCAGACCCGGGCCAACGCGGCGCCACGGAGTTCAGCGCCAGCACAGAGGAAGACAGAGCAGGATCAGGTGTCTGCTTTGTTTGTTCTCAGTCTAGAAATATTTTCATTTTATTTTAATTTCATTTCTTTTTAATCAATATAATCTCCATTCTTTTCTACTGTATTGTTGCTGTAATTATGCAAATTTCCCCAATGTGGGTCAGTAAAGGCTTTGTCTTCTTCTTCTTCTTCTTCTTCTTCTTCTTCTTCTTCTTCTTCTTCAGAGAAGGGAAACGAGGCCCAGAAAAGCCAATGCAGTGCAAGCTCGCCGCTGCCCGCCACTAAACGCAGTGACAAGACGCCGCTCGCCGGCGACAAGAAGCCGTTCTCGAGCAGCGGCGGGGCGCACAGGTTGGCGTTTGACTGGCGCAGCGTGCAGAGAGAAGCGGCGAGCCCCAGGAAGTCACACGTCCTCGGCCTGCACAAGTGTGCAGTTCAGGTACCACCGAGGGCGTCAGCAGCTTTTTGAAAGATGCAATTTATCATCGTGTCATTTATAATAGAGCGATAAGCAAACAGTTTTCTATGCCTGTGCAAATATGTGTGCTATATTTGCAGTATCTGTTAGTTGAATGAGTAATACATTCAGAGCTATTTAACAACGTTAAAAGCTGCGACCCAATCAACCCAAAAGTGGGCCGCAACCCACCAGTTGAGAAACGCTGTTCTAGGTTGTTAGCGTTACTTGATAAGTATTTATGATATAATTACCACAGTAATCCAGTAATCCCATTACATCACTCCGTTACTCAAATAGTAGTTTAATTACAGTGGTGGATTACTTAGTAATAGATTACTCGCCAACACTGGCCAGTTACCGATGCCTATAATAAAATTCAGCATCTTCAGTGACGGATGACGTTTGAAAGAACGCCAACGAGCCCCGAGCGTGCGCTGCAGGCAGCAGAGGTCACATAGCCCCCACCCCCCCACCCCCCCGCCACCGCCTCGTCATTTATCAGCCGTGACCTCAGCGCGGAGCCATGTGGAAAATTTAATTGCGGCGCGTTAAAAGCCGGGCCACCCCCGACATCCTCCTGCGGCCGCAGCTTGATGCTGAGCAGAGGGGAGACGACCACACGCTGATGATCCGCAAAACAAACCAGGAGGAAGTCGGAGTGAACTTTGCTAAAATGCTTGAAGACATAAGAGCGCGTTGGCGCTCGCCCAGGTCGACTCTGAGTTGTGCTCAGTCGCACCAGCGGCAAATAAACCCATGAACACCTGTTGACCAGTTTAACCGTGGCATCCCAAAAAAAAATGAAGCGACTGGAAAGGCAGAAGGTTGAGCTTCTTTCAACTCCGTCCAGGGAGCCATCAGGCTGCACTTCAGCATTTTCATGAATACGGAGACACAGTTACATCTGATGTCATGATTCACTCTTCATTCATATAAAGGAAGGAATGACAAAACAAATCAAATCTTTCACAAATCAAACACCTCATCAAAAATTGCTGGACAGACCGTCCATTTAAAAAGAACAGACATCTTTTACACACTCAGTATTGACATCATTCCATCACAAAACACCAACCACTGGTTTACATTCTCCTTGTGGGATACTGTGGGATATTTGTGAACTGACAGCGGGGGAGGGGCGGGGGTTAAAATAAGATAAGATAAGAAAAGATCAACTGTATTAATCCTGAAGGAAATTCTCGTGCCAGATATCTCCAAAGTCACAGAAACAGTATAATATATAATACAGCAATGGGCATAGAATAAAATAAAACTTAAATTTCCTCCGAGGAAAACTTAATTTAGCTCCGGCCATCGTTTTGTTATATTACTGGATCTTTGAATTTTCATAATGTGTGATTCTGTAAGCGGCGAGGGTCGGCGTGTGCGCAGCAGTCGGCCTTGTTAAAGAGTCGCGTGGCTGGGTTTTTTTTTTTCCTAGTTCAGCAGCAGCGTCGATCCCACAGACTCCCCGTAGACGGACGGACAGGACGGAATGAAGGAGCTGCAGGAGGAGAGCCGAGCTTAATGGTCTCACTCACTCCGTCTCTATCCGTCCGCTCGCTCTCCCACTCCATCATCCTCTCTCTCTCTCTCTCTCTCTCTCTCTCTCTCTCTCTCTCTCTCTCTCACTCTCTCTCTCTTCTTCGTCCCGCGCCTGTTTTTTGTTTTTTTGTTTTTTCTCCCTTTTGTCACCATCACCGCAAACTGTCACCCTGCGCTTTTATAAGATCCAGGTGCCGGCAGCCGAGGGGGGACGGAGTGCAGCGCGTGTAAAGTATGAGGGGTGGGGGGTGGGAGGGGGGGGGGGGGTAGCTGTCTGGGATAGTTGGACGAACCCTATTCGCTTGGTGCAGATGGTGAACAGTGGGAGCGTCACCCAGAGTTCAGCCCCCGGCTTGGCAACCTTCCCTGCGTCCATGCATCATCTGCTGAGGAAATAGCCACGCCCCTAAACTCACACAAACCCATTTGATTGGTCGCTGCAAAGTCTCTCACTTCCACCTGGAGTGCGCCACCTTTTGGTGGCTGAAGGATAACCATGCTGATTATCCGCGCTGTCCGCGCCAGAGGCAACAGTTTACTTTAAACCAGGGGTCACCGACCTTTCTGAACCCCACAGCTGCTTCGCGGGTGCTGAGTCATATGAAGGGCAACTTCCATTATCTGAATGTTATTCCGAAAGGTCTAAAAATCCCAAGATTGGCTGCATACCTGAGCGGGTGAAATACTTTGCCGTCACTGTCGTCCCTGAGCAGCATCGAACACCAGAATCAAAACATTGCGATATTACTACTGACATGCTGCCCATGTACTGTCGTCCACGTGGCCTGAAGACATGACAGTCCAACGCCAACCTGTTTCCTCCCTGATGTCTCGTCAGTCTGGCTTGGAGGCCCCAGAATCCAATTTTTTTTTTTTTTTTTTGTGCATAGCTACCATAGGCATCAGTGGAGTGGAATTCTTACATCACAGTAGCAGCAGTATTGTTGTTCTTTTA
Source organism: Thamnaconus septentrionalis (assembly GCA_009823395.1). Taxonomy (NCBI): domain Eukaryota; kingdom Metazoa; phylum Chordata; class Actinopteri; order Tetraodontiformes; family Monacanthidae; genus Thamnaconus; species Thamnaconus septentrionalis. Next base: position 20,312,895 of record CM020513.1, read on the forward strand.
TTATTACTTATTATCATTACTATTTAGTTCTATTCTGTTCTAATACAGGAACACAGAGAAACTGCTTCCACCAGCTCTGTTGCGCTGCCCAAATCCTCTCTGGTATGTAGCAGACCACCGCCGACCCCATCGAGGTACGTTCGTTTAACCAAACCCCGTTCTGTAAAATCCATGTTGTGGAGGCACAGTGAAGAGAGACACAGCAGCACTGTCAGCTCGCGCAGGCTGAACCCTCGCAGTTGGCCGCACGAGTATCTCCAAGAGTTCTAAAGCCAGTCTCTCCTGAAAGCAGGCTGAGCAGAGCTCCGTCTTCAGCTGCGCTGAGCAGCTCAGACATGGAGGTGTCTTTTTCCCAGGAGCAGGGAGACCAACAGTCATCGCTGAGGGCTCAGATCTCCAAGATCGAGCACTTCCTCAACGCCGAGAGGCTCCGTTCAGTCAAACGGCCGAGAACCGACAGCTAAAACATCGAAAGCAAGACCTGCTTAGGAGTGTTTAGTGGCAGTGTTTTACAAAAAAAAACAAAACATAAATATTAGTGATGGATGTAATGTTCTTGAACTTAATGTTAATCACATTGGCACTGGATGAGTTTAAAAAAAGACATTTGTTAAGTTAAGTTATGCAATTGTTTTCAGTTTTTTCAACACATTTACTGAGCTGTTAAACTCCTGTATTACATTTTATTTCATCGCATGTTCAAAATCCCTGTTTTATTGTTGCATTTTAATGCATTAAATTTGTCTTTTGTTCGAATTGGCACTGAGTAGCTCTTTAAGCTTATAGGCCGTGTGTGTTGTTTTCCAGCGTCGACATTAAAGCTGTGTTAAATACCACAATTTTATTTCCCACCTGTGTGTTGTTGTTTTTTTTATGGACTGTCTCATGTTTGTGAGTCATGTAATTAGAAGGTGGTCAAATAAACAATGGAGGCCAAGCCCCACAGTCGGTTTAAAGGGCTAAACGGCTAACTGTTAACACGCTAATTAACATTAATTAGCTTCACGGCCAATCGGGGTTCTGGTTGTCTCAGAGGAGCTCTTTTAGCCGCCGCCGCGTTGTTGTTGTCGTCGCATATTAACGTAAATTAGAAGGCAACAATTAGCAGAGCAACGCTGCAAATTAACACAATCAATTAGCAAACGCTGGCTCCAGTTAACACGTGCTAACACAGAGCCTATCGTTAACTTTATGTTCCCCAGGAGCGCGACAAAGGGGAAGGATATGAGAGCAATATGAGCCGCAGACTGCCGGTTTCTTCTTCTGGGTTTAAAGGCCGCTTTTGTTTGTTTACGTTTGTTTGCTGTCAAGAATGGTGGTTGTATTTTTCTCTTGGATTACTTGTAAAAAAAATATTCTCCGTACGTCACGTCCGCTGACGTGTAAATGCGAAAAAGTGTTTCCATGACTTTTGCGATAAACCTCTATATCGATACGTCTAAAAAAAAAAACACCTCATGAGAGCGTAAAAACCTTTCAGTGATATTTGGGAGGTTTTTCGAAGTTTAGGTGTTTCCATTGCCAGTTATTTTTATTGCGATATTTAGGTTTTGCACAATTCTAGCCGTCATGGAAATGCATATACTGACATTTATTGAACAGTGAAACTTTTTTACAAGGACCCAAACAAGTTTTGCTTCAACAGTATATATGGAGCATAGCAACGCTTAATACGATTTAAAAAAAAATAAAATAAATAAACTTTATGTTGCACACATGCAAAATCAAAATTCAAGTTAAAAAATATTGACAAAAAGAAATCCTGACTTTATTCTCACCATCCGACGCACCGGCCGTGTCAGTAGATGTGCGAGGAGTTCTGCCTCTTTGAAGTTAAAAAAAAAACTGAATAAAATGTAAATACAAATTTTATGCCTTTTTTATTTGCAGTCTTTTGATTTAAATTTCAACAGTTTTTTTTTTTAGCAGTTTAGCAGTGCTGCTGCTAGACCTCAATGCACTGGGAGGCCTCTGCTGCTGCTGCACAGGTGCACCGAGGGGAAGTTTCTGCAGATATTCCGCTCACGTAACCAAAGGAAACAGGCTCCGGGTTTCCAGTTTGGGCTTTCGAGTCTCACTTAACGCTCGCAGATAATGACTGCGCCTGACTGTTAATGCGCTCATAAAGAAACCTGGAGCGTTTGAGTGGCTCTGTGCCCACCGCCGCTGACCCTTATCCTCGGGGTGGGGGGGAGGGGAGGCGGGGAGGGGAGGTGCGGGCGGAGGCGTGGAATATAAAGGAGTTCATTTTAATACACTCGCATACACAAACACGTTTGTGTTGGCTTTCTTCTCTCGCGCTCATCCAATATCAGTCTTCACACACACACACACACACACACACACACACACACAGACACGCACACAGAGGCGCAGAGGGTTATGAAGTGTTGGCGCTTTGAAACAGTCAATTACTCTCCTGGCTTGGGGAGGATACCTGCTGTTAATTACAGCTCAGACTTTTTTATATGAAGAGTAAATAAAGAGACCGCTGACATTCACATTCCATCAACGTGTGTCCGCCCCGCCCAGCGCACACACACACACACACACACACGCACAGCACGTGGCTTAAACAAGTAAAACAAGCCCTGAATGAATGCCGGTGCAAATTCTAATCAGATTCCTCTCAGCTGTTATTTTTCATAAAGGTCCAGTGTGTAAAATCTCTCGTATTTAGGTCCCTGTCAGCAGGGCTTTCTTAAAAAAAAAAAAAAAAAAGGCGTCTAATGCGTGTAACCCGGTGTCAGCGGCGACAGCAAGAGATGAAAACAAACAAGCAAACAAAAGCGCCACAGATGTGAAAAGACTGTTTTTTGGCATTGTAGATGGTGAACGCCTATTCGCGCACTCCCGTTTCTCAAAGCAGTTGAGCGGCCAGCGCGCAGGCAGGACCCCTGGATCCAACACTGAGGCCCCTACAAGAGCAGTCACAAGTTTTGAATCCCCGGGCTGATTTACCGCTGCTTTTTATTGAAGCCCTGTACAGGAGAGGGGAGTGGAGCAATATATTTGCCAATCCTGCGGCTAAATGGCTTCCACCGCTAAACATTGTGGAATATCCCGGGGTTACGGGGGCCACGTGTTGTCATATTATACCTCTTTGCCTCAAAAGCCATCACAGTAAAAGTGGAACCCCGGGGAAGGTGGTATTAAAAGGCGGCGGTGGACGGCTGCCGAGGACGGAGGTTGAGTGCAGTCCTGGCACTCGGGCTGGACGGCGCAGTCTTAACGTGAAGCGCTGCAGCTGCTCCTCGGGTCCCCGTAAAAGCACTCGAGCGAGCAGAGTGTCATGGATGGAGCTGAATCTCCTCCCTTCAGCTCACCTCTTTGTCCTGTGCTTATCAGCTTTGCTTGCGCAGCTCCTCTCTGAGGCCTGGATGCTTCTGTTTAGGAGGTGCTAGCGGCGATCAGCTCAATTCACTTGAGGCAATACTTCAGAAATTGAATTTGAACTGTGTGCATGCACACGTTTGCACAAATGTGTTGGGCTTTGAACTAGGAAGAGGCATCACACTATTCCCACCTGCCTCACGTGGCGCTAACAGAAAAATAAACTGTCAACACCATGGATTTGTCCAATGGTCTTCCAAGTTTTTCCTTGAATGGGTCAGATACAGTTTTCGGTCGGATTTACCAGATGGAGCTTCTCTCAGGTTATCAGAAAAAAATTTAGTGCAAACAAAATTTCAGGCATTTCACGGGCACATCTGGAAATGTTGCGCAAAGTGACAAAAACAATGACATGTCATGTCCTCATAATTTTCACTCCCACACGGGACGTTTCTCAAGTCCCTTCATGACGGAAACCCGGTGTGGTTTTTTTTTTGTTCGTTATTTCCCCCCCGATGCTGCTGACCGACTGGGACAGATTTATAAATCCACGGGAAGTGGGAAAGAACAACCTGCTCACCCTTAATCATTTAAAAATCATAATTTACAGTTCCCTACTTACCATTCCAGATGATTTGACCTCAAAATTAAGAGGAATTCCTCATTCCTTCCGGAATCTCTCAAGTAACGTGATAGTTTCACGTTATAATGTGAAAATTATCACGAAATTTTACGTGATAATTTTCACGACATAACGTGATAGTTTCACGTGATAGTTTCGCAGTTTCACATATAAATTACGCAAAACGATCAAATTTTTTCATGATAATTTCAGGAAACAACGTGATACTTTCACGTTATAACATGAAAATGATCGCGTTAAAACGTGACAGTTTCACGCTAGCCCTGTTTTTTTTCTCTAGCGTGGCAGAAATGCGCTTCCGTCGGCAATAAACTTCAAAATAACCAAATAGAAAACAGCGTTCAAACTAAAATCGCCTGCGCTTCCTTCTCTTTGCTTCCTGTGGGCGAGCGCCCGCTATTTGAAATACCGCCGCGCACTTTGTCTTCCGCGGTCGCTCTCGTATCTGCGCAATTCTTTTTACAGCGGCAAGGCCTCGGCCAGGCTGATGAATAACAGGCTTCAACCTTTCCTTCGCGGGGGCTTAGCGTGACTGACTGCCCTCCGAGCCTCTCTCGGAGCAGTGCGCGTCCTCAGCTGTGAATCACTCGCGCCTTAGCGCGCTCGTCTTTCACCCCCGCGAGGAGAGAGAGAGAGAGAGAGAGAGAGAGAGAGAGAGAGAGAGAGAGAGAGAGAGAGCCGGAGCGGAGGAGATAATCTGCGAGACGTGGCCCCGCTGTCAAAGGTCGGCAGAGTTGAGGGGTCGCCCTCCACATCATTTATAGGCTCTTAAATAAGCCCCCCACCTTCTCCTCCTCCTCCTCCTCCGCCTCCTCCTCCCCCAACCCCCGACCCTCACGCTCTTCCCTGTTTTAAAGCACTTATCACACGTTTCACATTATGAATTATCTGCCCTGATGTGCGTCCCTGCGAAAGCAGGGAGATGGAGGGTTTCGAGAGCGAAGGGGGTAACCGCAGGTGATCCCACCACCAACTTTTTTTAAAGGTGGGTCTGAGGTCTGTTTGCGCACTGTTGACCGAGCAGCTGTTCCTCCAGTCACAACCGCAGGAAAACTTGTTGATAGGATGATTTATGACAGCCTCAAGTGCAACTTGCAAAGGCTCTAATTGTGCTCCTGGCCGTCATCCCAACCTCTGACGGATGCTCTCTGCTGGGAAAACATCAGAAAAATACTGCCTTTCACACATCTTATTTATACTTTCATATACTTATGTATGATATGTACTTTTTTTTATCCATGTTGCAAAGAAGATCCTCTTTGAAAGAAATTGATATGAATGACCTTAAAAATGTATTTTTTTGTGAATCAATTGTTTTTGTCTACTTATTATTCGATATGTCAGATAATATCTAAAATGACAAAAACGACACGTATATAGCAAGTGTATGAATCTAAAATTCAAAAGAGAAATGAAAATGAAACAAGACGACTTTAAAATACTTTACTGTACACTGCAACTCACTTGAACAACAATGGCTTAATTTAGCGGAGGAATTCTAATGTGTCATTAGAGGGGGTTTCAGGTGCTGGGTGGGGTGTAATGGTACTGCCTAGTTAGGAGTTTCCGTTCGATTAAACTTGAATCATTCACTGTACTGTATGTCACCACTTCTCCTGCACTCCCGGCTACCTTCCGGGGCCGAAGGCGGGGTTACACCCTGCACAAGTTTCCATTATATTGCAGACAAATTCGCCATTTGTCCTCAACGCCTATGGACAAATAGGTTGCCAGATAGCGAAACGGAGCGAACCCGCAAAGACGACGGGGGAGAATGTGTGCAAACTCCACGTCTTTCCCATCGTCTCTCAGAGCTAAACCATCTTCGTCCTTTTCAGACAAGCAAACGTAAAAAACTTCACATTTCAACAAAAGTTAAAACAGGGGCCGTGTAGCTTTAATCTTACTGCACACTAGAACGCAAACGCACCACTTGCACACCTGTCTCTGGTCAAAATGTGACTTTTGTAAGACTTCTCTTAAAGCCGTAAAAAACAAACTCAGCGGCGTTGACTGAAGTCCATGGGCGCGTTTTGACCCTAAACGACACTATAATCGCCAATTAAAGTGCAGGCTTTAACTTCCAGGTGGGCGTTTTCCAGACCAAAAGTAGCCTCAAACGCTGCTCCAATGCCGTATGACCTTATACAGTAGGGGGGGGGGGGCCCGTGCCATAAAAAAAACAACAACCCTTTGCGATCCCTGAGAAATGTGTCAGAAGAGAGGACGAGGGAAGCAGAGATGGGATTAAGTGAGAGATAGCGGCGGAGGCCGGCGGCTCAGCGGCGCTCGGCCGACCCTGGTCATGACAGAATTATCCTCCGCGGAGGGACCACCGTGTCGGCACACATACGTTTCTGATTTCCTGAGGAGGCTTTAACTTCTTATGGGTACATGGTCCTCCCACAGACCAACACTGTCACTGATGCCTATATATCTACCGGAGCGTGTGTGTGTGTGTGTGTGTGTGCGCACTCCACTAGATGTAGCCCTGTTGTTATTGATGGTTCTTGGGGCCTACAGCTGGGGTCTGGGTCACGCATGCACACACACACACACACACACACACACTCCATTGGGCGTCAGTGCGTGAGACCCTCCCTCAGCGGGTTGCTGTGATGGAGGACCCTTCTCACTCCGGGGGATCCTATTAAACAGTCACAACCATGATATTTTATTTTGTATTGTTTCCCAAGTCTGTCTGTCCGTCCGCTCGTCTTGTCTGCTTCTGGCTCCGTGTTCTAGTTCACCGTTGAAAAGCTGTCCGATGTAAGAGTGAAGCTACCTGTAAGGCAGAGTGTCCAGAGTCGTTTCTCTCCGTCAGTGTCTCACGCACTAAATCACACCGACTGGAACGACCTGTGAGGCTCTGACGCGGTTACAAATGGTTTTAAGTTACTGCTTCAGAAATGCCAGGGACCAAAGGGAGGAGGGATAATATTAGAAATAATCACTAACTAGCCGCTTAAGCAAGTATTTATAGCTTGCTAAAATGTTTCACAAGGATTCTTCAATGTTTGTTTTTGCAAACGATCGCTGTACCACAAAAAAACCTACTTGTGCGGTTGTATTAGTGCTGCTATCCCAGCTAAAGATAAGCGTAACCACTTGACAACCTGTAGACAGAACGTTATCACCGCTTCAGTGTTGAAGTGCATGAATAAATGGGTTCCATTGACCTAAAGTACCATAGTAAGAAATATAAAAATGTATAAATACAATAGTGATAGAGTTATAACACGACAACAAGTTCAATAGTGTGGCAGTGGTGGTCTTAAAAGGGACTTTTAGGAGACTGTAGTGGCAAAAGGTGAACCTTATGAGAACCTTATGGGAGGTAATACATACATCCATACATATACTGTATATGTATATATAATGTATACATACATCAGAAAAAGAAAAAAACTTGCATAAATATTTCAATACCAATTTTATTGAGTCATCACAAGATTAATAGGAGTTACCTTTGGCCTCTACAATCACAACAGGTGCTCACAGTGGTGGCCATTGGCTGACACACATTGATGTGTCCAGCGAACCACTGCTTGTTTGTTACCACAACACTTGTTGATGCAACATTCACGAAGGTAATTCCATCTGTTGGGAAAACATCGTACAACAGTACGCAGTGTTATCGTGATCCAACTTACTTCGGAAGAGGTATCGATATGTATCAAAGTAATTTGTATGCCAGTTTTTCTTTCCCTGATGTGTGCATACATTCCTTTGGCTGACTCTTTATGTGCAAAGGAACCAAATGGCTGAGAACTTGAGACGCTGCGACATCATTTCCCCAACATACAATGCAGAATCTGAGCATCGTAGCCTAAAAATAAAAAAAAAGTGACCCTTGCGATCCCTCCAGGTGCTTCCAAAGGGGGGATGCTGAGTGTAAACCAGTGAAAACAAAGCAGACCTCGCTGGCATTTTTAATAGGAGCTCGTATGATTCTGGTTTCAGGGGGCGGCGCAGCAGAAAGTGAAGGCAGCCGTGATTAAAAGCGGACGTGTAATTCCCTCCTGACTGGCCCATTAACCAGTCAGAGTGGTCTTCGCTCTGTTTGTTTGGATAGGTAGCTGGTGGGGACACAGATGAATGTCTCTCTCTATTATGATTCCATTAGCAAAGCCAGTGTCACTTTCCCACTCTCTCCAGCCAAAGGCCCGCTGTGGGTTTTTTTTTTTTTTTCTATCCCCCTGCTGCCCTGTAAAAGGACCCGGTGCCCTCTGCCCACGGAGGTTCTCTTCCAAAAGGGGGACACGTCTGGATGACCTCCTGGTATGCTTGCAGGGGGCAAGACCTGGGAGATAGGGAGCAGATTGAAAAACTAAACAAATAGGACCAAAATAGAGGACGCTATAGAAAAGCTATTTGTTTGTACCAGTTCGAGCGGGACGAAGGCTAAAAATAGAGAAATAACAGGAAAATGGATCCTTTGGGAAGCAGATTTTAATTCCCTCTTCTGACAAAGTAGTGGTCGTCCCTAATCAGGATCTTGTGTTCTGGGTCAACAGCACAGATCAACAAATCACTGAGGACGGATTTAACTTCCTGGACAAGACGACCGAAGCAAGTAGAACTGAGCAGGCAAAAAATAATGAAGTTATGTTTGTTTGTTTTCTGGTTGGAATATTGATTAAGAATCAGCCAGAAAATGTAAAATCAAAAAATTGAAGGATTGTAAAGGATTGTTAAAGACAATAAAGAAAAAAAAAAACTTTACATACTGAGCCAAAAACTCAGAATGTAAATTTGAGCTTTGATCGCAGTGCAGGTTTATGGGTCCAGTGTGTAAAATTAAACTCGATTTATGATTTTTATATTGGGAAAAGCTTAACATACTGCCATAAATACATGAATCAAAGTGTACACTTGCAGTGCAACAAACGTAATTTGGTTTTCCTAGCCTTAGAACAGTTCTCATATATATATAAGAATATACAAGGAGCAAATGTTAGCTGCCATCTTACAACGCCATTTTTTAAGGAAGCCCACCTAACACTGCCCTGCTTCCGAAACGCACCGTCAGGCTGGCTTCGTAAAAATTTTACACATTGTATTTTCAAGGGTTTTTTCCCCCTGTTCTTAACCAATATGAGGTGAACAATGACCACAAGCGCAAAAGTCATTTTTCATTTCATCATTACCTTCGACTCGCCCGACCTCAGACTCATACCGCGGGTTGTTATGGTTGCGCTCGGCACGCCGCAGCACCGCAGGTCTTGCGGAGGGGTGGTGGGGAGGGGAGGGGGCTGTGAACTGCGGCTGCGAAGGCCGACGATGCAAACCGTCCCCAGTGCTGCGGCTCGGGGCGCGTGTTTGTTTCTCTTGGCGCTCGTCCAGGGGGCGGACGACGACGACGCACGTCGTGCCAGCATTCAGGCCAAAGACGATGTGATGGCGCCAAGCATCTTCTCCCAGTCCTTCCTCTTCTCGTTCTCTTTCAGCCTTTAATGCCCCAAGATGCATTTTCTATTTTTGAGTCTTGACATTCTGTGGAGCTGTAATTTTAGAAAAGGCTCCACTGGGTTGATTTAGTGATACGCAGAGGTCAGCATTTTGATTTACTTCCTTCCTGTGGTTCCTGTCCGTTGTTTGTTCTCACGTTTTTTCTCCCCCTTCTCTTCATGTTTGTTCTGGATTTTCCGTTCAGATTGTATTTTTTGTTCCTGCAAGAAGCGGTTGATACCCCCATTTGGGTCAGTCCTAGATTTCACTTGTTTATGAAAAGTTGCATGTTTGATGAAACGCTCGCTAAGTTGTCCTGGAACTTGTACAATAACGTATTTTTCGAAGCAGAGCGCCGTGATCTATGGAAGTAAATGATGGATCAAGTCCGCTCTGAGATAACTATTTGGTGGGAGGCAATGTGCGCGAGTTGATGGTAATCTGTTAGTCATTGATTGATGTCATTCACTCCGTCGCTTAATGACCTGTCTGATGGTGGGGTGGGGAAAAAAATGAGGTCAAAAGTCACTGGATTCAGATCAGCGGAGCTCCTGCCCGCTGCCACTGTAGCCATCTCTCTCGGATTCTCTGAATAAAAAAAAAAAAAAAAAAAAAGACAGACAGTGTTTGTTTTCACGTGTGTGTTTCTCCATGTCGGAAGCAAAGACGGGCCGCTGTCCAAGAGCAACACAAAAGGAACTAGAAATAGAAGCATGACATTGCGAAGGAAAGTCGGGGCCAGAAAGAAAACAGGAGATAGAGGAGTTGAGACAAGTGCGAGAAAACAGAGCGATCCTCTCCGAGCCAGAAGGATCTCTCTGAGCTCGGCCAAGGATATAAAGTTCGGCGGTTTTACTGAGCTCATGAAATGTCCGCGGTCTGGCTAGCGACGAGTTTAGCGGAGGTGGATTTTCCAGCCCAAGCCGTGAAGGTTAGAAGAAGCGATATCGCAATCGATGACGGAGTGCACACCCTCGCATTGTCATCATCATTCCCTGTCAGCCCATTTGTTATGAAAGGGCTGGAATGTGTCTGGTGCTTCATCATGGTGAGGGATCACTCTGCAGCGGGGGGCCACACCGCTGTGATACGAGCCTCCTTTTAATACGTGCACGCCTCACTGAAAAAGAAAAAACAGGGATACGTGCAGTGTACCTGTGTTTCTCGGGAGCCCAGGAGACACATACCACAGAGAAGGTAAACGGGTTGACTTCTAAGTCAACCATCCACGTTATTACGAATTTGTCAAAGCACCAAAAATCTTTACCGTGGCTTCTGATGCAAAGACACACCCACAAAACTCACTTCTCAGTGGATTATGCAGCAGAGGACAAAGAAAAAAAGCACAGAAACACGCACGACCGGTTGTCCCTTGAAGCACCAGTACCCCTCTGTAGTTGTACCAGCTCACTCAACTGGCTTTGAAGAAATCTGACTGGTCAGCATTATATGCATCCAAGGGACTTTGCTTTTCTAAGCAGGTCAGGCGGGGTCCATTGACGGCACATAAAGATGGACAGAGTTACCGTGACATCACACAGGTTTGGAAATAGCCGTCCTGAAGCCGAGAGATTGTTTTCTTTCTTATCTTCAGGTTCTGATTCTACCGGTTTTTAACCCGAACGATTCCATATTTGGGCGTGTGGGTGTTTCCAGAGTTGAGCAATGATTGGAGCATGTGTCCACCCACACGCTGGTAAGCCAACTGCAATTGGCGACTAAACTTTAACCACGTCCACAACGTCATGGTGACTTATACTTGAGATCACAGCATACTGGACCACATGGACATTCAGGATTTGTTCCAACAGTTTGGAAAGGTATGAATTTAGTGCTACTACCAGCCAGTCACTTTCAGTCTTTTTGCAACCGCTTCTGGCGGTCCCCCGCTGGTCCAACGATAAAATGCACGTTTTTGGGCACTGCCACGTTGGCCTTCTGTTTAAAACCTGATGCTCGGTCTATTTTTACATGCAGTCAAAGTTTCAGACAAGTGGAATATCAGTGACATTAGAGGCTTCATTGCTGTGGAAACCATGAAAGTCTCTTTAATGGCGTTCACACTGCTTGAGCTAATGTTGATATTTCTCTAATTTTGCTTCAGAAAGAAGTTTAGGGGGCTCTTTAGGCAACAAATAACATGACTCAGAGTTCATTTTTCTACCCCAAAGATCCCATATTCATCAAAGGCAAGATGTAGATCCCCCAGTGATTATCACTCCCTGAGGTGATGAGTCAAACACAGAGGACAAGTTTTGCAACCCTCAGAATGTAACCATCGGTGGGACTCTTATTTTATTCAAAGTCAGATGATGGTCGGCAAGCCAAACAAGCATGAACTCGACAAACGGCAGACATTTTACTTCATGTTAACACTTTTCACTTGACTGACCCGCTGCTGAACTTCACCACTCAAACACATGCGCGCGAGCAGCCCACTCTGCGACTGCTGACATCTGTTTGAGTGCTTTTCTCAGTTTTCTTGCCAGCAGCTCAGTCATCTCTCCCACTCTGGCTCCCTGTTTAGCTACTCCACCGTGGCTGCTGGTGACATACTGACTGACTGCGGCTCATGATGAGCAGGCGACGAGGACGAGATGGAGATGGAGTCGCATGTTAGATCAGTGGAGTATACACTCTGTAGCTTTCTGCGACACAACTCCACCAACCTGTGGAGTACTAAAAATGTTTTTTTTTGTTTTTTGTTTTTTTTTAAAAAAATACACAAATAAATGGTGCTGGGAACAACGTTTGTTGACTTTGATGCTTCCAGATGGGAGGTGATGTAAAGCAAAAGAAAAGCAAATTGGACACTCTGATACCGTGCTTGTCCTCAAATGAAAGGCTAATATTTTTACAGTTCACGGTGCCGTACTGCCTCAAAGTGGCTCATCATCACCTAATAAAGCAGCCCTGGCAGCTAACTCACACTGTTCACACTCTGCTACATGCAACCTTGACTGGAGTCTTTTATCTTTAAGCTGTTGACGAGTTGATTATTTTTTTCCCCATCACTTGTTTCTCTCTTTTTTTATACTCAGGGAAAAGACTTCACGGCCAATCCCCAGGCCATCGCTCCGTGAATTTTTACACAGTTGCAATTTTGGCTTTATTGTGTTTCCAAGGTCGTCACACCAGATGATCTAAAAACTGATCGAGGCCGCGCACATTCAGAACGTCAGGAATGTAGATGAGAGGTGAGCGGGGGGTCACGCACAAGACACTCCAGCAGGAAACCACAGCTCATGTTCCATTTCAACCGAGGAAAACGGTTCTTGAACTTTTCAAAGTAGTTTTTGTCTTTTGGGAGCAACTCAGAAGTCACTATTTCTCCTCCCTAAACCCAAACATGTGGCAGGGTTTGTGTCCAAACAAAGCAGGACAGCAGACTCATTCTGGCTCATCCGTCCAGCTCAGACTTGGGATGGAAGAGACATTCCTTGTATTTATAATCTCTTTTTTAACAGTAAACTGTTTTGTCAGACCAGAGTCGATTCTGGTTTTGTGTGTTTACATTAGGTCTGTATTTTCCATCCCAATATCTGCCCAAACTCTGAACACGACCCTGTTATGAGACACATGTTTCCGCACCACATTAAGAATAGGTTCTCTAACCCTAACCCTACCTCAACCCTACCTCAACCCTACCTCAACCCTACCTCAACCCTACCTCAACCCTACCCTTAACCCAAATCCTAACCCTACCTCAACCCTACCTCAACCCTAACCTAACCCTAACTCCCACCAGCTCCGGGTAGTGGACCCAAGGGCTGGGGGACATGCCCAGACATGCCCGCCCTGTGTTGAGCGTTCCTCGCAATGCTCAACCAATGTTCCCTAACCCCAATCCTAACCCTACCCTAACCTAACCCTAACCCTAGGGCTCACAGTCTTTACTGTCTATTAAATATTTGAATATCCCCTCTGGCTTCAGTCTTGTGTAAAACTTTTGGAATAGCAGCGTTTAAGATGATTTGCGAGGGACTGATGACTCGCCAGCATTTTTTGGGGAGCTGTTTCAGCATCAGATGACATCAAGTGTCTGTTGGGTCGTATCAAAGGAATTCGAAGTGGGTCGAACATTTGGGCCAATTTTCAGATGTAAATGAACTGCCATCTGCAGCTTCTCAACACTTTGGTGGACTTGGCTGGATATTAAGGAGGTGGCTGTGATTTGTAGCTCCTGTATGCGGATCTGACGACATACACGAGAAGAAATACATCTAGACTGATTTGTGCTCTCTGATTTAGAGTCTTTCCCTCACAAATCTGTTCACAAAGATACTATCTGTGAAGAAAGTGCAGGCTATTTTACTCGGCCTACTAAATCTGTGTGTTTGTGCTTTGGGGATCTGTGCATCGGCTTGTGTGTCAGAGTGTGCGTTCCTATATTCTCTTTTGTCCAAGCGTAGTTCACTCAGAGTTGAAATTTCACCAATTTAGTCGTCGTAAAATCACACAGCTGTTTTGAAGTTTCCTAAAACACAAAAAAATCCACCTTACGGACAAATACCAGGACAAGTATATTTTTTAAAATGCCAAATTTGGGCGAACTGTCCCTTTATATGTTTGTCTCAGTTGTTACCAGAGGTCTGTGGAATTCCTTGTCTTTTCCTCAAACACTATTGCATTTTGATTTCCAAAAATGCCAAGATGTTTTCCTAGATTATAGGATTTTTCCCTCTCCCCTCTAAGAGCACTGACAATTTGATGATTGCAGACATAGGCTGCATCCGTATATTGACGTGTTCGTTTGGGCTTCATCCGTGACCAAGCTTATTGGCAATCCTTTTGTTTGCTTCTGTTTATGCATTTGTTTATGCATCTTTGGGGGGGTGGTTAACTATCTGTTGCAGCCCAACAAAGTGGCCAAAAAGTCAAGAGGCCTCTAATAAATGTTGCAAAAAAGCTGGAGGACAGCACATTCGTTCTGGCTGTGTCCCAGCCTGCATATCTTTTGCAGTTCAATGTGCAAAACATTGTCAGATGTTTTCAACACCTGTAATTCAGCTATTCTGGGGATAGAAAACAATGACAGTCCGTCTGGAGTAAATTCTAAATCTGTCACTGTTCGCACGGAGATGAATCTCCCTCAAGTGGAAGGAGAATCCTCAGCTGCCGCGAGCTGGACTCAGAGGCCAAGAGATGTGAGGCAACACCTCAAACTTGAGAAGTTAATATTCATGGTACGGGCCTCTGTGTTCTGTTCTGAAAGAAAGAGCAATACAAATATGTACTGTATTTTAAAAAAATGCAGGAGGCTCTCTGAAAATGTTGCCATTGTCATGGGGCGTGTTGTGAATGTAACCAAATCTGTGTGTGTGTGTGTGTGTGTGTGTGTGTGAAGACTGCAGCTGGTAGTACCACCCTCGCTCTGCCTCATATCTGCCTCACTTGGACGTCGTCCCATTTTTCACTGACTCACAAGAAGCCCAAAATGCTCTCTTGATAATTTTGTGAGCTGTTTACTTAAACATCTTCTGATAAAAGGAAAAAAAAAAAAAAAAAAAAAAAAAAGCTCCAGTGGACTCAAAGTCACTGCCTGCAAGTTAAAAAGATTGTTTTAATTCTGCTTCCAAGTCTGAGGTCAACATTGCCAGAAACTACTGGATGTGGAGTTTGACGGGAATCCAGTTCTCATTAAAGTTGTTGATAATAAAATGCTTTTGGACTGTGTTATTTGAAAGAACAGGGCAAAGGGGTTGAAAGGATAAAAAAAAAAAATTACAATTACAATAATTACTAAATATTAACTTGAGAGAAAAGCCATCGGTGTCTTTCTGAGCTCTGCTTAGAAAGAGAAAATGTTGTAAACATCAGATAAATCTGATATTATACTGCAGCTTCTATACCAATCTTTCTGATGACCAAAGTGTTTATGATCTTGCATCAGCTTTGTGTTTTGGTCAAAACTGAGCACCCATTGTTTTTAACGAGCTGATTAAACAGAAAATTGATCAAGAAACTTTAGAAAATGGAAAGTAGTAACGCACCGGATGATTTCTCATTCCAGCTGTGCTTCCTTCTGAACTGCTGATCCCTGAATTTCTTACAGTAATGCAATCCAATCATCACAGCCGCAACCTTCGGGAAGAAAAGTTTCTTATCGAGACGTCTTTATCAAGAAGAGGTGAGGGGAGTCGTTAGCCTCTTCATGAATTGCGCGTTGACTTCTTGGGAAGCTCTGCCGTGCAGACAACCCTCTATTGTTACTTCCAAAAGACGTCTGTCAACTTGACCTGCCCAAAGTTTAAGTGCGTCAGAGTTATTCAAGCTCTTAATCCAGTTATTACTCATTGAGAAAGGTTCTTTGCAAGGTTGGGCTAAACCTGCTTTTTCGTACAATTTCGTGACACTGATATCTTCTGATTTGTGCCTTCAACAAGATTCTCCGACAATGCATCTCTGATATAAATCCTGGCGAGGGTCTTTTAAATAATGGATGAGACATTGTCGAAAGCGCCAATCGTGGACATGTCCAAGTCCAGGATGTATTTAATAATCATGGACGAGATCTCTGGAGGTGTAGGGCTAAACTCTCCAGACATGCTGTCATGTTCAAAATAGCCAGAACCAAAGTCCTTCCAACCAAGTCTTGATACCGACGGTCATCCTGGAGAGACCAGCAAAACGCCCAAGGAGGCCAGAGCAATGTCTAGACCAGACCTGGGCAAAGTACGGCCCGCGGGCCACATCCGGCCCGCTGCGTGTCTCTGTCCGGCCCGCATGAGGCTGATCCCCCCCCCACCCGTCAACGAAACTTTGCCAGCACGTTAACGTAGCGCGATAGCTATCGGTCACAATCGAAAGTATGCCGGGACGTTGGCCGGGACGTTGGCCCCCCCCCCGTCAACGAGACTTTGCCGGCACATTAGCGTCACGCGATAGCACGCTCCCCCCCCCCCCCCCCCCAGGCCTCCCGCATCAACGAAAGTATGCCAGGACGTTAGCGCAATTTCATGCCCCCTCGACACAACTTCCGTGGCCCGCCGACACGATTCAGCTCTGTCATGATGTGGCCCGTTGCAAAAAATAATTGCCCACCCCTGGTCTAGACGAACGGGGGCACCACCGTACCAACGCTCTGATCTAACAGTTGTGTATAAGAAAAACATATATACTTGATCACCAGTGAAATGTATTATGGATCGGGTCCAAAAAACATTGAAATACCACAGAATGATGTTTTAAACGCTGCCTTTCTACAGGGAGTTGCACTGCTGTAAATGGAATGATTGTTAGGTTTAGACTGGACGTAGGCGACTGTATTTAGCTGTAGATGGTCTTTACGTTGGTGGGAAGCTTTTACCACAGTGCATGTCAGTGTGTATAATCCAGCGGGTTAGAAGAACAAGAACTTGAGATATCCTTTCCTTAAAGTCCGTCTCACTAACAGTCTGCTGAAGGTCTGCTTTACTGATAAAGGTAACTTTTGGCTCGTCGTTGGCCAGCTGTGTTTTACAAAAGCGTATCCTTCCTCTCTGATATCGTTGAGAAGTTCGGGCCGGATGATCCGGTCTGAACATTGCAGACAAACACACACACACATATGATACACAAACACTTTCGGTGCCTTTTATCGTCTTGAATTTTCCAAAACGGGGTTTTAAAAACATTCTTCTGCGCTTCTTCCCAGGAAAATGCACAAGGAATAAGGGCAATGAAGGGAAGCAACAGATAAGAGGGCCAGCGTTTTGTAACGGAAAAGTCTTTAAATCCAAAGGTGCTCCACCTTAAATGCTGCCAGTGGGGAAAACAAAATATTTCCAGGGTCACCGCGATCTCTGAGTCTCTAGAAAAAAAAAAGAAAAAAAGAATTTGCTCTGGCTGAGCGAGCAGAGTTTTCATTTGAGGCCAATTTGTTGGTCGGTCGTGCAGGCAGGAATGCAGTCCATTGGCCGCGGGGGCCATCAATCATCCAAACTGATTGGTTGACTGGTCGGATGCCTGAGAGCCCCTGCGGGACGGGGTGCAGCTATGCTAACACGATGTTGCTGTGTGTGGTGTATTTTTTTTTCCGAGGAAGAAATAAAGAAGAGATGAAAATAAGAGCAGCAGACTCCAACATGTTGTCAACGCTGCTGCTGCTGCTGCTGCTGCTGCTGCTGCTGCTGCTGCTGCTGCTATCAGCCTATCAGAGATCACAGGAGCTTATCATGATGGATCAGTGAACATTTATCAGCACCCAAACAGAACAAAAGGCGCAAACACGTTTTGGGTGGGGGCTGTTGAGCCGTCAGCCGCGCCGAGGCCCGAGAGGAGTGACGGGCTTGTGATACACGAGTGGTGCCGGGTGTGTTTGTGTTGGGACAGCTTTGAACGAGATAGGAAGAAGTCGAGCCCACGGTTATGCAACGCTCGCAGCGTCAATGGCACCACTCTGCTTGCAGATGTGATAAAAAAAAAAAAAGGTTGGTCACTTGTGATCGGATCCAGTCAGACGGCTGACTAAGCGGTGCAAAGACACAGTTTGTATGACTGGATGACTTTGCAACAGCCGGTCAACAATTTGCTCCCGACACAAAGAAGCATAATGTGCACTGAGCAGGTAAATGTGAAGATTGTACTTTGACACATATACACTGAACAGCACCTCATGGCCATCACATCCATTCAATTCTTCACATCAGCCACTGACTGACAGGAGCTGCATAAGTCTCGTGCACAAGCATGTCGTGTGTGCGTGTGTGTGTGTGTGTGTGTGCATGCATGCATGAAAATTAGTTATTTCATTTTTACGATAAAGCAAAATGTCCTGCACATTGATCCAAATCAAAATGTTCTAGAAATATGATTTAAAGCATTGAAATAAATTGCCTAGAACACAGTAAAATATACTTCACCATGAAATATAATCATTCAAATCCTTCAGAAATCATTTCTTTTTGTTTCATCATTGTGTGACTTTATATCCCTTCTCTGCTTTGCATGTATTTCATTGAAAACAAAAAGGCCGCAATATTTAAGCTGAATTATACTTTTTAAGTCATGTCCCACGGTTTTGACTCAGTCCTGTTACCCCAGCAAGTGGCGCTCATTCGGTAGAATCCATCATGTACTTTTTTTTTTTTATTCCTCCTCTAATTTCCAAGACTCTCGCTGATGGCCGAACATAACGGTCCGTTCTCCTCTGTCTCCTCTCTCAGAGCGCTCCCCGCCCTCCACCTCCTGCGTACTCTGCCTCTCTCTCTCTCTCTCTCTCTCTCTCTCTCTCTCTCTCTCTCTCTCTCTCTCTATCTCTCTATCTCTCTATCTGTGTTGCGCTCTTTTCCTCGCGGAGTTGAAGAGTTGAATCGTGGGTCACGGCAGCTCGTTGCGCGCACAGAGCCAGACTACATTTCCAGATGGTGAACTCATCCATCTTCGGCAAAGGAGAAGATGCACCCCGAGCTCTTATGCACACGCACGCACGCACGCACGCGCACGCGCAAAAGGTGATCCTCAATTCTGCATTCTGACTGACGCGCGACATCCTCGCTGCAACTCTATCGCGCCCCGCGCACCGGCGGTACATACGTGCTGCTCCACAGCGACACAGCAGGCCGGTCGGTGACTGTGCACCCCGAGCGGCGTCCTGAGGGCCGCCCGGGTGGAAGACACGCGGAGGAGGAGGAGGTGTCGCTCATTGGCTGCGAGGGCAGAAGAAGAAGAAGAAGAAGAAGAAGAAGAAGAAGAAGAAGAAGAAGAAGAAGAAGAAGAGCTCGAAGAAGAATTTAATTTCCTGTTTATTCTGAAGTTTTGCAGTGTGACACGCGGACACATTGGTCCCACCTCGGCTCTGTCATGCGTGTTAAAGCCTGACTTGAACACGCATCATAGACGTTGCTTTGCAGCAGTGGTGCGGTCTACGTGATGCGCACGTGAGGTTCCTATTTACCGCACAACCACTAAAAATGCGCAAAGATACGCATCGGTATGTTGTTGTTTTTTTTTGACAGTTCATTCACTTTCGAGTTAAAAATGATGTTTTATGGTGTGATCTATTTGAGTCAGTCATCACTGACTTTTAGTGCCGCTTTAGATAATTGATTTGTGCTTGCGCCACTTTTTGCACTTGATAGCTCAAACTGTATTTTTATGTTTATTTATATTGCTGTGTTAATTATTTAATCTGTTTTTTTTTTTGGTTTCACAAATGTGTCTTGTGACTGCTGTCAGTTAATTGTAGTCCAGCTGAAAATGACTGCTATACATCTTGTGTTGCTCGCAATACATTTACATTTGGACAATACATAATCACGACCTCACTTAAATGTAGATGCATAATGCATTACTGTATAACCACTAAAATAAAATAGACGGCACCACTGCGTATAGCACTTCATTTGATGGTGTCACTTGAAACCAAAAATACTGTTTTGAACAACAACAACAAAAAAATCAATGATGAGACCTGAGATATGATGTTGTACAAATTATGTTGTTGTTTTTTTTTAAATGAAGATATATCAAACTCAAATAGCAAACAGCAATTCTCACATTTGTTTTCGTGTCGATGGGTTGTGGTATTAACGACACGCCTCAAGGTGGCAAATTTCATGATTGACACACACAAAGCCACAGAATTTTAAGATCAGGGGGACGACCTCATTGTGACCATTGATTTAACAGGCACGCACTCACAAACACACACACACACACACACACACACACACACACTGTCTGTTAGCAGAAGCATTGAATACACACAAATGGCATTAAATCAACATTCGCTAACAACATATTAAATAAAAAGTGAATTCCGAATGCCTGACCAAAGCACACCAGGAGCTGGAAGAGGAATTGCGCACAGAGAGCTCTGAGATTATGAATCTGATGTGTTGGTTGCTACCATAGCAAAAGAATAACCACAGTGTCAGCAGAAATAACTCTGAACACACCGACTGTCTTACATCAGAAGCAGTGACTTGCTCAAGGATAACTCTCAGAAACACACACACACACACACACACACACACACACATGTGAGAGGAAGATACTGGAACAGAAACAAAGTAAACGATACATTACAGTTCTTTTCAATCTGCTCTGAAACATTTTTCTTTTGAAGACGGCGGAGCAACATTGACCTGTTCACCCCTGTAAGGTCAAGGGTCACGTCCAGTCACAGCCCATAAATATTGTTTACTCACTGTAATGATAAGCAATATCAGTTTGGATTTTTGTGTTGGGCTGAATGAATCAAACGTTAGAATAAGATATTTTTGGGGGGACTTTATAGTAAAAAAAAACAAAAAAACCAAAAAAAAAAACCAATCCTATTATATTGTGAGGCAGGAGTTGCGGCCCAGTATAATATTCAAACTATCTCGACCGGTGAAATAAAGTGGAATAATGTTTGATTAATGAATCTGTCGTTTCCACTTTCGTTTTTCCTAAATTAAGAGCGGAAAAGATGCGTCTGAATTTAATGTCTCGATTTAATAAATTGTTTTGTTTTATTTACTAAAAATTGCTCCCAAAATCTGATTTTCTTTTTAATCTATTTTAACGTCCTTTCACTGCGGTGCGTTGAAACAAATCGGCCCCGCCTGTATTTTTGTTTATTTCATCGAAATTCTCTATGCCGATGTTTCCCTCGGACACTTCGGTTTGTTTTTCCCCTCCTGTGCGCGACACCAACGGGAAGCGAGCGCGCGGCCTTCAGACAGTTGCGCCAGAATATCGACATCATTGTGCAGTTTGTTTTCCGTGATGGAGCTCCGAGAGTCTGCAGCTCCAGACGAACCCCGGTCACACTGTCTGCCGCTGCCTCTTCATCACACACACACACACACACACACACACAGAGAGAGAGAGAAGGTCGCGCGAAGTCATTTGTAACGAGACGACTTTTCCAAAGCCTCAAATATTTGCATCGAAAAAAAAGCCAGCAGACATTTTGCTTTCTAATTTAGGCAATAGAAAAAAAAAATATATTTAAAACGCAGAATCTTTATAATAAGAGATAGATTTTTTTTGTTTTAGTTTTAATAAAAATGTCAAAACATGTATTTATTTATTTTACGATGGCACAAAAAAAAAAAAAACCCGCAATTGGGCTCCAATTATTATTTTTATTTTGTTGCCGGGCTACAGGCTGAGTGAAGGAATAAGTCTTAAATTAAGTGAAGGCACATTTTTAACTGACACTCGGCGGAGATTTATCACCGCAGGTAAAAATGAACAGAGCGGAAAATGGGTGGAAAAGCACTAGGGAATAATGTATTAGTTATTATAATAATAATAATAATAATAATAATAATAATAATAATAATAATAATAATAATAATTCCCTGCTGCACATTCGAAAACACGCCGTAGATTTTTTTTCACTGCCTGAAAATCCTACTTTTTCATGTTTTTTTTTTTTTTTTTTTTTACCAATAACCACAGTTATTTTTATTTGCTTTTTTATTTTACCTAAAATAAAAAGTGTTAAAAAACAAAAAAACAAAACGTGACTTAAACTGATTAGGTTATATCATCCCGCAGGACTTTCACAATTGACCTGAAAAACTGGAAATGACAACAACCCATTTCAGTCAGAGGTTACACCGTGTGTGTGTGTGTATACATACATATATATGTATGACAGAAGATGCCCCCCTTCAATTAAACACATGGTGCCATTTTATACAGACACTGCACATTTGTATTTTTTTATCAAAGCATGGAAATATGAAATCGACCAGGGCCAAAACTTTGGTTGACATTAAGAACGCAGCTCAATCTTAAATATGAGGGCATACAAAAAAATTCAAACCCAAGAGAATTGCTCTGCTCTGAGCGGCACAAGGTAATTGAATGAAGTCATATGGGGGGCTGCTGTCCCTCATCACCTCCTGACTCCTCCACACACACACACACACACACACACACACACCAGGGTAGCTGTGGAGAAGAGGAGAGTGCTACTCCTCCTCACCTCCACTCAGCCAGTGGAGCTCCTCTCTCACTGAGTGAAGCTCTCCTGCTGCAGACAGGAGATGTTGAGAGTCGCCCCCCCGCCTTGACTTTTTTCTCTCACCCTTTTTTTTCCACCCAGGACGCTGATCGAGCTCCTCTCGGGGACTCCATGCGTCTCCAGAGCTGCGGCTGCGCCGGGAACGACAACTGATGGGCCAGAGGAGGCTCGAAACCAGAGGAAAAAGACGAGGAAGAAGGAGGAGAACGAGCGAGTGGGAGTGAGACGACAGCAGAACCGTGTGTGTGTGTGTGTGTGTGTGTGTGTGTGTGTGTGTGTGTGTGTGTCTGTGTGTGTAGCGAATCAGGAAAGAACAGGAAAGAAATTCGCCCCAGCGCTGTGCTCTCTGCCGGAGGGCCATGGGATCGGACGTGCGCGACCTCAACTCCCTGCTGACCCCTCTGCCGGGGGGCCCCAGCCCCAGCTGCCCGGCCCTGTCGGTCAGCACGGGGCCCCCGGCCCCCCAGTGGGCCCCCGTGCTGGACTTCCACGCCGCCCCGTCGCCGTACTCGGGCCTGGCGGCGCCGCACGGCTCCCTGGGGCCGCACTCCTTCATCAAGCAGGAGCCCACCTGGGGGGCCCCCAGCGACCCCCATCACCTGGACCCCGACCACTGCGGCCTCAGCGCCTTCACCGTGCACTTCTCGGGACAGTTCACCGGCACGGGGCCTGCAGGTACGGGACGGCGTTCGGGGCCCCCCCTCCGCCGCCGCCGCCGCCGCAGCCGCAGGATCGGCGCCCAGCCAGCCGCCCGCCGTGGCGCGGCCCACCACCACCACCACCACCACCACCAGCCCCCAGCAGGATGTTCAGCAACGCCTCCTACCTGACCAACTGCATGGACACGCAGCAGGCCGCCAGGAACCAGACAGGTAGGGGGAGAAAAAAGTAAAAAGAGGATCCGGGTTATGTTAAAACCAAATGCGGAGCCCTCAAGTCAAGAATCCCAGAGAAGCTTCAGTTCTCCACACTAACAGCAGCAAACCTGAAATAGCCAAAAGAAAATGTGTAAATTGCCCTTTAAAAAAGTACAATTTATTCCCAATTAACAGGGAGACAACTGGGGGAATAAAAAGTTCGATAAAACTGTGCGTGACCTTCATGTCGTCTCTGCGTTGGAGGTCCTCGAACGCGTCGCCCCTGCACTGTAATTCAAAGTCTTGAAAATAAGGAGAATGAAACGGGGTCATACGTGTCGAAGATTGTGTTGAACCTTGCGGCTTTGCAATTTGTGATTGCTTGTGCTTTAATAATTTTCTGACAAGCTCAATGTTGCAATGGCGTGAAAAACATTATGAGAGTTGTGGCCGGAGGCGCTGATCATTCCACATCGTTCGCAGAATCCAGCAGACCCCACGAACCTCCGATTTATCGTGACGATGGAATAATAGTTCGCAAAAGTCAACAACTCTGTGGGTTCAGAATATTCCTCGTATCGCCAGCCGCCGCATTGGTTTTGTCAGGTGCTGTCCCAAAAAAAAGGTCCAATCAATTTGCTTTAATTAAACTGGATGTTGATCCATTACAGATCACACGATGCAATGACTTCACTCTGATGTTCTGATTCAGCGTGACTTGAACTGGCTTGAGTGGATTGAAGTTATAGTTCAAGCGATCAGCTTTCAGAAACTTTGCTCACTCGTCCACTCAGTTGTGCTGTGTAAATATTAACGCCTGAATGAAGTGAAGCTGCTGTGTCCCTCTGAAGAATTAAGTCTTCATGCGTCAAAGTCGTCCTAAAAGTTGTCATGAGTGAAATTTTAATTATGACTGACATCCCTGAAGTCGCACATCATTTATTAGCAGAAAAGCTGAAGCCGCAATTCAATTTTAACTCATGTTTTTTCTATATATAAATATTAGTAAAAAAGTGTTCAGTATATGTTTATCATTATGGAATGCAATGAAAAATCTAAATAATTGGCTGACGATATCGAGCATAAGCACGACTTGATTTCTGGGTTAGGCTGATTTGATTTTGATCTGATTTTGGCAATTTTTCTTTGAAAGAAAATGTACAGATAACAGCAAATTGGCAGCAACACAAACAAATGACAGAACTGACAATACAACACATAAAATGTTTTCCCAAATACATATTCCAGAAATTACACTTTGAGATTATACAGGCAGTGACAGTGATTTCCTCTTATTTAGTTCATTTTAATATGGTTCACTGGTCAGAGTTACGACAGAAAAATGTGCAACACATGCAGAGACAAATCAGGTCTTGAGGGTTTATTGTTTCAACAAACAAGCTAATTATTGTATGAATGCATCATGCATTCCTACAGCCTGTACCTCACACAACCCCAAAACACAAGATGCAGTTTCCTCAGCTAGTTTTTTTTTGTTCACCTCTTTACTGACTTTGCGCAAAGGACGAAGAATGCCTGAGCGGTTACCCCGCAGATTAATTAGTAATAACATGCTTATCAAGCAGATAATTTAGGAATAACATTGCAATCAAAGAGCCGGGCCGACCCCCTAACCTGTTTTATCTGCTCCCCCCGCTGTGGCTCGACGAGCGCAGACAAACAGAGGAGCAGCAGGACCGGGGAGTTGGGGGGCGGGGGTCACACAGTAGAGCTGATAACGCTGCAGGGTCACAGAGACTGTCGCTTGAGAGCAGCCACGCAGCCAGCCGACGTGATTTCACGTATGGGAAGAGCGGCGGAAAGAGTTTAGAGGTAAAGGAGGAAAACTGGGTCTGATTCATTTATCATAGAGCAAAAAAAAAAAAAAAAAAGCTGGTATTGAACGAAAACGCCCCTCAGAAGGTCAGGATGTCTCCAACCACCAGGCCTAAAGTGGCCAAAAAAAATTGTTTGACAGCGAACGCGTGTTTGCAGTTGGCCAGTTAAAAAAAGTTGTTGCTTGTTAGAAATGAATGGAATTGAAAAGACGACAGGAGGAAGCCATCGTGGATACAGTTTAAACAGCCAACGGTAAGAAAACAAAGCCGGGGGTATTTCCACAATTTGGCTTTTCCAGTTGACTAAAAAGCAAACTCATCACTTGTCACTTCAGTCCCGCCGCACTTCAAGGGAACAAAAGTATCTGACCTCCACCCCACACACACACACACACACACACACACACACACACACACGGGAGTCAGACAGGGGTGAGTGGGAGATAAATGGAGGCCTTTAATGAGCTTTTCTTCCTCCACCACCTCCTCCTCCCTCCTCCCCCCTCCTCTCACCCGGTGATGAGTAAAGCGAGTGAAAGTGCCGCGCTAATTAATGAAGCATGCGAGCGACAGTGTGCATGTGTCTGTGTGAGGCGGCAGGCCTGACTGATGGAGGTGTGTTTGCGCCCTCTCAGAGGTCGGACTCGGTCTCAAGTCACAGGTTCGGGTTTGCCGGGAACAACTGAGAGAAAACACAGCGGGAGGGAGGGGAAACTTTAGAGGAAAAATATTTATCAGCGCCAGTTTATCGAGTTCAAGTTCAATTTTTCCGTATGGAATAGGGATGCAAATTGTCAATTAATTCATTAATAGTCAGTCGATCTTACATTTTTACATTCCAGTAAAAACACCCTAAACATTTCTCCTCTGACTTTAAGTTGACTTCTAATGGGTCACATTGCAACTTTCAAAAAAAAAGAAAAAGAAAAAGTTGTTTTAGGTATGTTATGACCATCACAATATCTACAGGTGAATTGCTCTTTCCTGCCACTACACTGCTATAATGATATTAACTACCCGTGTAAATGTAAATGTTCAATTAATTGCGACTAATTTAATTTAATCGATTAAATTCTTAATCGATGATTAATCGATAATCGACTCATTGTTAACATCCCTGGTATGGAAAGTTGTCGTTGTTGTTTTTTTTTTTAAAGTAAGTAAATCAACTAAAGTGAGTGAAGACAAAACAAAAGTCTTTAAATAGTCATCCAACGTAACACGTTAACTTGACAGCTGAGAATTTCGCAAAAGCTGACTTGTCCCTTGACATTGAACGTTGCATTGACAAGACAATGCTTCCTGTTTTTAACTTGAGTCCAAACAAGTTAAAACTGTGAAAATAAGTGTTGCTGTCGGCAGTAGTGAGTGTGTGTGTGTGTGTGTGTGTGTGTGTGTGTGTGTGTGTGTGTGTGTGTGTGACAGCGCCTCCTCTACACGTTGTGTTTGTGTGTCGCAGGTTACAGCGCGGTCGGCTTCGACAGCGCCGGCAATTACGGACACACTCCAACGCACCACAGCTCGCAGTTCCCCAACCACTCCTTCAAACACGAGGACGCCTTGGTGCAGCAGAGCACCATGGGTAAGAAGGCCGGCCGAGTGTTGTGTCTCTGCAGCTCGCAGGGTCGTGTGGAACAAACAGAAACAGAAAGACTATGTGATCAATTCGCTGTCAAATGTGTTGTCGCTGTAATATTGTCTTTTGCTTTGACCAGTTAGTTAAATTTATCGGTGAAAAAAGTCAACATACGACGGAATATTTAGCCAGTTCTAAAAAAAGAATCAAAGAATTGTTGTGCACATTTGATAACTTTACAGTGAATCATCTCGACGTCATCACCAGTTTCATTCAACCCTCAAAGCCATCCCTACACATTTCATTGTGCTCCCACTTTAAAGCCCAGAGCCGAGGGGACACGAGTCACATGGTGGGGTTTTTTTTTCCACCTATACAAACCAGGGAATTTAATCAATTACCCCCCCCCCCCAAAAAATGAACTACTTCCCTTCCTGAAGTACAAGCAGATCTGGGCGTATTTAAGGCCCCCTTGCGAGCGCGGCAGCTCCGTGGCCCTCACCCGGGGAGTGTCTCGTCCCTTCTTCTCCGCCGTGACCTCCACCGTCGGAGGTATAAATCAGCCACATCCGGGCCGGCGAACTCCCTCTCTTCCCCTCCGTCCATCCCTCATTCCGTCTGCCCACCTCCACCTTCTGACCCTTCCTCCGTAACCACTGGAGTTTTGTTTTTGTTTTGTTTTTTTATCATTATTATTTTTCGTTGTCCGGCTTTATGAAAACATCTCTGTTTTAATTCCCGCCGATGGGAGTCGAGTGGGACGGTGGAATGCCGGGAAATGCCGGGGGAGCCGTTGGGCTCGGAGGAGGGAAATATGATGCGAGGGGTCGCCGGTCGGCGGGAAGGAGACCGAAATGAAAGGGTGAACGAGGCCACTGTGCTGAAGGAGGCCGACGATTGAAACGTATCTCTTGTGTGTGTGTGTGTGTGTGTGTGTGTGTGTGCGTGCGTGTGCATGCATCGCTACAGCCGAGCAGCAGTATCCCGTCCCGCCTCCCGTCTATGGATGCCACACGCCGTCCGACACCTGCGCCGGCAGCCAGGCTCTGCTGCTGAGGAACCCTTACAACAGGTAGTCAACCCACACACACACACACACACACACACACACACACGCTCCTGTCTATATTTAGTACCACAAGGATGCAGGTCACAACAGGATGTGCACCTTCAGCACAGGTCTGCCTGCCAGATCACCTCCACCACCGCCACCGACACTCTGCTGTTGTTTTCCTGCAAGCTTTATTTGCTTATTCTATTCATTTTATTCCCCTGAGGGATTTTGAAAATACTCTTTTTGGACAGGATTTCTTCGCAAAGATTCTGTTTTTACAGTCGTTCTTAACAGGAGCTCTCCGTAGTTCTCTGTAGTTCTCAGCCGTGCCATCTCGCCTCTCCCGCACTTTTTGGTGAATGAAGCAGCTGAAATGAATACTGAAACTTCTCTGTCTTAAGGCCCAGAGGAGGAGCAAAAGAGGAGATTTCTGAATGGAGTGAAAGAGGAAATTTAGCTGGTGAGCGTGAAGAGGATGCCGAGGGTCGGTTGTGGCCGCCCGCCACTGGAGGGAACAGGCAAAAGGAAAACGAAAGGGAATTCAGTCACAATTTGACAGAAAGATTTTACTCAATCAAAATTGCTGTCAGTGAATATTTGCTAGAGAATTTTGTGTTTTGCTGCGTCAGTGGCAAGCAAACAAATTGAAATGATTTAGTTTTTTCCAGGACAAAATATGAAAAGTTAAACTTTTTGTATTGTGTACTCCTGGGTGTGTTACAAGGGACGTCGTCTTGCCGAAGCATTCAGTTGTGAGCTGGATGCAACAATGCTCGTGCAGGATGTGGCCGAATGTTGGCGGCTGCACTAAAATAAATAGTACTCAGACTGAGAGTGATTTTTTTGACAAATCTTTTTTTCTTGGCAGCCGGATAAAAGTGTTGACAAAATGACTTCAACTCCTAACTGGAGAAGGACCACTGTCCCACTCACGGTGGCGCTTCCAAGTTGTCGGAACGTGAGTGTGGCCGAAAAAAAAGATTGGACTGACCGTTCGGTCAGTGACACACGACTTGTTGCTATCGCTGCTGAGAAATGGAAAATAAGACTGAGACGGAAATCCTAAAAGCGTGAAATGACACTGGGATACACAAAGCCCTCCGCTGAAGGAGGACAGGAAAACTGTGGTTCAGGAAAGCACGTTGTTCAATTTTTAGAAATGTGCATTTTGCTTCCAGGACGCTGCTAATTTTAGCATTGATTATGGATCACAAGCCATGTTGTTATCAGTTTGCTGTGACAAAACATATTTTTCTGAAAGTGAACGGACCTTACGTAAGGAAGACGACGGGGAACTGATTCCTCTGAATCCGGCCAGTTTTCTTTTCATGAATTCTAATCTTGAGCACACACACACACACACACACACACACACACACAGAAAAGACTGGGAAGACTCATCGGAGTTGAGTCACTCGTCTAATCTTCTAGCCTGGTACCAACAGGACTGTATTTACTCTGCAGGCCGTCAGCTCAGCCTGCTGGAACAACGTGAAGTGAAAACAGCTCTGAGTAATATACACACACCGTGCACGCACGCACACACACACACACACACACACACAGCATACAGTGTTTTAAGATTTAAAGAAGTGACTCAGGGGGGGTGCAGTTACAGCTGTTCTGTATTGGATTGTAATGTCTTTGGTCCTGCAGTTCTTGGCCGGGACCTTAATGGACTTCCACATGAATTTAATCGCTTGGATTTCTTTCTAATTGTCTGCACTTAAAGGTCCATTGTGTACACGTTGGCCTAATTTATGGTTTTTATATTGGCAAAAACCTAATATACTGCCAGTAAATACAACAAATACAAGTGTATGCTCGCAGTACAATAAAAGCAGTTTGGTTTTCCTAACCACAGAAGATAAAGGGTCTTGCTCCCACTTAGCCATTTGCCATCTTGCACTACCATATTTCTAAGGAAGCCCGGTGTGGACAATCCAACCCACCTGACAGCGAGTTTCGTATTTGCACATCTTCAAATAAACAATGAAGATGGTGGACGAGGTATCCAGGTTTGTGTGCACAGGCCACCGTAGTTCGCTGGCAAGCCCAGGAACAGGAGAGTGAGAAAATTAATGCTGCAATCTAAAATTATGACCGCTAAATAGCAGAATTTTACACACTGTACTTTAAGCATCTCGCACTCTCCCTTGTACTCTTGATTTATTGTGTTTTGGATGAAACTCGCTGTCCCTAAGGATGAATAATAGACTCTAATTTCCCCCTGAAGAAACTTAAAAAGAGCAGTTACTCAGTTGAGAGTTCCGATCAAAGTCTCCACATGGAGGTTGTGATCTTCGCGCTGCCTTTGCCTACGCTCGTCCTCGCACTGACTGCCGCCGCTGCGCCGTCATAAATCGCGCGACTTGTTATTCCCCCACCCCACCCCCGGTGAAAGAGTTATCACCCGAAGCCGCCGGCTGTCTGCCGAGTGGAGAGCTTTCCCAGTGAGCGCCGACGTCGCCGCGCACATCAGGTGTCGGGGAGCGTCCGCCGAACGGACGAGGCCTTATTCAGCGATGGCTTCTCTCAGGACGGCCGCCGAGAGGGAAAGCAGACGCGTATTTATTTGAAAACGTCACGGGTCATTACTTTAAATCTTGCGCTCGGCCGCTATTCCCGACAATATGTCAGAAAAAAAAATACCTCGCGCGTGTGTGCATGTGTGTGTGTCTGCTGGCTGCCTGCCCCTGCTGCACTGTAAAATAATAGCTGCGTAATGAGCAGGGTACCAGGCACCGGCTCGACCCCGACTTAGGCAGCTGGGAGCCTCCAGCAGGTGTGGTGGTGTGTGTGTGTGTGTGTGTGTGTGTATGACTTGGTGTGTGTATTCATCCCTGGTGCTGTTTCCAAATTTTTAGTTGTGTTTTTTTTTTTAATGCAGAATTTCAGTGTGCAATATACAGGTACAGTGGGGTTGGACACCCCCGATTAACCCATAAGACCCCCCTGAAAGCCTCAAAACAAAATTTTAAGGGGGTCTCATTTCTCTCTCTCTCTCTCTCTCTCTCTCTCTATATATATATATATATATATATATATATATATATATATATATATATATATATATATATATATATATATATATATATATGTGTGTATATATATATATATATATATATATATATATATATATATATATATATATATATATATATATATATATATATATATATATATATATATATATATATATATATATATATATATATATATATATATACAGTGTGTGTAAAATTTGCTTTCTTAATCTGAGGCACATTCTGAAACCACCCCTCCACCTGCCAGCGCGTGTGTGTGTGTGTGTGTGTGTGTGTGTGTGTGTGTGTGTGCTGTGTTGGAATTAATTTTCTTAGCGCTCCGTACCCAGAGCACAGCGAACGGCAACACACAGCCGCAGGAACAGCTGCTCACAAACCCTGCCGAATGCCATTCAACGTCGCCACTCATCAGCCTCTCTTCTCACGTTTTGTCTTCCCTCCACAGCAGAGACAATGTTTATCAAATGACCTCTCAGTTGGAGTGTGTGGTGTGGAACCCTGTCAGTACAATGGCATCCACCAGGAAGAGGTAGGCACGCGTCCGTTGCTCTCTTCAAATATAGTCGGCCACACTTGAGTAAGGCTAACATTGGCTATGCCAATGCTAACAATGACATAGCCAACCATTCTGGACAGCAAACAAACAAACGCAAACATGATTCTCGTAAAATCTCGCGAGATGAGATTTTACGAGAACTACGGTTTGTACTCTGACGATATTTCTGGAAGCGCAGCTACTGATAATGGTCCTCTTGGAAACAGCACTTGGTAGAGTTCTGGTAGCAGAAGGTGACCCTCTGGATTTAGCGTTACGTCCAGCATAATTCTAGCTAACGTCTGCATGTCAAGCTTGCCCACTCAACATTGACACGCTTACAACATTATATACTTATATATACTTATGTACTATTCTTGGAGGTGAGAGGAACGCAAGCGCAAAGCCTCAGCGGCGCTCCCTATTGGTGGAAAATATGGAATGCCAATGGATGCGATTGGAGGCCAGTTGATATGAGAGTTCCTGGGCAGTTAAAAAGATAAATGATGGCTTGTTTTTGAATTGTCCTCAAAGAGTTATCAAACCATATTGGAAACTAGTGAGTGAGCTAAAATAACACTGGCTGTAGGCAGTGAACAGCATATTTGTGTTGCTCACAAGTAATTTACCATCGCTCCTGAGCAATAATTCCAGAATTCAGAACTGTCAATATTAAAATTAAAAAAACAACAACTTGGGAACCACATATGGTTTGGATTTGGGGGAGGGGGGGGAGTTTGGGGAGGTTGGTTTTCTCAATACTGCATGCATTTTTCTGCGCAGGACAGGCGGTGGTGGAAAATGGATGTGCATGTGTTGACATACTGAATTCATATATCATCATTTTTCCCTTACATTTGACTCTCGCAAAAGTTGACCAGTAAAAGTAAAGAAAAAAAAAAAACCCTTAATCGGTCCAAATAGCAGCGTGTGTCCCTTCCAAACGCAGCCCTTTGACTTTTGGGACGAGGGCAGGAAGAGTATTTGAGGAAGCGGCTCTTTATGACCGCCGTTGTCAAAGCATCAAGTTGAAAACATCCAATTGTGAGCACTTTATGTACTTTATGTCGCGGTGACCTGCAGCTGTACACTGGCTAGTGTCTGCGTCTGCTCACAAATACCTTTCTGGCCCGGACCAACTGACATCCATCATGGCGAGTGCGTGTGTGTGTGTGTGTGTGTGTGTGTGTGTGTGTGTGTGTGCGCGCAGGCGGAAAGCTTTCATGAAGACGCATGTGTGCAGCCAACAGTTGCAGCACAACAAGATGTATGTTTTGCGGTGTGTCGTCATGTTCACTGTGTTCTTCGTCAACTGCTTTGAGGAAGAAGACACATGAGGTCTCGCCCACGCAGAGCCTGATGTCTCAGCCGGGGCCACAGACACCCCCGGGTGTTGCCATCACGCGGGGGTTCCGTGGCACCGCGGCTGAACTGTGACCCTTCCCTGGGTTGGCGTTCGCTGGAGGGTGAGGTGGGAGTGGAAGGGACGAGGAGAAGGGAGTCAGTAGACGGCGGAGATAAGCGGGATGGGGGCGGGGGGGCGAGGAGCGGGAGACGCAAAAGAGGAAGCGGAGGGGAGTCGAGCTCAGAGAGGAAGAGCAGATAGGCTTGTTTCATCTATTGTTTAATGCGTTTGTTGCCTTCTTGCCCTGTTCAGCAGGGGAATGTGTTGTGTTTCATTTTTAGCTCTCGTCTTAACTCTTGTCCTTCGCCTGGAATGCACGAGTTGAGCTAAGTTTAGTTAAAGATGTACGAGCCTCAGTCCTTCACTCTTTGAATGTTTAGCAATAAAAAAGAAAGAAAGAAAGTTTTTCAGTCCGCTTTAATCGTGTCATTGTCCTTAAATACTTCTATTTGTACCACGAGAGCACCTTTACCTTTGTGCCAACGTCTTAAGATGTGATTCATGTGGGACCACATACAAATAACTTTGCGACAGATTAGTTGGAGGATGATATGTCATTACCATAACCATACACCCGCCTCCATCTTTGCACATTACCTGATTTTTCTACTTGCCTAACAAGTAAAGACAGGGCTTCGTCCTCGGTGTCAGAGACGGACGGGCAGACAAACGGCGCCTTATCGTTCGCGGTGCAGCGGCATAGGAAGCGGACTCCCATCCTCCCTGCACCGGCTCTCTCCCTCCCTCTCTCTGAAATACACACACGCATCGCACGCAGACAAACTCCTCCTGTTCCTCGGCGGTGGGCTATCGCCGGAAGATAGCGGAGGTGAGGTTGAGAGCCGCGCACACAGAGCAGGTCTTGTTCTGCTCGGCTTTTGTAATCGCACATCCGGCTGTGGCTACAGCTGCTGATAATGCGGCCGGGCGTGCGTGTGTGCTACTCTGAGACGTGAGGTTTTTTTTGTAATATGGATTTTGTGACGCCACTGTAATTATGCCCAAATGTGGAGGGCTAGACTAGAGGGATGGGCAAACCTTTTGACTGGTGGGCCACAATGGGTTCTGAAATTTGACAGAGTGGGCCGGAGCAGGTGACCCAGGTGTTTTGGTGACCCACCTCACCTAGTAGGCAAAAATGTATCATGGGATATGTAGAACACATGTGCTTTAATGTCAATTGAAAATGAAATGACTACAAAATATCTGGCTTTGGAGCCCCACGGTATTTAGCCCTGTGTGTGAGAAAACGATACATTGTTTATGCAGTTGGACCATGTGACGGCCAAAACCCAGAGACATATCAAAGTTCAAAGGTCATGCTCACTATCAGGGCTGAAGGAAAAATATACAGTAACTTAAGCAAACACTGCAAACTGTAACCGGGGGCAACAACGGCAGAAATGCCAAATCAATCATATCATACTTGGCTGGCGTGCCGTGCTCCTCTGGGATGACCTCCCGTGTGATCGCCCCCGCTCGTACAGGAGCTGTGGCCGATGTCGTGGGTTGGAGTGTTGCACTGTGAGCTGTTGCTCTGGGACACAAAACATCCTTCCCCATGCATCCTTCCTCACAGCTGACTCTTGACGTGCCCCAGCTCCCCGTCCGCAGTCGGCCTGTGTTTCGCATTACTCTGAGTGACTAGATGAGCACGCTTGCTCTGCGCCTCTACCTGCACTAAAACTGCATTTCGTGCTTCATAAATCTGCCACTGCAGGTAGCAGTGCATTGACTTATGTCGGTGAAATGTATTATTTGACAGCGGCCTCCTTCCGATTCTTCCTGCTAACATTTGTCTGTGCGGAAACTCTTTGTAACCCCCAGGGGAAAAAAAGAAGCTAATTTTAGCCTTCTGTTTACAGCCTCCAGTGAAAATTGGTGCTGTTGTGTTCTCCACAAAGTGATCTCAAAGGGTGGAACCATAGATAGATAGATAGATAGATAGATAGAAGATAGAGAGCTTAGTAAGAGAAACAGCGTCCTTGTGGCCCACATCCAAACCTGCACGTTTTAAAGGGGGGTTTGGAGGTTACTCATCAAATACACAATCCCACAACTCCAAAACGCTCACATGGACAAGTTGTGACTTGCACGCTCACCAAAGCCTCGAAACAACAATGTATGATTACGTTATAAGAGCCGGATTAAAAAGCTAACGGGCCGCATATGGCCCTCGGGCCGTAGTTTGCCCATGAGATCGTGAACTCTGCATGGCGCGGGACAGAAACCCAGCCACCTTTCCAACCTTCTGCTTGTACCACTTAACTTAACCACCACCCTTTCTCTGCCCCCCCCCCGTTGCAGCCACGCGGCAAGCTACGACAGCGACCCCAACGGCCCCATGGTGTACAGCTGCAGCACGCAGTACCGCATTCACACGCACGGAGTGTTCAGAGGCATACAGGTAGGACCTCGGATAATCCGCACCGAGTCTCGCCGGCCGTCTGCACTGTGACACCATTAATGACCCGAAGAGGACGTTGCAGTGATGGGCACCAGAGCGGAGATTTACCAACACAAACACACTTACATCTTTTCTCTCTCTCTCTCTCTCTCTCTCTCTCTCTCTCTCTCTCTTTCAAAGACACTTAGCGCATACACATTTTTAGAAGGCAGCTGTAAAGGTCAAGAGGAATCGAGGAAGCTTTTTCCACAAATCCATTAGCAGTTCAGAAAACACACACACACACACACACACACACACACAAAGAGAGAGAGCGCTACAGTGCATGAAGATACAGTTTCCATACAAGGATCAGCACGTTAATAAATCATTAGATTTTAATTATTGTCTGTCAGCAGCTCTAAAGGACATGGAGCAGAGATTCTCCAGACCTGCCCTCAGTCCACAGCGGGACTTGAAAAAAAAAAAAACATCTTTCTTCCCTATGTTTTCTGGACATGTTTCATCATTCACTGGTCCACCCCCCCACCCCCGCTTCCCACCACATCCCCCTCTTCTGCTCACTCGTTGCCCTTTAAAGAAATGGATTGCATGTTGCACACATAATAGGTCTGGCTCAACGCGGTGAGAATAAGCAAAGTGTCACTCGTGTGCCTCCTAAAGTATGATTTAAGAGCTGCCAAATTTCTGAGCCGGCGGTCGAGGCGTGGAGTGAGGGGTCTTGAGTGAAGCGAGGATCCCGGGAGTCGTTCTTCAGCCGCTCGACGTGCATCGGCAATTGTTTTTACTAAATGTGATTCATTAAGTTGACTCAACTGACGTGCAAATTTAATCCCCCCGCACCCCGGCTGGAAACACACACTTGCTGAGGTGTGAGCTACTGAAGGAGTTCAGTCCAGAAAGAAATGATAGAGAAAAATAATCTGTCAACCCGCTTTGGTTCCACTGCACAATAAACAGCAATGGATCAGTCGCTGTGTAGACGTTACAAGCTGGCTGGTTTACCTACAGCAGTGAGGTAAGGATGAGGTCACTCTTAGCAGTGTGGAATACATGACCTGTTCCCAGCAGAGACAGAGTCAGTTGTCACCTGTGTCGCGTTGTATTGTAGGGGTATAGCAGTGAAAATGTTGTGAACACGCGGGTTCGGTCGGAGCCAGCAGACAGCAGCTTTCACACCAGCAAACTGATGTCCAACTCTGTCTAATGTGTTGTCTAAATTTGAATTAACAAAAAAAAACAAAGGCCATAAAGTTTTAGGCGTGGCTACGTTTCAGAAGCCAACTGCAGTTGGATTGACAGCAGGTGGGCGGGTATTTGATGACACATCAAATAGCTAATCAGATTCAAACTGACCTGGAAGAACTCAGAGCTTGAGCGTAGATGGGTTTAAACATACTGGTACCACAGTTTAATACCGATTCATCTCTTATTCTGCCTCGGTCATCCTAAGTGTGTGATTTCAATCGAACAACATATCGTGCTGCCGCTGGCGTTTCCTTTCAGCTTGCTCTTTACTCCGCAGCGCAGCTGCACTTTTTCATACTTCAACACTGCGGCGCTGCCGTTCGCAAAGGCATTTGCGGCCGGGCCTCCGAGGTCGTGGTCATTGTGTTAAGCACTGAAGAAATTAAGAGCAGCTGGAGGGGAGAAGGAGGATGAAGAATGAAGTATTTATGCAGAGCAGGTTTTAAGTGGAAACTTGCTGGCGAAAGTGCTGAAACGCCGCGTCCTGCTTTGACCAGCGGGCAAGAAGGGAGGACGTGCGGGTCAAACGGCAGTAGGCGGGTGTGAAGAATAAGAAAAACCTGCAGTGTTTCCTCAATGCTTTGTTTTTGGCTTTTTTCCCCCTCCTCTCTCCAGCCGCAGTGGCGGCAGCAGGGCTGTTGTGGGCCTGGAAGGGGGCGGGGCTTGTCTACAAGGCGTGACTAACAGCCCCCCCCCCACCCGGGGGCTGCAGTCTGTCTGGGGGTCATTTTACTGTCCATTACTATTTAATGAGCGCATCACAATATTATTGCAGCGGCCTCAGTAAAGCAAAATCACCATCCGCCTCAACATTAACATACAGATGAGATTTAATTATCTGTTTTCTTCAATTTGCTGGTTTTATCATTGGTGCCAAGGGACGATGTTTGCTGTATTTTTGCCTTGATTTGTTTTTGCCGTTTTTGTTGTGTGTGTGTGTGTGTGTGTGTGTGTGTGTGTGTGTGCACGCACACACGTGCAGGATGTTCGGCGGGTCCCCAGCATCGCCCCGGCGATTGTGCGCTCGGAAAGCAGCGAGAAGCGCCCGTTCATGTGCGCCTACCCAGGGTGCAACAAACGCTACTTCAAGCTTTCGCACCTGCAGATGCACGGCCGCAAACACACAGGTGAGAACGGAGGAAACGGCAAATAAATACCATCAAAAGTATTCACGTTCTCCACTGAAGTGAAAGTATGGTTGCTTGTAGCAAGAAGTAGATGATGCGGCAAGATGTAAAGCTTAAAAAAATAAGTGTAGAACTGTCTTTGAAACCGGGAAACAACACTAGAATGAGCAGGAAAACGGCAGCGTGAAGAAAATCGAAGGTATTTGACTTCAAGGTGATCCATATGAGAAGCTGGCTGCAATGAATGATCACAAGACAGCCAGTTTGAGCGACGCGTTCCCTGTTTTTTTTTGCCCGCTGATAAGAGACGGACAGCACACGCTGTGCGAAACAAGCGCCGGGGTCTTTTTAAAGTGCGTCGGACGTCATTCGCATGAGTTTGTCTCCGTGTCCTTGTCCAGGCGAGAAGCCCTACCAGTGCGAGTTCACAGACTGCGGACGGAAGTTCTCCCGCTCCGACCAGCTGAAGAGACACCAGAGGAGGCACACAGGTTCGATCCAGCTTCTCCTTTTGCTCTTCCCCCCTGTGTCTCCATATCATTCCCCCGCCCTTTAAGCGGTGTGTCGCTGCTCAGCTCACTCGCTGTCTTAGCTATGCTATTTTTGCATGTCGTACACGGTGTGGATAACGGTAAAAGTGCACACTACTTGTGCGGCGGTGCGCCCACACACTGAATTGTCCACGGACTATGTTGCTACAGCTTGGCCAAACTTCGGAATGGCTTCCCTGCAAGCCCTCGCTCTACTTTTTTCTCTATCTCCCTCTGTTTGTGTGTGTGTGTGTGTGTGTGTGTGTGTGTTTGTGCGCGCGTGTCCCAAAAATTGACTGTGTGTGTGTGTGTGTGTGTGTGTGTGTGTGTGTGTGTGTGTGCATGCATACTGTACATGTGTTTAGGAGTTAAACCCTTCGAATGCGAGACGTGTCAGAGAAAGTTCTCTCGGTCTGACCACCTTAAGACACACACCCGGACTCATACAGGTAAAACAAGTGCGTAAACTTTTTATTTTTTCCATCTCTTACTCAACCATTTTGCCGCACATTTAGAACAGTAGTAGACTCGCTAACGACTAGACCAGGGGTGGGCAAACTTTTTGACTGGTGGGCCACAATGGGTTCTGAAACTTGACAGAAGGGCCAGAGTAGGAGCAGAAGGATGGACGGAGTGTTTTGGTGAGCCACCTCATCGGAGGAAAAAAGATATCATGGGATAGGTAGAGCACATGTGCTTTAAGGTCAATTGAAAATGAACAAAGCGTTCCGAGAAAATATCCGTCTTTGAAGCACCACAGTATTTACTTCATTGATGTGACTCTTAAAACACTGAAAGATTGATGAAATACAGGTATTTTATTACTTTCTTACTATTAATGTAATTTCT
Source organism: Thamnaconus septentrionalis (assembly GCA_009823395.1). Lineage (NCBI taxonomy): Eukaryota > Metazoa > Chordata > Actinopteri > Tetraodontiformes > Monacanthidae > Thamnaconus > Thamnaconus septentrionalis. The sequence goes on from CM020513.1 coordinate 20,351,741, forward strand.
TCAAGTTCGGCGGGCCGGATTAAAAAGCTTTATGGGCCGCATATGTAGTTACATATACGTAGTTTGCCCACGCCTGGACTAGACTTTGTGTAAGAAGTAGCAGTAGTGTGTCCAATCAATTCTAATACTCTGGTCGTGGTCGCTGTCGCATCCTAACATTGTGTCTCTATTTTCTTTTGTCTCTCCACTGGATTTTAACTGCTCCACCGTCCAACCTGCGCCCTTCCTACACCCCAATCCCTCCCATCGCCCAACCTCACTGCCCACCCCACCCATCCACCCCCGACCCTGCGCTCTCAGGCGAGAAGCCGTTTAACTGTCGGTGGCCCAACTGCCAGAAGAAGTTCGCCCGGAGCGACGAGCTGGTGCGACACCACAACATGCACCAGAGGAACCTCAGCAAGCTCCAGATGGCCCTCTAGAGTCTCTCGTCAGCGCCTATCGCCTCCCTTCATGTAAACATCCGGGTTACGTCCGCTTGTATATTTTTTACCGTCTTTGGTTCAGTCCAGACCGGGTGACCCCATTTGCACTCGAGGAAGAATCTCTTACTACTGTCTTTGCTAGCGCGGATGTAGCGGAGGGCCACCAACGACTGGGCTGGGAACAGATACTGTGACTTTCGCAACGAGTCTTGACATGTTTCAGTCGCAGACAAGACATCCCAGCATCAATCCAAAACCACTATTGGGTGAAAAATGTGCGTCACATTGACTGTATATAAGGACGGAGTGGGTCGTCGTGACGCCACCCATTTGTTGACGAATACCTTCTCGAAAGCCAAGAGATTGGTGTCCGTGGTCAGCACCGTCTTGAGCTTCTGATTCCACATCTGGACGTGTGGGCAGTACCGGAGGTGAGCAATGATTTGAGCACGTTAAGCCGACTACAGTTGGCTACTGAGGTTTAACCACGCCCACAACTTTATGGCCATTTTTACTCAAAATTGCACCACAAATTGCATCAGACGCAAGCAACTGACGTTGGAGCCTTTTTTCTAGTGATTTGGACAAACAAAATAAATATGAACAGTTTGTAAAGTTATAAGTTTAGGACTCCTTGTTTTTTTGCAACCAACAACCAACATCCCTGCTGGTCAAACGATAAAATGCAGATTTTTGGTACTCCTGCATTGGCCTCCTTTTTGAAACCAGAAGCTCTGTCCATTTTTTTATACAGTTTGTGATTGACTGTGGTGCAATCTGACCACAGCGAGTTCATCACGACTCAAACAAACAGAAAACTGTCCATCTAAAAATCAGCAGGGCGTTATAGTTCTTCTCAAATTGTGATGCCGTCTAAAAATGGTTTTGGTCTTTTCCTGGGATGAAGCACGCGCTTAAAATTCAGGTTATCTTCAGACATATTCCTGCAGAATTTTTGGGTTTAGTTTCATCTTCAAGAAGAGCAGCTTTTAACTGGAGTTTGGCAAGTTTTCAGTTGAGTGAATGCTGGAAATAATCACGAAAGAAGCTGAAGGCAAAACAAATAAGCTTTTTTGTGTCATGCCATCCGTCCCTTGTTATTATTGTCTGTTCTCTCGCCACCATGCTGCGCCAGGTGTACGGTGAGGTCGAAGGTCACCCAGCTTAGCGCCTTCAGCTGTTGTAAATATTTTACTGAACTCCTTTAAAAAAAAATTATTTATTATTACGTGTTTTGTTTTTTTAACTGACAAAAATTGCTTTCACTGGAATTTTTAGAAAGGAAGATAGAGTTAAACTCCCCTTTGTCTAATTAATTTCCCACTTTCACCTTAGAGAGGATGCTGGCTTTGGTTAATGGCAACAGTCTGTAGTGTAGTGTCACAGAGGTGTGCTCTGGTCAACATAAAATGTACAAACATGCCTTAATGATTGTATGTATAAAAAAAAACAACATAAAAATAATGATTCTGTGGTGATCGTGTTCTTGTTCTCTTGCAGCTCAAGTCTCTCTTTGGCGGCGTCTTAAATGCTGCGAGCTCTAAAATATGTCTGCTGGGTAACACTGGCTCTGTGGCCGGGGCATTATAGTCAAGATGTAAATAATGTGTCCCCTACATGGGAACTCAACTCTCTCCATTGGGAATCACATGTGACTTTTGTGATATACTTAGTTGTTGTTTTTTTTTTGTTTTTTTTTAAGAATCAAGAAGAACTGTTCATACTTTTAGTTTGCTTTCATGTGCATTAATATTTGGAGTCATAAAAAAGCAACTGTCAGTAAAGCATTTTGTATACAAAATGTGTGTGTGTGTATGTATGTGAACTAGTGCCCATTCAGTCTTTCTTTATGCAAATTTAATTTGAAGAGTCTGAGACAATACCAACGTGCCATAGGATATCAAATTGTTGAGTTACATTTGGTTGTCAGTTGTAATGCATTGCTGACATCTGGCCCGGAGGAGAGCAAGATTCTAGTTTTATTTTGTCTGTGGTATTAAATCTGTCACCTCCACATAAAACTCAAGAACTCATAAGAAGGACCCGCGTTTTTCACTCAACCGGAGCTGCAATAGCTTGTTGCAGCGGGGGGGAAAAAGGCCAAGACAAAGACATGACTTGTTTTCCAGTCTTGGAATAAAATATGTGCAAATACTAAGTCTATACATCAGCTGACCTTGGGCAAGCTTTCCTCCCACTGCACACGTGGGACACTTCTCTTCCTCGGTACAGTTTATCCGGCTCTGTTTGTGACGGCAAACGCACTGCTTTCGCTTCCACAGACCCACTAAAAACAAGCTTTGACAACACGAGAGAAGGAATATTAAGAGAAAGTGGACTTTGAAAAGTATGCTTGCACAATCAGTACACACACACACACACACACACACACACACCGTATAGTACAGTACCATCCACGCTCGTCTCTTTATCTCTCTCCAGATTCCTCATTGCATTCCTTGGCTCTCCTCTCAGTAAGAAGGGAGCAGTTAAGGCAGATAAAAATGAACGTGTTTTCTCTCAGCCTCGTTCCGCTCTCGTCTTCATACGACTCTCAGCCCGCCTTGGTCAACGGTTAGCTTCATTTCGGCTTGAAATTCATTCAAAACATCCTCACCCACTCGCGGCTTTTAGGTGGCATTTTCCCAGTTAAGAGTTATCGTCCATGACACACGGCAAGATTCACATGTATGAGAGCAATAACCCTGCATACATGTGAATATACATATATATATATATATATATATGTATATATGTTGTGGAGCCCCAGCCTCAGCTCTGTTTACGGAGACAGGAGAAGACAGTGGAGCAGGAGGCAGAGACAGATGGAGGCAGAGATTGATAAAGACAGATACAGCAATGTTTCTTTTGTGAACTTTTATCACAAGTTTAGCCAAAGTGTTAGCGTAAATCAGACGCCGTGTCCAATTCCCTCGGTGGAAATCCCCTGAAACTCCCCAGGGCTCTTGTGCTATATCTCAGCTGTCGGACAAGGCCTATATCTCTCATCTGTGTGTGTGTGTGTGTGTGTGTGTGTGTGTGAGAAAGAGAGAGAGAGAGAGAGAGAGAGAGAGTGTGTATGTGTTTCATCTGCATCCTTTGAAGCCAGCTCGCTGCGCAGTGTAACTGCTGCACTTTTGTCCACTTTCAGGTGTCACATTAGCTTTTCTGTCCACACGTCCAGACACAGCAAATACAGTCTCGGGTTCAGAGCCAATCTTGTGAATATTAAATCTCACTGAGACAAGAAGGACATGAGACATCCACCCACCGTGCAGATGAGTCAGGCAGAGTATTTTCACAGACAGGCAGAGTTGTCGAGATTTGAGGAGTTTTGTTTCCTGTTAAATTTCCACCCCACAGATTCAGAGTTCTGGTAATACCAACATTGCAAGACAAAGAAACATTGCACAATTTGAATGTTTTTAGCTTCATTTCAGACATGTACAATAGTCATATATTTTCTTCCTTCAGTAGGTTCACCACCCCACTGAAGTTCAGAAAATTTGACAAGTAAGAATTTCCAATCAAGTACAATGTAATGTAAAAATGTGAAGAAAAAAAGAAAATTGCATCGGAGTCGCTCTCTGTGGGTCACGTTGTTCTGAGATCAATGTAAGCAGCAGAGAGGGAGATGATCCTGTAGATGCTGTGGTCCTGGTACTGCTCAGCACAACACACACACACACACACACACACACACACACACACAGAGTGCTGGAACTGCTCAGTGCAGGTTGTTTCTCAAGAGGCTGCATTCCTTCACTCACTGACAGAGAGACTCAAGTTGCTTTAAGAGGATAAAGATTGGGACATGAGTGCAACAACTGGTGCTGAAGAGGTGCTGAGTATGAGAAGAGGAGATATACTGTACAGCGGCAACACTGCACACCTGGTGCTTTTGTTTCGAACGCGAAGGCCGAAGAGCGCGTCACACAAACTCCCTTTTCAGAATCTCCACAACAATCGTTCACACATTGCTTCTTCTTTCTTAGCGAACGGCAAAAAAAAAAAAAAAAGAAACAAAAATGCCTTGAGATAATCACTGCCATCCATATGAATAGAAGCTCCTCAGAATTAAAAAGCTCACAATTTGCACTGCACATTTAAAAAAAAAAAAAAAACTAAATTAAAAATATCCACAGTCAGCATGAGGTCAAACCTCACGGGGAGTTCACCGTCTTCTTTCTCCTCCATAAAAGGAGCGGACGCAGGCAGGGACAGGATCGTCATCTGAACGCACAAATCAAATTTCTATCTTCACTGATTCTATGTACTTGTGTGAATCCCCGAGGACTCCTCTGGGTGCCTTGGCATCAATGCGGTTTCTCTTGTTTTACCAACTATAACGTCATGATGCAACTACTGCATGTTTTTCTCACTTATTTTGAATCTGGACCGAAATCTATTTTTTGTCTGCAACACACAAATGAGGAAGGAAGAAGCTGTTGTTGATGTCTCTTCAGGTAAACTGAGAATCACAGACAGCTCCAGGCTGTGTCTGAGAAAAACCCAATGCACAAATCTCTTTCAGCATCGTTAATGTCTTCACTATAGCCAACAGAACCGCACATGCACCAATTCAGAAATTATTCATGTCTGCATTCAGGAAATATTTGTGCATGCAGAGGTATTAATAGTAGTAATGGTAGTTTCTAAAAAAAATTATAAAAACAACCATGCCTGTGCATCTGAAAGCTGCATAATGGAGAAATCAACCTTCCTGATGATTTGACTTTACCATTTCTGTAAGCAGCAAATGATACTCTTCTGTCACCATGGCCAGATTTACAGTAAATGATAGAAAAATTGTTTGTAAGGCTTAATTTGAGGCAACTGGATTGGTTTTTAGATTAATTAAGATTAATCGAAATTGATTGTGTCACGAGTAATGGACTGCAGATCTATTGCAGTTGTTTAACAACAGTTGTGTTAAGGCCAAAAAGTCCCACAACGTTTAGAATTGATTATCCATACTGATGCTGGCCAGCATGGGGGCAAGGCAACGATGGCAGGGAAAATATGTACATGATAACCAAATGAGCTGAGAAATCTTGAGCGTATATTGACGTTCCCTTTAAGCCAAGAGCGCAAAAGAGAGTCTATACAACCACCGTGTGGTCAGTTTGGGGTACTGAAGCAGTCTGGATACTGTTGATTCAAGGATCCTAGTTCAGATTTACAGCATTTATTGGCATTGGATTAATTATATACGTGTGAGCCTGCAGTTCTTTGTACAGTTGTACTGTTCCTGTTACTTATTTTTTGAAAGTCACGCAAACAAAACGAACATATGGCAGACATTCATTGTTTTCCCTGTTTGTTTGTTTTTGTGTTCAATAAAGTGGAGATTAAATGTAAAGTTCATTTTCCTTCACAAATACAGCTGGGTTTATAGTTTGTGAATTTGCACTTCTGCACGTGACATTTGGCTTGCAATTCGGTGTGAAGTCAGGTTAATCAGGAAGAAAAGAAAAATATAATGCGTTTTTTGTTGTTTGTTGTTTTTTTTATTTATCAAACTTACATATTTCCAGCCCACTTGGTACTACGACAACACACGTAGCGGAAACGAAAGGGGAGGGGCGTGTTCACTTTCTGTTTCGTTTCTCTTACCTCAGCAAGTTAGTTCCTCCCCTCGTTTCGTTTGCTAAGGCTTACGTTCTAAGTTTTGTTTTCGTGTCAAAACATGGCCCCAGTTTCGATTCTGGCTGTCGGCTCATATAAGTCAGCTGCCGCTCGGGTGCAGCCACTCTTGTCGAGATGTTGTCATGGGGGCAGGACAGCCGGCGCGGCTTTCGGGTGAACGACGACACGGCGGCCGACGGCGTCCCCGTCTTCTTTCACCCCGGACATTCTGTACGTGAGCTGGCCGCGAGCCGCGAAGCCCGCGCTTTTGTCAGCGGCGACGGAGATGCGTTCATGATCCGCGGAGATCAGAGCGACGCCGGGAGGACGGAAACCGTAAAGCACAGTGAGTTTTCTCTTCCTCAGTGTGGAGAATGGACGAGACTGACGGTTTGCTTCGTCACTGAGCAAAAACAAAACACTGCTGTCTGCCTTACAGAGCGTGTGAAAAGTTCTGAGAAGATTCGGGCCGTGAGTTGTGGTGATGAAACTGTCGTCCTGTTGTCCGAAGGAGGGAATCTTCTCTGTGTGGACACAAATCAAACTTCTCTCGTTCCCAGGTCAGAACCAACTGGTTTACTCTTACCTGGATATGCATTACTACCAGTTGTGTTGCTTGCATATACCTAGGAATAAATGCAATGTAATTCATCATTTAACAACAACAACAACAACAACAACAACAACAACAACAACTGCTACTACTACTACTACTACTACTACTACGTGTTATGTGCAAGGTGTGGGTTTTAAAATCTACTTCTAAAAAAAAAAAAATATGATAGTTTTATTTTATCCTCAAAACAACAACAAACAAAAACCAGTAAGGAATAAAACCATATTAATGGGAGAAGACTATTCATAGTTTATTTATTTTATATTAATTAATTGCAAAGCCAATGTCTGTGATGTTTTCTGATCTTCCAGGACACCTGAGGCTCTGTCCAGCACTAAGGTTGCTCAGGTTGCCTGTGGGAGCCAGCATGTGGTTGCCCTCAGCGAAGGTACTGTCGTTTACTAGATTTCTTGAACGAACGAACGTAAAGAGATGTTGCCCGTGCTCACTGCTGTCATAACAACTCTTAGCGGTCTGCCTCAGTCAATTTGGCATCAGTTTGAAAATGCTGTCTAACAAAGGCCATTAGTGGAAGTTGTACAGTGTGAGCAAGGTGCTCATGCCAGGGTGCAGTGTGTTTAATTCTTTATCGCAGTGATAATCCAAAACAATATCATTCCCAACCACTTGTCATTGTTATTTCTCCACAGCTGGCCAGGTGTATGCATGGGGCAAGAACTCCAGAGGCCAGCTTGGTGTGGGACAGTGGGAGCTCTGCACAAATCAACCCCAACACCTTCGATCTATGTCCCTGATCCCACTTGTTCAGATTGCTGCAGGGGGAGAACAGAGCTTTGCCCTTTCTTTGTCTGGAGGTGTGTTTGGCTGGGGTAGAAATGACTGCGGACAGCTCGGATTGGGACACAGGACAGGTATAATAAGAAATAGACAGAACAAAATTCAATGGCATTTATAATTGTCTCATGCACTTTTTGTAAAATAAAACCTGACTGATAACAAGTTTTCTGTAGACCAACATGTGCCAACCACCATTGATTGCCTGATCATGAAGAAAACTGTGCACATTTCCTGTGGGAGGGACCACACCGTCATCCTCACAAAGGTGAGACCAGAAAGACTGGTGGCAGAAATGGCACCATCACTGGCAAGCAAATACCCATAAGTAACCTAAGACTGTAGCAACTACGTAGCCTTCAGTCATTTCATTTCAATTTGATTGAATCTTTGGTTAATCTTCAAGTGTTGGCATTTATCATAATGACGGAGTCTTTCCCTTTTTTTTTTTTTTTTTTTACATCCAAAGCATCTGTATTATATATTCTTTATTTAAAAAAAACAAGAAACTGTTCAAAACATCATCACAAATGCGGTGTTCTTTGTGACTTTTCCTTTTTTTAGGATGGTGTAGTGTTCACATTTGGTTCTGGTCAATATGGACAACTTGGGCACAACTCATTGAATGATGAACTGCGACCTCGACTGGTTGCAGAGTTATGGCGAGCGACGGTCACCAGGATTGCCTGTGGATGGTACAGTGTGGTTACATGCACAACTGTAGTTCTTTTTTTTAATACGCCTCGTCAGTTATGCAGTTAACAAAAGTACCCAGTTGAAAAGTGAAAGGCTTGTCCTTAAAATGTCTCATTTTTTCCAATCAGGTATCACACATTAGTGATGACAGACCGTAACAAGCTCTACTCTTTTGGACGTAATACTCATGGTCAGCTGGGACGTGGAGAGGAGAGCCATCCATCAGTGCCACTTCCTGTTCATCTGCCACAAGGTCACTGTTAAGTCTGTTCTTTTCAAGGGAATCTCTATTTAGGAACGAACAGCTAAAACACTGGCTGTGTTAAAAGCAAATTAGAAAGAGACACAGTGTTGACTTACATTAATAAATAGCAAGACTTACTGTTTTTTCAGACGCCTGTAATGGTCGCGTGTTGAGAAACATCTTCTCAGGAGGGAACTGTTCCTTTGTGACATGCTCGTCCATGAAGGTAACAAATAACACAGAAGGTCACGCGTCTGTGACACATTTTAGTTGTGGGAAAAAAAATCCAAGCACACTTTTTCTTTTTTCATTCATCTTCAGAAAGCCAACAGAGAGGCCAGTGTCGACAACGCAACACCGCAGCTTCATGCATTGATCGACAAATGGGTCTCTCAATATGATTCGAAATCACAGACAACTATTAAGCAGTAAGTCTAACACTGTCAGAATTTTTATACCTACAATTCATGCATGTGTGTGAAATAGTTGAGTCATTTTATTTGCTGTTTGTTTGTTTTTTTTCCCTAAAACTTTTTTCACAGAGAAATCCGCAGCACTTTTTGCTCCGCTTCCTATTTGAATCAATGTTTCCTGGATCAAAGGTAGACGATGTTATGTTGCCTTCACTTATATTTTTAATTTGTCTACATTGTATCATCGCACTTACACCAACTTTTTGTCTGACAGAAAAGACAAGCACTTCGCGACCTCTCCCAAGTGCTGCGGCTTGAACTTGCAGCTTGTCCAGGGCGCTTTCGAGAAACTTGCAAAGAACGCTGATCTCCTGACAAAGGTAGGACACACACGTGTGACTTGGCGCCGGCTTTGTGAGAGCTGTGCGTAAAGTGTGAACTGTGACTCCGCTTAAGGTTGACCATTTTGGTTAGATGCCACAAGCCATTGAGGTGTTTCATTCAGGAACAGCAACATTGCTCCCTGAATTGGACAAGCAGCATTGCACCAAAGATGCAGAAATGCACAACGTACCTTTGTATACTAGCATGGAACTAAAGTTAGATTTGAAGGTCCACTGACAAAGCAGGTAAAGGCTCGGGTGGTGGCAAAGCTTCTGCATAATGGACCCCTGTTATCGGAATGGTTAAATGGGAAGTGGTGATGAGTCATAACAGAATTTTAAATATGCAAATCAAAACGAAAGTTAAGAAAACTCTTGATACAATAAACCTTTGGATTGATGCCTCATATAATCCAAACAGGTGGTAGCCGCTGCCTTGCAGTTGTTGCCCTCTCTTGGTGAGAGCCCGGCAGGAGTGGAAGGGCTGAGGATCTTCTTGCTTCTCACCGAGCTTCTGCATGTAACACAGAGGTCTGAGGACTTCACACAGTGCACAGAGTTGACCGATAAGACCGCTGCTGCCATTCAGAGACTTTCTGACGGAGATTTGCAAGTCATAGGTACGACCAGAAGGAGTACTTCCACTTTTTAGACAGTATTTGCAATGAAAGTATTATTATTGAATTAATTAAAATATTATCGCGAATTTGATTGTTTTCTTAATATATGTCATGCAATTTGAATATTGACAACAAAAAAAAAACAGTTCAGAAGTGTGTATATCCCTCACATCTAGAGAATCTACTCTTCAGAGCTAATAACAACAATAGGAAGCAATATGAAAAGCTATCCCAACCATTGGCAACTATGCATTTCCTAAGCTTTTTTTGTTCCGGTCATATCAATCAAAGTAAAGCTATTTAACGCGGTACAAGAACCCCCTAACATCCCACCTGGAAATGAAATTGCTTTGTCTGTTAATTGCAAAGAATTATTTTCATCAGACTCCTTTCAAACCTGCTCTGCTGAGAGTTTCACCAGCACTTATGTGCTGCGTTTTCTGTTGTTGCAGGGGATTGGTGGTACTCGCAGAACCCCACCATCATGCAAAGACATGTCCAAGTGTGGAAGCTGGCCTTGCATAGAAGGCTGAATTGGGCCATGTTCGAGCCTTTCCCTTACAGCTCTACAATCACAAATGTTTTGAGAATTTTGGAGTGCATGTACAAGGTAGTATCGTCGCATTCTTTCCCTGTCAAATAAGCTTTTCAACACTCGTGTGTTCTCCATCACACCTCCATTAACACAGTCCTCTACGCGATTGTTTAAAGGTCAACAGCCAAACGACAGGACGGCCGAGAATCCCTGAAAAGAAATTTGCGATGGAGATACCGCAATGGACCATTGCAGAGGAGCTAACTTTTTGGAATTCAGAAGAAGAACATGTACTAAAAATGACTTATTTTACTGTTTTATGCACTCAACTTTACATATAGTTTTGATACATGTGTGGTTGCAGCTAATCACTGATGTTTTCTTTTCTTTAAGGACATTGACAACGAGAACTTTATTATTTTCGACCACACATTTCTCATGGATCTCAGATCAAAGAAAACAGCTTTTGAAGTGTTTGCTGAAATCACACAGGTAACTCAAGTCCAGAGCTTTCCACAGGGGAAAACATTCTATCAAAGCTGTGTATTAGTGTTTTTGGAGAACACAATCACATCTCAGCACTAATCACAACCATCAAGGGCTTTTGCAAATGTGATGTTTGGAAAGGTTAATGTAAAAAAATACATATCAAAAGGTTTTGAACCGACATGTGTCTGTCTCAACCCAACATGTGAAGTTGTATGTCCATATTAAAACGGAGTAACATGACACCTGAAGACCTGGGTTTTTCTTATAGGAATCAGAATGTTTGGAGCTGCACCTGAGGCGATCCTCTCTTGTGGATGATGCCTTTGTCCAACTGGCTGCTGTTGATCCTTGCGACTACAATAAGCCATTAATGGTAAACCCAGGATGAGGTTGTGACAGCACAATCAAATGAATTCACGCTGACCTCCTGTCATCTACATAACAATTCAAACATTGTGCCTCTCAGGTCTTTCTGGATGAAAACACCGAGAGGTCACTTATCTACCAAAAAGATTTGTTCCACCGTTTGTTTGGCAAGTTGGTGTCCGCTAATCCTTTAATGTTCCAATTCAATGATGCCAAGACCCTGGTTTGGTTCCCAACCACAGTAAGACTTTTTTTTTTTTTTTTTAATCTGGATGCAGTTTTCTAACCACGTAACTCTAACTTCATGTGGAGTTTCTGTGGATCACATTCTACTTTTATTGCCCCAGGTAACACCGGAGGACAGGAAAACCTTCTACCTTTTCGGGGTTCTGTGTGGACTGGCTTTGTACAACCGCAACTTCATACAGTTACCATTCCCTCTGGCTCTGTTCAAGAAGCTAGTCGATGCAAAACCGACTCTTGATGACATGAAGGAGTTCCAACCTTCTGTTGGAAGGTCAGTGTAAAACAACGTCTCATCAAAGAAACCATTCGTTGCGTCTTTATTGAGTGGCATTATGTCAGTCTGATAATAGCTCTGCATGTACAATGAAAATGTCTAATTTAATCATAACTCACTATTTGTATTGTGTTTTAAGGTCTTTAGAAGAAGTCTTGAGCTATGACGATGACCTTGTGGCAAACCTGTGCTTGGATTTTACGGTTGGTATTTCACCTGATCAGTGTTTTTTGTTTTGTTTGTTTTTTTCACTTCACTTTTTTTTAACAGTGTTCTCCCTCATGATTGATTAACAGATTAAATGGGACGGGAAAGAGGCTAAACTTGATCCTCAAAATCCTGAAAAGGAAGTTACCAGTCAAAACAAGTAAGAATCAAGAACATTTTTCACCTGTAAGGGGAAATTTGCAATTTCCATCTTTACTGAACGTAAGGTAATAAGAAATTGGTATGTGAAGCTCTGGGTTAGAGCAACTGCCCTTGAGGCGGACAAACAAATGAACAAAGTGAACTTGACCACCCACCTGCTTCTGACACAGAACTTTGCTAAAATACATAAGTACTTTATTTATTTATTTATTTATTTATTTATTCATTTATTATTTTGGTTAAATAAAACAATACAAAAAGTCTCATGTATGGCAGCACAGCAGAATTCTGGCAAATCCATCACTGATAGTTGGTCCTCTTGAAACAGGACATGGTAACACAGTTGTGTTGCTTTGCTCAGCTGCGCCCTCTACCGTTGTAAAATCACTTATTTCCCCTTTCAACTTCGTTATGCATGCACCCTACAAACCATATGATCCTTTTTTTCTGACCCTGGCATTTTTTTTTTTTAAACAATTCCTCCCAACCAGGAAGGAGTTTGTGGATGCCTACGTGAATCATGTCTTCAACACGTCCGTGCAGGATGTGTTCCAGGAGTTTGAGTCGGGCTTCTTCGAGGTGTGTGACAGAGATCTGATTGGCCTTTTTCGGCCAGAGGAGCTGCAGGAAGTTTTAGTAGGCAAAGACGTCTATGACTGGAACAAGCTGAAACAGGTACACTCAAAATATCCAAAATCAGACCCAGTTTATTTGAATGTAAGAAGTCATAAAACCCCTTCTTATTTATTTTTTTTTAACTTGTTAGAACACACTTTATGGATTACACTGTTACGCTGACCACCCCATCATACTGATGTTTTGGGAGGTATTTGATGAACTGACTGAAGATGAGAAAATGGATTTTGTTTGTAAGTATCTTAATTGATCATTGATTTTCATAATATCATGATTGATCATTTGATTATTTTGGGACTCCTGGAGTTGCTGGTCTGGGGCTGTGGTCTGGGGCTCCAGACCACAGCCCCAGACCAGCAACAAAGAACTGAAGCAAATTAGTTTGCAATTAGTTTGAATTAAATTCAAATTAGTTTGAATTAATTGAATACATTTGTAGCCCATACGTGAAGCTTTCACCGTTTTACCGGACAGATGCTGAACTTCACTTGATTAAAGTGATGCTGAAGTGATAGTATGGATTTAGCCTATAAAAAACACAGATAGCAATAGTGACATATATCACCACAAAATGAAATAGACGAAAAGTGAATTTAAAATCCTCTTTCTCCTTCTCAGGGTTTGTCACTGGTTTCCGGAAGATCCCTGTTTTTGGCATCCACATTCAGATTTGTGCTAAACTAATCTGGCACGGCTCTCCTGATGAGTACTTCCCAACAACTCTGACCTGTCACTCTATTCTGGAGCTCCCTGCATACTCCAAAAAGAAAATCATGCGAAACAAGCTGAGAGAAGCTCTGAATTCAGAGAGAGTATTCTATGGAACGGCATCTGAAAGTGAATCATAGGGCGCTACCTCAGGGTTATCTGTTTGGTGAAACTTTTCACTGCGACTTCAGCTCTGGGGATTTTTCCAGGTGGAAAACCTTTTCATCTCTAGATAGATAGATTGACATGCACTCAATACACACACTCAACATTGCTTGATTTGGATGACTCTTTACAGAGATGGGGCCATGCCTTGTTGATCTTTTTTAATGGGTGATCAACTTTTTTAATCGTTTGCAGGTGCAGGTACAGCTGTTATTATTACTGATATTATTATTATTATAATTATTATAATTATTATTATTGTTGTTGTTGTTGTTGTTGTTGTTTTTCAGGCAAGTAGATATTACTTGAATGCTTTTAAATGGGGAATAATATCACTTGTAGTCAATGTAACACTCTGGGGCATTTTAAAATTATATGTTATTGTATAGTGAACGCATTAAAATGTGAAACTTCAAAAATATAATCGAGATGTTTGAATCCGTTTTTACAAGGTGTGCTGTGGTGTGTACTTATTGGTTTTCTGTCCGATAACTATCAAGAATTTCACTTACACGTGCCATTGTAGCGAACCTTTATGTTATTATTGGAAGACTGCAATGCAATTTTCATCCGTGTCCCGACATCTAGTTCTCTCTCAGTGTGATTCTCTTTACCAACCACTAGGGGGCATCAAGCACAAACGTGTGATGCCTCCTCGACGTGTGTGTTGTGTTTTATTTATTTATTTTATCCCTAGGTTTACCGTCCACTATTTCGACCTAGAATTTGTTCGCTTACACTGATGTGGAACTGCTATTCTAAGTGTTTGATGAAATGCACCGAGTGACGAACTTCTTCACTGGTTGTCGAGAAACGTTGTATCATGTCATGACACGATGAAAGAATATTGAAACTACGATGGAAGCAGCCACGACTAACACAATGCACCAATTTACCAACGTGTCACAACATGAAGTGGATTGGCTTCATCAACATTATTGTGAATACGCTGTGGGAATATGACCAGGATATGCAGTCGGCACGCATACAAAACCAAGACAACGGAATGTGAGGTTTAATCGCACGTGGTAATAACTCTTTCTCGGCATATGAACGCCTCAAACGGGCTGACTTCTAACGGAGATGGGGAAACACAAAGGGAACTGCAAAGAAAACAAAGACCACTAGATGTCCCCATAATCTTGCAGGGTGGCTGGTGAATTGAAACAAAGAGCATCTGGGACAAAGATGACTTAGATGAGATCACCAGCCAAGCCTGAGAATGCAGACTTTTGATGCTTTCAAATCATCATCATCATATCACTCCACGAACAGTGGGAAACACACAGAATGCATCATCTTCTTGAATGCGACAGTGCGAGGGGAACCGCAGTGTGCGTGTGTGTGTGTGTGTGTGTGTGTGTGCATGTGCGCGCGCGCCATGATATAATACACAGATGCTGGTGTAAACAGACGAACGAGCCAAAATCAACCCGCACTTCCTAGATCATGAGCCGTCACATCGCTGTCTGGCAGGCTGAGACTTCACACATGCACACAGGAGGCGCTGCGTGGCTGTCTCTCCAATTCAAGTGTCAGCATTCTGACGTCAAACGTTAACTTTTCATTTTTGTCTCTCGTCCCCTCGATTATTTTTGCGGCTCATTTGCGCAGTCCGGAAATAATCATGTCATAATATGTGACGCGCGTCCCGATCCTAAAAGCCCCATAGGTCACCGAGCCTGCATGGCCTTTGGAGGAGCGCACGCGCCGTCAGAGACAGTTATATAATGTCCTCGGACTTGGCGACTCAACTCATTCGGACCCTTCTATTCCGTCTCTTCTTCTCCCCGCTGAGCTGCGCTTCGCTGCGGCTGGGCACGCACGCACGCACGCACGCACGCAAACACGCACGCGGCCGTCTGAGCCGCGCGGGAGCGAGTTCGGAATGCATTGACGTCACAGGAGGGGAGCCGAACACACGCGCCGAGCATGTATTTGGGTTGAGTGGGTGCGCGAACGCGCAGAGGGAGAGGGAGAGAGAGAGAGAGAGAGAGAGAGAGAGAGAGAGAGAGAGCTGTTCTTCTTCTTCTTCTTCTTCTTCTTCTTCTACTACTACTACTTCTTCTTCTACTAGTGCGGTGCGGTGCGGTGCGGTGCTCCTTCCTCCTCCGCAGCCTCGACACCACCGTCCGTCCGTCCGTCCGTCCGACCGACCGACCGACCGAGGGATGAAGTAGCAGCGAGGCGCGGGGGGAAAGTATGGGGCCGTGCGCGGGACAGCGGACGTGAAGTGCGGCTGAGAGACGGAGGGGAAGGCGGCGCTGACGCATCCGACGGCCGCCCGGGATTCGGCAGCCGAGTGGAAGAAGACGGAGCAGGACCGCGAGCGGCGACGGGATATCTGCTCGCGCCGCGCGGTAAGTTGAGCGCGCGAGTGTGTGTGTGTGTGTGTGTGTGTGTCTGTGTGTGACATTACTGCGGAGCTGTCAATTCCAGGTGAGGTTTCTTGCTGCTGGGGGTCTGTTTCTCCCCCCCCCTCGGTACCGTTGAATTAGCAGGTAGCCAGCGACGAGAAGCACGCGGACAATGTGGGGGCCCATTATGTTAATAGCAAAGTACGTCGTCGGCGCAGCAGAGTGTGGACTACTGCTGCTGCTGCTGCTACTGCTACTGCTGCTGCTGCTGCTGTTGTTGTTGTTGTTGTTGTTGTTGTCTCTTGCCATACTGGTGACGCTGGCGGGGGAACTGTGAGAAAGAAAAATATCGACAGGTGACAATGATGCGCGATGCTAGCAGGTGAACTTATTATTACCTGGGGGGGCGACATATCTCACGGTGACGTCATCAGGCCCAATGCCCCCTGCTGACCCTCTTTAGCCCGAACTAGTGACACACAGACACGCATTTACGAGCACACGCACACACAGACACGCACGCACTTCGCATACATACATTATGGTTTCCAGTTGCAGTATTGATCCACGGCCCAGCTTGCCATTTGTGCTGGATGGTTGTTATTTGAGATAGAGATGACACACACACACACACACACTGCAAAGTAGTGTATCCCACCCTCCGCTGCTCTGTGTAATATGATGTCTTATGCTGCCATCTGGCCCGTTTCATGCTTCATTTGAAACTTGTATGTACAACAGAAGGTGTAAAATGTGGCTCAAATACAGGGCAAATCAGTCGCAACGGACCTCATCTTCTGCCCTGTGCGAGCATCATCAGTTCTGTCATTTTCTTATTGTGTTGTCGTTGTTGTTGTTGTTGTTGTCGTTGTCCTGCCAGGCAACCCTCCACCTGCGAAGACCACTGCACCACCACTGCACCACCATCATCTCCCTTCGCTCATTTCACTCCATTCCCAGTCCCTCTGCCCGGTCCTCAACATGGACCCTTCGATGGACGTAGGCTCCGCCCACGAGCCCAGCAGGAGCTGCATCCCCGCTCGCTCTGACCTCACCGGGCTCTATCACCTGGGTCGAACCCTGGGCAGGGGGCACTACGCCGTGGTCAAGCTGGCCCGTCAGATCAACACCGGTCAGCTGGTGGCCGTCAAGATGATTGACAAGACCAAGCTCGACGTCATGGCAACGAGCCACCTTTTACAAGAAGTGAGGTAAGGGTGAGAAGTGAGGACGAGATAATGAAAGGTTGCGGTGTAAACAAGGTTGAGGGCTAAAAAAAAAAGCTATTAAGTGTCGGTTGTTTGGTGGATTTTGAGGTCACGTGTGTTTGCAGTTTGTGAGTCCGAAGCTAAAAATGAAACATGGTTGGACAAAACACATTCAGAATCTTACAAAAAAAAAACTTTTTTTTACAGGTGTATGAGGCTGGTGCAGCATCCCAACGTGGTGCGTTTGTACGAGGTGGTGGACACGCCGACCACCCTCTACCTGATCATGGAGCTGGCCGAGGGAGGCGACCTCTACGACTACATCCTCCGCCACGAGGGCGGCGTCGCCGAGGCCACGGCCAAGCGCCACTTTGCCCAGATCGTGCGGGCCGTGGCCTACTGCCACCAGCTCCACGTCGTGCACCGAGACCTGAAGCCGGAGAACGTCGTCTTCTTCCCCCAGCAGGGGGCCGTAAAACTCACGGACTTCGGCTTCAGCAACCTGTTTCAACCCGGAACCATGTTGGCCACCAGCTGCGGTTCGCTGGCCTACTCGGCCCCGGAGATCCTGCTGGGAGAGGAGTACGACGCTCCGGCTGTGGGTGAGTGGCGAGGAATTTGCTTTCAGTTGTTGTCAGCACGGAAAAAACCTCAAGGTTCTTTCTGACGGGGGCTACCAACTTTTCCACGCCACGCCCTTCCCAAACCATCCATCCATTTTCAATACCAGCTTGGTCCTGCAAACTCCACATAGAAAGGTCCCAGGCCGGGAATCAAACCCACAACCTTCTTGCGGTTGTGCTGACCACTGCACCGCCATGACGACCCTTCACAAAAACCAATGTTACAAAATCTGTCAAGCAATATCAACTTTGTAAAAAACATTTTTATTTCCTGATTTATTCATTTATCTTAATCCCACGACGGAGCAGCCTCAACGTGATTAATTATTCCAGATACTCTATATGTATTTCCAATAACATACTTAACCTTATGTTTACAGCGTCCCTTAAAAAAAACAAACAGATTTGTTTTATCTTGCACGGAAGGTGAAGGCTGATATGTTTCATGCGTGCAGTCATGCGCGCAAGAATCTGCAAGTCTGTGTGTGTGTGTGTGTGTGTGTGTGTGTGTGTGCATGGGATTAATGTGTGCATCTGGGTCAGCCTCAGCCAGAAAGTTAGTCCTGAGCCAACTGGTCACGTTCCACTGTGAAACCCAAGACTGCAGCTCACAGCTCGGGCTGTCGGACTGCACAGCACAGCAAGCACTTACACGTCCTTGTGCTCTGTGTCCGTGTGTGTGTGTGTGTGTGTGTGTGTGTGTCCTCTTAGATAGAAAGACAGATAGCATAGAGGGAAATCACCATGCATCAGTGATTATCTGCAGCCAAGAGGTTGGCCAGCGCTACTGGGATCTGCGCAGCGTCAGAGTGAGAAAAAGAACACTGATGGGTTGTTGGTGGTGGTGGTGGTGGGGGGGGGGGGGCACTGCACCTTCTGTCTCAGGGACTTTGGGGGTCTTATCCTCTTATCTGAACCAAGGCTGGATTGTAGTTGGGTGTTGAGGATTTTTTTTTTTTTAATCATTATTTAAGTGAAAAACTGCATCTTGCCGTGTTCTCAAGGTACCTCCTCCACTATGATCAGGAAATGTTCTTATCCCAGAGAGTCTACAGCCGATGGCAAGAACGGCCTTTGCAAAAAAAAAAAAAGGAGGTCAAAGCCAACGTAACAACTTTATTATTTATTTATTTATTTTCTTGTTACCTAACAGCGTTGCCTAATTAGCATGCGGCTCTCGTTAAGGGGCCAGACGAACAGTCCCTTCACAAATCTTCTTAGAGGGGGATTCCTCCGGCTAGGTGGAAAAAATGACGTGAAGGCTCTTTGCTCCGCGCGTAATCTGCCGTCTGCAGTCGGATCGAACGTGAAAACGCTGACATGTCCCGGACCTTTTGACTGGTGGGTCACTCACGACGGGTTCTAAAAATGTGAGGGTCAAAGTATTAAAACAAAATATGTATCTTTGAAGCCTCACTGCATTTAGCTCTTTATTGAAATGACTCCTAAACACTGAAAACTGGATGAAATGCAACTATTTTACGACTTACTGAGCACTGATATAATTTCGTCAAATTCTGTGGGCCGGATTAGGAAGCTTAACGGGTCGCGTATGGCCCCCGGGCCGTAGTTTGCCCATGCATGGTCTAGACATTCACCTCTATTGTGAGATAAATAAAATCCCAGGTAATAGGACGGATAAGTGCTTCTTTAACTGTAGGAGGACGTCCCCCCTTCCTGGCTGGGGCCGATTCAAGCAGTGGTGAAGAAACACCTTCATGTGCATTCATAACTTGGCTGTGACTCACCGGTTTTATGAGTTTCTTTCTGTTTATTTTTTTAATTTCATCCGTTTCTCCCCAGGCGTTTTCTGTTTCTAAAAGCCACCTCGCAAAGGTTGAGCGCGCGACTGCCGCGTCGTTACGGCATCCTCGGCTTTCTGCTCCAGCTCACCCGCGAGTGCACTTTGCTGTTCTGTTCTTCAGTCGGCTCTGACGTCACTCAACCTGGGGAGACGGCCGATTATGTCATCACTCTTAAAAGACGTGGACGCGTCCATCGCCTGGCACAAACATGCTGTGCGTGTGTACTGTATATCTGCGTGTGTGTGTGTGATAATCCCGAGCTTCACAGAGGCAGAGATGTCCCTCAGTGATCTCAGCTTAGGAAGGTGACTCATAAACCCCTTTGCTTTGCGGCCCGGCACAAACACAAGCACAAACACAAACACTGACTGCTCTGTTTGGCCTCTTTGATATCTCTGCCCATAAATAGACTCGCTGTTTGGTTCTCACCGCCAGGGCTCTGAACACCGCATGCGTGCATCATGTGTTTGGTGATCAGTCATATGATGGGGTTGGAAAACTGGCGAGGTCTGCCGGGCTTCTGTTCCATTTGTGTTTTCCTCCCTGGGTTATGCAATAGCTGCCCATTACTGTCTGTGCGCTAGATCTCCAGGTCGTCATGTTAATGTTAAAACTTCTAATTAGGTGCACGGCATGTAGATGGAGGATTACTACTCATGCTGTTCCTTTCCTAAGCCAAGTGGACTTTTTTTCTATTATAGCTGAGTGATTCAATGAGGCATGAAATGTTTTATATATATATTGCTGTGCTTTGCCTGGAAGAAAAATGCAGGATGAAATTGATGGATGTTTTTGCGACGCAGAGATTTGCCTCAATTTGAGCAACAAGATTGAATTAGAATGTTGTGTCTGGTAGTTTGAAGTATTTTTAAAGTAGATTCCTTTTTTTTAATTTTATTTTCGATTTTGTCCAATTTCTCTGTAAAACACTGCAAAAAGGAAAAAATGCTTTTTGTGTGTTCACACATAATTTTGCACATTTGCAGTTCTCTCAATCACTGTTCATTAGACGTTGGTAACGGTTTTCATTAAACGCTAAAGTGTTGTCAAGCCCATCTCGAGTGATTGTCGTGCACTCGCAGTGATCGCAGTGCATTCAAGAAGATCATTCTTTCACTAAACTGGTTAGAATGGAGTTCAGTGCAGAAATGAGTTGGTG